>CM028247.1:50045587-50645587 GCA_016432835.1 Brassica nigra
TTTAATATTGTCTTAGTTTCATAATCATTCTCTCATCTTGTTTAGACTTAGATTAAGCATGAACTTGCATTCCCTCGTTTGCATTAGAATCTCTTAGAATTGGATTGATATCTTGTATTCTAACAACACTTGATTAGACTTAGTGCCAGCCTGTCATCAATGGAACTCCAATCGGAACGACTGCTCCAAGATTTCTACAGTCGGAGACGTGAGCCGGATTTCGCCAGTCGGAGACGTGAGCCGGATTCCGATCCCGGATCCTTGTTTGGACGATGATCCATCGACGTGAAGGACCAAAGTTGAGTTCGGTTATGTGTTCGTCATATCTCCTATGGGCAATTCCACCAAGAAGTCCGCCAATACTTGAGACTTTGCGCAGGTTCTTGGCGGTACTCTACGTCAGATTTTCAGCTTAGTTTGATTGCCTATTTTGTGAGTCGTCCTGACTGACTCGGACTGTGCAAAATCGTTCGCAAGGGGAAGGTGGTGAGGATTACAATGGTATGCGACTAAAAATATGGCCGGAGTTTTCTTGCCGACGTTACAACCGCAAATGCTAGCTTCTCCATCAGGGGATATCGAGCCTCAGCGTCTAGCAACGTTTTGCTTATGTAGAATATTGGTTTCTGCTCACCACGTTCTTCTCTAATCAAAACGCCGCTTACCGCTGTTGTGGATACTGCGATGTACAGGAACAAGGGTTCTCCCCCTACTGGTTTCGCGAGGACGGGAGGAGTGGCCAGGTAATGCTTTAGCTGTTGGAAAGATTTTTCGCATTCCTCTGTCCATTCAAAATTCTTGTTCCCTTTCAATATTTCGTAGAAAGGAAGGCGTTTGTCCGTTGAGCGCGAGATAAAACGGTTTAAGGCGGCGACTCTCCCTGTTAGCCTTTGGACTTCCCTTTTTGTTTTGGGCGAGACCATTTCTATTAACGCGTTTATCTGTTTGTGGTTAGCCTCGATCCCGCGACACGTGACTAGGTAGTCGAGAAACTCTCCCGATGCCACGGCGAATCTACATTTAGCCGGGTTCAATTTCATGTTGTGCAAATTCAACCTTGCGAAACACTCTTCCAGATGGGCAACATGGTCGTGTTCGTCAAGGGATTTTACAAGCATGTCATCGATGTATACCTCCAAAGTTTTTCCGAGCTGCTCGGAAAACATTCGGTTGACGAATCGCTGGTAAGTAGCGCCTGCGTTCTCGAGGCCGAAAGACATTACTTTGTAGCAATACGTCCCGCGGTCAGTGATGAATGCGGTCTTCTCACGATCATCCGGGTTCATCATAATTTGATTGTACCTGGAGAAGGCGTCCATAAATGATAAAAGTTTGTTTCCGGCTGTTGCTTCGACAAGTCGGTCGATATGCGGGAGTGGAAAGCAATCTTTTGGACAAACCTTGTTGAGGTCGGTGAAATCGACGCAGACTCGCCATTTCCCATTTTTCTTTATTACCACGACTGGGTTAGCGAGCCAGTCTGGGTACCTGACTTTCGTTATTGACCCCACTTTAAGGAGTTTTTCAACTTCCTCGTTTACCGCGGTGGCACGCTCTGGTCCTAGTTTCCGCCTTTTTTGCTTGACGGGTTTGTAGGTCGGGTCAATGTTGAGCTCATGGCAAGTTATACCGATGTCGATCCCTGGCATATCCTCCGCGGCCCAAGCGAATGTGCTGAGGTTCCTTTTGAGACAGGCTATGAGCTCTATTCTCAAAGGTTCGCGGAGGTTGGCTCCGATCTCGACGCATCATTCTGGGAACGATTCGTCTAGGCAGACCGAGATTACCGGTTTGCAAGTTGGTTCGCGCTTCCCGTCTAGGGCTTCGATCCTCTGAGATTGCCAGAAGACGTTCGAGTCTTGTTCTGGGGCGTTCTTATCGGGAGTAGGCTTTACTTTTTTGCTTCGGGAGGCTTCAACTGCTGAGTTTTTTCTTTTCAGCTCGGCAGCAAAACATACTTGCGCCATCCTGCGATTTCCTTGTATAGTTTCGATTCCGCGAGGGGTTGGAAACTTTAGACATAGATGGAATGTCGAGGGAATCGCTCGCATGGAATTCAGCCATGGAGTACCGATGATCGCGTTATACGAAGTTGGACGGTCGACGACTCAGAATTCTGTGATTTTGGCGACGCTCCCGGCTTTAACCAAGAGGCTGATCGAGCCGAGAGTCATAGTAGCATCTCCTGAGAGTCCGAATATCGGGCTAGGTTCTTCTGTGACGGCGCACAGGTCAACCTCCATTCTCTCAAGGGTACTCTTGTAGATAATGTTGGCCGAGCATCCGGTGTCGACTAACACTCTTGCTACGTCGATGTCCTGGATCGTCAGTTCGATTACAAGGAGATCGTTGTGGGGTTTGGCCTCGTCGGCCGTTACCCGATCCTTGAAGGAAACAACATCGCTGGCTACTGGAGCGGACATCCTATATCTTTTATTGCTTAGTGACTTTCGAGTTAGAGAATTCGTCCCCCCCTCCTTCTAGCGCCAAATTATGGGAACCAAAATTCGCACTGTCAATTTTCGATGAACAAATATGGAGGAAAACCGAGTTAATCCGATCTTCCTTGAAGGTCCGAATTCTCTGCGAATCACTTTAGGATCGATAAAAGATAAATAGCAAGATAAGAATGAATGGTCGCTCAGAGGCGTTTTATTAGTTAAAAAGTATGAGTACAAAATTTCTCCGAGAGGAGTAGAGATATGCTAACTATCGGAACAACAGAACAAGAGGCGGCCAAGACGTTCTAAGCCTTGCCGTACTAGTCTAACCACCTAAGTCCTAAGTTCTCTAAGCTAGCAGGAGTTCTCTAAGTCTAAAATCTTGGATCCTCTTCTCTTCTGCCCCAGCCCTCCTTATATAGTCACTTTAGGTCGGTGGCCCGTTTAACCTTTCGCCTTTGGGCCCAAGTTTATCTCTTTGGAAATATTCCATTTTCCATCGATCTTCGTAGTTATCCTCGAGCATTGACATTTATCTGGAAACTTAACATTTATCCTACTTTAATAAGTTAGGATAAATTTTCATAGCTTTTATTGGGCTTGGGTCTCCAAAATCGTAAGTGAACCCGTGGACAAACCTCAAGCCCTCGAACGTTCGACGATTTCTCAGAAAGATTATCTTTCCGCAAAAAATCGATAGCCTAAAGAATCGATTTTCGAGTTGATCGCCCTTGTTTTACACGATACATTTTGCGGAAGAACCATCCTTCCTAGCTCTAGTTGTAAAACTTTGAGGATAACTCAATCTAGTTGAACCGAGGACGTTAAGTCCATAGCTAAGGTGCTATGACTTCACGGAAACCACGAGGTGCGATCTAAATCGGACGAGCTGGGAACAGACTGGATGCACCGCGCGGGGCCAGCACGGCGAGCCAGCGCCCGCCAGAATGGCGAGCCGGCACCCGGCCAGGGCCAGCACGGTGAGCGGCGACCGCGCCGGGCCAGCACGGCGAGCCGGGGGCCAGCACGGCGAGCCGGGGCCACACAGGCCGGTGCCCGGCGCCCGGCCAGCACGGCGAGCGGTGCCCGGCGCCCGAGGCCAGCACGGGCGAAGCCGGCGCTCGCCGTGCCAGCAGGCGAAGCCGGCGCCCGCGCCGGGCCAGCAGGCGAGCGGCCTCGCACCGGACCTTGGTCGCGCCTATTCTTTTCCGATCCAACCTTTGTTGATCCTTTTTGCGGAAAGTCCGTAGACAGGAAATGATCTTAGTCGTTGATTTCGAGATAACCGTTTTCGACCCCAACAAATCTCATCTCTGACCATGAAGTGGCATTTCTCCCAGTTCAGCACCAGATGCTTCTCTTCGCATAGCTGCAGAACCCTGAACAAATTTGACAAACAGACATGAAAGGAGCTTCCATAGATGCTGAAATCGTCCATGAAAACCTCCATTATGTCTTCGATTAGGTCAGTGAAAATCGACATCTTGCAGTGTTGGAAGGTCGCTGGAGCATTGCACAAGCCGAAGGGCATCCTCCTGTATGCGTATGTTCCATATGGGCATGTGAACGTCGTCTTCTCCTGATCGTCTGGGTGGATGGGAATCTGAAAAAAAACCTGAATAACCATCTAAAAAGCAATAGTAAGGGTGGTTAGCCAATCTTTCAAGCATCAGATCAATGAAAGGAAGTGGGAAGTGATCCTTGCGAGTCGCAGCATTCAGTTTACGGAAATCAATGCACATGCGATGACCAGTAACTGTTCTAGTAGGGATTAGTTCATTCTTTTCATTTTTTATAACAGTGATCCCACCTTTCTTAGGTACTACATGAACAGGGCTAACCCACTTACTATCAGAGATCGCATAGATAACACCAACTTCTAGAAGTTTCATTATCTCTTTCTTTACAACATCTTTTAGATTTGGGTTTAACTTCCTTTGATGTTCTAGAAGTCATCGAGTCATCTTCCAGGTGTATTCTATGCATGCACAGATCAGGTGAAATGCCAGGTATGTCAGCTAGAGAATATCCTAATGCCTTACGATATTTTCTAAGTTCACATAAAAGCAGAGCAGTCTCGGTATTGTTCAGGTCGGCATTCACTATGACAGGATATGTGGAAGTGGGTCCAAGGAATGCATACCCGAGTCCCTTGGGAAGGGATTTGAGCTCTACCTTTAGAGCTTTCAGCTCGCTCCATGAGTCATCGTTCTGAGCTGCCGGAACAGACGGGTTCTGAGGCGCGGTTGTTCCAGCTTGTTTGCTGAGCTCGCTGTTCTCCCACAGACTTAGATTTGCCACTATCTTTTCCATACTCCTGGCTGAATCCAGGACCTTGGCATAGGCATCGGCATCAATACTCTCTAAGCTCTGCTCGGCTTCAGCTCTGACTAAGGCGATTTCAAGAGGGTCATCGGTGAGAATCTCCTCAATCATCCCCTCATGCGGTTCTAGCGGATCGCTCTCTTCTTGGACAGGGAAGGTTTGTCCATCCAGCATCGGTTTCTTAAGCATATGATTCATCTCAAACTTCATCACAATGTCTCCAAGATGGAGATCAATTTTCCCTTGTCGAACGTCTATGATAGCTCCAAGAGTGCATAGAAATGGTCTGCCCAGGATTAGGGGATCCTTTGATTCTTCCTCGAGTTCAAGAACAACGAAATCGGCAGGGACAAGTGTGTTGCAAACCAGAACTTGGAGATCTTCAAGGATTCCAACTGGAGACTTCACAGATCGATCATAAAACACTAGGGACATCCTTGTAGGCTTGAAATCCGTGTATCCAAGGCGCTTAGCCACAGAATATGGCATGAGGTTTATGCTTGATCCTAGATCGACGAGTGAGCATGAGAAGACTGTTCTCCCAATCTGGACCGAGGGGACAAACTTTCCCGGATCACCCAGTTTCTTGATCATTTTGTTCTGGAGCACTGCGCTGCACTCCTTAGAGACAATCATGAACTCGCTGTCATCAGATATATTCACAGAGATCAGTCCCTTCACAAAACTACGCATGGATGGTATCATCTGGATCACACTCATCAGAGGAAGTCTGACTGTTAGGTCTTCCAGCATCTTCCTGCACTTCATCTCCTCCTTATCCTTGCTTGTAACCTTAGCTGGAACAGGTTAGGGTACTTTCAGTACATACTGACGAGCAGGGGAAGATTCTGCAGTCTGTGGAACAGCCCCAGCAGGTCGCTCTGCATCAGTCGGAACAGTCTCAGTAGGTTGTCCTGCCTCTTCCTCATTGATGATAGAACTTTTCTAGGGTTCTAATCAAATGATGTAGTATAAAAGATTGTCGAACCAGTCCTAAGTGACAATGAAACAGAGGGAATGCAAGCCTATGCTCAATCTAAATGCAATCATTAGAGAGGATGATGATTAAACTAGAACAATAAGCAAAATGCAACAAAATGTGAAACTTTCTTTCTTATGAGGAGGGAGAGACCCATGGGTATAGGGACTTGATATCAAATGATTAAGCTTCAATCTAAGATGCTAACTTTTCAATCAATCTAATCCTTATGCTTAGACAACAAAACTAAGCAAGCTCTATCTCTAGATGGATGCTCTTTTGCAATGATCACCCAAGTACACCAAATCTCTTTGGCTGTAATGATCAAAGCAAACAAGGAGAATGAGTCTATTAGCAATCTTAGCTTCTTTGACAACTAATCTCTTAGGCAAAGCAAGCTAAAAGCATAGATGAGTTGGTTCAGGCATTTCATAGAACACCTTTCGGGCATGAAATGCCTATAGCTCTATGTTTGAGAGGCCAACTCAAATATAGCTTTAAAAACACCAAATCAATGCAAGGAAATGATAGATCTAACACTAAACACCTTGGATCTAACTTAATCACTCTCTATCACCCTAACCCATGGATCTTAGATGGATCTACAAACTAATCCACATGCTTACTCTTAAACCCATGAGAGATTCAAGCATAAACATATAGAGAAGGAAAGGAGATGAGATAAACAATCAAGAACACAAGATGAGATGAGATAATAAATCAAAGATGAAGCTTTACTCAAAGGTTTTTGTTCTTAGATCATAAATAACATAAGTCTCAAACTTGAGTTTATGAGAGTATTTATAGTGGGCTTAAAAGCCCTAAACACATAGAATAAAAATGACTAAAAAGCCCTTAGAAGATTAAAGGTTTAAACCAATCAGAATGCTCCAAAAGGAAGAAGCTCGGATACCCTGGTCGGATAGCATTCTTCTAGGCCGGGTATGGCTAGGCCGGGTGTGTGCTGCTCGTCCAGCGTCCAGGCCGTGCGGTCTCTCTAGGCCGGGTGTGTTCGGCCGCGTGGTCCGTGTCCAGCAGCTAGCAGGACGTGCGGGTGCTGTTGGCCGGGTAGTCCTGTCCGGTGCTTCCATGCGCGGGTGTGTGTGGCCGGGTGGAACGTCCCGTCGTCCTCATACGCGGCTTCATCCTCGGGTGGTACTGGCCGCGTCCGGAGCTCGTCTAGCATCAGGACGTGCGGGTCGTCCAGGTCGGGCAGGTGCTGTCGGGTATCTGCTGGTACGCGGGTGCTGTTGAACGGGTGGTCATGTCCGGGTATGTGGTGATCAGTTCGTCCCTCGTCCCGTGCGGGTCCTCGTCCTCGGGTGGTACTGACCGCGTCCGTTCTAGGCTTCCAGCACAATCAGGACGTGCGGGTGCTTGTCCCGGTCGTTCTGGCCGCGTCCTGAGCTCGTCCAGGCTAGGTTTGATGGTTGGCCTCGGGTGTGCTCACCCGGGTGGCTTGACATGCTTCCACTCAATTGATCATAACTCCTCCAATATGGCTCCAAATGTCTTGAAACCACTTCAATTGGAAAGCTAACTAAGAATGCCATGTCTCCACCAAATATAAGCATCATAAGATACTTCTAAGGCCTTTGTCCATGTTCATCTTTAAACCCTCTTTTCATCACAAAACTCCCAAACATCTTCAATATCTCCAAAGTGTGCTCCAACACCTAATAGGGACTTATGAATGCAAAATGAGCCTAAAGATGCCTAATGCCTAATCTAAATGAGCAAAAATGCATAAGATATGATAGCTAAAAACATGTAAATATGCAAGACATCAACTCCCCCACACTAGTCCTTTACTTGTCCACAAGTAAACTTGCAAGGACTAAGGAGGAGAGGTTTGAAGGAGGGGACTCATAGCCAAAAGAATGCTCTTCTTAGTTCTCAACTTGATAACCTTGCATAATCATACCAACTAGCTAGAGCAAACACTCAATCCAACTCTAACTTCCCAAGGCCTATCTCAACTCTTTTGATCCCTAACTTACTCATCATGAATCCACAATCCACAAATCCACTTGCTCTCTTACAATCATTAAGCAAACTCAATAGAAATCTTGCAAATGGTCAGATGGTCCAAGACATTTGGTTTGGTGGAACAAGGCTCTATGTAAGTGCAACAAGAGGTTCAAAGGGATCTTTCAAAGGTTGGTTCACTCTCAAAACAAGTAGCCTTGACATTGCACATAATATATCTAAGAAAGGGATCAACTCATGCATACAATGCTCAATCTCCATTGTTCTACCCTTTCCTAGATACATAAGTTACATCCCTATTCCCAATGCCAAATCACCACTCACATCTCTCACCCAAGGATTTCCCCCCAAATACTCAAGATATTTTTATCATTTGAAACTCTTTCTTAATGTAGCCAATAAGGGATTTTTCACATTTTAAACTTTTTTAAGCTCTTTCTAAACATTGCTAGCCCCCTTTCCATTTTTCTCTTTTTTCTTCTTTTCTTCTTCTTTTTTATATATATTGGGGCCAAGACTTATTTTCTAACTTAGAGCTTACAATCTTTCATTTCTCTTATCCCTCATAGACTTAGCCACTTAAAACCTTAGAGTCTCATGAGTTAAACTTTTCATAAACCTTTCACTTTCCCAAGATCACACCATACAACACTCACCCCATCCTAGAAGCTAGACATTATGAGTGTCCAATCTAGCTAAAATGGAGACCAAGCATTGTCGTTCCCAATACTCTCAACATTATGCACATGTAAAGCTTTCCAAAGAAGGCCTCACTCAACAAATAATGAAGGCTTGAAAGGAGGTAAGGGCTTTAGGGTGTGGAGTGCCACTGAGTTTGTCCAAAAGATAGGCAAAGAATGGGAGGGACAACTCAAGTGTTCTATCCATGACTTAGTACACAAAGGACCATGAGCAAGAGACTTAGAGTCTAAATATGACAGGAGCAAGCTTCAAAGAGAGAGCATCAATCAATCAAATAAGCTTTAGGAAGAGATTTCAAGGCACAAAGTTTACAAGCTATCCTAAGATTTGCTCAAGCTACTTGCTATGATTATGAAGGTCATCACTTTAAGAACTTAGCATGAGCATCTTTACAAGGCAACTATCATCCTTGTCCCCTTATGCATGATGCAACCTATATGATGATTTTTTTTTATTATGCAAGTGAATGATCTAGACTCAATCCTAATGCAACTACATGATTCTTTTTGTGCTTTTAAATTTTTCAAATTTTTTTGGTTTTCTATGCAATAACTATCTACAAGTGCATGCAAATGTCATGAAACACAAGACTATTAGCAACTTGACACCTCCCCCACACTTAATTCACACAGTCTCTGTGTTTGTTAAATGTAGAGAAGGGCCGAAAAGGAATTAAAAGAAATGTAAATGCAAAGATGAATGGTATATACAATGAGTAGGAAGTGGAGTACCTCATGGAGCGTGGGAAGAGGCTGATGCCTCACCCTCAGAATCATCTTCATCAGCAGTGGTGCTTAGGCTTGGTGACTTGTTTCGGACGCGGATGGGGCGATGTAGGGGTTCCTCAAGCTGCGGAGGGCTTGCTTCTCGGTTTGTGGTGCGTTTGGGTCAAGAAGGGGTAGAGGAAGTGGTGCAAGGAAAGTCTCAAGATCGAAGTCCTCAGCCTTGCAGCCTGCTACAGCTCCCTTAGTCAGAACATCAGCAACCTTTCTCATGAACTTAGCTGAAGCTTCAGCTTGTCTCTTCACAGTTTTCCTAAATTCCTTGCACTTCTTGGTGAGCTTGAAGATGGTCCTATCTTGAGCTCTGTTCCACCTTTGCATTGTGCTAATCTGGTCATGAGCTTGGCGAATGGGACCAATAGGCAAAGCACTTGTGCATTGCTCAAACGTATAGCGAGGAGGACCAAAGAGATGAGCTGTGGCTCTGCTGGAATATCCCTGATCAAACTTAGCTGCCTTTGCTGCTGCTTTCTCGTTCATGTTCAATGTCATAGGGCCAAGAGCTCCATGACTGCCTAGGAGATGCTGCTCACTGATATCAAAACTCATAGTACCTGGTGTGCTCAAGGAAGTGAGCTCATAGTTAGGGAGAAGCAGCTCAACTGTGGTGGGGCCTCTCAAGTACGAGTAAACACACTTCCCATTGTATCTTCCAGAGAAGTAATGAGCTGACTTCAAGTAGGTGAGATCAATGAAAGAGGGACCGGATGCATAATCTTCCAAGTTAATACCCTGGTGCTCAAGCAAAGGTGTGATCAAGCCGCCTATTCCAATCTGAGCCTCTGGATCCCTGTTTGTCCAAGCATACTCCTTGTAGTACATGAGGCACCTCACAAAGTATCCAACCATACCAAACTCAGCGTAGAAATCAGTGGGAACTTCAGGTAGGTGAGGAGGTAAGGCAAAGTGTTGGATGGCTTGGTGCATGAGGTTCAAGTCTTCTCCATTCACGTTGCTTGGCTCTTTCCTTGGGTAGATGGTGTGGACAATCAGCCTATGGAGGTAGCGGACTGATGGATGTCTGATAGATGCATTCTTGTCTCTGCTGGACACTCTATCCTTGCCTGATAAGAACTTGTAAGTGAAGTGGGCAAGGGTCTTTCCTTTAGGAAGCCCTTTCAGCTTAGGCAAAGAGGACTCCTTCAAATCCTTGAGGCCTAGCACTCTCCAATCTCAGTGAAGGTCATGAAATAAGGCTTCCCATCTATCTTGAAGCTGATTCTTCCCCACCCTTGTTCCTCATGTAGAGAAGAGTGGAATGTGACCTCAAGGATGCCATGAATTGACAAGAGACCTCTTTATATGTTGGGTGAGCCATGGAGTAGAAGCTGTCCATGTTCATGAGAGCAAGCAAATCCTTCATGTCTTGGTCAATTTCTAGCTCCCTCATTAGCCTCACATCAGCAAATCTGGTTGGAGGCCAAGATACTCCTTGCCTCATTTGCTCCAATAGTTCAACTTCAGTCGGCTTCTTTGTCGATCTCTATGAGGGTTGAACCCTAACTTTTCGAAGGTTTCTTGCTCAGCCACATTTCCATTTGGAGATGATGCTTCTTCAACAGTAGCATCTACTGGCTCCAAGGGTGGAGGTGCCAATGTCTTTGGGTTTGGTGCCTTGATTCTGATCTTGGTGGGAGGTGTGGGTTTCTCAGCATCCTTCTTTGTGTTCTTCTCCAAAACAAGAGGTCCCACACTGTGAGATCTTGGAGCTCTAGCCTTCTTTGAAGGAGTGTTCTTATCATCACCAACAGCCACTCTCTTTCCATCTTTCTTGGCCTTCTTGTAAGCATCATCAAGCACTCTCTCATCACTAGCCAACCTCTTGCCATCCTCCTTGCTAGTCTTATGACCAACATCAACCACTCTTTTTCCTTCATCCTTGGGTTGCTTGTTTGCCCCATCAACCAATCTGTGTCCAGCCTTCTTGGCTTGTGCTTTCTTTCTCAACATAGCCAGAGCTTGTTGCCTACGTTCCTCCTCGGATTCAGGCATGGAGCCTAACGTTTTTCCGAACCTAGCAGTGTGTTTCTCAGCAGCCTCCGCCTTCTCTTGTGCAATCAGTTTCTCATCTTTCCTTCCCATTGGAACCTGAAAAATATCAAGACTTGGACAAGATAAAGCACAAGGAAGAGAGAATATGCTGGAAAAGATAAGAGATGGAATGAACACTTGCAAACCTAGTCTAGAACCAGCAACCTAGCAAGACTATCAAAGCAATCAAGCTCCCAAGTTCACAAAATTCATAAATTTTTTTTTTTTTTTATGAACAAGGGAACTTAATCAAGCTTAATTCCAAGCAAAAACATCAAGCCAGCTGAAATTGAATGCTAAACAAGCTCTAGAACATCAATTCCAATCAACCTAGACCATAATCAACCAAAAGTAAGAGCCTTTTCAAAAACCCCCAAATCTCATGAACCCTAATTTGTCAAAGTTCAAATTAATCTCAATTCCACCATGAAATCAACTACCCAGCATGATATACAAGCTTTCCTAGTCTAATTTACAAGAAATTAGCAAGAAAAGCTCAAATTTCAAGTTCAAATTTTAGGGTTCATGAGGGTTACGAATTTGAACTTAGAGATACCATACCTTGCTTTGGATGAAGGATAAAGATGAAAGGGTTCAAGGAATTAGGTCTAGGAGAGGAAGGTCTTGATGTGGGAAGAAGAAACTTGTGATTTGGTTGAGATTTGGCAAAGTTATGGGAATTTTGTTCTTGGAGGCTGAGAGGATTTTGATGTGAGGAAGAAGATGGAATGAGGAAAGAGGGGTGGCTTAGGGTTTTAAAATGTTTCTGGGTCGGGTAGGGATGGTTCTGGGCGGGTTTAGGTGGGTTTGGGTCGGAAAAGGGAAGAAACACTTACCTGGGCCGGGCGGGTCGCGTTGGGTCGCCACGCTGGTCAAAGCTGGTGCGCTGGTGCTGGGGCGTTGGACGACCCGGTATGTCTACCCGCGTGCTCCTTCGTCCCCGGCGGGTGTCGCGCCCCGCGTAGGTCCATCCGCATGCTCGCCCGTCCGTCCTGCTCGATTCAGCGTGCGGTATTGCCCCGCGAGGTCTGCTCGTACGTCCGCTGCTCGCCGTCCGCCCTGCTCGATTCAGCCGTGCGGGTATTGCGTCCGCGTGGTCTGCTCGGTACGTCCGCATGCTCGCCGTCCGCCCTGCTCGATTCAGCCGGCGGGTATTGCGTCCCGCGTAGGTCTGCTCGGTATGTCCGCATGCTCGTTCGTCCGTCTGCTCGATTCACCCGCGGGTGCCATGTCTCGTAACACCACCGGTGGTCCGCCCAAACCTCAAAGCCAGAATTTCACCTCTTTTTTTTTCTTGATCGCTGAACCAACCCACTTCCTTTCATGTCTCTTCCATCTCATAACCTCAGTGAACTCATTCTCAAGCTCCCAACCTAGCCCCATCATCATTCAAAGGACTTTTGATGAAAAATAAAAGAATCCCAATGCAATATGTACAAGGATAACCATGGGACTTCCTCCCAAGTGAGCTTGTTTAAAGTCACTAGCTTGACTTTGCCTCCCTCGAGGTTAGGCAAGTGGAGCATCAGAGAGTGGGGTTGATGTCCCATCCTCTTTGGTATTGTGGCCATGTATTCCTTAAGCCTCTGGCCATTAACGGTGAAGTCATTACCCTGCTTATCCCAAAGCACAATGGCTCCATAAGGTCTCACTTCCTTGATCACAAATGGACCAGACCACCTTGACTTAAGCTTTCCTGGGAACAACTTCAGTCTAGAATTGTAGAGAAGCACTTGATCTCCTGCCTTGAACTCTCTCTTGAGGATGTGCCTGTCATGGAAAGCCTTAGTCTTTTCCTTGTATATCCTTGAGTTCTCAAAGGCATCCATCCTTATCTCATCCAGTTCATTGAGTTGAAGAAGTCTCTTCTCCTTTGCATCCTTGATGTCGAAGTTTAGAAGCTTCACAGCCCACAATGCCTTGTATTCAAGCTCAACTGGCAGGTGGCAAGACTTTCCATAGACAAGGTTGAAGGGGTGGTGCCTAGAGGAGTCTTGAATGCTGTTCTATATGCCCAAAGAGCATCATCAAGCTTGGCTGACCAATCCTTCCTCTTGGTTCCTACAACCTTCTCCAAGATCCCCTTGATTTGCTTGTTGGAGACCTCCACTTGGCCACTTGTTTGAGGGTGATAGGGTGTTGCAACCTTGTGCTTCACTCCATTCCTCTTGAGAAGGCTCTCAAATACCTTGTTGATGAAGTGTGAACCTCCATCACTTATGACCACTCTTGGAACTCCAAACCTTGGGAAAATAGTGCTCTTGAACATTTTGACCACTACTCTTGAATCATTTGTAGGACTTGCTATTGCTTCCACCCACTTTGATACATAGTCCACAGCCACCAAGATGTATTTGTTGCCATAAGATGAAGGAAAGGGTCCCATGAAATCAATCCCCCAAACATCAAACACCTCTACTTCAAGGATTGGGTTTTGAGGCATCTCATTCCTTTTAGTAATGTTCCCACTCCTTTGGCAAGAGTCACATCTTGAAATGAAGTCTTGTGAGTCCCTGAACATGTGTGGCCACCAGAATCCAGCTTGTAACACCTTTGAGACAGTCTTGAATGGAGCAAAATGGCCTCCATAGGAGGATCCATGGCAATGTGAGAGGATTCCTTCAACTTCTTCTTCAGCCACCACTCTTCTATAAATCTGATCCTTGCATAGGTGTAGAGGTATGGTTCATCCCAATAGTATCTCTTCAAATCTTTGTAGAACTTCTTCTTCTCATACCCTGCAAGTCCCAATGGTTCCTTTCCAGTGGCTAAGTAGTTAACCAAATCAGCATACCAAGGTCCCTTCTCTTCAGCTGCCTTAACCTCTTCAATCTTTTTCCAGTCTCAATGACTGCCACCACTGACATGATGGCCAAGACATGCTCTTCTCTGAGGCCCTCATCAATAGGGATTCCACCTTCAATTCTCAACCTGGACAAGTGATCAGCAACTCCATTCTCAATCCCTGGCTTGTCTCTAATCTCCAAGTCAAACTCTTGAAGCAAAGGATCCACCTTAGTAGTCTTGGCTTGGCATCCTTCTTTGCTAGGAGATGTCTCAAAGCTGCATGGTCAGTATACACAATGACCTTAGAACCCACCAGGTAGCTTCTGAATTTCTCAAAGGCGAAGACAATGGCCAGCATCTCTTTCTCTGTTGTGGCATACCTCATCTGTGCATCATTCAAGGTTTGGCTAGCATAATAAATCACATGAGTTTTGCCATCCTTCTTCTGCCCCAGGACAGCCCCAACAGCAAAATCACTAGCATCGCACATTATCTCAAAGGGAGGTCCCAATCAGGTGGCTGAACAATGGGAGCACTAACAAGGTCACCCTTTATCTTCTTGAAAGCCTCAAGACAATCTTCATCAAAGCTGAAAGCAGCCTCCTTGCACAGCAACTTGGTCATTGGTCTAGCAATCTTTGAGAAGTCCTTGATGAATCTTCTATAGAATCCAGCATGGCCAAGGAAGCTCCTGATGTCTTTCACTGTCTTTGGTGGTGGCAAGCTGACCATCACCTCAATCTTAGCTTTGTCCACTTCAATACCCTTTTCTGAAATCTTGTGTCCAAGCACAATCCCTCCTTGACCATGAAATGACACTTCTCCCAATTCAGCACTAGGTTGGTGTCTTCACATCTCTGTAGGACCCTGCACAAGTTGGACAAACAAGCAGAAAACGAAGATCCGTAGACAGAGAAATCATCCATGAATACCTCCACTATATCCTCAATGAGATCCGAGAAGATAGACATCATGCACCTTTGAAAGGTTGCTGAGCATTACATAACCCAAATGGCATCCTTCGATAAGCAAAGGTGCCATAGGGGCATGTGAATGTTGTCTTCTCTTGATCATTGGGATGTATGGGGATTTGGAAGAACCCTGAGTACCCATCAAGAAAACAATAGAAAGGATGGTTTGCAAGTCTCTCAAGCATTTGATCAATGAATGGCAATGGAAAGTGATCCTTTCTAGATGCTGAGTTGAGCTTTCTATAATCAATACACATCCTATGGCCAGTTATGGTTCTAGTTGGTATCAATTCATCCTTGTCATTTTAACCACAGTGATACCACCCTTCTTTGGAACTACATGCACAGGTGATACCCATTTAGAATCTGAAATAGGGTAGATAACACCAGCATCTAAGAGCTTAAGAATCTCCTTCTTTACAACATCTTTAAGGTTAGGATTCAACCTCCTTTGATGTTCTATAGAAGTCATTGATTCATCCTCTAGATGTATCCTATGCATGCACAAAGAAGGTGATATCCCCTTAATATCATCTAGTGAGTATCCAATTGCCTTTCTAAACTTTTTAAGTGCATTTAAAAGTTTGGAAAGCTCATGTTCAGTAAGTTCACTACTCACAATGACAGGATATGTCTCATTAGGGCCTAGAAATGCGTACCTTACACCATGGGGAAGAGGTTTTAGCTCCACTTTTGGTGCCTTGAGCTCACTCCAATCATCTTGTTTGGTGTTCTCTTGTTGAGTGGCTGAAACAGCTTGATGCACCTCTTGTTTAAGCTCCTCATACTGGCCTCTATCAACAATCTTCTTTCGAGAATCCAGCATGGCTGCAATAGCCTCACTCTCTTTGTTCTCAACCACTTGGACCTCTTTATCCACTGTCAAAGCATGCTGCAAAGGGTCCTCTATTGTCAACTCTCCAAGTGCCAATTCCTCAAGGAGCTCATCAGCAAGAGCTTCCATCTCCTCTATGTAAAACACTTGGCCTTGGACAGTTGACCTCTTCATTACCTCGTTGACATCAAAATGGAGAGTGTGCTCTTTCCCCAAATGAAAATCAATCTTGCCTTCCTTCACATTGATAAGGGCTCCTGCTGTGGCTAAGAATGGTCTTCCAAGGATCAAGGGGTCTCTAGCTTCTTCATCCATCTCAAGAACAACAAAATCAGTGGGGATTTCACAATTTCCCACCATTACAGGGAGGTCTTCAAGGATACCAATGGGGAATTTGACTGAGCGGTCAGCAAGCACCAAAGAGAGTTTGCACTTCTTGTATTGGTTAAACCCAAGCTTCTTGGCAACAGATAGAGGCATGAGACTGACACTAGCTCCCAAATCACATAGACATCTCTCAAACATCAAAGGACCAATGGCACAAGGTAGAGTAAAGCAGCCTGGATCCTCTAGCTTCTTAGGGATTGTCAATCTCTGGATGATGGCACTGCACTCATGAGTAAGAACCATCATGCCTTCCATTTCCTTCTTCTTGGCAGCCATAGCATCCTTCAAGAACTTGCTGTATTGAGGGACAAGCATGAAGGCATCAATGATTGGCATTGTAACTTGAACTTCACTCAATTGCTTCTCAAAGAGTGCTTTGTACTTCTCCCAAAGTTGCCTCTTGAATCTTCCAGGAAATGGCAGCTTAGGTTCATAGGGAGGAGGAACAAAAGAAGATTCTTTTGTTGGAGTGGCAACTTCACCATGTTTTGGTGTTTTCTTCTC
Source organism: Brassica nigra (assembly GCA_016432835.1). Classification (NCBI taxonomy): domain Eukaryota; kingdom Viridiplantae; phylum Streptophyta; class Magnoliopsida; order Brassicales; family Brassicaceae; genus Brassica; species Brassica nigra. Next base: position 50,062,321 of record CM028247.1, read on the forward strand.
CAACCTTTCCTTTACCCTTAGCTTCAACAATCTTTTCTAGAATCTCCTCATCAACTTTCTCATCCACAATCACAACATCATCATCAATGTTGATAGCCACCCCCACTTAGTTTCTCACCATCCTTGGGAGAGTTCTTGGAGGTAGCTCTCTACCACTTCTCAAAGTGATTGCCTTCATTGGTTCTTTGGGATTTTGCTCTGGCTTTCCTGGTAGTGTTCCTTGTTGGCGACTTGGCTGAGAGTTCATTGAAGCAAACTGATTCTCCAAAGCTCTAATCTTGTTGTTTAGCTCAGTGTAGCTGCTGTCAATCTTGGAGTGAACAGTCTTGAACTCATGGCCAATGTCTTTGGCTGCTCTAGCTTGACCTTCCAATAGTTGTTTGAACATAGCTTCCATAGATGAATCTGGAGCTTTAGCTTGGGAGGAGCTACCTTGAGCTTGAGTAGACTGATTGCCATGGTTTGCAAAACCAGGAGGAGGATTCTGCCTAGGCTGGTAGTTCCCTTGCTGAGTGTTTTGCTTTGGTTGATAGCCTCCTTGCTGGTTGTTGGGGTAAGACCTTTGCTGGTAATTGTTGTACTGAAAGTTAGGCTCCTTCCTGTACCAAGAACCATTGTTGTTGATGAAGCAAAGCTCTTCTTGCCCTTCTAACACTTCAACTTCATTAACCTTAGGAGGAGTTTCTTGATTTGGACCACCCACAAAGTGAATCTGCTCCTGCTTGGCTTGGTTAGCAATCAGCAAGTCTATCTTCTCTTGCAAGGATTTGATTTCCTTCTTGGTCTGGTTGTCATCAGCTCTGGTTGTTCTATCAGCCCTGTCATGTTCTCCACTGTAAACTGAATCACTCTTGACCATGTTGTCCACCAGCTCCTCAGCATCTTCTTCAGACCTGCCCAGGAAGAAACCATTGCTTGCTGTATCCAATCTTGCTCTAAACTCAGGAAGGGCACCTCTATAGAATGTGCTCAGCAAACTCTCCCTTGAGAAGCCATGGTGTGGGCACTTAGCTTGATATCCCTTGAACCTTTCCCATGCTTCACTAAAGCCCTTCTGCTGGAAACTAGAGATCTCATTCCTCAGCTTGGCTGTCCTTGATGTGGAGAAGAATTTCTCCAAGAAGGCTTTCTTACAATCATCCCAAGTAGTGATGGAGTCACTAGGTAGAGATTTCTCCCATTGGCGTGCCTTGTCTCCTAGAGAGAATGGAAACAACTTGAGCTTGAAGGCATCTTCTGACACACCATTGGTCTTGGACAAGCCACAATAGCTATCAAACTTGTCCAAGTGATCAAATGGGTCTTCTACAGCCAAGCCATGGTACTTGTTGTTCTCAATCAAATTCAACAAGCCTGACTTGATCTCAAAGTTGTTAGCTTCCACAGCTGGTGCACGGATGCCCGTCCTGTTGCCATGAATGTGAGGACGGTCATATGTGCCAATGGCTCTAGCTGGCCGCTGTGGGTGTTGTTGTTGCTGGCTGTGGTCTAAGGTTGTCAGCTCCTTGACCATTGCCATCTTGGGGTTGATGCTGGTGATCATCCATCTCAAACCCCAACCTCTGAATGTGAGCCTGTTGCTCCTCTTCTCGTCGCCTTCTTGCTATTTCCCTCTCAAGTGTAGCTATCTCTTCAACAGTGGGAACCAGGTTAGTTGCACTCCTGCTTCTTGTGTTCATACACCTGAAAATCAAAGGAAGATGCAAAAGGAGAATCAATATCACAAGAAAGAAAAATGATTTAGTCTCAAGCAAGTGACTAAATTCCAATGTCACAATCAACTTAGAATTTGGCAACGGCGCCAACTTGATGATAGAACTTTTCTAGGGTTCTAATCAAATGATGTAGTATAAAAGATTGTCGAACCAGTCCTAAGTGACAATGAAACAGAGGGAATGCAAGCCTATGCTCAATCTAAATGCAATCATTAGAGAGGATGATGATTAAACCAGAACAATAAGCAAAATGCAACAAAATGTGAAACTTTCTTTCTTATGAGGAGGGAGTGACCCATGGGTATAGGGACTTGATATCAAATGATTAAGCTTCAATCCAAGATGCTAACTTTTCAATCAATCTAATCCTTATGCCTAGACAACAAAACTAAGCAAGCTCTATCTCTAGATGGATGCTCTTTGCAATGATCACCCAAGTACACCAAATCTCTTTGGCTGTAATGATCAAAGCAAACAAGGAGAATGAGTCTATTAGCAATCTTAGCTTCTTTGACAACTAATCTCTTAGGCAAAGCAAGCTAAAAGCATAGATGAGTTGGTTCAGCCATTTCATAGAACACCTTCGGGCATGAAATGCCTATAGCTCTATGTTTGAGAGGCCAACTCAAATATAGCTTTAAAAACACCAAATCAATGCAAGGAAATGATAGATCTAACACTGAACACCTTGGATCTAACTTAATCACTCTCTATCACCCTAACCCATGGATCTTAGATGGATCTACTCACTAATCCACATGCTTACTCTTAAACCCATGAGAGATTCAAGCATAAACATATAGAGAAAGAAAGGAGATGAGATAAACAATCAAGAACACAAGATGAGATGAGATAATAAATCAAAGATGAAGCTTTACTCAAAGGTTTTTGTTCTTAGATCATAAATAACATAAGTCTCAAACTTGAGTTTATGAGAGTATTTATAGTAGGCTTAAAAGCCCTAAACACATAGAATAAAAATGACTAAAAAACCCTTAGAAGATTAAAGCTTTAAACCAATCAGAATGCTCCAAAAGGAAGAAGCTCGGATACCCTGGTCGGATAGCATTCTTCTAGGCCGGTATGGCTAGGCGGGTGTGTGCTGCTCGTCCAGCGTCCAGGCCGTGCGGTCTCTCTAGGCCGGGTGTGTTCGGCCACGTGGTCCGTGTCCAGCAGCTAGCAGGACGTGCGGGTGCTGTTGGACGGGTAGTCCTGTCCGGGTGCTTCCATGCGCGGGTGTGTGTGGCCGGGTGGAACGTCCGCGTCGTCCTCATACGCGGCTTCATCCTCGGGTGGTACTGGCCGCGTCCGGAGCTCGTCTAGCATCAGGACGTGCGGGTCATCCAGGTCGGGCAGGTGCTGTCGGGTATCTGCTGGTACGCGGGTGCTGTTGAACGGGTGGTCATGTCCGGGTATGTGGTAATCAGTTCGTCCCTCGTCCCGTGCGGGTCCTCGTCCTCGGGTGGTACTGACCACGTCCGTTCTAGGCTTCCAGCACAATCAGGACGTGCGGGTGCTTGTCCCCGGGTCGTCCTGGCCGCGTCCTGAGCTCGTCCAGGCTAGGTTTGATGGTTGGCCTCGGGTGTGCTCACCCGGGTGGCTTGACATGCTTCCACTCAAGTGATCATAACTCCTCCAATATGGCTCCAAATGTCTTGAAACCACTTCCATTGGAAAGCTAACTCAGAATGCCATGTCTCCACAAAATATTAGCATCAGAAGATACTTCTAAGACCTTTTTCCATGTTCATCTTTAAACCCCTCTTTTTCATCACAAAACTCCCAAACATCTTCAATATCTCCAAAGTGTGCTCCAACACCTAATAGGGACTTATGAATGCAAAATGAGCCTAAATATGCCTAATGCCTAATCTAAATGAGCAAAAATGCATAAGATATGATAGCTAAAAACATGTAAATATGCAAGACATCACTCATCTGTAGGTACAGCTTCAGGCGGTTGATCCGACTCTTTCTTCTTCCCTTTCTCAGCCGATGTGAATCTCCTGGTGTCCAGATCAGTCACTTGCTTCCCACTCCTTAGCGTGACTGCATTGCACTCCTTGGGGTTCTTATCTGTTTTTCTAGGGAGAGTAACTTGCTGTCTCTTCACACTCTCGGCAGTCTGAGCAATCTGGATATCCATCTGTCTCATATGGCTTGAGACATTATCGTACTTGGCACTCAGGTCATTGAACATATGATTCATTCTGGTGTTGATGTTGTTTGTGACCTGGTTCAGTGCTTTTCCTTGGATCTGCTGTCCTTGGAGCAGTTGGCTCATCATCATTGCAAGACTCTTCATATCTTCCTGCGGAGCAGTCTGAGCCGGTTGTGAAGCCTGCTGATTAACCAGCTGTTTCTGGTTGTGGAACTGGGCATTCTGAGCTGGGCAGAGGACATAGGTTCTCCCTTGATTGCCATACCCCCTTTGGTATCCACTGTTCTGAACATGATTTCCTTGAGAATTTTTTGTGTTACCGTCTGGGTAAAGGTTGTTGAACAGGTGGGGATTGTTCCTCACGTTAGGGTTCGGGTGATAATTCTTGAATTGCCATCCTTGCCCATTCACATAGCTCACTTCGTTCTGATCTTCAGCCGACTGATCTGCCTCTGATGTAGCTTTCGCGGTTGCTTTATCCTGAGGGGATTCTTCCATGATGAAGACCTGGTTCTGATTACTCTTAATCAGCTGATCGACCTTGGCAGAGAGCTCATCAATCTTGCTGTTGTCGATGCTGTTCACCTTCTGTGTGCGATCAGTCTCGCGGTTATTATCAGCTGAGCTTGAGGCCATGTTCTTAATCAGTGCGAAGGCACCTTGAGTGGATTGGGTCATGAAGTCTCCATTACTGGCTGAGTTCAAAGCGTTCCTGTACTCCCAACCTACTCCATCGTTGAACACTCCAAGCAGATAGTCTTCCTCAAAACCGTGATGTGGGCACTCTCTGCGGTAGACGTTGAATCACTCCCATGCATAGCAGAACGGCTCATCTACTAGCTGTTTGAAGGTCGCGATCTTATGTCTCAGAGCTGCCGTCTTCGATTTCGTGTAGAAGTGGCTCAAGAAGGCAGATCGGACTTGTTCCCAAGTGGTGAGCGATCCAGTAGGTAGGGAATCTAGCCAGCGAGCAGCCTTCCCATCAAGCGAGAAAGGGAACAGGGTACACTTGATGTAATCAGGTGGTACTCCATTCGCTTTAGTGAACCCACACATCTTCTCAAATGCTCAATGTGGTCCATCGGTATTTCTGCAGGAAGTCCATTGAAGATCTTCCTTTGCACCAGACTTATCAAGGCTGGCTTGATCTCAAAGTCTTGCCTAGTGCACGGTGGAGGGTTGATGGCAGATCGCGTAGTAGGCAGATTACGCAGTAGATTTCTCTGGCCGATCGGAACAACCTCCTCCGGTTGATTCTGCTGATTCGCAGCGTTCAGAGCTGCTTGCTCGGCAGCAGCTTGCTGGGCTTGGATGGTTTGCTGCATCTGCTGCATCGGGTGTTGCACGAGTGAAAACGCAGCAGTGAGATCATCCTGGTGATCACCCATGTTTGTGTTCGTAGGTCTAGGTTGTTGACGGTTCTGTCGTTCCAATCTCGCTAGTTCTTCGTTGGTAAGCTAATGCAGTGGTCCTTGTGCGTTGCTCCGAGTATGCCTACTGGTCATGCAACTGGATCATCATCTGGAACAAAGAAATAGAAGCGAGTTAGATATCTTAGACTAGATATGAAACCGAAAAATAGAGGTAAAAAAAAATCTGGTCCCCGGCAACGGCGCCAAAACTTGATACACTAAAAATGAATCTTTGCTACTGCCAAGTTAACAGTTTTAATTATAGAACTTTAGAGTCAAATCCAGAGGACCAGTCTACACTTTATTTCCATGAGTTTCAAAATCAAGCTAAGAAGAAGATTTGGTTTTGGATTTAAGAATGACGATAGGAAACAAGTAAGACTATATATTGATTCAAATTAACAAGCAGTTAGCCTAGGGTATTTCATTGGGTGTTGAATTGGAGCCAAAAAATTATTCAAGTGCGATGAAGTGCTTTCTAGAACTTGGATCACTCAGCTGCAACACCCCATTGTCGTGGTGGTGATCGCTTTGCAGATCGATCTCACCATCTAACTGTCGTTGAGATGAGAATCGATCGCAAGCTTTAGAGAACAGGTTCGATCAGTTCACTTACTACCCTAATATATACTTTCGCTAATTAGGGATACTAAGCTCATTCAATACATGTCAAGTTATCTCCTAAGCGGTTAACTAGGTGATGAACTAAGGATCTAACAATAAGTGATCAAATTAATGAAAGCATTAAGAACAGTATGAATGAAGAACAATTGAAATCGCTTATCTATGTTTAGCTCAAGTCTCAATACCCTAAAAACCCTAGGCGAGCAAGGTGACTACTCGATCATGATGCAAGAAATCAAAGACATAATTCCTGAAATAAATTGCATAAGAACAGAGTAGAAAAAAAAAGGGTTCAGATGATCTTCTCTATGAGAGGATGGATTCTTCTCCCTTACAAGTTGCAGATCGCAAAAGCTAACTGTTCTCTTGTAAAAACTAGCATAGAATAATAAAATAGGGGATAAAGACGCTTTTATATGGAGACGCCGTCGATTTCTAGAGAGGGAAGGTGATTAGGTGAAATCTTCAAAGATATGGAAATTTCCATAATTGTCGGGAACAGTCCGCCTCGTTGCTCCGCACGATTGTTCCTGCGGGATAAATTGCTTGACTGCTCCGCTTGACTATTCTGCATGGAAAGCTTCAGTTCTTGCACCTTTTTTCATGCTCCTCCCTTTAGCTCTTTAGTCTACTCCAGACCTGAATTGACTTAAAAAGGACTAGACTAACTCGATAAAACAATTGAAACTGGTTAGAAAACACATGCACAATGGTGTCAAAAACACCACATATCAGTGTGCAAGGCTTTTTCCCTTTGGAAGCCCTTTGATCTTTGGCAAGGAAGGCTCCTTCAAGTCCTTGAGACCAAGCACTTCCCCAATCTCTGTCAAGGTCATGAAGTAGACTCTCCCATCAATCGTGAACCTTATTCGCCCCCATCCTTGCTTCACATGAGGAGTAGAGTGAAATGTGGCCTCCAATGTTGCCAAGAATTGGCATGATATCTCCCTATGTGTGGGATGAGCCATGGAGTAGAAGCTTCTCAGGTTCATGTGGTCTAGCATATCCTTCATGTCTTGATCAATATCCAACTCTTTCATCATTCTCACATCAGGAAATCTGGTTGGAGGCCAAGAAACACCATGTCTCAATTGCTCTAACAGCTCATCTTTAGTGGGCTTCTTCTTTCTATCCCTGTGAGCATTGAAATTTTTCTTTGTTGAAGGATCTTGCTCAGCCTCCCTACTGTCCTGAGAAGGTGCCTCTCCATCAATTTCATCTTCTTTCTCCAAGTAAGGAGGTGTCACACTCTTGTTTCTTGGCGCCTTAGCCTTGGTGGGAGGAGCTGGCTCTTTATCACCTCCCTTGTTGCTTTTCTCCAAAACAAGAGCGCCCACACTGTTGCTCCTTGGGGCTCTTGGTCTCTTGGGAAGGGCTTGCTTGTGAGCACCATCAGCCACACTCTCATCAATAGCTACTCTCTTGCCATCCCTTTTAGCCTGTGCTTTCTTCCTTAGCATGGTCAAAACGTGTTGTCTACGCTCTTCCTCTGATTCAGGCATGGAGCCTAGTTCTTTCCCAAACTGAGCAGTCTCTCTTTGAGCAGCCTCAACCTTCTCTTCTTCAATCAAGTTTGCATCTTTCCTCCCCATTTGTTACCTGAAAAAATTTCAAGTCCTGGAAAAGATTAAGCACGAGGAAGGAAAAAGCTTTTGAATGAGAGAAACTTGAATAAACAACTGTGAGCTCAATCTAAGATCAGCAACCTAAGCAAAAGCTATCACAATGCAATCAATCTCACAAATTCAAAATATATATTATTTTTTTTAAACATGAGAAGAACAATCAAGCAAAAACCATGATCAAGCAATGCACAAATCGAAATTGCATCCTAATCAAGCTCTACAACATCAAAGCCAACCAATCTAGACCACAATCAACCACAAGTAAGAACCTTTTGAAAAACCCTCAAATCTCATGAACCCTAATTTATCAAAGTTCAAATTCATCTCAAATTCACCAAGAAATCAACAACCCAGCATGGTATATAAGCTTTCCCTAGTCTATTTCACAAGAATCTAGCAAGAGAATGGTCAAATTTCAAGTTCAAATTTTTAGGGTTCATGAGCATTACGAATTTGAACTTAAAGAAACCATACCTTGCTGTGGATGAATGGAGAAGTTGAAAGGATTCAAGAAAATATACTAAGAGGGTGAAGACTTGGATGTAGAAAAAGGAATGGAGTGATTTGGTGAAGATTTGAGTGAGATATGGTGTTTTTAGTGAATGGAGGCTAGAGAGGTTTTTAGATTTGGGAAGAGGATGAAATGAGGGGTGAGGGATCGATTTTAGGGTATTTAGGAGGCTCTGGGTCGGGTTTTGGTAGTGGGTTATTGGGTCTGGGTCGAAAAAGGAAGAGAAAACATACCTGGGTCGATAGCGGGTCAAGGCAGGGGTCGTACGCGGGTGAGGGAAAGATCGGGTGTGACCCGGGTGCTGCTCTCCGCGTCCGTACACCCAGAACCGTGCGGGTAGGCTGGACCGTGTGTTTCACCCCGCGTATCTCCCCTTATTTTCCTCGATCAGATCCGTGCGGGTAGGCTGGCCCGCATGCTGCTCTCCGCGTCCGTACGCATCAGACTCGTGCGAGTAAGTCGACCCGGGTACCTTCACCCGGGTATCTCCTCGACCAAAACACAATTTTTCATCTTTTTATTTCCTACCCACTGAACCAAACCAATCTTTTCCATGCTTACTCCATTTTAAGATCCAGGCCATCACATACCATTGCTCTCCTCATCTTCCAAGGGACTTTTGAAAAAAAAAGAAAATCCTAATGTAGTATGTACAAGGATAGACATGGAACATCCTCCCAAGTGAACTTGTTTAAAGTCACTAACTTGACTTTGCCTCCTTTGAGACTAGGCAGGGGAAGGTTCAGAGAGTGGGGTTGATGTCCCATTCTCCCTTGGTATGGTGGCCATGTACTGCTTGACTCTCTGTCCATTCACTATGAAGTCATTACCTTGCTTGTCCCAAAGCACAATTGCCCCATAAGGCTTCACTTCCTTAACCTCAAATGGACCAGACCATCTTGACTTGAGCTTCCCTGGAAATAACATCAGCCTAGAGTTGTAGAGAAGAACTTGATCTCCAGCTTTGAACTCTCTCTTGAGGATGTGTTTGTCATGAAAGGCCTTGGTTTTCTACTTGTAGATCCTTGAGTTCTCAAAAGCATCCATCCTTATCTCATCAAGCTCATGTAACTGAAAGAGTCTCTTCTCCTTTGCACTCTTGATGTCAAAGTTCAACAGCTTCACAGCCCACAGTGCCTTGTATTCAAGCTCAACTGGTAGATGGAAAGCCTTTCCATAGACAAGATTGAAAGGAGTAGTACCTAAAGGAGTCTTGTAGGCTATTCTATATGTCCAAAGTGAATCATCAAGCTTGTCTGGCCAATCTTTCCTCTTGGTTCCCACTATCTTCTCCAATATTCCCTTGATTTCCCTGTTGGAGATCTCAACTTGGCCACTTGTTTGAGGGTGATAAGGTGTTGCCACCTTCTGCTTCACTCCCTTCTTCTTGAGAAGACCTTCAAACAGCTTGTTGAAGAAGTGTGATCCTCCATCACATATAACCACTCTTGGGACTCTAAATCTTCGGAAGATTATGCTCTTGAACATCTTTAACACCACTCTTGAGTCATTTGTAGGACTTCACTGTCTTTGGTGGAGGCAAACTAACCATCACTTCAATCTTGGCCTTGTCCACCTTAATCCCTTTCTCTGAAATCTTGTGCCCAAGCACAATCCCTTCTTTGACCATGAAGTGACACTTCTCCCAATTCAGCACAAGGTTGGTGTCTTCACATCTCTGTAGGACCCTGCACAAGTTGGACAAACAAGCAGAAAACGAAGATCCGTAGACAGAGAAGTCATCCATGAAAACCTCCACAACATCCTCAATGAGATCAGAGAAAATAGACATCATGCACCTTTGAAAGGTGGCTGGAGCATTACATAGCCCAAATGGCATCCTTCGATATGCAAAGGTGCCATAAGGGCATGTGAATGTTGTCTTCTCTTGATCATGGGATGTATGGGTATCTGGAAGAACCCTGAATACCCATCAAGAAAACAATAGAAAGGATGGTTTGCAAGTCTCTCAAGCATTTGATCAATAAATGGCAATGGAAAATGATCTTTTCTAGATGCAGTTGAGCTTTCTATAATCAATATACATCCTATGGCCAGTTATGGTTCTAGTTGGTATCAATTCATCTTTTTCATTTTTAACCACAGTGATACCACCCTTCTTTGGGACAACATGCACAGTAGATACCCATTTAGAATCTGAAATAGGGTAAATAACACCAGCATCTAAGAGTTTAAGAATCTCCTTCTTTACAACATCCTTCAGGTTAGGGTTTAACCTTCTTCGATGCTCTATAGAAGTCATTGATTCATCCTCAAGATGTATCCTATGCATGCACAAAGAGGGTGATATCCCCTTAATATCATCAAGTGCGTAACCTATTACCTTTCTAAACCTCCTAAGTTCATTCAAAATTTTAGACAGCTCAAGTTCACTAAGTTCACTACTCACTATGATAGGGTAAGTCTCATTAGGGCCAAGAAAAGCATACTTTACACCATGGGGAAGAGGTTTAAGCTCCACTTTAGGAGCCTTGAGTTCACTCCAGTCCTCTTGATGACTGTCCTCTTGTTGAGTGGCTGAGGCAGCATGGTGAATCTCATGTGTAAGCTCCTCATACTGATCTTCACCACCAATCCCCTTGTGAGAATCCAGCATCCTCACATAGGCCTCACTTTCTTTGTTCTCAACCACTTGGACTTCTCTATCAATTGTCAAGGCATGTTGTAGAGAGTCTTCAAGTTCCAACTCCTCAATAAGCTCATCAGCTAGAGCATCCATTTACTCTATGTAGAAAGCTTGGTTCTGAATGGTTGGCCTCTTCATCACCTCATTGATGTCAAAGTGGAGGATGTTCCCTTTTCCAAGATGAAGATTAGTCTTTCCTTCTCTCACATTCAAACTAGCTTCTGCTGTGGCTAGGAATGGTCTTCCAAGGATCAAAGGGTCTTTGGCTTCCTCACCCATCTCCAACACAACAAAATCAGTAGGGATCTCAAAGTTACCAACCATCACAGGAAGATCTTCTAGGATGCCAACAGGAATCTTTACTGATCTATTAGCTAGCACCAAAGAGAGTTTACACTTCTTGTATTGAGTAAATCCAAGCTTCTTTGCAATAGACAAAGGCATCAAGCAAACACTAGCTTCAAGATCGCATAGACACCTCTCAAACGCCATGGGTCAAAGAGCACGAGGTAAGGTGAAACATCCCGGATCCTCTAGCTTCCTTGGGACATCTAACCTCTGGATAATGGCGCTGCACTCATGAGTAAGAATCATCATGCCCTCCATCTCTTTCTTCTTTGCAGCCATATCATCTTTCAAGAACTTGCTGTACTGAGGGACCAACATAAAAGCATCAATGATGGGCATTGTGACCTGAACTTCACTCATCTGTTTCTCAAATAGTGCCTTGTACTTCTCCAATAGCTGTCTCTTGAATCTTCCAGGGAATGGTAGCTTTGGCTCATAGGGAGGAGGAACAAAAGAGGATTCCTTTGTTGGAGTAGCAATTTCACCATGTTTCAATGTCCTCTTCTCTTCTCCAACCTTTCTTTTACCCTTAGCTTCAACAATCTTTTCCAGAATATCTTCATCAGCCTTCTCATCTACAATCACCACTTCATCATCAATGTTGATGGCCATCTCCCCACCTTGTTTCTCACCATCCTTGGTGAGAAAAGTCTTGGAGGCAACTCTTTACCACTCCTTAGGGTGATTGCCTTCATTGTTTCCTTGGGGTTTTGTTCTGGTTTTCCAGGTAATGATCCTTGTTGGCGACTTGGCTGGAAATTCATAGAAGCAAACTGGTTCTCAAAAGCTCTGATCTTGTTGTTTAGCTCATTGTAGCTACCATCAATCTTGGAGTGAATGTTCTTGAACTCATAACCCATTGTTTTCTCAATCTTTGCCTGAAAATCCAAGAGTTTCTTGAACATTGCATCCACACTTGTATAAGAAGCTGGAGCTTGTGAAGAACTGCCTTGAGCTTGAGTAGACTGATTGCCTTTATTGCTAAAACCAGGAGGGATGTTTTGCCTAGGCTGATAGCTCCCTTGCTGAGTCTTTTGCTTGGGCTGGTATCCTCCTTCCTGGTTGTTAGAATAAGACCTTTGATGGTAGTTGTTGTACTGAAGTTAGGTTCCTTCTTGTACCAAGTACCATTGTTGTTGATGAAGCATAGCTCTTCCTTGCCTTCCAAACCATCAACCTCATTGACCTTAGGAGGAACCTCTTGACTAGGACCACCCACAAAGTTCATCTGCTCCTGTTTAGCTATATTGTAAAGAACCAAATCCATCTTCTCTTGCAAGTACTTAAGCTCTTTCTTTGTCTGCTGATCATCACTTCTTTTTACCCTAGCATGCTCTTCACTGTAGACTGAGTCACTCTTGGCCATGTTCTCTACCAGTTCCTCTGCCTCTTCCTCGGTTCTTCCCAAGATGAAACCATTTCTGGCAGTATCAAGCCTGTTCCTGCACTGTGGTAGAGCTCCTCTATAGAAGGTGCTAAGCAAACTCTCCTTGCTGAAACCATGATGAGGGCATTGAGACCAGTACCCCTTGAATCTATCCCATGCTTCACTGAAGCTCTCAAGATTCTTCTGTTGAAAACCAGAGATCTCATTCCTGATCTTAGCTGTCCTTGAAGTAGAGAAGAACTTGTCTAGGAAAGCTCTCTTACACTCATCCCAAGTAGTGATAGTGTCACTTGGGAGAGTCTTCTCCCACCGGTGTGCTTTGTCTCCCAAAGAGAAAGGCAACAGCTTCAACTTGAATGCATCTTCAGAAACACCATTGGTCCTGGACAAGCCACAATATTTATCAACTTGCCCAAGTGATCAAAAGGGTCTTCAGCAGCAAGGCCATGATACTTGTTGTTATCTATGGTGTTGAGCAGTCCTGACTTTATCTCAAAGTTGTTGTTCTCCACTACTGGTGCTCTGATTCCCAACCTATGACCATTAATGTGAGGTTGATCATAGGCTCACGAGCTTGGCGCGGTGGATGTTGTGCCTGGCGCTGTGGTCTAAGATTCTCAGCTCTTGGACCATTGCCTCCGTGAGGCTGATGCTGTGCCCTAAGTTTTTCAGCTCCTTGTGCAGCTCCATCATGAAGTTGGTTCTGGTCTTGCTCCATTTCAAACCCCAATCTTTGCAAGTGAGCCTGTTGCTCTTCTTCTCTTCTCTTTCTTGCTATCTCCTTCTCAAGTGTAGCAATCTCTTCAACAGTGGGAACAAGGTTTGATGCACCTCTGCTTCTTGTGATCATGCACCTGAAAAGCAAAGGGAAAGGAAGAAAGAGAATCAATAACACAATAAAAGAAAAATGACTTAGTCTCAAGCAAGTGACTAAATCTCAATGTCAAAATCAACTTAGAATTTGGCAACAGCGCCAATTTGATGTTTGGACTTTTCAAGGGTCCTTAACCAAATGTTAAAGTATAACGGATGTCAAACCAGTTCTAAGTGATTCTAAAGCAAAGGGAAGGCAAGACCATGCATCTAAGTGATATCAATTGGTGAGATGATTTTGAACTAGAATACTACTAAAATGCAATAAAGAACAAAGCTTTCTTTCTTAATGAGATGGAAGAACTCATGGGCTAAGGGAATTTACCTTGGGTGATCAAGTTTCAATCTAAAGGTGGCAGCTTTCAATCAATCTATCAACCTTAGGCCTAGACACAATCCTAAACAAACTCTATCTCTAGATGAATGCTCATTTACTAAGATAACTCAAGCATCAAATCTCTTTGGTTGAATATTATCTAAGCAATCATTAATATCAAGTCTAATAGCCATCTTAACACCTTTAACAACAAATCTCTTTCGTAAAGAATGTTAAAAGCTTAGGAGAGTTGGTTCAGGCATTTCATCGAACACCTTTCGGGCATGAAATGTCTAGAGCTCAACTTTAGAGAGGCCAGCTCTAAAATAGCATTAAAAGCACTCTACTAGCAAGGAACAAAATGGATCTATACTAAAACACCTTAGATCTAGCTTAATCACCCTTAGTCTCCCTAACCCATGAATCCAAAAGTGGATTACTCACTAATCACCATGATTACTCTCAAACCCATGAAGGATTTTAGCTTAATCATGTGAAGAAAGCAAAATAAGAACTTAAAATCAGATAAGAACACAAGAACAAGATGATGACTTGATTCAAGATGAGAACTTTCACCAAAAGGTTTGTGTTTCTTAAGAGATAAAAAGATAATCCCAACTTTGGGTTACAAAGAGTATTTATACTAGGCATGGAAGCCCTAAAAATAAAAAGTAAAATGACCAAAAAGCCCTTAAAATATGATGAAACTCGACCAGGACAAGCTGGTACCCGGGAAGAAGAGGACTTGATCAACCCGGGTGGCTAGGTCGGGTACGTGACCCGTGCGGGTAGCTTACCCCGTGTGGTCGAGGCCGGGTATGTTATTCGACCTTCTCTCCTCTGGAACCCGTTCGGGTGGCTTACCCCGGGTGGTCTAGGCCGGGTATGTCCCTCGTGCATCTCTCGTCCGGAACCCGTGCGGGTGGCTTACCCCGAGTGGACTAGGACGGGTATGTCCCTCGTTCTTCTCCTGTCCAGATCCCGTGCGGGTAGGTGAACCCGGATGTGCCAGCCCGGGTGGTGATGTGCCCTGGGATAGCGGACCGAGCAAAACAAACATGCATGGCTTGATCATGGGAAGCAGCAATGATATATGTTCATTGTTTGACTCATATATTCCAAACCACGACGCTTCTACGCATGAAATTACTTGGAGAACGTGCTCAACTCAATTCCAGAGCTCCTCGAAGAAGAATCAGCTCAAACGGAGTTTAGATGTGGGAGTTATGCCATTTTCAAATCAGATGATCTTCGATTCTCGCGAATTCAGACATGGCGCATTTAATGAAGGGATGTCTTGACCAATCTTCCTAAAATTCGACAACCTTGACCAGTCTTCCTTAAAATCACCATCCTTGACCAGTCTTCATCAGATTCCACACCTTTGATTCATTTATCATGTTCTAGTCAAAGATTTCTTTTTCTATGCATTGTTTTTACACAAATATATTTATTATCTTTTATCCTTTCATCTCTTTGTAATCCTATAAATAGGAACTGAATTCATTCAACAAAATCAGTCTAAGTTTGAGTTATATTTTTGTTTATTTTATCTGAGTGAGAGAGATAGTTCTTTAGCTAGTTCATCGGTTTGAACCGGCTTGTTGATTTGGTGGTCAGCCAATCATCTTTGTGTGTTATTTGGTGGTTAGCCAACGCACTACATCCGTTCTTTGGTGGTTAGCCTTAGATCGTGGGTATATCAAGAGTCATTCCGCACCTCTTGACGATCCATTCAATCCATCCCAGTTCCAGAAGTGCCTTTGCCTTCTCGGTTCATATCCAACACCCGGCTAAAGTGATCCTTCCCGATTTGGGGTGCATCAGGTGGGGACTCAACCAGCTTCACTTTTTCTTTGTCTTGTCTTGGCGACACTTCATTCTTCACTTCTTTTTGGGTTTTAAAGCTCCCAAATGTTGGGGTCAAAAACGGTCACGACGAAATTAACGTTCGAAAATATTTCTCGAAACAGATAATTCTCGTAAAAATTACTTAAACTAATTTTTACGATAAAATTATTGAAAAGATTTGTCCGTAGAAAAATTAACATAAAATTTTTACGTTCTCGAGAAAGGAAACTTATACGAAAAATTTGCGGTAAAATCTTGTTTTAAAGAATTCAAACAGCGATTTCTTAAAACAACGACACAATGCTATCATTGGTCCAAACGTCCGTAAACAACATCTCAAGCATCGCATCATTGCGACAATCTCGGACGATGGGTTTTCACAACAAAGTTTTCAGTCCACAGCGCAAACTCGGTCACGATGGCGACCGAGTCACAAACAAGAGCTCGGTTGCTATAGCGATCGAATCACGAAATGAAACTCGGTCGCTGTGGGAACCGAAATTCGCACTGTCGATTTTAATGAATAAGATTGCGGAGGAAAGCCAAGTTAACCCGACTTTCCTTGAAGGTCCGGATTCTCTGCGTTGCCACACGAAATCGAGAAAGTTAACAGATGACAAAAATAAAAATTGTGATATTTGCTCGAAGGCGTTTTATTAAATGAAAGATATGAATACAAGGATTCTCCAAAAGACAGAGAAATTTACGATTAAAGAAAAAGATAGAGTCGCAGGCAGCCAAACGTCCTAAGCCTTGCTCCGCTAGTCTAACCACCTAAACCCTAATTCTTCTAAGCTAGCAAAGTGCTCTAAGTCTAATTTTCGGATCCCCTTCTCCTCTGCTCTTGCTCTCCTTATATACTCACTTCTAGGTTGGTTTGCCTTAGGATGATGGACTTCCTTTGGGTCCAAGTTTATCTCTTCGGAAATATTCCATTTTCACGATCTTCGTAATTATCCTCGAGTTTTCCCCTATTTTTCGGTGACTTGATTTTTATCCGATGTTCGGAAAATTGGATAAATCATCATAGTCTGATTGGGCCTGAATTCTTAAAATATTAAGACAAGTCCGTGGACTTGTCTTAAGTCGTTGAACGTTTTATACGATTTCTGAAAGACTATCTTTCTTGTAAAATAAACCGTGATAGCCTAAAGGATCGATGTTCGAGTTAATCGATCTTGTTTTACACGATATCCTCTACGAACTCCAACCTTTCTAATTTTGTCGTAAAACATCGAGGATGATTCCAATCGAGTCGAATCGAGAGATGTTAATTCTGTAGCCATGATCGTATCAAACCCACGAGGATTGATCCAAGCAAGCCAAGACAGAATCAGACCGAGCACGATGGGACCGAGACCAGGAGGACAGTCGACCGGCGCCAGGACCTGCCGGCGCTAGGGTTCGCTTGCCGCCGGGCGCTAGGCCGGTTCGCTTGCCGGCGCCGGCTCGCCGCCGGCACCAGGCCGGCTGCATCGCGTCTGCCACCGGTGCCAGGGGGCTTGCCGTCGGCGCCAGGCCGGCTCCGTCTCGCCTGCCGCCGGCGCCAGGGATTCTCTGCCGCCCGTGGGTTCTCCGTCGCCCGATCCTTCCTCCTTTGACCGTTCGTGCGGGAAATCTTTGAGTTTGGAAAGATCTTTAGCCGTTGATTTCGAGATAACTGTTTTCGACCCCAACAGTTAGCCCCCCAGCTCGTAAGATTGGAGACGATTTTGCGGGCGAATGATTCGTGTTTTCTGAAAATCGAAATTTTCGGCTAAGGATCCAGACTCATAAGTAGATGGACGCCCATAGATCCTCGGAGGTTGCCGATGCTCGTGACGACTTCTTTGGTCATCTGACGAGGATGGCCATCCTGTTTGAGTCTTTGATAGTTGTCTGCAAGAGGGACTTGGCTTTAGCGGGGATCGATAGGAGTCTGAGCGAGCTCAAGTTGCTTCGGGGTAACGAGGCCCCGTCTTTGGACTCGGAGGAAGCCAGACTATCATCCTGTAAAGGAGAGTGGGCGACCTCCGAGGGAGACTTCGATTCGATCCTTGCCGGACTGCATGCCGAATGCACCCTTGGGCCGACCTCCGAGGACTTAGAAGATCAGGAGCGCGCGAGAGAGTATTGCGAGGCTGGCGCAGACGAGGCGGGTAGTGGCGGTGCGACCGAGGTAGGCGACGGCGAGGCTGTCCCTATCGCGGGTAAGTTTGAGGATGAAGGTGATGCTCCTGGGAGCGTCTAGGTTTATCAATCCCTTCGGGGATTTTGTTTTATATGTGTTTTGGCCGTTAAGAGGCCATGATGTATTTACCGGGACTGGCCGTTGGTGGCTTTGAATCCCTGCCCCTTTTTGGGGCTTTGTTCGAACTTTTGCGGTCTCAATCTATGAAACGTTTTTCGATTATTTATGAACTTTAGTTTTTTCAAAGTATGAGAAAGAGGGTGTGAGTTGTCGTCTCATTCCTAGTTTCCTGATGATCACCGTACCTATTGTTTGCATAAAGAGAGATTTTCCGCGGTTTACCGATTTATGCGAAAAGTTCGTGAAACGAATAGGCTTAAGTGAAGACACAAATTTTTGGATCTCGTATACCATACTATGTCTGTGAGATGTCAAGATCCAGTGTGGCTGGGTTTAGGGAAAGACCTAGGTTTACTCTCGGACTGAGGCTTTGCGATGACAAATCGGCTTTCGTTTTGCCTGTTTGCGATTTTAACCTGACTCGTACCGTTTAAAATCCGTGAATTGTTGTCGGCTTATATGATTTGTCTGGGCGTGAGTCGAGCTACTTCCTTTACGAAGAGCTAAACCAAAATTTGGATTTCTTGTATAGCGCGCTATGTTTATCCTTGTCGGATGCAAGAGAGCCTACCCCTTGAAGGGCGGCTATTTGTCTGTTTAGGACGTTAGAGTTCGTTTGTTGTGATCAGCAACAACAAAATGATACCGTTTGGAGGTGTGAAAAGTTTGGGAAAATGTTTGCTCGGCGAAGCGCCTCTGCTGCGAAAAAATTTTCTTTATGCCATAGTAAGGTCTATGGGCTTTGTAGGAGAAGTCCGCGAATTATTTCGGGTGAATTTTTGGATGTGGTAATCGCTTTGTGGATACTGGATCCGTTGTCGTGGCCGTTTCGGCTGATTTGAAAAAGTCGTAAAAAAGTTTTGAAAATTTTAGAGTCTTCGAAATTTGTTGGAGTATACGAGTATCGTACTCCACTCCCCCTTTTTAATTGGGGATAGCTGAACTCGCCGGTTGGCGAGTTGCCTACGCACTTTGTCTAGGGATCAAGCCATCTCGAGTTCTTTGTACCACGTTTTATCGTTTAGTGGTAGTATTTTTGAGGTGCATCGCATTCCAAGTTCTCGGGATTTTGACGTCTTGCATGTTTGCGATTTGGTATGAGCCTGGTCATACTACTTTTATTACTTTGTAAGGTCCTTCCCATTCCCGTTTTCCCGTTTTGGGCAGTGTTTTGGAAGACTTTACGAAGACTAAATCGCCTTCCTTGAACCTGCGATGGCGTGCGTTTGCATTGTAGTATATGGCGGAAGCGTGCTGGTAATTTTGTATCCTGATGAGCGCTTGGTCGCGACGTTCGTTGATCAGGTCAAGATTATCCAGCAGCATGGCGTTGTTCAGATCTTCCGCTCGGGAGAAATCTTCCGCGCCGGAAATTCTACTTCGCTGGGATCATACATTCTGTTCCGTAGACCAGGGCAAAGGAGTTTCTCCGTTCGCCTAGAGTCGCTCGGTGAGACCATAGAACTCCTTCGAGTTCTTCGGCCCATCGATCCTTCTTGGCTTCTAAGCGTTTTTCAATCCGTCTAGGATAGTTTTGTTTATAGTTTCAGCCTGTCCGTTGCATTGCGGATACCTGGGAGTTGACTTTGTAAGTCGTATTTTCCACTTTTCGCAGAATGCTTCGAATCGAGCAGAGATAAACTGAGATCCGTTGTCTGTTACGATTTCGTACGGGACCCCATGTCTAGTTATGATATATTTCCAGACGAAGTTCTCGACTTGTGTGTCTTTGATACTTTCGTAGGATTCTGCTTCTACCCATTTGGAAAAGAAATCCGTGAGGACTAGGAGGAAGCGTTTTTGTTTTGATGGATGCATAGGTCCGACAATGTCCATGGACCATCGCATGAAAGGATAGGGGGACGAGATTGAGGAGAGGATTTCCGCGGGTTGATGGATTGTTGGAGCATGCCTTTGGCATTTCTCGCACTTTCGGGCGAATTTCTCGCAGTCTTTTATCATGGTTGGCCAATAATAATCATGGCGTTTGATTTTGACTGCGAGAGATCTTCCGCCAGAATTCCGCATGATCCAGAATGGACCTCTTCCATGATTCTTCTTGCCCTTTCTCCTTCTGCGCATGTCATGAGAGGACCGGAGAAACGCCACTTATAAATTTCTCCCTCTATCGTGACATACCGTGCCGCTTGGGTTTTCACTTTACGGGCCGCCCATTTTTCGGCGGGTAAGGTTCCATTCACGATATAGGCTCGGATTGGTTCTAACCAAGGGCTGTCGCAGCCATACTCGGTTTGGTCCGCATACGCTTCCGGTTGATCCTCGACTTCTTCCGCATCTTCAATCTCTCCTCGGATTAGATTGACGACCACTGGTGGTCCGATGCTCGGATGTTCGATGAATTCAACGGGATTATCCTTTGAGCCCTGGATCTGAGCTTGAGGCGAGGGCAGCCAAGGCCGGCCTGGACGTTTTCGCGAGGGATTCTGGTCAGGGCGAACTGGTCGAAACACGAGCCAGTTCTTGGACGAGTTTCAGATATCGTCCATCCTTTCGTCCCTTGCTTCATACTCTCCGCTGTATTGGTTGGCGACTAACTGAGAATCGCATAAGCGTGAATATTACAGATTTTAATCCATGGGCTAGCCGCAAGCATGCGACGAGTGCCTCGTATTCTGCCTCATTGTTTGAAGCATGAAAAGCCAATCGGAATGACTGTTCTAGGATTTCCCCGTTAGGAGAGGTGAGTCGAATTCCGATTCCGGACCCTTGTTTGGACGAGGATCCGTCGACGTGGAGGACCCAAGTTGAGTTCGGCTCCTCGTTAGTCATGTCTCCAGTGGGTAATTCTACCAAGAAATCCGCAAGCACCTGGGACTTTGCACATGTCCTTGGGCGATACTCGACGTCGTATTCACTTAGTTCGATTGCCCATTTCGCGAGCTTGCCGGATTGGCTCGGACTGTGCAGGATTATCCGCAGAGGGAATGTGGTGAGAACCACTATAGTATGAGACTGGAAATATGGTCTTAGTTTCCTTGCCGAGGTTATGACGGCGAATGCTAATTTTTCCATTAGCGGGTATCGAGTTTCCGCATCCAGCAACGTCTTGCTTACGTAAAAGATTGGCTTTTGTTCGCCACGTTCTTCTCGTATCAGGACGCCACTGACTGCTGTTGCGGAAACTGCGATATACAGGAAAAGAGGTTCACCATCCACTGGTTTTGCGAGAACTGGTGGAGTGGCCAGGTAATGTTTCAACTGTTGGAAAGCCTTTTCACATTGCTCGGACCATTCGAACTTCTTGTTTCCCTTCAACATTTCGTAAACGGTAGGAACTTATCCGTGGAGCGCGAGATGAAACGGTTCAAAGCCGCGACTCTTCCGGTTAACCTTTGGACTTCTCGCTTGGTTCTCGGGGAGGCCATCTCTATCAGTGCGTCGATTTGTTTAGGATTGGCCTCGATTCCGCGATACGTTACGAGGTATCCGAGGAATTCTCCCGATGCCACTTCGAATCTGCATTTCGCCGGGTTGAGTTTCATGTTATGCTGGTTGAGTCGTGCAAAACATTCCTCTAGGTGGGTTACATGATCGTGTTCGTCAAGAGTTTTTACGAGCATATCATCGATGTATACTTCCATAGTTTTTCCGAGTTGCTCGGCAAACATTTTGTTGACGAGTCGCTGATACGTTGCACCCGCGTTTTTAAGACCGAAAGGCATTACCTTGTAGCAATACGTTCCGCGGTCTGTGATGAATGCAGTTTTTTCGCGGTCGTCGGGATTCATCATGATCTGATTGTATCCGGAAAAAGCGTCCATGAATGATAGAAGCTTGTTTCCCACAGTTGCTTCGACCAGCCGGTCGATGTGTGGGAGCGGGAAGCAGTCCTTTGGACAGGCTTTATTCAGATCCGTGAAATCAACACAGACTCGCCACTTGCCGTTCTTTTTTTTACCACGACAGGGTTGGCAAGCCAGTCTGGATACCTAACTTCTGTTATCAACCCTACTTTGAGGAGTCTTTCGACTTCCTCGTTGACTGCAGTGGCACGCTCAGGTCCCAACTTTCGTCTCTTTTGTTTTACGGGTTTGTAGAGTCGGGTCGATGTTAAGTTCGTGACATGTTACGCTAATGTCGATTCCCGGCATATCCTCCGCAGCCCAAGGGAACGTACCGAGGTTCTTTTTGAGGCATGCGATGAGCTCTGCTTTTATTGGTTCGCGGAGGTTAGCTCCAATTTTGACGCACCGTTCCGGGAAGGAATCGTCGAGGCAGATCGAGACCACCGGTTCGCAGGTTGGTTCACACTTCCCTTCTAGGGCCTCAGCTCTTTGGGACTGCCAGAAGGTTTCGGCGAGTCGTGAATCGTTTGCTTTTTCCGAGAGGTCTCGATTTCGGAATTTTTCCGTTTTAGTTCGGTAGCGAGGTAGACCTGCGCTGCTCCGTGACTACCATGTATCGTTTCGACCCCGAAAGGTGTCGGGAACTTGAGGCATAGGTGGAATGTTGATGGGATCGCTCTCATGGAATTTAGCCAAGGAGTTCCAACTATCGCGTTGTAGGATGTTGGACCATCAATCACCAGGAATTCCGTGTTTTTGGCGACGCTCCCGGCTCTGACTGAGAGGTTTGTCGAACCGAGGGTCATAACTTTTCCCGAGAGTCCGAATACTGGGCTGGGGTCATCTGTAAGGATGCTTAGATCGACGCCCATCCTCTCGAGGGTGCTTTTATAGATAATATTAGCTGAGCATCCGGTGTCGACTAATACCCTTGCTACGTCAATATCCTGGATCGTGAGTTCTATTACGAGGAGATTGTTGTGAGGTTTGGCCATGCTGGCCGTTGCTCGATCCTCGAAGGATACGATGTTGCGGGCTGACGGCAGCCATACTGACCTTCGACGACTGGTGGTTTTCGAGTTAGAGAATCGTCCCCCTCCTTCTAGCCAAACTGGGAACCGAAATTCGACTGTCGATTTTAATGAATAAGATTGCGGAGGAAAGCCAAGTTAACCCGACTTTCCTTGAAGATCCGGATTCTCTGCGCTGCACACTAAATCGAAAGTTAACAGATGACAAAATTAAAATTGTGATATTTGCTCGAAGCGTTTTATTAAATGAAAGATATGAATACAAGGATTCTCTCAAAGACAGAGAAATTTGCGATTAAAGAAAAGATAGAGTCGCAGGCAGCCAAACGTCCTAAGCCTTGCTCAGCTAGTCTAACCACCTAAACCCTAATTCTTCTAAGCTAGCAAAGTGCTCTAAGTCTAATTTTCGGATCCCCTTCTCCTCTGCTCTTGCTCTCCTTATATACTCACTTCTAGGTCGTTTTGCCTTAGGATGATGGACTTTGCCTTTGGGCCCAAGTTTATCTCTTCAGAAATATTCCATTTTCGTCGATCTTCGTAATTATCCTCGAAGTTTTCCCCTATTTTTTGGTGACTTGATGTTTATCCGATGTTCGGAAAATTGGATAAACCGTCATAGTCTGATTGGGCCTGAATTCTTAAAATCTTAAGACAAGTCCGTGGACTTGTCTTAAGTCGTTGAACGTTTTATACGATTTCTCGGAAAGACTATCTTTCTCGTAAAATAAACCGTATAGCCTAAAGGATCGATGTTCGAGTTAATCGATCTTGTTTTACACGATATCCTCTACGAGAAATCCAACCTTTCTAATTTTTTCAAAACATCAGGATGATTCCAATCGAGTCGAATCGAGATGTTAATTCCAGAGCGCGGATCGTATCAAACCCACGAGGATTGATCCAAGCAAGCCAAGACGGGATCAGACCGAGCACGATGGGACCGAGACCAGGACGAGGACCGAGACCAGCGCCAGGGGGCTTGCCGCCGGCGCCAGGCCGGCTGCGTCGCGTCTGCCGCCGGCGCCAGAGATTTTCTGCCGCTCGTGGGTTCTCCGTCGCCCGATCCTTCCTCCGTTGACCGTTCGTGCGGGAAATCTTTGAGTTTGGAAAGATCTTTAGCCGTTGATTTCGAGATAACTGTTTTCGACCCCAACAGTCGCAATAGCGACCGAGCTCCTAACAGAGCTCGGTCCCTATAGCAACCGAGCTCCGAGCCAAGCTCGGTCCCTGTAGCAACCGAGCTCCTAACAGAGCTCGGTCCCTATAGCAACCGAGCTTCGAGCCAAGCTCGGTCGCTATAGCGACCGAGCTCCAAACAGAGCTCGGTCCCTATAGCGACCGAGCTCCTAAAAGAGCTCGGTCCCTATAGCGACCGAGCTTCGAGCCAAGCTCGGTCGCTATAGCGACCAAACATGCATGCATCCCGGTCCTTCCGTAGCGTCCGAAGTCTTCCGAAATGATGATACGACGTAAAAATATGCAGTCTCGACTATCCTCATTACAACCTTCCGCAAACCACGGCTTAACCATTTCTTAATTCCCAATCAAATGGAATCCTTGGTCTGGTTTTACGATAAAAACCACGGAAATTATCTTTATCAAAGAAACCGTTATAAACGTCCCGAATCAAAAGACGGTCCAAGGAGTCCTAAAACTTGATTCGAGGCCCACTTACGATTTCTTAAAACCCATAAACGCTATGACGGTTATGCTTAGTGAGATAAACATAAAATTCCGCGAATAAATGGAAACTTTCCGCAGATAACCATGAAGATCAGAAAAATGGAATATCTTCATTTTTGGACTATGGCGGCTTAAGGGAAAAAGAGGAAGGTGTAAACCGACCTAGAAGGGAGTATATAAGGAGTTCAAGACGAGAGGCATAAGGAGAGACTCTTCTAAACTCAGAATTCTCTACACTTAGAAACTTTAGGCTTTATTCTCGTCAAGTTCGGTTTCTGTGACTGGCACACGATTACCAGACGAACTCGCCTAGGCCGTTCGATCTCTTGTCCAACTCTATTAATTGAACTACGTTCGACTTGATCCTCGAAAGGGGTACGTAGGCAGCCTTTAATAAGCTTCAGTCTGAAATCAATCAAAAACCTTCTTTGTATCTTTTTCGTCTTTTGTTATCGAGCTGCGACTCAACTAGGTTTAAGGTTTTGGGTCGCTAGAACTAGGTAACTCGCTGACAGCCTTTGCGGCCAAAACTTTTATAATCTCTTGTAATGATCGCAACGCTCTTACACGAATAAGATCTATTTTTTTCTCTAAATTTGTTTTGTTATCTTTTCATATTTTCCGCATCTATTTGGTTAGTTGTCGTTTCTCAGAGATCCGGGACCTCAGGGAAATTAGGTTTTCCTACTTTCCTTATTTATACGAAAATTGACAGGCGTAATTTCGTTCCTACGCTTAGCACTAGAAGGAGGGTGTACGGATTACTCTAACTCATAGCCGCAAAACGCTTGTTCGAAAAGATGTCTGGATATATGAAAGACAAACTCGCAGCACTGACTGCCCCTATGCCCAACGCTTACACAAACGCCGTACTGTTCAACAAAAACGAAAAACTTAGTCGCAACCTTCCGCCACAGGAAGAGCACTAAAACGAGCTCGCGATTTCTCCCTCCATACACAAAGGGCAACGATAAAATCTTTCCAACCCCGTAAAATTCTTCTTATTACCGCGTTGGAAAAATCTCAGCGCGTAAGGATTTGACCAAGAGGTTTTTTCCCAAAACTTTTCGGAAAAATAAAACTCGCTCTCCAAATAACGGCGGAAAACCCTAGGTTACTCGCAGAAGGCCAAGCTCAAAGCCAAGCTCGGTTGCTATAGCGACCGAGCGCCAAGACAAGCACGGTCGCTATAGAGACCGAGCATCGAAACAAGCTCGGTCGCTATAGCGACCGAGCACAAAGCTCGGTCGCTATAGCGACCGAGCATCGAATAGCTTCGGTCGCTATAGCGACCGAAAGCATCAAACAGCTTCGGTCGCTATAGCGACCGAGCATCGAAACAAGCTCAGTCGCTATAGCGACCGAGCATTGCAACAAGCTCGGTCATTATAGCGACCGACCATCAAACCAAGTTCGGTCGCTATAGCGACCGAGCACCGAACAAAGCTCAGTCGCTATAGCGACCGAGCACCAAACAAATCTTGGTCGCTATAGCGACCGAGCATCGAGCCAAGCTTGGTCGCTATAGCGACCAAGCACCTAAACAAGCTGGGTCGCTATAGCGACCGAGCACCTAAACAAGCTCGGTCGCTATAGCGACCGAGCACCTAAACAAGCTCGGTCGCTATAGCGACCGAGCACGAACACGGTTCACTCGCTATAGCGGCCAAGATGACATCCTCACTCGCGAAGCGACCTGTCAGGCCTCAAAGGGGTCCTCCTTTGCGTTCTCCTTTGAATCCTCATCGAAACGCTTTTCGTTTCGTCTCAATCGGAGTTTCCGTTGAGATTTTACGGCGAAAACAAGTGGGACTCGTCCTGGCTTGCTTCCACTCGCTATAGCGACCGAGATGACATCCTCACGCTATAGCGACCTGTCAGGCCTCAAAGGATTCCTCCTTTGCGTTCTCCTTTGAATTCTCATCGTAACGCTTTTCGTTTCGTCTCAATCGGAGTTTCCGTTGAGATTTTACGACGAAAACAAGTTGGACTCGTCCTTGCTTGCTTCCACTCGCTATAGCGACCGAGATGACATCCTCACTCGCTATAGCGACCTTTTTGGCCTCAAATGAGTCCTCCTTTGCGTTTTCCTTTGAATCCTCATCGTAACGCTTTTCGTTTCGTCTCAATTGGAGTTTCCGTTGAGATTTTACGACGGAAATAAGTGGGACTCGTCCTGGCTTGCTTCCACTCGCTATAGCGACCGAGATGACATCCTCACTCGCTATAGCGACCTGTCAGGCCTCAAAGGAGTCCTCTTTTGCGTTCTCCTTTGATTTCTCATCGAAACGCTTTTCGTTTCGTCTCAATTGGAGTATCCGTTGAGGTTTTACGACGAAAACAAGTAAAACTCGTCTTAAACTCCTTGGCTTGTTCCTACTCTCCCTACCTCCATCTTTGCGTTCTCTTTCGAGTCTCGATCGAAACGTCTCCTGTTTCGTCTCGATTGAAGTTACCATTGAAACTTTATGATATAAAGAAAAACACTTTTAAAAAAGTCAATTCTCGCAGCGATAGGCAGAAAAATAATTTGACAATATGATTCCTCACCAAAGCAAACGACAATCTATGATCCGTCTAAACGCTCGTCTACTTAATATAGCTGTTTAACCGATTCATTTCGCTCAAGAAACCTACAGAAACATCGTTACTTTTACATCTCCATAAGTCGCGCCTATTTACTTAATTCGTAAAACCAGTCGTCTGTTACTTACGAAAAAATTATTCGTATAAATCGAATCAAGCATACAGAGAAACTTTCGAAAGTAGACATAACAGGTTTTACGAAAAAGTATTTTTCTTATAGAAAAAACGAAGCTGTATGATCCGACATTGGACGGTCAATCTAAACTTTATTTCCTCACACCAGGATCTGTCAGATCCCATTCTTTAGCTATGCGGCTCACCAGCATCCACTCTCATTCCCTCGGTTACATCTGAGTAGGAAATCTCGCCGCAATTGAATCCGCACGGATTCTCTATCGAGCTTCTTAGGCTTTGTCTCTATCCGATAAAAAGGAAACAACTTCCATACGAATAAAGGAAACATTATACGAAACTTTCAACGTATAAATTAAACGCAAGATTAACGACGGCTGAATTCCTCGTGAATTCGTCGTTAATGAGGTATTACGAGGAAATAGCGAGGAAAACGGTTTGGTCGTTAATCGTTCGTCGTAACGCGTATTTCCTCGCCAATTCCACGTCAGTTAGCGAGGAAATGATTTCGTCGTAAAGACCAAGTACAATATTTCGTCTTAAAGATCACGTAACCTTTCCACGTAAGGAACTCGCTAAGTTTCCTCGTAAAGACCACGAAAAGTTTCCTCGTAAACATCACGTAAACTTTTTCACGTTAATTACACGTAAAAATCACGAAAACATTTCCTCGTAAATTCCACGTTAACTTTCCTCGTCATTTCCACGTAAACTTTCCACGTGAAAGACACGTAATGTAGTCGAAAATAAATCCTCATAAAGAACACGTAAAGCTTACCAAGTTATTTCCTCGTGAATTAACGAGGAATTTCCTTCGATTTTTATATACAGAATTAAAAAAAAAATTAGAAAAATATTTATAATTTTAATTATAATTTTAAAATTTGAATCAAAAAATAAACAAACAATAAAAAGAAAAATATATTTATTCATAAATAATTAGAATTCATATTTACAACGAATAAAAAGGGAAAAAAAACTATGGCTCGTTCATCGCCTGGAAGAACTCATCACTCCTCCTCTCTACATCCGCCTCGTTATGGGCCTCGCTTGTCGACTCGCCTGGAATTGGATTTTGGCCGCAAGTTCCTCAACAAGGACTCCCATTCCGGATTTGTAGCCGCTATGACGTCCAAGAAGCTCTCGACTACACCCTGTCGAGCTGTTAACGCAGTTTTTGTCGAGGCCAACTCGTTACGCAGCTCAGTGACCTCGTCTTCCCGTCTCTGACCATAAGACGATGTCGCTCTCGGAACATCGTTGACGGAACCAATCCCCAACGTACGTCCCTTTTTCTTAGGGACAACCTTAAAAACCAAAAAAAAATTATTGTTAGTAAAAATTTAAATTTAAATTAAATGAATAATTTAAAAATTATAATTTTTAAAATTTACCTCTTCAGAAATCCTATCCACTTCAACTGTGGATAAGGTGACGGTAGTCCGTCGAGAGACTGCTGTGTCAGCTGGGTCTGACGCTCTTGAACCCGGTCAGCAACTTCATTGAAGATTTTCTCATAGGATCTACTTAATCGACCGACTTGTTCTTGTGGGTCTTCTCAAAATTCCATAAGAGTCGGAGCTGTCCCGTCTCTTTGGCCTACAAAACATTTTAGAGAGTTAGTATATATAAATATATTATATAAAACAAATTAATTAAATTCAATATTTAATTACGTACCATCTCCAAACGGATAGCGGCGTGGGGTTTTTTGCCCGTAGAGTGAAGCATCGGCCCGTGACCGTGCTCATCTACCGTGTAACGGGAGGCAGAGCAAGCCTGGGCGATTCTTATGGCGTCAGGAGTTTCCCAATAGCGGATGAGACCATCCCACACCTCCGTGGTGAGCTCAGCGGGTTTACCACGCCATATCCCTTCACGATCCACTCCCCTTCCAGTTGGAGACCGTGTCCAACAGGCGAGCTTTCACCTTACTGTTGAACGCTTTCCTCACCTTCTCATTGACCCCCAAGGACCAATGATACTTTTGCTGTAATTAACAGAAAAAAATAAGTTAATAATTAGTATTTTTTAAAATTTGAAATATAAATTAAAAATAATTGTATATATATAAATATTAATAGTAACTTACAGCTAAAATCTTGAACCACGTCTTTCTGATGTAGACGGGCTTCTTCCAGTTCGATGTGGCATGGAGAAGTAACCCTTCATCGTGTCGGTTACATCTGATGCGAGACATCCGTCAACCCCAAACCTAAAAAAACAAATTTAAAGTATAAATTAGATACTAATGTTATTAAAAAAATTTAAAAGAATCTAAAAAAATGTAACATACCACAAAGTTCCGTCCGGTCGGTCGGGGTCTATGACCGGTAAACCTTCTATGCCCGGCTGAGCGAGAATGTCCTCGACAGTGTATTGCGAGTAAGGAGCACTCGGCGGCACCATCAGATCGGGATGAATGGGAGCCGGCATCTCCGCCGGCATCTCCGCAGCCATCGGTGGAGGCACTTGAGGTGGCATAGGAGGTGGCACCTCTGGGACATGATGATCATGAGGAGCCGGTGGTGCAACCGATTGTACACCAGAAGGAGAGACTCTCTGAGAAGACTGAGTCTCTGCGACGCGATCCGGACCCGAAGAACTAGGTGCTGTAGAAGAAGAACCGGGGTGTAAACGACTACCCGGCACACCGAACATCTGTCTGTAGTGGGCAGTAAGTTTGTTCTTTCGTACCTATTAAAAAAAATTCAAAATTAGCACTCAAACTTCAAATTTTTATAGATTAAATTCCTAATTAATCACCTAATCAACACTAATTAACCTAAAATCCATAAACCTATCTAAATTCCCTACACTAACCACCTAAACTACCCTAAACTAATCAAAGGAAAGAGAGAGGACTTACCATGATTTTAGAGAGGAAGTGGAGAGGAAATGAGAAAGTGAGAGAGTTCGTGGGTATATATATAGGATACATTACCACGTAAAAACCACGTAAATTAACGAGGAAATCCCGAGGCCCATGTTTTCCTTTACAAGGAAATCGCGAGGTCCGTGTTTTCCTTTACGAGGAAATCGCGAGTCCCGTGTTTCTCAGTAACGAGGAAATAACAAGGATATTTCTTAAATCCCTAAAATCCAAAACCCTAAACCCCAAATTATAATTTTAAGATTTATGTAATTGCTGGAATCGTAAGTGGGAAGAGTCCGTGTCTTCCCACTCGTGATTCTAGATATTTCTTCTATTTTTAAAGAATTCTTCAAAGAAAGAGAAGAAAGATACTGGAATCACAAGTGGGAAGAGACCGTGTCTTCGCATTCGTGATTCCAGACCTTTCTGCTCTTTTTTTTAAGAATCTTTCTTCTTTTTAATTTTTTTAATTATGAATTGTGACAAAATGGTCTTGGTATATATAGATGTAGTTTTCCTCGTTAATTCCTCGTCAGCTAACGAGGAAATAACTAGGGAAGTCTCTTCGTTTCCCGAATTCCTCGTTAGTTCCACGTGAACTCACGTGGAAATCGCGAGGCCCGTGCTTATTTCCACGAGGAAATAACAAGGATTTGTTCTAAATCCTTACAACCCCAAACCCCTTCTTCTTATAATTTTATAACTTCAACCTCTACTTCTTATAACCTACACAACCCATCAATCTCTAAGGAAGATAGGGCTTAGGGTTTAGGATTTTGGTTTAGAATTTGGGGTTTGGAATATATGAAGTAAAAGATAAGATAAGGAAGATAGGGTTTAGGGTTTAGGGTTTTGGATTTTAGGTATTTAAATATAAACCACGTTATTTCCACGTAAGCTAACGAGGTCTTTACGACGTTTTGTGCTTACGTGGAATTAACGAGTTTCTTTTTTTTTTAATAATTAAATGTTTCTCGTTATTTCCACGTAAGGCAACGTGGTCTTTACGATGATTTGTGCTTACGTGGAAATCGCGAGGCCCGTGTTTTTAATTCTCACTTTCGTCGTAAAAACCACGTTATATTACGTGGAAATAACGAGGTTTATGTTTAAATCCCTAAAATCCAAAACCTAAACCCCAAACCCCATCTTCTTTATCTTCTACTTCATATATTCCAAACCCCAACCATCTTCCCTTTAACCTCAATATTTTTATTCCATTCCAAAATTCGAAAACCACAATTCCTTAAGTCTGAAAATCAATCATACACTTAAAAGAAATACATCAATACTAATACATCAATCAGATACATCGACATTCTCGTCATCACTAGAAACATCATCATTTTCATTAAACTCGTCTTCAACACCTTTGTCTGTCGCATCGTCGGTAAGATCTTCGTACTCATGATTATGCGGATCAACGAGAAGTATGTCGTCTGTGGCAGCTTCAGGTTCCTCGACGACATTTATCTGTTCTTCTTGCAATGGTGGTTCTTCTCCACTTATGATTCGTCCACGAGGTGTAACTTTGATCACGGATAACCAATTTATTCCTGATTCTCTCATTCGAGGGTATGGAAGGAAGCTAACTTGGTCTGCTTGTGAAGCTAAGATGAAAGGCTTAAATTTGTTGTACCTTCGTCCACCATTGACATCAACTACACCAAATTTGTTAAACCGAACACCTCTGTTGACGACAGGGTCGAACCATTTACATTTGAAGAGGACGCATTTCAGCTTCAATATCCCTGGGAATTCGACTTCAATAATCTCCGTCAAGATCCCATAGAAATCTGTTTCCTTTCACACATATTCCATAGTTACTGGTCGCTGTCTACCATACTCATATGTGTGAAAAGTATAGCCTCGTGTGAAATACATCTGTGATGTGGTGACCTTTACATGTGGAGATTGAATTACTTCGTGTAACCACTTAGGATAATCTGCATCGTCGTCATAATCAACCTTAAAAAAATAGAACATTGAAATATTAGTACATATAATGTATGAAAAATAATTTGATCGAGCAAGCTGTAAAATTAATATCTGATTCTTCAACCACTTAATAAAGTGTTGATCTTTCCTTTTCCTACGTCACTTGTGGATATACTGGGAATGTTTCTTGACTTGAGAAACAAATAAGGTGTAAAATCACATTTTATATCAATTAATCTTAATTTCACAATTATATAATTTATATTTATTATGTGTGTTTAGAAGTGTCCATATATATGTACCTTTCAAAATAAGCATCAATGGATCCTCGAATTGAGTAGAATATAGGTGTGTGCACTATGGCCTTCTTCACTCGACCACCAAACCTCTTTTGATTTCCCACCGAAGCCCAATCTGGCTAAAGATGTCTTGAACACCAGCAACTGCATATGTTGGCGACACCACCATCATCATATCTTCTAGGAGCTCTTTTCCGCACGTACTTTTGACCCAAAGTAGTACGATGTAAAGTGAGAAGTTTCTTCCGTCAAACTTCCAGCAATTATAGAACCTTCAACTTTTGCAGGTTTTGGCTTTTCCCTTCAAATATTTCATGGCTCGCTCATACTAATACATCCATCCGTAATGTACAGGTCCACGAAGCAATGCCTCATATGGGAGGTGGATAGCTAGATGCTCCATGACATCAAAAATCCCGAGGAAATATTTTCTCCAAGTTGCACAATAAGATGGGAATGTTCTCCGAAGCTGTTCCACAACTTCTTCTTTAAGAGTGTGCTCAGATCCCTGAAATTGCTCCGATGCCTAATTCCAAAACAAAATAAACACATTAGTCATATATTATTGCAAACTAAACCATCATAAAATTACTGGGTTATAATTTATTACCTGCAAGTGCTTCATGTACGTTTGTTGGAAGTAGCTCGCAAATGCAAAGGGAAGTAGTCGTTGCATAAATACATGACAATCATGACTCTTCATCCCAGAGAACTTTTGACCCTTTTCAACACATCTAGAGATTTGAAACATACCCATCGGGAACTTCACTTCTGATGCCACCCAGTTGAACAACACCGACTTTTTTTCTGAAGACAATCTGAATATCGGAACGGAACTTGTCCATTGCTTTTATATGTAACTCACTTCTTGAGCAAATATCTGGCAAGTCCATCCTCGATTTTATGTTGTCTTTTGTCTTCCCGGACATTCAATATTGTATTCATGATGTTCTCAAAGAAATTCTTCTCTATATGCATCACATCGAGGTTGTGGCAAAGAAGATCCTTCCAATATGGCAACTCCCAAAATATACTCTTCTTGTGCCAATTGTGCTGAACACCGTAAAAATCAGGCATATTACCGGGGACATGCCAATTACCACCACGGGGAACTGTTTCCAGAGCTCCATAGTAATCGAGTTGCGCTTCAATTTGTTGTCCAGTTAAATATGGAGGATGAGTGTCTCTCACAACTCTTTTGTGCCTAAACAATTTCTTGTTTCTTCGGTACGGATGACCAATGGGAAGAAATCGACGGTGACAATCGAACCAACTTGTCTTCCTACCATTCTTCAGTTGAAATGCATCTGTCGTTCCATTATAATATGGACAAGCTAATCTCCCATGTGTAGTCCATCCAGACAACATCCCATAGGCAGGAAAGTCACTTATGGTCCACAAAAGCATCGCTCGCATCGTAAAATTCGTCTTCGTTGAGCAGTTATAGTCCTCTTCCCTGTTGACCACAAATCCTTCAACTCTTTTATCAGTGGTTGTAGGAAAACATCCAGAGACCTTTTTGGATGGTTCGGACCAGGTATTAATATGGTCAAGAATAGCAACTCCCGTTGCATGCACATCTCCGGTGGCAGGTTGTATGGCGTAAGAAAGACTGGCCACAATGAATATTGTCTCCCTGACATTCCGAATGGACTAAATCCATATGTGCATAATCCGAGATACACATTTCGGCTATTGCTAGCGAATTCTGGATGTACTTTGTTGAAATGTTTCCAGGCTCTTGCATCTGATGGATGAGTCATCTCACCATCCGTCTGAGTGTGCTCGGCATGCCATCTCATCTTCCCAGCAGTCTGCTCTGATTGGTACAATCTTTTCAATCTGTCTGTAATTGGTAGGTACCACATCCTTTGGTACGGTACCCTATTACGTCCCCGTCCTTGCGGCTTGAATCGTGGCTTCTTGCAGAATCGACATTCTTCTAACTTCTCATCATCTCCCCAGTAGATCATGCAATTGTCAATGCAAACATCTATTATCTCCGAGGCAAGCCAAGACTATAAACCAGTTTCTGAATCTCATAATAAGAATCAGCAGACACATTATCTTCCGGCAAATACTCTTTAAACAAGTCTGCTCATTCATTCATGCAACTTTCAGGTAGATTGTGATCAGTTTTAATATTCATCATTCTAGCTGCCAACGATAACTTAGAGACCTTTCTACAACCATGTAAAGTGGCTGATTCAGCATCTAACATTTCATAAAACTTTTTGCATCTATATTAGGTTCTTCATCTTCATCATGAGCTACGAATGCATCAGCTACCATATCATGAACCCTATCAAAATCTACCATCTGCTCTTCTTGATGGTAACTATGTTCATTATTCAAATGATGATGATCAACCGGTTGTTCTTCCTGAAAATTGCTATTACTACTACTAGCTTCATGATTCTCATCATAATTATAACCTTCTCCATGTTGAAACCAGATATAGTAATTTGGCGTGAAACCTCTATTTATTAAATGCTTCCAAACATTTTCACGATTTGCCAATTTCGAATTGTTGCATTTCCGACAAGGACAGAACATCTTACCGCTTTCTTGGACCAGCGGTATGGAATCTGCCTGATGCATAAATGTCTCCAGCCCTGCAAGGTATTCTTTCGTCACTCTCCCGTTAGCATCTCTATGCATATACATCCACCTCCGCAACTCGAAAATATTCCCGGAGCCCGACATTTTTTTTCTTTCACGTTTTTTTTCTTCTTGGTGTGTTTAAAATGATCTTCAAAGGTTCATATTTATAGGAAATTTTCGAATCTGGTAGTTAAGATTTTACTACGAAATAACCACGAAATTTTGTTAGGTAGCCGGAAAAAAAACGTGTTACACCTACAAAGTTGGTAGACTCGAAATTTCGTCATTATTTACACGCAAATATTTTCCTCGTAAAGGACACGCTAATTTTACGTGGAATTTACGAGGAAGATTATTTTCCTCGTAAGAACCACGTTACCTTACGTCTTTTTTACGTGGAAATGATTTCCTCGTTAGTTTACGACGAAATGACGTTGCTTTTTATTTTCCTCGTAAGTAACTCGTAAAGACAACGTTATTTTACGAGGTTTTATTTTCCTCGTTAATCTTCGTCGCTAATGTTGTGTTTTCTTGTAGTGCATGTTAAACAAACTCTATGTCTAGATGAATGTTCATTTGCTAACACATTTCAAACATCAAATGTCTTTGGCTGAATAACATGAAAGCAATCATTACTAATAAGTCTATTGGCTATCTTAACACCTTTAACAACAAATGTCTTTGGTAAAGTATGTTAAAAGCTTAGGAGAGTTGTCTCAGGCATTTCATCAAACACCTTGTGGGTGGAAAATGCCTAAAGATCAACTTTTCAGAGGCCAACTCAGAAGATGCATTATGGATACTCTACTAGCAAGGAATAAGAATGATCTACACCTAAACATCCTAGATATAGCCTAATCACCCTTAATCTCCCTAACCCATGAATTCAAATGAGGATTACTCACTAATCTCCATGATTCCTCTTAAATCCATATTGAATTTCAGACTAATCATGTAGAGATATACAGAAAATTGATTAGAAATCAACAAGATAACAAGAACAATGATTCAATAAATCCAAGAGATGAACTCTCCAAATGGTTTTTGGTGGTTTTTGGTGGTTTTCTCAAAGGTAAAAGATAGATCTGCCACTAATGGCTTCCAAAGAGTACTTAAACATAGGCTTTTCAAGTCTAAAACGTAGAGGGTAAAATGGTAAAAAGCATTGTTTCGGATGCAGCCGCAGCCATCTCCATCCTGCTACATGGAGTCGCGACCACTCTGTCTCTAGGCTGCGGCCTGCTCTTCCTGCGACGGGAGCCTACGAAATTCTCTGGCCGTGACGACGATACCAACTTGCGGTCCCGTAGCAGCCTCCATTTGCCTGCGGCAACAGCCTACGAAATTCTCTGGTCAAAAACATCATTTTGTTCGTAACTCGGTTGCAGGAAACTCTACCCTGCGAAATCAGCCTGCGGTTGTGTGCTCCTTTTCGCAGCCTTCATTTGGTCGCGATCTTTGCCCGCTACTACTCCATTCTTCATCATTCTGAACTTTTTATGACTCATTTTGCTTCAAAACCTGTTTTGTACTTCTCCAAACCTGAAAACACACAAATATAATGCAATGCACCCTAAACATATCTATATGCAAGTCTAAATGATTGATATGAATGAAAAATGGATGCTTAAAACCATGAAATGCACAAGATATCAGCTCCCCCACACTAGTCCTTTACTTGTCCACAAGTAAACTAACAAGGACAAAGGAGGAGAGGTTTGAAAGAGGGGACTCATAACCAAAAGAAACATATATAGCACTCAAATCAACATCTAAATTCAGCATGAGCACACTCTCTGTTATTATACTCTAGCTTCTCTAGGCCTATCTTAGCTCTTTTTGTCCCTACACTCATCATCATGCATTCACACATACAAATCAGCCAACTCTCATGTTCATTAAGCATAGTATCAAGTGAATTCTTGAAAATGGTCAATTGGTCCAAATCATTTGGATAAGAGTAGGCTTTTTATTCAAGTGAGTCAAGAGGTTCAATAAATATGATCTTTAAGGTGGTATACTCTCAAGACTAGTAGCCTTGACATTGCACATAATATATCTAAGAAACGGATCAACTCATGCATACAATGCTTAATCTCCATTGTTCTACTATTTTCCCAAACATATATGATACACATTCATTTCCCAATACCAATCCCAACTCACATCTCTCACCCAAAGATCTCAAGAACATTTCTCAACATAAAACTCTTTATTCTACAAGGGATTTATTACACTTTTTGAACACCTCTTATCTCATACTAACTTTGCTAGCCCCCTTTCTTTATTCTTTTTTTATATTATTTCTTTTTTTATTATTTCTTTTTTTATTTCTTTTTTTATATATTTTCTTTTTCATTTTTTTATATTTGGAGGCTAAGACTTTTCACAGCTTGAGCTAGAGGTTTCTCTACTTATCCCATAAAGACTAGTCAATTAAGCACAAAGAGTTTATTCTTTTCCTTCAACTTTTTCATATTCCCAAATCAAACTTTACAACACTCACCCCCATCCTATGGCTAGACAATAGTGTGTCTAATCTAGCAAGAATGAAGATCAAGCACTGTCGTTCTGAATCTCAACATTATGTGCATGTAAGACTTTCCGAAAAAAATGGCTCACTCATCAATCAATGAAGGCTTTAAAAGGAGGAAAGGGTTTTGGGAGAGGTCTACCACTAGAGGTTGTCAAAAAGATTGGCATAAAAGATGTGATAACTCAAGTGTGTATAGCCATGATTCAGTACACAAGGGACCATGAGCAAGATGCATTAAGTTCGTTCAGTTCAAATAAGGTTGTAGTTGGCTTCAAAGACTGAGTTTCAGCAATTAACAAGTTTCAGGAAGAGTTTTCAAGGCTCGAAGCATAGAAGTCCTTTTGAGAGGTGCATAAGCTACTCAAGCGCGGGGTAGTTTCTTTACAAGGCATTTTAAATCATTTCTCCCAATGCAAGTGAATGCAGCCTATATGCTACAGACTCTCCTAGAAATGCAAGTGATGCAAACTAAATGATTCTTTTTGTGTGTTTTCAAATTTTTCAAAATATTTTTTTTTATGCAAATAGATATGTACAATGCAAGACTCAATGCAAAAACATCAAAGCAAACATGATCAAATACTGGTACCTCCCCAAAACTTAGGTCACACAGTCTCTGTGTTGTTAAGTTGAGAGAAATACCAAAAAGAAAGCAAATATGCAAAAAATAACTGGTATATACAAGGGAAAGGTGGTGGAGTGGTACCTCAAATGGAGAGTGGAGAAGGGGGATCCTTCCCACCTTCCCATCTTTTACCTTTGAGAAAACCACCAAAAACCATTTGGAGAGTTCATCTCTTGGATTTATTTGATCATTGTTCTTGTTATCTTATTGATTTCTAATCTATTTTCTGTATATCTCTACATGATTAATCTGAAATCCAATATGGGTTTAAGAGGAATCATGGAGATTAGTGAGTAATCCTCATTTGAATTCATGGGTTAGGAATATTAAGGGTGATTAGGCTAGATCTAAGATGTTTAGGTGTAGATCATTCTTATTCCTTGCTATTAGAGTATCCATAATGCATCTTCTGAGTTGGCCTCTCAAAAGTTGATCTTTAGGCATTTCGCACCCACAAGGTGTTTGATGAAATGCCTGAGAAAACTCTCCTAAGCTTTTAACATATTTTACCAAAGACATTTGTTGTTAAAGGTGTTAAGATAGCCAATAGACTTGTTAGTAATGATTGCTTTCATGTTATTCAGCCAAAGACATTTGATGTTTGAAATGTGTTAGCAAATGAACATTCATCTAGACATAGAGATTGTTTAACATGTGTCTAAGCTTAAGGTTGATAGTTTGATTGATCATTTGCCATATTTAGTTCGAAACTTGATCACCCAAGGTCTAATTCCTATACCCATGAGTTTTCTTTTATCATAACAAAGTTCATTTATTGTTTTATTGTTCTGTTATTGCATTCTATCATTAGAAGTAGTTTAAAACCATCCAAATTATCGGCTGCACTTAGATTAAGTAGGTACTTGCATTCTTGGTGCTTTGAATCCCTCAGAACTGGTTCGACATTCACCATACTACAACATTTGTCTTAGGAGCCTTGAAAACTCCTAACATCAAATTGGCGCCGTTGCCGGGCAAAGATCGCGACAAAAAGGTCACACTCCTCAATGTCACCCTCAGTACCTACTTAATCTAAGTGCAACCGGTAATTTGGATTGTTTAAAACTAATACTAATGAGAGAATGCAATAACAGAACAATAAAACAATAAATGAAGAGATTTGCTTTGGTTATGATAAAAGAGAACTCATGAGTATAGGAATTAGACCTTGGGTGATCAAGTTTCGAATTAAGGATGGCAAATGATCAATCAACTATCAACCTTAAGCTTAGACACATGTTAAACAAACTCTATGTCTAGATGAATGTTCATTTGCTAATACATTTCAAACATCAAATGTCTTTGGCTGAATAACATGAAAGCAATCATTACTAACAAGTCTATTGGCTATCTTAACACCTTTAACAACAAATGTCTTTGGTAAAGTATGTTAAAAGCTTAGGAGAGTTGTCTCAGGCATTTCATCAAATACCTTGTGGGTGAGAAATGCCTAAAGATCAACTTTTGAGAGGCCAACTCAGAAGATGCATTATGGATACTCTACTAGCAAGGAATAAGAATGATCTACACCTAAACATCCTAGATCTAGCCTAATCACCCTTAATTTCCCTAACCCATGAATTCAAATGAGGATTACTCACTAATCTCCATGATTCCTCTTAAACCCATATTGGATTTCAGATTAATCATGTAGAGATATACAGAAAATAGATTAGAAATCAACAAGATAACAAGAACAATGATTAAATAAATCCAAGAGATGAACTCTCCAAATGGTTTTTGGTGGTTTTCTCAAAGGTAAAAGATAGATCTGCCACTAATGGCTTCCAAAGAGTACTTAAACATAGGTTTTCAAGTCTAAAACGTAGAGGGTAAAATGGTAAAAAGCATTGTTTCGGACGCAGCCGCAGCCATCTCCAGCCTGCTACATGGAGTCGCGACCACTCTGTCTCTAGGCCGCGGCCTGCTCTTCCTGCGACAGGAGCCTGCGAAATTCTCTGCCCGTGACGACGATACCAACTTGCGGTCCCGTAGCAGCCTCCATTTGCCTGCGGCAACAGCCTGCAAAATTCTCTGGTCGAAAACATCATTTTGTTCGTAACTCGGACGCAGGCAACTCTACCCTGCGAAATCAGCCTGCGGTTGTGTGCTCCTGTTCGCAGCCTTCATTTGGTCGCGATCTTTGCCAGCTACTACTCCATTCTTCATCATTCTGAATTTTTTATGACTCATTTTGCTCCAAAACCTGTTTTGTACTTCTCCAAACCTGAAAACACACAAATATAATGCAATGCACCCTAAACATATCTATATGCAAGTCTAAATGATTGATATGAATGCAAAATGGATGCTTAATCGATGCAAGCACCCACAGTAGTAAGGAATGATGTGCCCAGGATCAATGGAACTCTCTTCACAGTAGCCATCTTCAAGACAGTGAGGTCTATAGGAATGGTGCAAGATCCAATCTTCAAAGGAAAGTCCTTGATGAGACCAATAGGGGTAGTAGAAGAAGAATCCCCAAACGTGAGAGAGGAAGTATCTGGTTCCATGTGTTCAATCTCAAGACTCTTCACCATCTCCATTGAGATCACATTCACACTTGCACCAGAATCAACAAGAGCATCATCAAAGGTGAGCTTACCAAGGGAGCAAGACAAGGTGAACTTCCCTTGGG
Organism: Brassica nigra; assembly: GCA_016432835.1. Taxonomy (NCBI): domain Eukaryota; kingdom Viridiplantae; phylum Streptophyta; class Magnoliopsida; order Brassicales; family Brassicaceae; genus Brassica; species Brassica nigra. Next base: position 50,102,834 of record CM028247.1, read on the forward strand.
ATTCTAGTTTAGGGAGAGACTTTGGTGTGACTGGTGGATCAAGTTTCAAAGTGGAGATGTTGAGAAGCTCTGCTACTTCTGCTTGGTGGTCTACAATGTCCTTGATGAGCATCATTTGGACATGAGCCTCACGCATACCCGAGATCTCTGGAAGCTTAACTCCAATAGCACATAGGTCTTTTCTGAACTTGGAAATCACCTTCTTCTGAGCTTTGGTGAGGACCCTTTGTGGAAATGGGAGCTTGTCATAGGGTGACTGCTCAACCTCAGTGGTGTCCTCCAGCTTGACCTCTTTCAGATTCTGGTCAGCTCTCTTCGCAACTGGTTTGTCAGCCATGGGTTCATCTCCCCTTCAAAATCTTTGCTTCAACCATCTTGTCAGCGTTCTCCACAATCTTTGCCTCAGCTGTTGCTATAATCAGATGCTCAACCTGTCCAATCTCAGTTCCAAACACCAATTTTTCAATTTCATCTACCTCTTTCTTGTGGTTACTCAATTCAATCCCTGAAGAAGTAGTAGAGAGGACAACGTTGCAATACTCCTTGGGATTTTTCTCAGATTTTCCAGGTAGAGACCCTTGCTGGCGATTCTGGTGAGTGTTCATGGAAGCAAACTGGTTTTCCAAAGCCCTGAACTTGTTGTTGAGCTCATTGTAACTTCCATCAATCTTGGAGTGAAGGTTCTTCAACTCATATCCAACCTGCTTCTCACTTCTAGTCTGAGACTCCAAGATCTGTTTCAGTAGAACATCAGTGCTGCTTTCCTGAGGAGTAGAGGTAGAAGGATTAGCTTGTTGGTGAGAATATTGGTTCCCTTTGTTGGAGAAACCAGGAGGAGGGTTTTGCTGAGGCTGATAGTTGCCTTGCTGGTTGTTCCTAGGCTGATAACCACTCTGTTGGTTGTTAGGATAGGATTTCTGTTGGTAGTTGTTGTACTGAAAGTTGGGCTCTTTCTTGTACCAACTGCCATTGTTGTTGATGAAACACAACTCTTATTGACCTTCCAAACCTTCAACCTCATTGACCTTAGGTGGTGGTTCTTGGTTTGGGTTACCAACAAAGTTCAGCTGCTCTTGTGTAGCTTTATCAGCAATGAGTATGTCTATCTTCTCCTGCAGAGCCTTTAGCTCCTTCCTCGTCTGCTTATCATCAGTTCTAACGCTTCTGTCGTGGTCTCCATTGTAGATTGCGTCACTCTTCACCATGTTGTCAACTAGCTCCTCTGCATCTTCCTCAGTTCTTCCCAAGAAGAACCCATTACTTTCAGTATCCAACCTGGCTCTGTATTTAGGAAGAGCACCTCTGTAGAATGTGCTTAGCCAGCTTTCCTTGGAGAAACAATGGTGTGGGCATTGAGCTTGATAGCTCTTGAATCTCTCCCAAGCTTCACTGAATTCTTCCAAGTTTTTCTGTTGAAAACTGGAAATCTCATTTCTCAGCTTTGCAGTTCTTGAGGTAGAGAAGAACTTTTCCAAGAATGCTCTTTTGCAGTCATCCCAGGTGGTGATGGAGTCGCTGGGTAAAGACTTCTCCCACTGACGTGCCTTATCCCCCAAAGAGAAAGGAAATAGCTTGAGCTTGAAAGCATCCTCGGACACACCAGTGGTTTTTGACAACCCACAGTAACTGTCAAACTTGTCCAAGTGATCAAATGGGTCCTCTACAGCCAAGCCATGATACTTGTTGTTCTCGATCACGTTGAGGAGTCCTGGAGTCCTGGTGCTCGGATTCCTAACCTATGACCATGAATGTTAGGGCGGTCATAGGTTCCAATGGGTCGAGCTGGTCGATGTGGGTGTTGTGGCCCTTGTGGTGGATTGTTGTCAGCACCTTGACCGTTCACATTTCCACCTTGAGGTAAGTCTGCCATATCTATATCCAACCTTTGTAAGTGAGCCTGTTGCTCTTCTGCTTGTCTCCTTCTTCTATTCTCTCTCTCAAGTACTTGAATGTTATCAACTCTTGGAACTAGGTTTGTTGTGCCCTTACTCCTCAAGTTCATACACCCAAAGTACAAAGAGTGATGAACATGGAGAATCAGTAACAATATAAAAGAAAAATGACTTAGCCTCAAGCAAGTGACTAAATCTCAATGTTTAAATCTACTCAGAATTTGGCAACGGCGCCAATTTGATGTTAGGAGTTTTTAAGGCTCCTAAGACAAATGTTGTAGTATGAGTGAATGTCGAACCAGTTCTGAGGGATTCAAAGCACCAAGAATGCAAGTACCTACGTAATCTAAGTGCAACCGATAATTTGGATGGTTTAAAACTATTACTAATGAGAGAATACAATAACAGAACAATAAAACAATAAATGAAGAGATTTTCTTTGGTTATGATAAAAGAGAACTCATGAGTATAGGAATTAGACCTTGGGTGATCAAGTTTCGAACTAAGGATGGCAAATGATCAATCAACTATCAACCTTAAGCTTAGACACATGTTAAACAAACTCTATGTCTAGATGAATGTTCATTTGCTAACACATTTTAAACATCAAATGTCTTTGCCTGAATAACATGAAAGCAATCATTACTAACAAGTCTATTGGCTATCTTAACACCTTTAACAACAAATGTCTTTGGTAAAGTATGTTAAAAGCTTAGGAGAGTTGTCTCAGGCATTTCATCAAACACCTTGTTGGTGGAAAATTCCTAAAGATCAACTTTTGAGAGGCCAACTCAGAAGATGCATTATGGATACTCTACTAGCAAGGAATAAGAATGATCTACACCTAAACATCCTAGATCTAGCCTAATCACCCTTAATCTCCCTAATCCATGAATTCAAATGAGGATTACTCACTAATCTCCATGATTCCTCTTAAACCCATATTGGATTTCAGATTAATCATGTAGAGATATACAGAAAATAGATTAGAAATCAACAAGATAACAAGAACAATGATTAAATAAATTCAAGAGATGAACTCTCCAAATGGTTTTTGGTGGTTTTCTCAAAGGTAAAATATAGATCTGCCACTAATGGCTTCCAAAGAGTACTTAAACATAGGTTTTTCAAGTCTAAAACGTAGAGGGTAAAATGGTAAAAAGCATTGTTTCGGACGCAGCGGCAGCCATCTCCAGCCTGCTACATGGAGTCGCGACCACTCTGTCTCTAGGCCGCGGCCTGCTCTTCCTGCGACGGGAGCCTGCGAAATTCTCTGCCCGTGACGACGATACCAACTTGCGGTCCCGTAGCAGCCTCCATTTGCCTGCGGCAACAGCCTGCAAAATTCTCTGGTCGAAAACATCATTTTGTTCGTAACTCGGACGCAGGAAACTCTACCCTGCGAAATCAGCCTGCGGTTGTGTGCTCCTGTTCGCAGCCTTCATTTGGTCGCGATCTTTGCCCGCTACTACTCCTTTCTTCATCATTTTGAACTTTTTATGACTCATTTTGCTCCAAAACCTGTTTTGTACTTCTCAAAACCTGAAAACACACAAATATAATGCAATGCACCCTAAACATATCTATATGCAAGTCTAAATGATTGATATGAATGAAAAATGGATGCTTAAAACCATGAAATGCACAAGATATCAGGCTGATGCTTCAGGTGGGGCAGATTGGTTAGACATATTTCTACCATTGATATTGGGAGAAGGCATATCCCCACTAGAATTGCTCTGTCTTTCCTGTCCATGATTACAAAAGAAAAAAAAGCTTCAAGTAAATTAAGAAGGGTGGAAAGTATGAACTAAATATGGTTTGTGTTAACTGATAATGATGTTGTAGGTAGAAGCTCATGTGGCTCAAAAATGCATGCAAAAGTGAAGGGTTGGTGTTTTGTGTAGAAATTACCTCAGTTAGCTTCAGCTGGAAGGTGTATGTTTGATCCACAATATCTTTTATAAACTTTGGAACCTCTACATGTGAAGGATCTCTCACACCACCCTGCATAAGGGAAAAAATTCATACAATATAAGTAATCAGTTAAGCAGGTTCCTATACATTTTGTATGGTAGTTAGATTGTTCTGATACGTACTATGAGCTCTCCCGAATCGGTCGCATCAGAGATGAACATCTCCACACAGTACCTTGAAATAGTTATAGTTCTTTACGTGTTAATTTTCCTAATTTGGAAGGCATAAAGGGTCACTGGGTAATGCAATGAACTTAGCCAAGGTTGCGTTACAATACCTGATAACACCCACAACACTCGAGTCATTACATGATGGGCATGTGAGTGACGCAACCTCATGGTTAAGCTTCCTAAAATATTTACAGCATGAGATTTAACATTACCCATTGGTAGTTTATATGGCGTCAACTTTTCCAGTGCACAGGAACTCTACAGCCTGAGGTTGAGCATATGAAGGGTGTCAACGATGAATGAATTATGACAGCCATAACCAATTAGAAAAAGATAGGAAATGAACCTGAGGCAGGGAGCTGGCCACATATGTCTTGAGCTCTGACACACTCCATTTTTGGGGGATCTTGTTGAAGAGTCAAAGTGGCCATGAGGAAAGCTATAGGAAAATACATATTTTTCTGTGATGTGGTCTTGGTATTCAATAAAGCTAGATTAAATGTTGAATGGTAGAGCGACTAACCTGGCAACAAAGGTCGCACCGGCAATTGTTTCTTTGCCAAAGTAGAAATGTGCCCCAAAAGTAGAATCCAGGAAAAGACTCCATGTAAGTGTTACTAATGAGTTATTATAGCAGTTTTGCAAAAGTTAGTTTTGAAAGACATACGCAGATGGTTACCTCCAACAAACTTGGGGTTAATGCTGGTTGGGACGATCACCTTTGCCACACCCATGTCCAAGACCTTTTGTTTCAGCTGGTCCGCATGTGCATCAAAAACAGTTAGACGAACAGTAGCAGAACTGTAACTAAGTGTAGTTCCATGTTAGAATCAGAACATAAAATATGCAAACACGTACCGGTTATGAATCAATAAATTAAACAAAGTACCCGTCAATTTGTATGTTAAACATAATCTGTTGAGCTGTCCGAACCTGTTTGCAGTTAAGGAAATAGTTAAGCAGTCACACTGAAAATGTGTTCTGACTACTGTGTATGATTTTTGTAAAAATACTATCTATGTAAATCCTTAGCAAAACTTTTCAAGGAGAATTTTCATAAAAAAAGATCTCTCAAATATTTTTGTGAAATTTACGATCCAACACACACCAGGTAACAAGGGAAGAACTTAATTTTTATATGGTTCCTTGACTGAGTTGGGACCTTTGATCTCGACTCGACACATGTTGCTTTTGGTCAGGTTCCATTAAACGTAAATGTTTTTCTTGTATATATGTACGTGGCCAGTAACAATTGTGAAATCTTACTCAAACCCAATATGAGATTCAGGCAAACTTCTACGTAGTCCTCACTAATTAGTCTTCATCTAAGATATATGCCCATGGAAACTAACATTTAAAGCATAATTGTTTGTGCACATAAGTTTGTTCTCATGAAATACTTGACCCTGAAAGCCATTCTAATGGCAAGAGTAAAAGTGATACTCACTTAAAAGACGATGTGCATAGCTGGTAAAGAAGCATCTATAAAAGAAAACAAAGAAACGAAAACACAAAGGTATGAACAAAAAAAAACTAAAAGATTTGGGAGAGAGAAAATAGAGAAATTCTTTTCCATTTAATTGATTGGTTTGTGCTTGCGCGAGTTACTTTTTTAATATTCTGTTTTTTTTTTTGCATTAATCCGATTGTATGGATCTGTGTTTGTTTATATAATTTATTCGTTATATAGTTAATTATCTGGATTAACCATCTCTAAAACTTATCTATTTGAAACTAAATAGATCAACTCAAAGAGTAACATGCATTAAAAACATAATGAAGGGGATGAGAACAAGATTGTGTATACCTTATTGTTTACTACGATGGATAATGATATAAAATGGTTTACATCTAAATTTTCTTTTATTTTTTGGTTAAGGATTAACACCAAAGTTGAATAGTCGTTCCCTTATACCCTTGTACACATCTGTACACTCCGGAATCACACAGTCAATCTCCAGATCGTCATTCCGGTTCATAAGACCATGATTCTTGTTAACCAGAAAACTTGGAAGCTTAGAGAATCTATCCATTTACAGATGTGTCATGTCAAGTTGTGTGGGAAACATAGATGAGAAGAGCTGAGAGGCCGAAGAGCAATAAGGCATGCCTGCCTAACTGAGGGGTTATGTTGTTGGGATCATGAGACATTGACAAACTAGAAATATTCTAGTTTCAAGATCTCTCCCACACCAATTTCTCTACTTTGTTGTTCGTCTGTGCACTCATCTCCATACAAACTTCTTCGCATGAACACAACCTTTGATCGCGTAAAGGTTTTCTCATTGTAAGTGTTTAATTTTTATGGGTGTTGAATTAATAGGTGGAAGAAAGAGAAGATGTTGTAGATTGTAAAAAAGTGTAAATTATGCTGGTGAATATTTTCAACCAATGTACATAGTTTCTAAGGACATAATATGCATTTCAAATTTTGAGACAAAAATGACCATGCTTTTCTGTAAAGAGAAAGCTGTTAGTTTTAAAGTAGCAACTAAAACTAACTTAGTTTGTGGGCTTTTTGCAATAAATGCAATATTCATTTCTAAATTAGGTGGGTGTATGAGTAAATGTGAAGAATTCAAGACTATTGAAGCAGATTACAGATAAGAACATCCAAAGACTGAGAATTAGCTTGCTGGTAGAGTTTACTAAACAAGAGAATCGGAATGGAAGCTATTATTGTTAAACCCTTTATACATTATGTTGCTTTTTTAAAAAAAAAAATTATAAATAAATATATTTTTAGAATAAATTATAATTTTTTCTACATTTTAATATCTATTTTGATATGTTTTTAGAAATTTGAACATAAAAAGTTATAACTGACATTTTGTGAACATACTTTTATGGACGATGTATTTTAGTGGACGGGAGTTATATGGACAATATTATGTAAACTAACTTTTTCAAATTTTGTATTATCAATGTTAATTTTAACTTTTATGTATTTTCCGATGATTCCTATTTGAGAGATTATAACAAATTTGTTTGATACAGTAATTTAACATTTATTTTAATATATATTTTCTAGATTTTAATATTTAGACATAAAAATGTATAAACAAAAATAGTAGGGAACAAATAACCGTGGAGGGAATAGACGTGGACGAGAAAAATATGGACAGTAACTACATGGATGGAGAGGCATATATAGAAATATATAGACACAAAAGCTATGGATGGATTGACAATTTTAACTAGAAATAACAAAGTTCATTCTCCAAAAACTTTGTTTTGATCGTTGAGATTTAAACTATAAAAATATATACAAATAAGTCATTTGTTCACTTGTGGATGAAAGAACTATGAGAAGACTTTGATCAAGCTACAATCTTGTCGCTTTATTCCTTTTCAAACTCAGGAAAATACGGTCTTGAATACCAAACACAACATGGAGATCTTGCTCATGGCGAAGAAAGAGTCTTGATTTCATGGACTGGAAGATGACTTCTCCTCCATGATCGTGATTATTGAATGTTGAATACGGTTAAAGTAGTTTGAACTGGGTCTCACCTGTGGAACATCTAGGCTGAGAGGACAAAGGAAGAAGGAAGATGAGAAATTGCAAATAGTTAGAAAAGAACCCGAGAATTTGAAGCTCTCTTTGTAGACAAGGTACTGTTAATCCATGAATAGAGAAGCCACAAACTTTACCACCATCTGCAATCGAAAAATCCAAAATTCAGCAGAAAAGAACTCTACTTTACCATTCCTAGTGATTCAAACTGTTTGTTTTACTGCAAGTTTATTTTGTCAATGAATTTTTTTGTCGTATCATACAACTTGATCTTGGCAAAGAAGATGTCTTAAACAAAATACAAGGGACAAAATTCATAGGAAAAAAATATTTTAAATCCATCCTTTAACACCCAAATCGATACCTATTTAAAACAGATCAATTTCATTCATAGACATTTCAACGAACACTTAAGCTGCAACTTCTCTTCACATTTAGTGAGCCCACAATAATATTTGTTGAAAATTAGAGAATAGAGTTATCAGGAGATAGAGATGGTGGCCGGTGAGCTAAACGGGTTTGCGCTGGTGAAAGGTTTATGAAATTGAAGTCCTAAGAATATTTGTACATGGATTTTTCCTGCTGTTGGTCGATAAAGCTATGACAACAAATTAAAAAAAAAATGGCAAAAGATAGGGATTGAATTAGTGAAACTGATTAAAAGGTAAGAGAATTTTGAAAGTAAAAAAGATGAAGAGGTGTTAGTATCGATGTTGAACATATATATAGTGAAAAGGAAATTGCGTTTTAGATTAGGTAAATGGTTAGTATTATGCTTAGGTTAGACTGAGGGCAATTTAGGTTTATCACATAAGCAAAGTGTGTCAAAGTCATAAAGTGGCTGATAATGTAATTTATAATTGAGAATGTGTCTCTGGAAGTAAATTTCTCTTAAAGTCTAGGTGACTTTTGATTATTCTATTGAAATTGAATTGTGTGTTTGCGAAATGGGTAAGAAATCAAGTTATGTAGATTCTTCGGATTGGAAAAGCTGGGATAGATTTTTTAACACTTTTGTATATATTGTACAGATGGAACAAGACAAGGTCGAATCATTTCTTAAAGACTGGAAAGTTCTCGAAGATAATCTCAAATATTAACACGAGAACTGGATATATGATGTTTTTAACTATGAGGAACAACTTTCACGCTCTGATCTGACCAAACTATGATGTTTGTAACTATGAGAAACAACTTTCACGCTCTGAGCTGACCAAACTACTTTTGCATTTCTTCTTCATCTGCTTCGATTTCGGGCTCTGTCTCTCTCGCTGCTGCTGCACGTTCACAGAACCACCGGTGCTTTGCTCGGCCCTTCTCCATTGTCTCGTGTCTAGTCTTGTTGTGACTCGCTGTGATGAGCCACTGCGGTCTTTCCTCTACGTCGTCTTTAAATGGAAATCAACAAGTTAAGATCGAGCCCATCAAATTGAGTGGTTTGGTCTTCTCAAGTGGTCGATTAAACATAGTCAGACCTGAAAATCGAAGCATGGGATGTACAACATTGTATCGAGCAGTTCAAGTTACGCTTCGATCGCATCCAACTCCTCAGTGCTCAAGAGCCAATTTTCAGTAATGTACACATTTGGTGTTCTCTGAACCTTCGTTTTCGACCGCATAATTTCCAGATGGTGCAGATTTCAACTTAATTTGGCCTCAAAACTTTTGATTCTGCCTCCAAGCCCTTTGTATGGAAATGGACAAATGCAACTCCTAAGGATGGCTAAATGCAGTCTTTAAATCTTAAACGACTAAAATAAATTCCTAAAAATCTACAAAACCACGATATATAAACTACCAAGTCATAAATGCTTCCTAAACAAAGAAAAAAAAAACATTTCCCTTGTACACATTTATACCTCGATACATTTATAGCCTAATACAACCATATACCTTGAAATGTCGATAATTTGATACATTGTACACGTAGATAATAAGGCAAAAACGTATACATGTATAAGAATCATGGTGTACACAACCAAATAGTACATCTACAGTATAACCTCTTTAAATTAATACTCTATAAATTAATATACACTAAAAACCTCTATAAATTAATATAATTTTATAGTCCTAAATTGAGTTTTTGGTTCAATTAGTATCTCGATAAATTAGTATCTCTATAAATTAATAAAAATTATAGTTTTAATGTAGTCCCAACATTATTAATTTATAGAGGTTTCACTGGATACTGCTATCACCTTGAATTATATGCATACAAACCAAAAGCCATTTTTAATACAAAGAGTATTTTACTTACGAATAAATGTCATTCCTATTAGTTCAAGTTACATTCCAAAAAAAAAACTAAAAATCACAAAGTATCATGCACAGATTGTTATATGGGAACACATATGGCTGGAATTATTATCCGAGATCCGGATCCGATCCGGATCCGCTCCGAAAATAGGATATCTCACACCGTATCCGGATCCGGATAGTAAAATTCGGATTCGACGGATCGGGATCCGGATATCTGATATTTTAGATCCGGATCCATTTTTTTAAATATATATAAATTTAAATTTTTATTAATAATTATTGTTGATTTATTAATATTTATACATAAAATTAGTCTTATAATATTACATTTTAGTTTTAATAATATTATATGCATAAATAAATTTATAAATTTTGTAAAATATTTAATTTATGTAATATTTATAGATCTTTTGTATTTTAAAAATATTTTTATTTTTTTATTATTTTGACGGATCCGATCCAATTCGGATACTCGCGGATATCATGATATCTAGACGGGTATCTGGAACCCGGATATCCGAGAGGCACTGATCCGGATCCGGATATTAAAATCACGGATCCGACGGATACGAATATCCGGATATCCGGTACCGAATATCCCGGATATCCGGATCCGCCCCAACTAGGAACACATGTACTCAATTTTATGTAATATAAAAATGCTTATTTTAGATAATATTTTAAAATAATTACAAAATTAATTTTCTATCAAAGTTTATAGAAAAAAATATTTGTCTTTCTAGGTTTGGGGTGAAGAATATATGGGGTGTGAGCCAATCTGAGTTGTATAAAAATGTTGATGGATATTACATTATCTATTGTTGATGTGTATTTCTCTCATGTAATGATGTAGCATGTCTATTACCCAATGGCAAAGTAAATCACCCGTAAGATTAACATAAACACACAATAAAGGTTTTAAAAAATGCACAAAAGAAATGAAACTGTAACTTTAAAAGCCATTTAACGTGTACATTATATTGTGGTTTCAAATATTTACAAACCACACCGCTTCGAATGGTGTAGACCGCACCACACCATTCCGAATGGGGCAGACCGCACCGCACCCCCTCCTTTGCCCCATCGTAAATAGTAACAAAAATTTTTACATATACCTATGTATATATATGTTTTTGTTACTATTAGAACCGCACCGCAGTTATTCCGCAGTTGTCCCGCATGTTACCATTCAGACCAGTAACACAAATTTATATATATATATATATATATATATATGTATATATATGTTTTGTTACAGTTATGACCGTACCGTAGTTATTCTACATGTTGTCATTCAGACCCTCTGTCTATACAAAAAATTCACTATCCGCATCTCATGATTTTAATGAGTTTTAACATTTGTTTTAGTTCATTTGTCATGTAGAATATATCTAGAGATCTTTGGTGCATATATTTGTTCATTTGCATTTGATAGAGTCTAGATTGTACAATTGGAAATTTGGGGCAAAATCAAAAAGATGTTTCTGTATAACTAAAGAGTTTGAGGCTAAAACAAAATTATACAAAAGCTAAAGGGTTAAATGTAAAAACATCAAAGATGGTCATTATTGCTCGAGTTTCACTCTGCGACTATGGACTAAGACAACGACAACTCCGGATGGCCACCATCTGGGATGTTAGTAGGAAATAAACTTGCGACGACGAGGTGAGGCTTGAGACAAAGATGACATAGACGCCGTGAGCGAAAAGATTGGTCCTTAATCTCCATCTTAGAAGAAGGAGCACGATGAAGAAGATGATGTCACTGTTAGTCGTTCGTTGGATTCCTCCACCACCAGCGGCTCTGCAAGTAAACATAGATTTGATTTTCGTCTTATCTACAAAAAAAAAAACAAAATGCGAAGAAGTTACGTCGACAGTCTTCTTCTCTGCCACTTCTTCGTCATCGCAAAATTATGTTAAATAGGAGGCTAGATATTTCTAGTTTTCCCCTTTTCCACCTAGGTGGTAATCTTAAAAAGGAAATGATGATCATGTGGTGGATAACACACATTATATCTGAAGCAAGTGGGTGAAAATTAAACTTGGAATACTTTTTTAGTTTGGGTCTCGTTTCCCTAAATAATTCAAAATTCAAAAACATAAACAAAAAATCGGTAAATCTAAACTAAAAAATGTCTGTTTTTTCTATCCGTAGGCAGTTAGGTAATTAACTTTAAAACAATCCAAGTTAAAAAATGTCTTATAATATAATATAAAGTCAAAAGCTGACCTTAAGTGTAAATCACTTTTTATGTTTTGTCGTTGAGGATATCTGTGTAAATCACTTTTTATGTTTTGTCTTTGAGGATATCTATATATCTCGGACACAAAAGTACTTTCTTAAAACATCTCCAACCTACCTTTAATTTATCTCTATAATATCATTTAGAAGGCTGGCAAAAAATATCATTTAGAAGTAAAACTATTTCAATCCATCCCTTCTCTTAAAATAAAAATTGCTATTATTCTCTATTTATAGAAAAAATTAACTTTTTATATTTTATTGTATATTTGAAGAATGCTATTAAAGAGCAATATACTTTGTTCAAAAAAAAAGCAATATACAGTAGAACTTCTATAAATTAATACTCGATAAATTAATAATCTTTATAAATTAATAAATTTTATCGGTCCCAACTTGCACTGTTCAAAATTTGACACAAATCGATAAAATAATAAAATAATATTTTTTAGAAAATTCTATGTAAATATACGGTGCCATAAAAATTATAAATTACTAATTTATATGCATACATATTTTATATAAGTAAGAATATATTATTATATTTTTTGCTTTAGATTCACAATAAAATTGTCTTTATATTTTCTTAACACTTAATATATTTTGATGAGATGTAGTAATATAATCACATTTAAGTTCAATATATATTATATATAATCACCAAATAATATAATAAAAATACTATAAATGTCAAATTTCATAAAATAACAATTCATATTTATACACTAAAATCAAATAATTTTCAATTTTAAAATAAATATATCTTAAAATAAGAAATCTAAATAAAGAAACTTTTGTAAATTAATTTCTATAAATTAATAAAATTTCAAAGTCCCAAATATTCACCCTGTATCATTCCCAAATATTCAGCTTGTATCATTTTAACACTGATATTGAAATTGAATTATGTCTAATATGAAATTTTCTTGTCTTTCAATGAATAAATGTTTCAACTTTTTCTTTTAATGAAATGTAAAACTTCCTGTGTGGTTTCTGAACTAGATATCAAATTAAAAAAGGCAGGCATCGATCCAGAACATTTATTCTTTGTCTTCTCAATGATCTTACTTCAAATGTCTTGACAAAACAGATTCCATTCTCGTAGAATATGTTACTGTCCCAAGCTGGCACTAAAGAAGCTCATGTGGACTATTTGGTCACCTTCCTTTGCTTTCCATGCCTTTTTGCACTGTCGTGTCCTTGTTGATCCATTTCAGCTTAAAAATCAGAGTTGTACAAACAAACTAAACTTGAGTGGGTATTGGGTGTTCGACAAAGTGGGCATTCTTGCTTCTCATTGCACCATTCCATAATGCAGCTCCTGCACATGAAAGATGACCCTTTCAATATAAGCAAAATGTTTCGGTGTCTTTGGTATCAAGACAGTTGAAATTGTTTGGATTTAGAAATAACGGAAGAGGAAGGTTTATTACCAACAAAATACATGACCACAAGGAGTGGCCGTCGGGTGCTGACGGCTACTTAAGCAGAGAGTGCATTTTCCTACTGCCTGCAACCACAAGAATAAAACAACTAATTTAATCAAAGATGATATAAAAAAAATACACCACAGGATTTTTTTATAAATTCAGAAACGAAATAGAGTAGTCTCAAAACAGGGTCAGTCTATGACCTCGTCTCACAAGAATAAAACAACTTAGGACCAGTGGAGTGGTCATCTAATCTTATCCGATATTACGAGGCTAAACCAAATATTTTGTTTTTGTTAGTTACATCTAGAAAGATTTACCTAAACGCAAGGGCATGTATTATATACTAAGAGTTGTGTGCCTCTCTTCCAAAATGACCAGTATTCAAAATATTAGCGATTTCAGAATAACAGAGGTGTCTAAGTTGTTTATGAATATTGTACCTCCGAAGTTGAAGTTGCATCGGACGCAGACCAGTTTCCCTTTTCAGCTTCTGGAGTAATCAAATTTCCCTCTTCGTTTAAAACAGGCAACCCTCTCCCTGCAATAACAAAACATACCATTGTAAATTGAAACAGTGTGATGCCTCATGCATGACAAGCTATAATAATCATGCATGACAAGCTGTATATGTTTACCATCTTCTTTCACGTTCATTACTAAATAACTTATCGTTTATATCATAATTTGACGACATTTTAATACTGACAATCTAATGTCAAAATCCTCCTCGAGATATCCTGTATGTTTGGAGATACACTGAAGGAATTTCAAGAGCTTAGTAATTAAGGACATGAAAGTGAGACCTCCTGAGGTTTGATAAGATCCTACAGACGCCTGCTGAACTGAGTTTGTGATAGATGACAAATTAGTCCGACGCAAGCCTTCAGCAGCAAGGATGCACAATTGGATTAGAAGGAAAACCCCGAGAATTTGGTATCTGCTCATCAAGAATTAAGGGAGTTCAGTTACTTAGTGATGGCAAAATCCAACAGTTACAGAAAAAATCATCACCTAGGTCTCTGATTCAATTGCTTTCCTATAAAAACATAACGAACCCCAGAGGCACGTTTCGATATATGATAATATAGACCTGAAAGAAAAGAAGATCACTAGTCAAGAAGATCACAAAAAAAAAAACTGATCTAAAAAAAAAAAAATTCACCTTCAAAGTAGAAAAGCATCAAATTGGCACGGAGAAGAAGTTGCAAGACTTCACGGGCAACAGGGAGAACCTGAATAAAAGCACACCCATTGAATAAAATACTCGCAAAGAAGAAAACAACCAAACAATGAAAACTAAACCTGCTGGGGTATACATTACCACAGGCCATCTTCGAATAGCTCGGTGCCACAATCTCTGAAGTCTATCTTTTAACCTAGATAATACAGAAGCCGAAGTCTCCATTTGAGATGAAGACGGAAGATCAATCATTCTTGGTGACTGAGACTCATCAAAGGTAACCGCTTGAGTGGCAGCTCTTGAGCTGTAAACAAAGTATGTTAACACCATTCTGTTAGTTTAAAGATATCTGTGAAACAAAAGAAGAACCTAATCCTCTCGGCGATATATGGAACTGCAGTCTGATACAGTATGAACAAAGCACGTCTAGCTGGTGTAGGAGAGAGCCCATAAGATCCAGCAACCTAAATAAATAAAGATGGGTCTTCATCAGAATCAGTCCAATCTTTTCAGAAGGCAAAATGGGGTTTGTGTAAGAACCTGTATAATGTCACAATATTCCTCTCCTAAAGTTTGTTGCCCTGAACCAGTCGTCAGAACAAAGTAAAGCATTTGCCCAAGTAGTTTCATCTGCCCCAGAAACCGAGCAAACGTCATAAAGCTGTAATAACAAAATATCACCGATACCGAAGCTCTATATACAACACAAAAGCTCGTACCTCTTTCTGGTAAGCTAGGGCAATTCTTGTACCTAGCACCAGAAAGCCCGTGAGTGGTCGGTCATGCATAAGTTTGGATAAATCAATAAAATTTTCGGAGATATTTTTGTACCGAATAGGTGTCGGAAGGCGTCGCGGCAGGCTTCGTGGATGAAAGAAGCGTATTGATCGTCTTTCTCAGCAGCTCTCATAATCTCCGGCTGAGCTGCGAGCGGGAATCGCCGGATTTCGACATGAAATCCACTTGAACCTGGTTCATCCAGGCCCCGACCCGAATCGCCCCCACTCCGAAGCCTCACCATCCACAATTTCTGGTACTTGTTTAAGTGGTTCGATTGGAGTGCCGATGATGTTTATCGATGAGGTGTGATGTTATCTACTTTTTCTTTTTCCTTTTTTTTTTTAAACTTGCAGATTATTAATTGAGAAAATTAGAAAGAAAAAAAAGACATTCTCAATTTAGATTTGTCTTAATAAGACTTTTAGAAGATCATTTAAGAAAATAGGATTTAGATTTCTGTTAATACCATAATACCCTTAAAATTAACCAATTAATATGACTTAATAGTAATAATTGATTTAATATTAAAAACATAAAAACATAATATCAAAAAATGTAAAAACAGAAGGATACAAAATACACGTTAGAATAAAAAAAGGTAAAGACATCGGGTTAACCTATCTTCTTCTCCGCCGATCTCCTTCTTCCTCTTCAATGGTGATTGAGTTCTTCTTCTTCTTCACACGGTTAAGTGTTCGTCGTTTCTGTTCTCTCTATCTTCTTCTCTGGTTCTTCTTTTCTTTATTAGTTATCAATAAGATGTTAAGTCAGGTAATGAATCATAGAAGATGTTGAGCTAGTTTATTTAATCTTGGTTCTTGTGTTGCTTTGGCAAACTCTGATTTTTCCAGGTAATTAATCATAGAAGATGCTAGTCATTATATTCAATGTTATTCATGTTCTAAAGTTGTGGCCTTTTGATCTCGAAGAGCTTATTTTTGTTGTTACCCAGGAACAACTTGAATCATGAATCCCACGGTTTGCCCTTTAGTAGATGTATTTCAGAATGTTTCAGTGTTCTTGTTTTCGTCACATTTTCATGTGATTTTGACATTTAAATTTTTCCACTGAATTTGACATCTTCTCCTTGTTTTACATGAGAAGATTTACCAATGGATTGTTAGACAAGAAGAAGAAGGAACAAGAGCTTCCCCTGATGTGACTGTGAGTCTCAATTACTGTGTATCATCTTTATACAAATGCTGTCTCGGCCATTATTGGTTCTCACAATTGTTGAGGCTCACAGACTATTCAGAGTTAAAGTAAGAAGCCCCAGGTGGTACTACCTCTCATGCATCTTCAGAATCACAGTATGAGCCGCAAACGTCTCAGTCTCTATTGAGGGAGACCGATCAAGAATGTTATTGTAAAAGACTCGAGAATGTTTAAGTATGTTGTTAGTTTTTGCAAAAGAATATTTAAGTACGCTTTGTAGTTTTTGTTCAGAATCACTACACCTTAAACAAACCCCAAACCCATAGTCGTATACAATAAACCATTAACAAACCCTAAACAAATTCCTAAACCATAAACAAACTATAAACAAATCCCTAAACAACATTATATTCGATATTGCCATTAAGAGGATTTAACCTTAATGTACTCTTTCACTTAGAGGACACCAAGACAGAAAACACACAGAATAGAACACTAAGAATTTGACTACTTCAAATACTCTTAGTTTTAGCTGCTTTATCAACTTGGAAAGTAGATGGCGAAAAGATAACTCTTTCAACTTCAAATACTCTTGGTTTTAGCTGCTTTTATCTCTTTTGATCTCATTGAAGCATGTTCTAGTCATTGCAAGTTTGTAATACTTCCATCTCACCCTCTTGATATCTTTAAAGTCGGGTGAAATACATAAAGAGTCTTATGTCCTGGTGGTTAAATGCCTTGTGAAGTTATCACGGGTGTTGGTTTCGAACTATAAGTTTGTATTTTTCACCTTTTATGGCAACTAAATTAATGAGACACAATAGATATTATGCGATATTTTGGATAGATTTAGTATATATTTAGGAAAGATCTTCCACCGAATATATGGAACTTTCTATATTTTCGGATTTGACTAAAATATGTATCCTACTTCACCTAGGACATAGTACATTACGTGGAAAACTTATTCTTCTTTAGGCGTCATATAAGGTAAAAGGCAGAGGAGTCTATGACATAAAAATTACGTAAGGTACAACATATAGTTGAAGCTATATGTCGTTGTCTAGTTGTAGGTAGACTGAAGACATCTTGCTAGATTGTAACGTAACAAATTCTAGCTCAGATGTAAAGTACAAGAAAGTTTAGTTTACAGTATATACCAGAGATAGGTCTATGTATAAAACTTAGTATCCAATTTCTAGATTAAGTAGATTGCCATAATGTGTATTCTAACCTAGGTTAGAAGACAAAATAAAATAAGATTCTTCATTTTTATAAAAAAAATTAAACATATAAATTGTCATACTTATGTTTCCAATAATTTTCATATTTTTTTACATTTTTAAAGTTAAGTTTCCTATTTTTTCAATGAACGAAAGGTAAAACATGTCCAGAATTACCAGAAGCATGAAAAATCCTAAATGGACAAATAAAAGTTCAAAACGTCTATTTTTCTAATTCTCCCTTATTAATTCCTCTAGTAAATAGAAAAGAGAAGATATCAATATTTAATTTTATTATGAAAATGTTCTCAAATGACTTTAAAGTAAGTTTTCTTCTCTATCTAGTTCTTAAGGTTTAAAATCACCCGAAGAGAAATTTTATTGGGTAACCCACCCCCCTCCCCCCCCAAAAGGTTCTCATACCTTTTTATTTCATTATTTAAGTACAATTTTCTTAAGTAATTAAATTTGATTTTTTAAGAAAAAATACAAGACCAATTATAAGCTGACATTTGGAAAAGTGATATGTCAAAATATTTAAATCATATCTCTGCACCGATATTGTATCTCTCTTTTTCCTCTCCATCTCCTGACACTTTCTATTATTTATAATTAATTTTTTTTTAGATACCCTCCTACATCCCTTCAATGGAGGTGTTCTAATACTCTAATTACATTAAAATTAAAATGAATTTTGAATCGAGTATCTCTACGCCGTCGTCATCTTTAGTGATCTCACTCAGCTCTACCATCATCAGTTTCACCATCAATAGATCCAGCGTCACCTATGAAATTTATTTTTGAATTGTTGTGGAGGGTTATAGGAAACTTATCATCAATAGTCTCTATTTGTAACAAAACATATGTTTGTTTGTAGATCAATGTTTTTTGTTGTAGCCAATGAATTCTATTTAGTGGTTTTTATACCAAACAAACTTTATTTCGTGACCACTGTAGCCAATGAATTAAAATCAAGAGTTTGATTGTTAGAAAATACTAAGCTTATTCGATGGTCTTCTAAGCCTCTGCTTGTGACAATTGCAAATTGCTTTGGTTAAACAATTACCAAGTTTCCTTTTTCCAGCTTGCTTTGTATTTGTTTGTAGAGAGTTTTAATTACAGTAAATTAGTTTGATTTTGGCACCACTAGATTGTCTTCCTCATCTTAATATGTAATGAGTGAGCATTTCTATTTTGGAGTTTCCTTATATTATGGACCAATATGTTCATGTTATATTTGGGTAGAGGAAGATTTTGCTTTCAAGGTCTTGGGCATAGAAACATTGTGTGTGCTTCCAAGTTACTTCTTTATGTGTTAAGTTATTTTTGTGTAGTGATTGCTCCAATTTATCTTACTCTGGTCATTTGTTTGGCTATTATACATCGTTTTTACACATTTTTGTGGGGTTTTGTATAAGTTTCTACTTTCTCAAACTATTCATGATAACTTTCCTAGTTATGTACTAAAACCATCCAAAACAATTCAAAATTTGTAGGTTCTTCCTGATTTATCTAGTTGTAATAAGCCACCTTCTAATACAATTGCTTCTTCACTTCTCTTCAAAGCTATTCGAAATTTCTTTTCATATAGGGACTGAACAGTTGGTTATACTGATGAAGAACAACATGTACATCATTTCATACCTCTTTTGTGTGGTTTTTGTTTGATTTTCTTCGTTCTTAAAATTATGTAAAACATATAATTTTCCCAAAATAACTTGAATTTTGTAGGTTTTTCCTAATAAATGTGTTTCTGCAATCCCCTTGAATGCTATTCCAAATATTTCTCTTATCTATATAGGACTTTCACCAACTACGGGAGGAGCTGGTGATATTAAGATGAGTAGCTATTTTAAGTGCAATGAAGAATTAATGATGAGGATTAAGAAATGGGCTTCAGAATGGAAGTTTGAGTACATGATTGTCTCGTCTAACAAGTCAAGAGTAATATTGTGTTGTGTTTGTGATAAATGTAGTTGAAGGATGTGTGCCACAAGGCTCTTTTCTTCAGATATTTTTGCTGTGAAAAGTATGTGCAATCATACATGTGATACAACACATAAAAGAACCATCCACAGACAAACATCTGCAAAGTTGCTAGACCTTTTAATATGCAACAACTATGGAAAAATGAAAGAAGGACTCAAAACCTAAAAAGACCATTAAACAAGTCATATATATATATATATATATATATCATGGAGTTCATATCAATAACAAACAAGTATGTAGAGTGACAGAGGAAGCTCAGAATTTGTGAGAGAAAAACAAAACATAGAGTTTATTTTATACTTCAGTTGTCTTATGAAGTTTTTCTCACATGTCTTTTAAATACTATAAATATGTTTTTATTCTCTGATTTTTAATGGTTTAGCGATAGTTACGTTTCTATATGAAAATTATATAGGTGCAGAAATTGTAGCACAAATCTTATATATAATTCAGACTCCTCCAATACTTGTCAAAATATTTTGGAAAGACTTCCTAACTATGTTAAAAGCTATTCTAAATACATGATATGCTATGAAGATACTCATACTTTGTTTTGGAAACTCATCCTAAACATATCAAATGCTATCCAACATAATGTATTATTACGTCTTAGTCTCTGATTTTAATGGTTTATTGATGATTATGTGGTTATATGAACATGATTACATGATATGCTCGTACACACTTATATTTTGTTGTGGAAACACATCCTAAACATATCACACTGTTTCATACATAAGATATATTTAGGTTTGTTAATGAATATTTTTAGTTTTTATACTAACTGAAAGTCCACCGTTACGTAGGAACTAAACCACTAGTCTAACTACACTTGAATCATACATGCTCCCGCGTTCGATTCCCCCAGAGTCTCAACATTTTATATTTTTAGTTAAATAGAAAGTTTTTGCTTATATTCTTTTAAATTCTAGGCCCAAAAAATATAAAACCATTATCCAACGGCTGCACATTATGATACCATTTCCAATAGTACTGGGTTCGGTTCCGAGACTTGCAAAACTTTTCCAAAAATATTTCCTCAAAATTATAAAACACAATTTAAAACTTACCAATTTGGAGATCAAATCTTTACTTTTTTGTTTCATTTCATATTTTAGTTGAGACTTTTGACTGGAACACTCTTATATTTTGTTTTGGATATCCATCCTATACATGTCACATGCTATCATATTACAATCAGAACGCATTCAGACTTTCATTAAAGCCTTCCTGAAAATGTTTTAAATTATCCTGAATATATTCAATAACCAACATAAATAAAACATACCTCTTCATCATTCATTATAGTTTTCTTAGAAACATTATACTACTTGTCCAAGTCAACATTCATAACAAAAAAAAATCAAAAATAGAGTCTTACCTAAATAAAAATTAGGGAAAATTGCCAAAACAGAACAAAAATTCAGCATGGTTGTCCATATAGTATAAAACTATCATTTAGTTGTCCCTTTAGTATAATTTTTTTCATATTTCCAAAAGTAACCCTTGATTAATCTAATTAAACACATTAAACTAATATAATTTTTAAAAATTAACTAAAAACATTTTAAAAAGGGAAAATAAAAATAAAACTTTTTCAAAAGTTAATTTTAAACTTTATAAAATAAAAATAATTTACAAAATATTTTAATAAAAACGTTAAATAAAATTTATAAAAACGTTTTACAAATTTTTATTTTTATTTTATAAAAGTTTAAAATGTTTTGGTAAAACTTTAATAAAAGTAAAATTTGTAAACTTTATAAAAATAAAAATAAAACTTTAAAAAAGTTTTTAATAAAAACTTTAAATAAACTTTATAAAAAACGTTTAAAAGTCTTTTTTATAAAAAGCTTAAGACGTTTGTAAATTTTTAGTTTTATTAAACTTAAAAAAAATAGAACAAGAGTTTGTGAAAATCACAAGACAAACTATGGAGATATCATAGATTGATGAAGAAAAAAATGCAAAATCATTTTTTTCACAAGTAAAATCGACCATAACACGTTTTAGGAAGTTAGAATATTTTTAGGAGATTTTTAGAATATTTCCTAAACTGAAATTTCATTAATTTTCGCAGAAAGTTAGGTGTTCTTATCCGTAGAAAGCGCCTTCTAAAAGTTTAGAAGAATGATAAAAATCCTGAATTCACTTTCTACTTCGAGTAGACGTAAGAGTACATTGTAGAAAACACATTCTCCGAAATTTAGAATACTTTATAAAATTAGAAGATGCATTCAGATGAAAAGTGGATACCTTTACGATTAGTAGAATGCGCGCATTCCTCTTATTTAGAAATTTAGTAAATAGTAAAATAGACATTCTAAAAGAAGTAGATAAACGAGTTTATTTTAGAAATCGTTTTCTACTATACCATTTTTTCGTAGAAGACGCATTCTACTTTAGTAGAACGTATTTTAAAATTTTTATTTATCAAGTTTTTGAACAAAAACAAATTACCAGCTTGTGTATATGGGAGTTTTATTAATTGTTTATATTTTTAATAATTTTTTTTATTCACAAAATTATTTATTTCATTAGTTTTCAGAAATACAAAGGGTAAAAAAGAGAAAAAATGTACTAAGATGGTTTTATACCAAAGGGACAACAATTTTTGTTCTCTTTTGGCAATTTTCCCTAAAAATTATTACAAATACTCATCTTTCTCTTTGATTAAACCTTTTATCCATAAACTGGTCACAATATAGATTTTTCCTTATATCCACTGCAGCTTTATAGACACAACATGACAGGATGGTATTAGAAAGATATATCATCAATCAAATGAAGCAATAAATAAGTTTAAAGACATTTTATACTTTGACCCGCACATCCATGCAGATGTTTTTTTTTTTCAATTTGCAATGTAATCATTTTTACTATTTAACAGTTTTTATATTTTTATATGTATATCCTTATATCAAGTATTATATTTTTATAAATTGATCCAAGTGATATATTATATAAGTTATTTGTATTCATCCATACTGTATACATGAATAATATATGTTGTATTTGTTTCGGAAAAAAATATATTTTTGCAAATAAATAGGTTTTTTGACCAAAACATTAATATATTGTATTTTGATAATATTTTGACCAAAAAAAAGTTTAGCATTGTAATATGAAACTATTAACCTTAACTATTTGTAATCTTATAGTTCAAATATATTTGGATAGATTATACATATATGATAAAATTTATCTAATATTTTTAAAAACTAATTTACTGTTATATATTTATACTATTCGATAGTTTATAGTTGAAGCATTAGAATATCAAAAAAGTTTCAGTTTGGTTCAATATATATTTATTATATATATAACATATTTCAAGAATATATTTTAATAATTGTGTATAAATAAATAAAAACATATTAATCAACAAAATGGCCCTTCACATGTTGGTTGAATTGATGGTTAACCTGTATAATAAGCAAATAAAATGCCCATTTAGCAAGTTAACTTCTTTTTTGTACGAAAATAGAAAAACAGTTAGATTAACATTCCTAAAAAAACTCACATCACGATTGAAAAGGTTATAGCTAAAGTTTCTATGCTCAATGTTCACCAACCATCTTTTCGGCAAGTTCCACACTGGTATTTACAACTAAAATCCTTTCCGAAATGATCAAGTTGTTAACAGTCGTGAAATCTATATAATCAAGGTGATTTTCTTGATTTTTTCGTCGTGAAAGTTGTATTGGTTCAATCATCTGTTTTTCTTTTTGCTTAAAAGTTTGATTCTATGTTTGAGATAAACAATTCGTTTTATGGGATGATAAAATCATAACTTTACAGACTCATTTGCTAAAACTCTTGATCCATCCTCACACACTCTGTCTCTATCTCAGTAAGTGTTAGGTTTTACTCAGCTTGTGATTTTGTAGATATTTATTTGTTGAATATAAGTAGATAGTTGTTTCCTTTCAGATACCCATCTCGATTAGCTTGTCGATGATTACAAAGTTCAATAGGATTGCTCTGATTTGACTTGTCTTGTTAAAGGTTTATCAATGAAATCAAAAAATTTAAGTCTTTAATTTGTTCTCGTTATAGATTCTGCAGAGAGTGAAACCATGTCTTTCAACTTTCAGCGCAACGTCTTCAGTGTTGGCTCCTCTTTCAAACAGATTGCCATCTATTGTTTCTGTCTCGACAAACTCTTTTGGAAAGAGTTAAATTTTTTCTCAGAGGAAAGCAAGGTTTCCCAAAATATATGCGGCTAAGTTGTTGCATTTTAATAAAGACGGGACTGTCATTAACAAGCTTTAAGTGAGTCTAATGGTTATGTTTCAGCAAGTGATAGCTTTGTGATTCGTTAATGTAAGACCATTTCATTGTGTAGACTGGTGTGAACAAACTTTAGGATCTAGTTGGAGGCACTTTAGGTACTACAGGCAGAAATGTTGCTCTTGAAAGCAAATACAGTTATCCAAGAATCGTAAATGACGGTGTAACAATTGCTAAAGAATAATGGTGTAATTTCTTGTTGTGGTAACCTTTAATCTTTAATAGTAGACTTAAAGATTTTTGTTGTGTTATTTGGTTAGGTTGAGCTTGAGGATGCACTTGAGAACATTGGTGGAAGCTTCAAGTGTTCTTGTGCAAGGTCTCATTGCCGAAGGTGTAAGGGTTTGTAATTTGAAGTCTTTTGAATTGAACATTTAAATGTTTTTTTAGAATGTGATGGGTATTACAAAATTTGTAGGTCGTGGCTGCTGATGCAAACCCGGTTTTGATTACCAGAAGACTCAAAAATACCACCAAGGATTGTTGTTGAGTTGAAGAAGATGTCAAAGGAGGTATTTTTAGATACTCTTGTCAGATACTCTCGATCATTTCTCTTTTTCATTGTTCTTTAAATGGTTGTTCTTTTTGGATTACAGGTCCAAGATAATAAACTCTCATATGTTGCAGCGGTTAGTGTGGAAATAATTACGAAGTAGGCAATATGATTTCCAAAGCAATGGCCAAAGTTGGTTGTAAGGGTGTTCTCACTCTCGTGGAAGGAAAAAGCTTCGTGTTACTATTTAAGTTTCTGCTTTGAAAGCTCCTGGATTCGGAGAGAGGAATAGCCAGTACCTTGATGACATTGCTGCTCTTACGAGAGGTGAGACCAAATGACTAACTCAACTTTTTGTTACTGTTTCATCATTCAGAAAAAGATGACTTTAGATCACCATCTAGTTTTAAATAATTGAGAAAATTACTATAATAGCATACATTAGTTGAGATATGACTAGAATAGCATATATTTTTTAAAAATTGCTAGAATATTTTCAGGTTCCTAGTAAATTACAATAAAAACCCTTATTTAATTTTGTTAGTGTTGATATAAATTTTAATTATTAAATCCACGTCACTAATAAGACAATCCACGTCATTAATTTGTGTCATCAATATTGACTCTGGAATATCAACCGCCTCATATCTCCGATGAATAGGGAAAAAGAAGTGTTTGCGATTTCGCTAAACCCTAACCGATTTCAAATAAACTCGCTTTGAACTCTCGCTTCCAATTGTTTGCGATATCGCCTTCTCCGTTATCACCTTCACGACCTCGTTAAACCCTAACCGCCTCCGA
Source organism: Brassica nigra (assembly GCA_016432835.1). Taxonomy (NCBI): domain Eukaryota; kingdom Viridiplantae; phylum Streptophyta; class Magnoliopsida; order Brassicales; family Brassicaceae; genus Brassica; species Brassica nigra. Next base: position 50,128,247 of record CM028247.1, read on the forward strand.
TATCATCTTTGTCAGACCAAATCGCCTCAGATCGAACTGTCTCCGACATTCTCTTCTCTGCAAAGTTTCTACGCAACCGTATCACGACATCTTCTTCTCCGTATGTTGTGGCTTAGTTTGACTTATACTGTGACCGAGTTTAATTTACAATGAGGCTGAGTTATAGACTATGTTGTAACTGAGTTATTGGATAGTGTGGCTGAGTTGAGTTTGATTTACGCTGTGAAAATATAGATTTCCATTTCGGCTGAGTTATAGATTATGTTGTGGCTGAGTTATTATTATGATATGGCTGAGTTATTGATTATATTGTGACTGAGTTATTGATTATAATGCGGCTGAGTTATTGATTATGATTTGGCTGAGTTAATTATTTTGTTGTGGCTGATTTTTGTTTCTATTAAGACTGCGTTATATTGTGGCTGGGTTATATATTTTGTTTCGGCTGAGTTTTGTTTCTATTGCGACTGATTTATATATATGTGTGTTTTAGGATCAGATGGCTATTTCTGAAGATCAAGCACGGGACTATCCTCCACGACTTTACGCTGAAGGGTCTTCTAAACTAGAAAATAAAGAGATTAATCACAATATGCATATGGGAGAATTCCCTAACGTCAGAGAAGCATTAGGACTGGATGTGTGGGATCACCTGAGGCAGAGTCCTCTTGGAATTATTGTTAAGCTAGCGGAGCGCAAGAGCGTGTGGTCTGGTAAGACTGTACACTATCTACTATGTCGACAGCTTCGAGTAGACAAGAAGGAGATTTGGAGTCTAGTTGGTAATGAACCTATCAGATTTAGTTTAAACGAATTTGGTGAGATAACTGGGTTAAACACAGATCCAGTGCCAACAGAAAGTTTTGAACCTGACCAATACAAAGCGTTTTGGAAGGTGTTGAATGTGCCGCTTGGGCAAGGACCAAAGTTAGATGAACTGAGGGTAGCGTTAGAGGTCTGTCCGGCCTGGAGTTTTGATCAGCGTAAATGGCTAGGGTTGTTACTTCTTCAAGCCATGGGACTTTATGCTTTGCATCATAATTCTAGGATACCGTTTGAAAGTGCAAAAAGAGTATTCGACGATGAAGCCATGATGACGTATCCATGGGGTCGGACAGCATATGAAGTTCTTGTTGACTCTATTAAGAGGTTGGATCCACAAGGAAGGTCATACACCATAAACGGTCTGAAGGACGTGTTGTTGGTTTGGGCGTATGAGTCTGTCACTTGTTTTGGAGAGCGTTTTGGGAGAGTGGTCAATGAGCAAGAAGTTCCTCTTTTCCGATGGGGTGGAAAGCGTACACGTACAAGTTTTGATACTGTCATAACTGAGGAGATTAGAGAACATGGCGAGGTAAGGTGTCAGCTGATTTATTATTTATTCGTTGGCTGAGTGATAAGTACTTATCTATTAAGTGGGTGGGGTTTTTGGTATTAGTTATTTGATGGCTAAGATAGTGTTTATATGGTGGCTGGGTTTTTGGTACTTGTTGGCTGAGTTATTAAATTTTACGGCTGAGTTATTTGTTCTTTACGACTGAATTATTTGTTCTTTATGGCTGAGTTATTTGTTCCATACGGCTGAGTTTTTGTACTTTGTGGCTGAGTTATTAAATTTTACGGCTGAGTTATTTGTTCTTTACGACTGAGTTATTTGTTGTTTATGGCTGCGTTATTTGTTCCATACGGCTGAGTTTTAGTACTTTGATGACTGAGTTATTTTGTTTTTGGTGGCTGGTTTTGTAGGTGCGCGTGAGAAAAATGGTTATGAAGGACTCCATAGAAGAGATGTTTCCTCACTGGCCGGATGAATCAGACGACACACGACTCGTGAACTTGATAACGGACATATATACAGGTCGGTTTGTTAGAGGTTTTTGGGTAACACCGTAAAACGCAAACAAACAAAGGCTGGTGGTTCGTCAAAGGCTGAACCACCCATTAAGAAGCAGAAGAAAGTGAGCAGCATTGTTGAGGATGAAGCTGCTGTGGAGGGGAAGGGTGCTAGCGAGAAGGAAGGTACGGAAGATATTGAGAACAAGAAGGTATTGTTGAGCATAATGCATTCTTTGGAGAAAATTTCTTCAAAAATAGACAGCTACGATAATAGATTCGACAACTACGATGAGAGATTCGACAGATTTGAAGAGCGGTTAACCAGATACGAAGTCTAGAGATTCCGACATTGCTGATTTAGTCAGAATTTCAGTGGAGGAGTACTTATCTAAAGTTCCCGAACAACAATCTTTATCGCTAACGCAACCGCCACAAGCAATCTGTCACTACTCCACCTGCTAAGGCCTCTATCTCTAGTTCACTGCTAAGGCCATCACAATAGTTGCTCAGGCAAGTGATGTTGATTTTGTTACTGTTTCTCCTTCTAAAGACCCAGCCGTAGGACGCGGACGCAGGTTAAAGTTTAAGGTAAAAGGAAATGAGGTTAAAGAGAAGGACGATAAGGAGGCTGAGTTAGGAATGGAGGCTGGGTTAGCTAAGGAGTCGGCTGAGTTAAAGAAGAAAGCGAAGGACGATAAGGAGGCTGAGTTAGCCAAGGAGTCGGCTGAGTTAAGAAGAAAGCGGGACGATAAGGAGGCTGAGTTAGCTAAGGAGGCGGCTGAGTTAAAGAAGAAAGCGAAGGACGATAAAGAGGCTGAGTTAGCAAAGAAGGCGGCTGAGTCAGCAAAGAAGGCGGCTGAGTCAAAGAAGAAACTGAAGGATACTAAGAAAGAGGCGGCTGAGTTAAAGAGAAGAAAGACGGCTGAGAACAAGGCACGGCTGGCTGAGGAAAGGAAAGAGGCGGCTGATTTAAAGAAGAAATTGAAGGCTGAGATAAAGCAAGAGGTCCCAAAAAGAAGAACGCGTGGCGGTGTAATAACAGTAACTGTACCTCAGCCAAAACCGATTCAATCCGACAGTGATTTGGCGGATGTTACTGACGAAGTTATCGCAACACAAGACGAAGTGCTTCCGGAGTCTGATGTGGAGGAAGAGGATAGGATCAGATCCGCAAGAATTAAGGAATATCGGGAGAAAAATGTTCAGTTATCTCCAACTGGCCGTGGCCGTGCATTGTTCGCTGATAATGCTCCTCCACCAGTTTTTCCTCAGATTGGAGACAATGGAACGACGTGCATGAGGAAGAATTTTGAACCTTCAACAGCAATATATGATCCTTTAGCACCGGTTGATCCAACAAAATTGGATAAGCTTAAGGAACACCTAGAGAAACATAAGGACGTTCCCACTTCAAAAACAGCATCACATGAGGCTGAGTTCTACAGGATCATCATCACTGAAAGACCGTGGCCATCCAGTGAATATGGATGGCTGTTTGATGATGTAAGTATTCTTTACGGCTGAGTTTAGTATTCTATGAGGCTGAGTTAGTATTCTTTGTGGCTGAGTTATGTGTTCTCACGGCTGAGTTTAGTATTCTATGAGGCTGAGTTAGTATTCTTTGTGGCTGAGTTATGTGTTCTCACGGCTGGGTTTAGTATTCCTTGAGGCTGAGTTAGTATTCTTTGTGGCTGAGTTATGTGTTCTCTACGGCTGGGTTTAGTATTCCTTGAGGCTGAGTTAGTATTCTTTGTGGCTGAGTTATGTGTTCTTTACGGCTGAGTTTAGTATTCTATGAGGCTGAGTTATGTATTCTATATGGCTGAGTTAATTATTCGTTTATATTGACTTGATTTTTTGTTTTTGCATAGCATGTTAACGCGTTTCTGCGAGTCCTCATCAGAAGGTCCATGCGAGATCCCAGCCCATATTGGTCCAAGCGCATTGCATTTGTTGACATCTGGTTTCTCAGTACATGGGTTCACGATTACAAGCAGTTCAAGCTAAATCCATCGCGGATGAAATTCAAAGATAATGGCTATGAAGAGTTAACAAATGGTAGGATGCCCCAAGACTGTCCTACAAACTTGAAGTGGTATGAGGATGTGGATCATCTGTATGGAGTGCTTCAAACTGGCGATCATTGGGTGGCTTCACATAGATCTGCTTAAGGAGAAGATTGATTGCTATGATCCAATCATTGGAGAGGTAACACCCGAAAGTGAAAAGAAAATTGTAGATGCATTTAAGCCTCTTACGCAAATGCTACCTATGATCTTGAACGAGAATATTCCTGCCAAATTCAAAACCCGAAAGACGCAGTTTTCCGGGAGGAAAGGCAAATACATTCCACAAAACAATCAGATTGGCGATTGTGGAGTGTATTCATTGAAGTTTGTGGAATGCTTAGCGCCGTGACTTTTGATGGGATAAATGATAGTAATATTCAAGGTATACGGGTGAAGATGGCAGCAGAGATCCTCGATGAAGGAGGAAATAAGATGTATGAACAATTTACGTAGCCTTTTGAACGATTTGTATTTGACTTTAGCTAATGGTATGTTTAATATAACCCAGCTGCATCGCTTCTATAAACCAGCCGCGCTTAGATAACCCAGTCAAACCACAAACATACCCTAAAATCGAAAGGGTTTAATATAACCGAGCGGATCGTTTCTATAAACCAGCCGCTTCGCTTAGATAACCCAGCCAAACCACAAACATACCCTAAAATTGGGAAATGTACTTTAAAAGTTATTATAAATTAATATTATGAGTTTTAGATGAATATATAACCAACAGAATGTGTATACTTCATTGAATTTACAAGTTTCGAATTGATAATGGTCTTGAGGTATAGGTTGTCTTACAAACACTTAAAACCTTATGTAACTATATAGGTGTTGAACGCACCAAATACAAAGTATACCATATAATTTTTTTCAACTGAATTTGTGTAATTTCTTATATTTTATAGTGGTACCTAAACCATAAACACTATATCCTAAACACTAACCCCAAATACTTAACCCTAAACCCTAAAACATAAAATTTTCCTAAACATAAACTCAGCCGTAATATGACATTAACTCAGCCGTTGAGCGGAATTTGAAAATATGTTTGCGGGAACTTGAAAATATTTTAGCCCATAGCTGGCCCAGCTCTATATATAGATGTAATAAAGTAACTTTTCAGAAGAAAAGTTGGGATTAGGGTTCTTAAAGAAAAGTGTACCTTCGCCATAGTATCGTGGCTCTTAAATAGTCATTACAATGTAACTGAAACACTAACTCACCTTCTACATTTTCGAGGATTTTCTACAACTGAAAGAGAGATTCAACAGCTACGAAGTTTGGGAATTTTTAATCGCTGCCAGATCGATGTTTCACATCAAATGTGGTTGCTGAAGAGGGATGCTAACTAGAGTCTGGCTTGCTCGTAGATATGTTCAATAACTCAGCCTGTACACGTCAATAACTCAGCTTGTACACGTCAATAACTCAGCTTGTACATGTAAATAACTCAGCCACATTATTTAGTTAACTCAGCCTTTCATATAACTCAGTCTTTAAATGTCAATTACTCAGCCGTAAATAAAAACATTAAAACCAATAACTCAGCTGTAATACAACCAATAGTCTACATAATTCAAATCAATACATCACTGTTAAATCGGACAAGTTTTCACATTATGACCACTCTGTCTGCAACGAGAACATGTGTGTTCTTTTCTAGGACGTTTGTTTTCAAGTGCAACCTCTAAAGCAGATTTCATCCTATTTTTCTTAGGCCTTCCTGGCTGACGACGAATAGACGGGGGAAAGCATGGTAGGTTAACCACGTTATCTGGAACTGGTTGCGCTGAATCAACCGGCATGACTGAATGAGCATATGCGCCACCAAATAAGCTGGTATAATAAGGACTGCACAGGGATATACGAAACATTCCTGGACTCGCGAGCTGCAATTGCATGCGAACATGGAATTCTCTCCGCTCAAACGCCTGCATGTGCACTTTCTCCCTTCCAAGTTAACAACATGCAAAGACTCACCAGAAGATCCATATGTAACTTCAGTGTGATGAGCATCGATCCTTTGTACCGTCAACAGTCTCGCGGTAGTAACACGACCCTATTATAGATAAATAAACAATGAAAAGCATTACAGGCTGACTTATTAAAGTTACGCTAACTTATACAATATAATGGCTGACTTATGCAATCTATGTGGGCTGACTTAGGCAATCTTTTGGGCTGACTTATGCAATCTATTTGGCTGACTTATGTAACTAACTATAATGTGGGCTGACTTATGCAATCTATTTGATCTGACTTATTCAACGTTACAGCTGACTTACCTGTAGTAGTTTCTCTACAGCACGTAAGCGTGGTTGGCTGCGATGCAGCATCATCTCTCCGCTCAGCAAACCATCTGGTCATCATAACCCGATCGATTCTAATAATCGAACAATGTTAAGACCTCTAGCATTTGACAATGCTCTGTTCATTGATTCCGCAATGTTTGTAGTCATCAAATTATACCTTTCGCCCGGAAAATGAACACGCGCCCACAATCGGGATCTGCTCTTCGAGGTAGCCGTGAAGTTCAGGATTAATCGCTTCAATCTCCTCGTAAATTGCAGTAAAGTCAGGCATCCTAAAACATCTTGCCGCTTTCTTCACCAGACGAAATACATCTTTTCCTTTGTACCGTCCCAAAATGTTCTTATATAAATGGTACGTGCAAATTCCCCGAGAAGCTAACGGATACACATTTTGAATAGCCTTCCCAATCGACTTATGCCTATCTGAGATTATCGCAAGACCCTTGTCGTCTGGTATCAAATGTTTTAGTTGCGTAAAAAACCAGTGCCACGAATCATCATTTTCTGTGTCAACCACACCGAATGCTATTGGAAAAATCTGAAAATTACCATCCTGAGCTAGTGCTGTTAGAAGCGTCCCTTTGTATTTGCCATTCAGAAACGTACCGTCGACAACCACAACTTTGCGCATGAAAGGAAGCCCATTAATGCTCGCACCAAACGCAAGGAACACATACATGAATCTTCCAAACTCATCGATTTGAAGACGCTACTGTATCCGGATTTGCACTTCTTATCATGTATAAGTAAGAAGGCAAGTTTTCAAACCCACTCTCAGGTGTTCCCTCATTGATTTCCCTTGCAAATTTCAGTGTCTTATATGATTTCCAATAAGACATCTGCACAAATGAAGACAAATAAGATAAGTCGCAACGTATAAATAACTCAGTCCAACCAAAATGTTACTCAGCCCAATAACTCATCTAACTCAGCCGAAACGTATAAATATCTCAGCCCAACCTAATAACTTAAATAACTCAGCCGAAACGTATAAATAACTCATCCCGGTAAATCATATAGTTTAACTAAATCAGCCGGACATGTGATAAGTCAGCCAAGTTAAGATATAACTCAGCCTTATCGTAGATGTAAGTCAGCCAAGTTAAGATATAACTCAGCCTTATCGTAGATGTAAGTCAGCCAAGTTAAGATATAACTCAGCCTTATCGTAGATGTAAGTCAGCCTTTAGAAATTAATTACCTTGAGACCAAACTGCTTATTGAGAGCTATTCCGACACTCGTAGGTCGAACGGCTGGACCAATGTCACCGAGATAGTCCCTGTACAATTGCCCTAAAATATCTGGTGTTGCTTGTTGACTTCGATTAGAGCGCTCAGTTACAAAACATGTATGTAACGACTCGTAAATACGAACATAGAATGCCGGAGAATACCCTTGTGTTGAAGCACAAACTCTCCAGATACATCCACCAACCCAACATTTAACAATGAGTAAATCTGGATTGGATACTTCCACATCAAAATCAAATCCATCTTTCACTGAAAGAAGTTTCAGTTGTCTTTCTAACTCGGCTTTACTCGTGATCGCTGCCTACAGCAAGGTTTAGCGAAGACATCTCTAGCCTTAGAACCTCCGGATCTCCTTTACATCCGCTCATCCACAAGTTCTTAGATCTCTTTTTAGGCGGTAGTGTCGGTGAATCTTCGTCTTGTGCTGGAGACTCACCGTATGAGCTGAAGTTATCATCTTCGGATGACGCACCATCTGAGTCATCGAACATATCAAATCGGCTATCAAATTCATCGTCTTCTTCGATTTCTTCATCTTCTCCAACATCTTTCTGTTTTGATCCGTCCAAGATACTAGAGAAATTATTCTCATTGTCGCCGTGTTCCTCCTCCAAACTTAAACCATCGAAACCTCTTCGTAATGTTCGTATCTAGATTCAACTTTTGAAACTTCTCCTTCTGAACTGTATAATCTTTTACTCTTCTCTCCTCCGTCTTCCCGACTGAATTCACCATCATCCTTCTCCCTAATCTCGACACAGAGACGTAATTTTTCGATCTTCCTTAGGCTTAAAAAATTTTGCAATTGTCGAGTATTGGAAATGTAAACTGGTGGTGTGTCGTGCCATTGTTTTCAAAGCTTTATTCGAGAATATGTAGCTAAGCTGAATCTGATGACTCCACTCATTCAAACCGTAATCATCGAGTACTGACTTCGAAGTTCGCCGAGTGTTGTTTTCTCATCTACTTGCAGAACTATACATCCTCGCTATCGGGTTGGAATACATATCTATTTTTCTTAATCCAGTTACCTGAGACAATAATTACCGGATCCATAAGATTTTAGAGAAAGAGAATAAGATGAAGATGAATATGAAGAACAGAGAGCGCTTGTAACATAAACCCTAATTTCACAGTTGTAATGACATGGCAAATACGAGTTGACATGGATGATGACATGGAAATTTGGTAAGTCAGCCACTTAACGAACACTTAACTCAGCCAAAGTAAACCAGCCATTAAGTTCATAATAAGTCAGTTGATACGTTAATACTATTTTAGTAATTAATCTTTGCTAATAAATCAGTCGTAATAAAGATATTCGTTAATAAGTAAGCCGTCTCGTCATATAAATCAGCCGGCAAATGAATGCTAGTCTAATAATTAATCTTTCGCTAAAAGGTCAGCCGTAACAAAGCTGAGTTTACTTAATCCAGGTTATTACGGCTGATTAAACAAAACGCAGCCGCAGCAACCTCTCATAAGTCAGCCTGCCGACGATCATTTTATCAGCCGCGATAGTTAACTCAGTCGTATCGTAACTAGAACTCAGCCTTACTTTTCATAAATCAGCCCACCGATATATAAGCCAGTCATAACAAGTGAACATAACTCAGCCTTTATCACATAAATCAGCCTGAGTTCTTTAAGTCAGCCGTAACGTTTGGCTGAGTTATGGACATATTTCAACGCGTGTCTCATAAGTCAGTCTAGCTCTTTAAGTCAGCCGCATCGTAACTATAATTCTGCCGTAACGAAGTTCGTTTCGCATTACGACTGAGTTTTGAGGCGCATTCTGACGTGGTGCCGAGTTTTTGTCTAGGTGGCACTAAAACAGTAATTGCATTCTTGTAATTATAAATTTTTTACAACGTAACAAAAGGACACGCTAGGTATTAAAAAAAAGGTAGTAATAAAAAAAAGTTTTGTATGGTTTTCACTATAAGTCCTAAAATCCATGCTTTATGAGCTAACTTCCCTAAATAATTTGACATTTTTGAGTCTCTTTTCTGAAAATGAATAGGGTTCACGAGCTAGTGTGAAGGGTATATATAGTTTGTTTAGGTGAATGTTGACGGTAGAAAGAAATCTAAACTAATTTTTTTGAAAACATGATTTTTAAGTTGTGGAATAGGAATATACTAAATTTTAAGAATATTTGGTAGAGCTAGTCATGGTTTAACTATATAAATCGAAATTGTAAGCAAGTTTTATTATAAGAATATACTATAGATTTTTACAATCTCTAATAAACTAAAGCATGATTTGCAAGTAGATATTTTTTTATTAATGTGATAGCATTAATATAAGGGCTTTTTATTTAATTTAGTAAATGTTCAACTATTTTAGGAATATTTAGTGGATCTATTAACAGTTTCGAAATGAGGTAAAGAAATCTTTAATTCTTATTTTATATAACAAATGATTTTCTGTTTTGTAAAAATAAGTTTCAAAATCATATTTACAACTAAATACTAAACCGAATAAAACCGTAATTGTATGTATTTCATGTTACACATATAATCCAGTTTAGTGATGTTCTCCTCGATTACATTACTACAGTTATTTGGTAGTGATTTTTTAACGTTAATAGTTGTGAAATGAATAGTAAAAATTTTGGCACTTGATTTTACACTCTTGGTTGACTAACTTATATAAACAAAATTATGCAGAGATTTGGAATGTGTTCGAAAGATGAAACCGAGTTTTATTGGTTTGTGAGATACAGTTATGATTATTGGGTAACCAAATTTTAATGGGCCTGCTATTCTATATGAACGAAAAACGTAATAAGAATATTAGTAAAATGTGTGAAGATAATAATATCAGTGGCATTCAATGGTGAATATTTAGAAAAAACAGGGTTAAGTATTAATTGTACTTTAGTTTTGATAGATTAGATGAATTCATACAAAAAAGAATAAAATCACGAGCAAAGTCTTATGGAATACCTTCCTAGATATTTTACTAATGCTTCCAAAAATTATAAATACCAAAATGGTCAAGATAGACAAATATTAAGCAAACAAAAGAAGATCATGGATAAACTCACAAGGCTACCAAAGAAATAGAAGTGTAATCGATTAAAAGATGACATCTAAAGACACTTGATCAACCAATTCAATTACAAGAAGTATAAAAAAAATCATGAATTTAATCACTTGATCTTAATAAACACGACTTTCACCCATAGATGTAACAAAAGAATCATGATAGACCATATATGTAATTTTGATCTCTTAATATTCAGAAACACACAATAAACATGGTGAGTAAAAAATGAAATGATTAGATATAAACAAAAATAAAATATATAATTAAAAGAGCACAAACAAGCAACTAACAAGCTCATGAGCAAAGTAAAGAGCCAACCAAAGAGAGAAATATATGAAATCAAGACGATTAAGGTCACGAGCTTACCAAAGAAAAATAATTGTTGATGAAGAAATCTCAATCAAACTTGTTTACCAAAGAGCAAGGTCATAATGTTACTGAAGATGGGTTTCACTCATACAATTTCGCTCACAAACTTTGTAAGGATGTCATCTTCCTCTGTAGATAAGAACGACGACTAAGATTTTTGTGACACAAAGAAGAGAAGACAGATAACCTTCTTAGTAGCTCATGTTCTTCAATCTCTCTCCGATTCTTCAAAAGAAACAAGTTAAAATTCAACAATGATTCAAAACCCCCAATTTTTGATTTGAAAACTCTAATTTCAATTTACAATCAAAACCTTCTAATTTACATGTACAAGCTTTGATTTCGAGTGTAATGACTGTCAATGGTGAGTTCACGCGATTACACTGATGTCTACAGTGTTGGCGTCATCTATTTAGGTGTGAAGATCGTCATTGTCGTTGTCGTCGAAAGAGAAGCTGATGAGTTTCTTTTTTTAATATTTTGTTTTTACTATTAATATGCTTATGGGTATTGTTGTCTTTTGATCCATTAATGAAAGTTATATTTTTTTATTTGCAGTTTAAGGGGCTAGTTTTGGGATAAAAACTTAAAAAGAGTTATTGAGGAGAATTGTCCTTTTATTATTTCAAATGAGTTAATAATCTTTGTATATGAAAACAAAAATTAAAACTTACATATAAGTAAATTTAGAGTTTTTTTTTCTTGACATAAAATTGTTGTTCTACTACTCAAACTACATATAGTCTGAAAAGTTGATATACCATGAATTTCACCCATTATTAGCCATGGTATATACGTGTTTTATGATATAAAAGTTCTGTTTTGGAGTCTATATAGCATATTTACAGGTTCAAAAGTGTTTTGGAAGAAAGTGGTGATTTTGTTGTATTTTGGAGCTAAAATGAGAAGTTACCCGAGCTGACCATCGAACAAGACCAGAGGTCGACATTCAGAATCAATAGTCGATCGATGCACACTCAGTGCCATCGACCAACAACGAAGCGCGCAAGGCCCGACTTGGTTCCAGCCGACTTAAGGTCCAATATTCCACTTGATTACAAGATTGCCCCATACGAGTTTTAACCTAATATTTATGTGATGTGCCATTGTGTTAGGCAACACACGCTCTTATTTTCACTAGCGACTTTTTCCGGGCTACGCCCGAGTTCTCACATAAGTTTTAGTTTAGTTAAAAAATTTTGGATCAAATTTTTTGTTTTAATTTAGTTAATCCTGTTGTAACTATATATAACAAAAATTGTGTGTATATATATTGCAATCGAGTTTTAAACTATCAAATTGGTAGAAAAATAAAAATTGTTTGTAAATATGCACTATCTTGTGACTATCAAACTGAACATAATTAAAACTCACAATTTGTTTCTTTTTTTTTTTGAAATCAAATATAGGATGGTAAGTAAGATGGATTAAAAGTTTATTTAACTTAATTATTATTTAAATACTTTTATCTTTTTTATGTTTGGTATAAAGCAATAGTAAAATTTACAAAGTGATTTAAACTTTTTTTGACTTTAGAATCATTAAGTTCCAATAATAATTAATTTAAATTGGATCAAAATCAATTCATACTTAAAATAATAGTATTTCCAAACCAGTTTATGAAAACATATTATAAATAAAAAATAAATAAAATAGATCAAACCAAATTAAATAACAAACTTTTTAAACAAATCATCATCACCAAAACTTAATATTTAAATCATATAAACCAACATTGATTCTCCAAATTAAAAATTTTGGCCTCGTCCCAAAGACCTTAGAGCAACATTATTGGTTCTACCTTTTTTTGTCCTTAGAATTGTTTATTACTATTGAGAAGTTTACTAGAATGACTCAAATTAGTTTAGAAATTACTAGAATAACTCTTAAAAGTTTAAAATTACCAAAAATATTTTATGGTCGAAAATACCCTTGACTATAGTTATGATCAAAAAGTAATATTACAAAAATGCCATTTAAAATTATTAAAAAAAATCCGACGGCAGATTTATTTAACGAAAAACAAATCTATCGGAATATAAATCTATTAAATTAAACTGTTGCTAAATTTATGTCTACCATGTATTTGGTGGCAGACTTTTCTGTTACGGCAGATGTTTTTAAGCTGCCAGATTTGTGTGGCCGATTTAAGATTGTCGATAGATTTATCTATTTTAGTCTGTCATATGTAGTAACCGATTTGTTGAAGTCATCAGTTCTTTTTCAAAGTAGTCAGAGTTTTGAGATAGATATGTTTATCGGTAATAGACATAAGTTTTTATGATAGATATGTTTACCCGATTTAAATTTACAATCGACTTTTGTATTCATTTGGTGGCAGATTTTTGAAATTACCGTCTTTGACGAGAGACTTTTTAAATAAATTTTAATTACTAGAGTGGGACACAATTGAAATTTCTGGCTAAGTTCACATAAATTATGATTTAATTTAAATTAGATCCCGGTTTAGATTGATTAAATTCGGTTTTAATTAATTTTGAAATTTGGTTTAGAGTTGTTTTTGAGTTAAACCTGGTTTACCTTAATTTGGATTCTGGTTTATTTCTAGAGTAATTAAGATCAGATTTAGGTATATACGCTCAACGTGGTGGATCTGAGAGCATGTTTACCTGCAAACTAGTGTGTAAAAAGAATGACTAAGATCATTGATAAACACATTAGTAGGCAAAACCGATGATGCCATGGAATCAAGAGCGTATATATCATTAAACCGAGCAAGATATGTGCTTTCAGGTTCAAGAATTCAAGTGAAGTTGCAGGTAAACCGGGTTTAAGAGAAGAGATGACATGTTGGTGCAGAAGATGAAAGATCTCAACATGGTGGATCTGAGAGACGTGGAGCATGCATCAGATGTACAAGAAGCACGTAGATGCTATTCAAGCATTAGAAGCCCTGTGTACCTTGACATTGTTGAAATTTTCTTCACTGATATGTACTACGAGTTCTCTAATTCTTCTAATATCAGTGGTTCAAGAAGAAAAGCAGGCACTCTCAGGCTCTAAGACCCTCTCGACCAGCTTTTTCAGGGGCAGTGTAAAGCTATTTCGTTAAGAGTATGCAGTATTGCACTTTGTAACTAGAGTTGTTATCTATGACGAAGCACATATCAAAACATTTTTCTTTTATTAAGCGAACATATGTAAGGGAGACGCAAAAGTCACTCTCCTAGAAACATGATACAAATTACACAACACACGATTATCTATTCTTAAGTTGATAAATTTGCACTCAGGATTTCATGGATAAAACAGATCATTTCTTGCCGCTCTTCTTAAGGCCAGAGCCTCCAAAGGATCCCTTCTGTGACGTCTTGGCTCTTAGTTCCGTAAGTGCCTGTTTCCCATTCAAAAATAAATTGGGTCAGCCTTTCCATAACAAACGATCCCTCTGTCTTTCTCATGTAAAAGAGAGATTAAGTGGCAACAAAGTGAAGTAAGCATATCATCTTTATTTTGGCAGGGTTGAAACAAAGTGAAGCATCTTTCTTGCTATGGGTCAGTGTTCACGTTTTCATCAAATTATTGTTGAAGTAAACGTTCTAGCGAATATCACCTCCCGAATTTTATTAAAAAAGAATCTGTAATGGATATCTAAACCAACAAGGCAACAACTAATTAGCAAACTGACACATTTTGTTGAAGTCACGAGGTCAATTGTCATTACTAGTGTTCAGATTTGACAAGGTGACCAAACTGACAAAGTTGCACTTTATAGTCTTTAAACAACCCATCTCCCTAGTATGAACAAGAAGGGTATAAACAAAACAGAGCATCACCTTTTCCTCACCGTTCTTCTGAAGGTTGGCCATGTCATGCTGCAGTAACACCAAATCAACATCCCATAAATTAGTGTGTAAAAAGAATGACTAAGATCATTGATATACGCATTAGTAGGCAAATCCGGATTTGACAGAGGTGATATCGGACTTAGGGTTGGAGGTGACGGCGAGCTGATTCCTCTTGTACGACAGAGACGACGGCGAGATGGGTGTAGGTGACGAAATGGACGGCGGCTGTAATGGATAAGAAGTCGTCGAAGACGGACGTGGGAAAGAAGGACCGATTTGCTGTCGTCGCCTTCGTGAACGCACCCCTCTCTACGAAGGGGATTTGTTTTGGGAAATAATTAGAAAATTCCCCTATTAAAAATTTACAATGGAAATTTTGTTAATAATTAAAGGAGGCTGGTTTTAACCAAAAAAAATTAAGGGAAGCTGGTTTTTTGGTATTTTCGTTTGTCTAGAGAGTTATTCTAATAAATACAAAAGTTTATGAGTTATTCTAGTCATTACATGTATGATTTGAGTCATTCTGAGTAATTTCTCTTATTTTTATCCTAAGGACAAAAGCTAAGGACTTTTGTTAAAATGTTCATTATTGGTAGGACAAAAAAATCTCTAGAATATTATATAATATTTATTTTAATGTTTGATAATATATAAAAGATACATTATAAATAAAACATAAAAGATTAGTTTAACATTAATGTGAAAGAAAAGAAAACTACAAAATCTGATGCAACAAGAAATTAATTTGTATCAAAGTTGTTACATAACATTATTGAGTTCACAAAATTTGTATCAAATTTCTCAGACGATAAATACATAAACACATAATCTGAGTTCACAATAGAAAGTTACTAATCCGAGTTCACAATAGAAATCCGAGTCATTACACATAAGTAGAGTCTTTGATACACATTCTACATAAGAAGAGTCACACTAGATAAACACAAGTACGAACAACATAGGGGAGTCTAAGCCACACCAACGTTTAACTTTCTCTTCCAAGTGCTCAGTACCTCCAGGATCTCCTTCGTTGGAGCATACACACACAACAATGGTGATGACATCCCATCTCCAACCACGTTGATGGCAAACAAGTCCCCGATGCGGCATTTGTTATCATGACAGAACTTCCTCCACCCTTTGATGTAGTAGAAGCCTCCTGATTCGCTAAATCTCAATGCCACAGTCCACGGCTTTCCGTCTATGTTCACTAGAGTAGCCTCCTTGCATTGTTTGTTCAGAGCCTTACAGCCCGTTGCCTCCACAGGAAGAGCCTAAGACAAACCAAAGTCAACACACACACAAATTTCAAATCAAATGTTCGAGAAACTAAACACTCACCAGCTTGTCTTCTTCGACATTAGTTTCTGTGACCTCAGCACGGAAACTGTAGTCCCATGAGTAAGCAGAAGCTGGGACATTAGGTGCTGTGTACTGAATGTCACAGCAACTAGGACCGAAGGGACTCACATGGAAGACCATCTCGCCTTCGAGTTTGAAGATCACTATGTCTCCAACTCGAAGGTCATGCGCCTCCGTGAACTCTTTCCAACCGCGTGTGAGTCTCCTCTCCTCCTGAAGCACTTCCCATGTATTGTCTGTGGCCTCTGATCGAAGTGTCCATATGTTTCCGGTGGTGTTCCCGTGGATGTGCCTCGAGAAAAAGGCAATGGGTATGTTCTGCGACATACCAAATGCAAAACAAATATCAGTATCATCTAATTACCACACTATCATAAGACAAATAGAGATTGTGTGCTTACCAAGCCAGTCTGGAACCCGGGAAGGAGAGGCTGATAGAAATGAGGTTGATGAGAGTGTGCCATCTGCAATAATGAGAGAGATGTGATAAGAGAATAGAACCGGAAGAGAATCGAACAGAGAAAGAAGATGATGGAGAATGAATAGACAAGTACATCTTAATATGAAAACAGTTTTTCGCATGAACAATCTAATAGAATCAACTTCGACTCGGAGTTAAGATGACCAAGTTACAAATCGCGAAAACCCTAATTGTCAATCAGAAACACCGAAATAATTTAAAGAAACGATGATTTCAATCAGACCCATACAATCGCTCCGGAACCCTAATTTCCGATTCAATCCTCACAAACCCTAATTTCAGATTTTATTTATTCAAACAACAACCATTCAATCACAAACAACAATCATTCAGTCAATTAACAATACAATCGGATCTCACAACGAGGTACAGAGGAGTGAGCTTACCTTTCTTACAATCGATTCAATTGAGAGAAGGAGATCGCGATTCGGCGGATAGATCGGAGAAGTGAGGGAGAAGAGATGCGATACGCAGAGAGGTGGCGGTTGTAACCGAGATCGGAGAACGCGGTGTCGAGGTCGGTCTCGTCTCATGCAATCGCCGTCGCCAGAGAAGGAGAGAAGATATGCGAAAAAATGAAGTTGATACTTCACGCGTTGTAACTCTCCCGATTCGGTCTTCCTCTCGGGTTGTGACACGTGTCCTTAAGGACGGGCATTAAACAACTACTAATTAACAAACGAACGCTTCGTCTCTAAACAGCTTTTGTTTAAAAAAATAATAATTAGACGCTAAGGACAGTGTTAAGGACACTGATAACGTTGCTCTTAGTCGTTTCTTTATGTTAGTTTGCAGTTTTAATGATATTTTGTCATAAAAATCCTTAGGATTAAATTAATATGTTATGGTATATTATAATTGAATGGGATTAATAGATCTGAGAACGTTACATACCAAAACAATATGAGACATCACATGCTCGTAAGTCGGTTTCCAACTGTAGACCAAGTTTCTTGCAGCCTCATAGTAGAAAGAACACCGTTTATACGATACAATCCCTAAATGAATTACCATGATTAGACATTGCAAACAAATATTTTTACACAATATATAAGTTTTAAATAGGTTTTATTTAGTGAACTTTAAGAAGGAAACCATAAAACAAAAAAAAAAAAAAACAGCATATAAAAGCAAATTAACGAAATCTTATGTAGAGTTTTAGCTAAGAAACAAAATAATAAAAATGTAGATATGGGAAGCTGGGTGGATAAAGCACCATCGCATTTGTCCACTAAATCTAATTCATATTCCGATTAGGTTCTTTTGTACTTCAAACCTGACATCATTCTTTGGTTTTTCTCAGCTTCTCCATCTTGTTGCATCTTTTCTGCAATCTTTAGATTTTCTATGTTTGGAACATCATCAGCTATTTTCCTTTATCTGGGTTGGAACTTCACCTTCTTGCTGTAAAAATGACAATACAACTCTTGTTTGTAGGAACTACAGGAATAATTTTTGTTCACTGACCAAATTCGTACTTTTTCCACACATTCATAATTTTTTTTTTTTTTGTAACACACATTCATGAATTTTAAGCAGGCATCCCTATGACACTAATGAAGCAGAATATGAGATAGCTAAGTCTACTCAAAGATTCTTTCAAACTTGAACACCGGGATATGAACTTCCTGGTTACGGAACAATAGGAGATTAAAAGATTAAATTTTCCTACATCAAAGGTGATAGTCCAAAGATTTGGCGAAAGATATAAGAGGCAGAAAATCATCAAATCTGAAGTATCCGTCATCACGTGTCCATAAAAGATATCTCGTAATGGCTCCAGTTCAACGGGTTTGGTACAATCCGAAGACACAAACTAAAAACTTTTTTCCATGGTGGAAAAATCTCCTCTAGTGCCAAAAATTAGTTTCTCCGGGATGACTCAGTGTTTTAGGTTGACCTGTTACAAAACACTGTGCCATTCAGATATAGAACAAAGAAACCGTTAATGTCACAAAAACTTAACGCTTATGTCTTTCTCTATGGTAAATGGCAAACCTGGTTCACTGTGCCATTCTGGTTCTTGCTCGTCATATTCTTCTTCATGATCATGATTGTGGTAATGACTATAACCATGTTTGGTAAGACTGTTCCTGATCTTCTTAGCTTTTTCTCTCATTTTCTTGAACACTTTATTTGCTTCAATCTCTTGATCATCATCTTCTTCCTTGTTCCATAACTCTTTTCCTCATTTCTGCATGAACCTTGCATGATTCATATCTGATGTACACCTCGCATCCGTTTTTATCATATTGACCAAACTCCAGTCCAATTTATGTTTTTGTTTTCACTAAGTTAGAATATAGATATATGATGTGGAGATTAGCTAAGAAATTACCGTATAGCATCTTCTCGCTCTGGTTTCATTGTGAAAGTATCAAGATTGGTCTGTCTTTGTTCTTGAGATTTCTGCAACACCGTATTCCTTGTTTCCAAAACTATCAATACTTGAACCTTGATAAACAATTCCACATTACCAATCAGATACTTAACTACTGTCTTTCTTAAAAAAATATTAAAGAAGTATCCATCATGCAAATGGGTATACTTTTCATAAGATGGGGTAGAACAATTTTCTTGCTACTTGTGTGAATCAGGGTGTCAAAAATAGAAGGTGATTGAATCAATTGTTTTCTCAAGAGAGAAAAATATGAGAAGAAAATCCTTTTAATTGTGGAAACCGTTTTGGTTCTACGTAACCTCATAAAGGACAATGGTTTTATCCACATTGAGCTGTGGCAATGCCTTCCTACCTGATTCACATTCTCAAATATTGGTTAAACTGTAAGATCAAGGGCCAAGAGGAAAAAAAAATCTTATATATTGGCATCTACAAAACAATGACGCAGAACAAAGATAGTCTTTTTTTTCGTTTGCTTATACAATCTGACGTGAAAATGGTGAGTTCACAAAACAGAGTATATATAAAAGTCAAAGTTAACTTACAACAGTTAATGCCTCTTCAAAGTTGTTTGGATGCCAATTGCTTCCTTAATCTGCATGATCTCTCAAATTCTGAAGTGTAAACACGTTCTAGGACACCCGGGATTTCTCACAAATCGTACAAACCTAATGATAAAAAAAATAAGAAACGGTCTCAGTTACGATCATAGTATCCAACCCCAAAAGTCCACTTTAAGACAATTTTGATTGGTTTATAACCTTTGAATTGTTACTTTAATACTTCAAGCGGCACTGTTACTATCTCCAGGCTTGAGAATAATCGAGTAGACACCTATTGCAAGCTGATTTTTGATGTATTCAGGTGTGCAAGAAAAGGATCAAGCAAACATGTAGCTATCTTCTCAGTCTTTCCATTAGCGTTACCAGAGATTACACCTGAAGTATTTTTTGACAAAAGTTAGCGCCTTTACACTCTCTAACACAAAGGTTAATTAAATATTATGGATCAATCACCTATCAAAGGCTTTTGATCTTATCAGAGATTACGGAATAACAGAATGATAAACATACCATGATTCGAGCCGCCAGCGATTCAGACGCGACGTCTGGATCAGAGAAAACACACTGATATGGATTAAACAGCTCTGCAGACTAAACAGCACTTCCCATAAAAATTATCAAAACTATTAGAAATAGGAACAACTTTTTTTGCAGATGCAAAGAAACATAGATAAGAGATTTCGGTTGCATGTAAAATTTGATGAAGGTGTTTAAATAGAAGGAGACAGGAAGGGAGGTTGAAGGAGACATAAAGAAATGAGCAAAGAACACCATTGAATAATTAAGAGTGGTAGTATAACGTCGATTTCCAGATAGATGAAACAATAAGGAAATGGTAAAGTCGATTGATTCTCATATGCGATCTTAGGGTTGACAGATGGGCTTGATAGGGCTCACAGAGATTTTAACAGTCCACATGAACCTCGATTAGTTAAAGGATGCGATGACATGGCAAAAACATAAATTCTTGATTGGTTTAATTTTTCATCCTACGTGGACCCGTCCCCTTTGAGGATATCTTCTTTTTATTTATTGTTTTATTCTCTTTTCATACAGTAAAGGTTTAAGGGTTTTTAGTAGATTTGGAGAGATGATCCAAGACTCCTTCAGAGCTTGTTATCGGAACTCTAGTTTTATATCCCTATTCTACTCTATTCTATGCAATTTATGATTTTGTTTATGTTTTGCTTAGCTAAGTCTGAGTAATTCACCTGTTAGGTTTAGGGTTCAAATAGGTTATCAAGAATTAGCCTCAAATATAGAATTGCTAAGTTGTGATATTTATCAATAGATTTTTCTTACTGCTTGCGTTCTGTATTAGCTACCTAAAACCCTGATCTTAGAATAATTAGGCACAAGTGATAACTTGGTCTTTCTCTAAACTGAATCTTATTGAGCTAGGATTGTTAGAAACATGCATAAGTTAATCTAGGAACCCTTGTGAACATAGTATGAACCCGATCTTAAAGCTTGCTAGAAGAACATCGATCGATAATCCTATAGATTGATCGACGTACGTTTCGAAAGGTGTATCGATCGATATTCATATAGAATAATTGATTGACGCTTCTTTGGTCGACAACGAGAGTTGTAGATCTTAGATATAGTCAATAGATAATCTAATCATTCTTAAGTTGTTAGATTATTATTAAAGTTGAGTTCCATAATATCTTGCATGCAACAATTAGCTTCCATATCATTATAATCCCAATTACCTGAATAGAAACCCTAAGTCTAACGCTTTCTCATAACTGTTTACAAACTTCAATCCAATCATCTGAACAACTACCTTGTTCACCCTGCTGTTTACTTTAATAACTGATCAACCTAGCTTAATCAATGCTGATTAGGATCTATTGTGTGTCGTAGCTCTCTGTGGATTCGATCCCTAAGTACTACAACTGAACCTCTTATGTGAGAGAGTAAAGTTGCTCTAGAGTAATTTGAGCAAGTATCAAAAGCTAAAGGGAATATATCAACCAACAAAAACAAACAACTATGAAAACTGCATGAAGTCTTAGGTAGTGGATCCGTAGTGCGGTTTTACTCTCAAGGATGGTAGATAATCTTGAAGTAATGAAACCTTCCTTTAGGACAAACAACTCCTTCAGTTCTTTTGAGAAGTTTTGAATTCCATGATGGTTGTTCTTGAATATATGTGATTAGATCCTTCCAATTTGTTTCAAAATGTTGACAAGTTGAGTATTGAAGCATACTTTCTATAACCTAGGTTAGCCCTTCTAGCTCCATATACAGAGAAGAGATGTGTCTCCTTTGATTCCTTAATCCCAAAAGTTACTCCTGTCCAGAAGACTCTTTCTACACCCATCCACAACCAATGAAATATATCTCAGAAGTACATGGACATCCACTAACCATATACTCTACAAGCTTAAGGGTTGAAATGTATTGGATGTTGTAGTAATTGCCTTTCCTCAATGTCTGTTGCATCCGCTTCAAACCACGTATGACACACCCTCCATGTAAGACCCGATCCGAGAGATAGACCGAACCGGTTCCCACACGACCCGAGCCTATAGGCGATCCAAGTCTGGTTGGATTCATTTTAAAGTGATTCGGAATCAAAGAAAGTCATATGGCCGCATTGTATATATAATCATAGATTTGATACATTGTAGTTTAAGTATAGGCATTTCGATCCTATACAATACTAGACCTAGATGACTAAAAAACCACTCACTCCTATCAGCCGCCTGTCTTGTGTCAACCCGGACCATCATTAGTACCTGCCACATTTAGTGAGCCATAAGCAACTATATAATTTCTTAGTGAGGCGAATGATTCTGCCTATACGGTTTGTCCCGAAAAAATAATTCTAACATGAACATAATCCTAAGTTTTTTAATCGCCGATAGCCTCATGGACCAAAATGATTACACTCGACACATAGCCTCATGGTTTGGTCCGCTAGGTATGGTTCACTCCCAAGGGAATGCCTTGGCAAGTTCTTCCCATCTGTAGGCTGCCTCGACCACTTATGACCCTAGAGCATCTCTTGTAATTCCATTAAATAATTTATCATTGTGAGTTTTTTTAGAAATACTAGATTATTCATGGATAAGGATCTCTTTCCAACTCCATGTCTTCAATATCATTTTTCCTCCAGAACATATAATCCAAATTGGTATAAAGACTGAAAATAGGAAAACCGGATGGGCATGAAGGCAGAAACACCCCGACGCAGCTGTCTAGTGTGCGGTCGAAGGGCTTCATCGTTCAGACCATTTAACCTCTTTTTAACCCTTCTTATATATTTTCGCCTTTCTTACTGATACAGGATTTTTCAAGGGTCGAAGATCAAATCAATGTAGTATAAAAGATTATCGAACCCACAGAGAACTAGAGACTTATAGCACCAAGAATACACAAGTTTTCTTAATCTAAGCAAACAAGAAGATGGATGAAGGTAACAAGCTAATATCCTAGAAATATAAACAAGGTGATCTCAAATCCAATCAAGAAACAAGTGCAGGAACTCAATCAAATGCTAAGGTAGAATCCATGGGACTAGGGATTTGACTTTAGGTGATGTAGATCCAATCTAGAGGTGGCAAGTTATCAATCAAACACTTTCCTTATGCCTAGACACAATACTAAACAAGCTATATCCCTAGATGAATGTTCTTTTGCAATGATCACCCAAATACATCAAATACCTTTGACGGTAATGATCAATACAAACATTAAGAATGGGTCTAATAACAATCTTAGCTTCTTTAACAACTAATCCCTTAGGTAAAGAAAGCTAAAAGCATAGATGAGTTGATTCAGGCATTTCATCGAACACCTTCCGGGCGGAAATGCCTAAAGCTCTAAGTTTTGAGAGGCCAACTCAATATAGCATTAAGAACACTCAATCAAGCAAGGAAAAGAAAGATCTACACTAAAACAACTAGATCTTCACTTAATCACCCTAATCACCCTAACCCATAGATCCAAAAAGTGTCTACTCACTAATCTCCATGAAAAACCTTAAATCTATGTGAGATTCAAGGCTAATCATGTTTGTGGGAAGGAGAAACAAGATATAAGATGAAGAGCTTCCTTGGATTGATAAAAAGATTCAAGCTTTTATAAAGTGAGGCAAAGTCTTGAGAGAAAATGAGATAGAAATAAGATTTCTAGGTCTAAATCTATTTATAGGAGGTTCAACCTCATCCTGGTTTGATAAAATTAAACCGGGTCAAACCGGATTAAACCGGTCAATAATTTGATTTTGAAAGCATTTCCCATCTCGAATCACAGCGGCTTCTTCTCCTCGCTAGCATCAACCCGCTCTGAACGAGCTTGACCTCTCCACATCGCGACCAAGCTTCTTCGTGGCCAAGGTCCTTCATCTTGACTCTGCTGCCTGTTGCCGTCGGCGTGCTTATCCTCTGCGACTTCGCGTTCAACTTCTTCTCTTCTGAAAGTCGACACAGCTGATTCCAAGCCATGGTCGTTCTCTGTCTCTCGCCGCATTCAACCTCAGCTCTCCTCCATTGTCGTCAAGTCTCCGCCGAAACTACTCAGCCACGGCGAAGCTCTTCCATCAAAGCCTCCTCTCTGTCGTGGCCGTGTTCATAGCCGACTGGTCCCTGCTCACCTCCGCCGTAAGTCCTCTTCTATTGTACCATGCTCTCGTCTCCGTCGCATCAAACCTCATCGTCGGAATCAACGGTGTCAACTTGAGATGCCAACTCCTCTGTCGTGCTCTCAGATCTTCCGTCGTGGTGGCCATGGTCAGCTCCGTCGTCGTCGAGCCTCACTCATCGGAATCAAGCTCTCCGTCGGGATCGAGCTGGAGAAGATCGATAATGGAGATCTTAACCTTATTTGCAAGTCTGGCCCTTGACATTTCTATTATTTTCACTTCTACCCCGAACTTTAGAAATTGCATAACTGACCTCCTTACTTCCAAATTGTGCAATGAAGCCCAACCAAATATTCTGAATTTGCAACCTCGGTCCCCCGCCTCTTGATGACCTTCAAATTAGTCATAAACTCTATAATTTGCAAGGATAACCTTGCAATTTTACCCAAAACTTCTCAAGTGTGCAATTCAACCCCTAATGAATACAAATGAACAAATATATGCAATGTAGACACTTAAATGCAATTCAAAACACTAATATGATTAAGAAATAAATGCTAAAAACTGAAAATCATGAGATCACTTACTAAGGTTATCTTAGACTTTAGCTAATGACTTTCTTAATCGCTTCTAGATTGGATATTTTTTATTTATACGCAGCAAAATATCCTTTCCTAATCCTTGATCTAGTTCCAATCAAACATTTGTCTGGTTTAATCATTTACACATTTGTCAGTTCAATTAACTACCATTTGACTTATAGATTGATCCTTAACTCGGTTCAAGTCATGCAATCTAATATTACATTCCCCTAGACCATTATAACTAGAATTAGCCAAGTTACTGATCCATCCAAGTAACATCTAGATCTTACATTTGCTATATTCACGATGCTTGTTGTCCACTAGCCCCATTATTGATCCAAATTGTCTGTTCTGTGTTTGCTTGACCATACTCACTAAATGAGTCTCTTCTTGGCCCTTATCTTGGTTTCTGCAATTACCATTCTCCATGGTCCTTAGTCATTCAACTAACCATCCACACATGACTATGTATAGAGAAGTGTCTCCAAACAGTATGTTTCCATGCGTGTATGACTTTCCTGAGCTCATGCACCATTTATGCATCTATCTTGTCTCTTTGGCTATATCACTGAATCCAGCTTCTGATCCAGAAATGCCCACTGTAGCCTAAGTCAGTCAATCAACCACCTCACATGACTTCGATCCGACAAAGCATTATTCGTACTTGACTGGCTATGGAGATATAAAATTTATTATGCCCGATCCATCCGATTCCTTCCAACCAATGCATCCTTTGATCGAGTTAGCACCAACCACTCAACCCATTGTCTTTGGATCATGGCCTCTACTATCCAAACATGATCAGACCATGCTCGTCCTTCATTGTAAATCTCATACATAGACTACCAACTGAGGTTGATGCTTAGTATTCCTCACGGTCACTCTATCACAATGTCAAGGTTGTAGTTCAGAAAACTTGTAAGCCATCAATCCATAGCTAATGGTTCATGGTCCAAACACCACCCATGAATTGTTTGACATCTTCTTGACACTTTGTCTAAAACCAACAACCCTTTCCTTCATGTGGATCGCTATCCTACACGATTCAAGTGGCACCCTTTAGTTGATTGTACCCCTTTACTGGTTCAAACCTTCTCGGTGAAACACTTATTCCCCTCGGCCTGGCCACTCATCGATCCATCAATTTAGTCCCTCTAGACGATGGTTGATATTACCAGCCTAAGTTTAACCCCCTTGGCCGCAGACGATCCAGCCCATGTACCACTCGTCACCTCTCACTCGGCCATATCGGCCATATACATAACCATTGCGTAAGGTTTGCGACCCAATCATTCTAGATCCTGGATCGAAACTATCCTTACTTGGACATAAATCACGTTTCCTTGACTCAGGATATGATAGACTCGAACCCATGAACCCATGACTTGCCATTTTATTTCCATGGATCAGCCTCACTTCTGACTTACGAGTCTCGGCCTTGGACTTCCTAATCCGCATCCTTTCTCTTTTATTATGTAAGTATTTGTGTCTCAGGCTGCATAATAAGTTTTTATATTAGTTATGCAGTTTATTCATAATATACCATGATTTGTGTTATTGCTTTCATGTCTGAGTAGATCCATGGTTAGATTAAGGTTTTAGTATGATTTAGGATTAACTGCTAATTGATAGAATTGCTAAGGTTATCTATAGAATTCTTCATATTTATTTCTTTTAAAACTAGACTTCGATTGACAACCTGAAATCTAGATCATAGGATAATCGGTTGGCACGACAATGTTATTGATTTCATGAAATAAACTTGATGAGCTAAATACCAAATCGCAACAACAGTTAGTTTACTGATTTAGTGAAAAAGGTTTAATCTGAACATCACTGCTTGTCTGATAATTTGAATTTGCAGCGAAATTATGATAATATGACAATTCAAATATGTTAAAAGAGTATTCATGTTTAACATTTCTTAAATTGATAAAAGATATATTTAAAGAGTTATTTCTGTAAAAACATTTTTACTGGATTATTTAACATATCGCATGTTTGAGATAATACCCGTGAGCAGAAAATATATGAAGTGTAGTTTAAAAAAATATCAAACTGAATATCTCATTTTACATGGTCACCATTTAATCAATTATCAAAATATATAGGAATTACAGAAACTATATACTGAATATCATATTTATATGGTTATAAATCAATCATCTGAAAAATATATCATCTATCATACATTGTTCCAAACCATAAACCCTAAAAATAAACACTACATGTCTTCCAAACTAAACCGTAAAGCACTAAATTATAAACCACTAGCGTACAGCAAAATATTGTGTATCATTTGTTCCAAGTAATGATCTACATTTTTTTTAATTGGAAAACCAATTGAATTATCTATTTTTCAATACAGTAAACACAAAAGCTTCTAAACATAATTATACATTATTCAAATTCATAATAATCTAACAAAGTCAGTTGATGCAAACCAAATGATTTGTATCTGATTTTCAAATTAAGAATGATTTAGTTAAACCTCACATTGTCTTTAAACCTAAAACCTAAACTGATATGTTCCTAAATAAGTAGTATGACAGTGCATTATAATATAAAGAATTTCATATGGATGTTAATGGATGATTTCAAATTCATAATATAGAATTTGAAAATTAGCTTATTTAGATTGAACCAAAATGGTTTATCGAAACCATATATGCCAAAAAAATCAAAGCTATACAAAAGCATTCTTCCTATTTTGGGCTCTCACCGGAAATCTCCAATTTCCTTTTTTTAAAAAATCTTCCCTCGCCTTGAGTGGACTCCTTCACCGACATTTAGTGCTACTGTCTTTTCTAGATTCCCTTTTGCAACTTTCCTTGTTCTTTTTTTCATTAAACCTTCTCTTTCCTTTGCTAGTCTTAACCTGCCTTTCTTGTTACCCAAGTCTTCCCATCAAATTATTTTGTTACCTTTTTCGTAACTAATTTCCTTGCTACTCGCAATCAACATGATTTACTCGAGTAATTTTATTGGTTTTTACGTAATCAAGGGATTTTCCCTAACAAATTCCTCTATCATTAGCGTCCAAATTCCTCCGCCGCTCTCCCCTACTCTGCCGTCTGTTTTACGCCTTACTGCCTCAGACATGGCGGATTTACTCCACAAAAGTTTGAGAGCTATGAAGCTCGATGAAGAAGAACCACTGACTCTCCCGGACAGCCCACGATTTAGAGTTTATGATGAGAACTCGTTGAGTATTTTGGGTCGTTTTCTCAACCCTGACTGTTAGTCTATGGCCAGGATGATTGATTACATGCCGACTGCTTCGCGTGTATATGATAGAGTTCGAGGGATTGCTCTCTTCAGGGACTGCTTTCAGTTCGTGTTTCAGAGAGAGGAAGATCTTGAAACGGTGCTAAAAGATCGGCCTTGGTCATACAATCATTGGGCCATGGTCCTTGAACGTTGGACTGACAGCCCGCTAGAAGATTTCCTCCAGTCTATGAAGCTTTGGATTCGCATCCTCCATATTCCGGCGGTCTTCTTCACAACTGATACTATGTTTAAGCTTGCGTCGGAAGTAGGCAAGGTGGAAGAGATTGTGTATGATCCGAAAGTGTCACACACTAAGGACTACATAAGAGCGTTGATAACTTTCAACAATAACAACCCAGCAAAGGAGTCTCGCAGGCTTAACCTTCCAAAAGGGAGGGCTCCGTTCTGATTGGTTTTGAGTACAAAAAAATCCACAAGAGGTGTTTCCATTGCTTGAGGTTGACGCATGAGAATATTCGTTGTCCCCTATTGAGAAAAGATTATCGAGCTCCTAAGTTGTTGGCTCCTGTTCATGAGGAGCCTCAATCCTCCTCTCAAGGTGTTAAGACTGCTGGTGCGTCTTCGCTTTCCCCAGAGATGGGCCCTCCAGGGTTCCCAAACCTATTCCCAGAACTATCGGTGCACGACAGACGCAGTGCAATGATGTATGTTTTTCATTCTGATGAAACAGAGCGTAATGCAAGGATCCAACGGGTCCGTCTGGCTATTGAGGATTCAGCTAAAGCTCCACCAGCTGTCCTTACAAAGATTACCCCACACCTCAACAAAGAAAAAGGTCACGTGTTTGATTACCTGGATATCAGCGCACGTCTTCAGTGGCCATCGACAAAGAAATCGCAGATTACATCATCTGCACCACTCTTATCTCTAGAGAGTGAGGGTGAGTCGGAGGCTACTCCTGCATCTCTTACTGCTTTACAACATCCCCCTTGATGTTACTACGGGTTTTCAGTTAGGTACATCCTATAAGGACCTTACTGCCGATGATGTCAGGGGTGGTAAGAAAGCTCGACGTCGCCCTCCATCTTAGAAAAGAAAGACACAAGGTAGAGCTGCTACTACGATGAGTAACTTGGCTCAGAATGGAGATAGTTACAAGGAGAATGGCATCAAAAGGAAGTCAGAATCATCTATTCCTTCCTCGTTAGAGAGATCGACGAAAAAACAAGATTTTTTTGGTGGCTTTCGATTTGAAGCCGCTGCCATCCAATGAGCATACTGAGCTGGAACTGTCGAGGGGCGGAAAACACCGAGACAGTTCGTCGTTTAACGGAAATGCGTAAAGACCATTATCCGGATTTCTTGTTTCTCAGGGAGACTAAACAAAAAGATAGTTACATGATTGGTTTACAATAAAAGCTTGGTTACGATAAAATGTTTACTGTTGCGCCTGAAGAATTGAGTGGAGGCTTGGCAGTGTTGTGGAAGGATTGTTACAAGGTAGAGATTTTGTCTTCAGATAAAAGACTCATGGATATGAGTGTGGAGATGGGATCATTGTTTTTCTTCTTGTGTTGTGTCTATGGAGACCCAGTTAGAGACAGGAGGCAATTAGTGTGGGAAAAGCTAGTGAATATTGGCTTAACAAGGGAACATGCATGGGCATTGATTGCTGACTTCAATGAGTTACTAGATAATTCAGAGAAGTTGGGTGGAGCTGTTCGAAATGATTCCACGTTTTGGGACTTTAGGAATATGGTTGAAAACTGCAAGATCAAAGAAGTAAGGTCGACTGGGAATACCCTTTCTTGGGTTGGTTGGCGAGATAATGTATGGGTTCAGTGCAGGTTGGATCGCAGTTTTGGGAATGATGAATGGTTTCAACTATTTCCTCGATCTAATGTAGGATATGGAGATGTGGCCTTTAGACCATAGACCTCTATTACTGAAGTTTGTACTAGAACCCTATGATCGTGGTTGAGGTCGGTTCTACTTTGATAAGAGGATGATTGGGAAGGCTGGTTTTGAGGATGCAGTGAGACGAGGTTGGGATGGAGGCAGCGGTGATAACTCATTTATCATGGATCGTTTATCAGGTTGCAGAACAGATCTTTCACGGTGGAAAAGATCTTCGCAGTTTAACTCTAAAACGCGTATACAAAGATAAACCAAGAGCTAGAGAAAGAGATTGCAAAGATCAGACCTAGTGCTCGCTCTATGCGCAGGTTACGAGTTCAACTTGCTGAAGCGCATCAAGATGAAGAGAGATACTGGAGAAAAAGGAGTAGAGAACAATGGTTGAGAGAAGGGGACATGAACACTGCGTATTTTCACAATGTGGTGAAGGGCAGAAAAATCAGAAATAATATCTTGATGCTCAAGGATGGTCAGGGAACAGAATTCTTCTCAGAAGGAGCTAAAGGTGATATCACTGTTGAATACTTCCGTGACTTATTCATGAGCTCAAACCCGGTGGACCTTGAATCTCTGTTTGAAGGCTTCCATGGCAAGGTAACTGCTGAAATGAACAAAATGTTGACGAAGGAGGTCACAGCAGAGGAGATAAGGAAAGCACCTTTCTCGATCAAGGGCAGAAGTGATCCTGGAGAAGATGGAATCACTGGAGTTTTCTACCAACAGTATTGGCATATTGTCGGAAACCATATTGTTGAGGAAATTCAGAGATTCTTTCGTACGTCTTCACTCCATAATGGTTGGAACCATACACAACTATGTCTACTCCGAAAGTGTCTAAGCCAGATACTATGAAAGATCTGAGGCCAATAAGCCTGTGCTCAGTTCAGTACAAGATTATATCCAAATTACTATCAGAGCGTATGAAACCAGTAATGCCAGTTTTAATCTCTGATACACAAGGTGCTTTTGTCTCTGATAGACTAATCTATGACAACATCATTGTTGCACACGAGATGGTCCATGGTCCACGCACTAACAACTCGGTGAATGACAAGTTTATGGCTATCAAGACTGATATGTCAAAAGCTTATAATCGTGTTGAGTGGAATTTCCTAGAGGCTCTAATGGAGAAGATGGGGTTTGCTACGAAGTGGGTGTGCTGGGGTAATGACATGTGTGAGTACAGTGTCATACACAATTCTCCTTAATGGAAGGGAACATGGCTTCATCAGGCCTGAACATGGGATTCCTCAAGGCGATCCAATGTCTCCATTCTTGTTCATTATGCAGAAGCACTTGTGAGTATGCTGAATAACGCTGAGCATAAAGGCCGTCTACATGGCATCCAGCTTGCTGCGGGTGGACCTTCGGTTCATCATCTGCTTTTTGCTGATGACAGCTTACTGTTATGCCAAGCCAACCTGATGGAGAGCGTTGAAGTTCTCCGCTGTCTTAAGCTCTATGGTGCAGCATCTGGTCAACATATTAACCCTTTAAAGTCTTTGATCATCTTCGGTGATAAAGTTGAGGAAGGTATCAAAGCTGACATCAAAAGAATACTTTCAATCGATAAAGAAGTAGGTGAGGGTACATTCTTGGTCTCCCTGAGGTTTTTAAAGGTTTAAAGAACAACATCCTGAATTTAATCAGAGAAAAACTGCATAACACATTTCATGGGTGGTTTGCGAAATCGTTGTCGCCAGGGGGTAAGGAAATTCTTATTAAGTCTGTCGGACTAGTCCTTCCTGTCTATGCGATGTCTGTCTTCAAGATCTCTAAAGATCTATGTGCTAAGCTTACTTCAGCATTAAGATATTTTTGGTGAGGGGATGGAAGCTCAAGACGTAAACTGCCATGGGTAGCATGGGAGAAGCTCTGTCAAAGCAAAGAGAATGGTGGCTTGGGATTCCATGATATAGAACGCTTTAATCAAGCGTTTCTTGGGAAGAAAGCATGGAGGATTTATGCAAATCCAAACTCCCTTGTTTCTCGAGTTCGATAAAGCCGCTATTTCAGGAATGGCTCTTTCCAGGAGGCTAGTAGTGGCACTCATCCCTCATATTCTTGGAGAAGTATTCTCCATGGAAGGGAAGCTATGAACTTGGGATTGGTAAGAAGAATAGGAGATGGAAAGGATTCGAATGTCTGGTCAACAAACTGGTTACTGGATACGAGCGCACGTCCTCTTATGTACATGCAAGATAGCCTAGTGGATCTTACGTTAAAGGTTTGTGATCTCCTGATTCCTAATACAGAGTTGTGGGATAAGGAGAAGGTGAGAGACACTTTTACACCAGAAGATGCGGAGCGATTTCTCAGGATTAAACCGTCACTACACAGACCTGACTCTGATGTTTGGAGCCTCACAAATCACTTGGGTTATACGACACAGAGTGCTTATAAACTTCTCTCTGCGGTCTATGATCAAAACAACCCCACACATAGAGTACTCCCGCCGGTGGAACAGCAGCTCTGGAGGAATCTATGGAAGCTCAAGACTATGCCAAAAATTCGCCATTTCTTGTGGAGAGTTCTATTAGGAGCTATTACAGTGAAGGAGAGGTTAAGGTCGAGGAACTTATGTTCTAATACGACCTGTAAAACTTGTGGCCATGGGCCTGAAACTATTTGTCACCTTCTTTTCACCTGCTCCGCTGCTGTGGAGGCTTGGCAGTTTGCTCAAATACCGCCGCCAAGAGGTGGTTTTTCTCCCAACTCTACGTTCTTGAACTTGCACTATCTAGTTGCTTGCACAAAGAAAAGAAATGCCAGTTAGGTAATTTTAAGAACTTTCCCTGGATCCTCTGGAATCTATGGAAATCAAGAAAATGAACTGGTGTTTGAGAAAAGTAGGTCTTCGCCGTCCTCTTGTGTTGCTAAGCCAGTGGAAGAAGCTACTATATGGTTCCAAGTAAACGACGAGGCAGGTGATCCTATCCAAAACAATGTGCAACCTCTTCCGTCGTTACAACATCGGGAAAGGCCTCCTCAGGATTTCTTAAAATGCAAAATTGGGTCGGATTGGGACTCCTCTTCTGGTCTAAGTGGAGCAGGATGGTTGGTACGAGATCATCACGGAGTCCCAAGAATCCATAGCAGACGAGCCTTCTCAGGTTCTACATCGAAAAGGGAAACAGATCTAAGGTCTTTGCATTGGGCAGTGGAAAGCATGGTTAACTTGAGACTTATAAACGTGATCCTTGAAGCCTCTTCTATTGAGCTTAGAGAATCACTCCTCGAGCCTCACCGTTTCCCAGAGTTACAATCACTAATAGAGAGCATCTTGCGTCTTTTCTCTAGACTAGAGTCCTGGTCTCTCTTACATGTCGATGGGTCAAGAAACAAAGTGTCGACTGCTATTCCTGTCAGTGTTACCTCCGACCACCGTATCCACTCGTATGTTGCTACTGGAGGCCCCAGTTGGCTCTCACATACTATCCTCTCTGAAGCACAAGCTGTGTGATTAAGATAGATGTGCAGTTTGGGGGTTGTTGGCATCTCAAGAATACACTATCTTGTGGGTCTTCACCCTATTTCTATTTTCTTCTATTTTGTTGGTACCTAGTGGTATCTGGAGCCCTTTCTTGTGTTGTTTTTGTATTCCTATATGTTTCCGTTTACTGGCTCTGCTATTGAATTGTTGCAGTGTTAAAAAAAACATATATGCCACATAAACATGATGTGTAACTTAAACACTAAATCAAATAATATATATCTTTAAAATATACATCAACTTTATAGTATTATATCAAATCAAATGATTGACATCTTAATAATCTATGGATTTTTTATTAGGATAATCACAAGATGCAACATGAATCGAGATAGAATTTGTGGAAGTTAATGATATCTTAATTAAGTTGGTTTCGCATTAGCTATGTCATCAAGTTTTAACAGCCTAATCACATATGGATCTGAATAACATTTGACTTATCAGTACACATCACCTATATTATGTCATTTTTAGAACTAATGAAATAATAACGTTTTTACTTATATAATGAAGATGGTAACTGGATTATTTCGGAAAATGAAGTAGAAGGGGTGGCAGTTAAATACTTCACAGATCTGTTCCATACAGCATCTCCAGTTGATATTGATAATTTTTTAGAGGAAGTCCCTACAACGGTAACGGCTACCCAAAATTTAAGGCTAATGGAAAAAGCATCGGAAGAAGAGATGAGAGCAGCGCTTTTCATGATGCATCCCAAAAAAGCTCCTTGTCCGGATGGGATGACGGCACTTTTCTATCAGCAATCTTGGTCTATAATTAAAGAGGATGTAGTGGATTTGGTTAATAATTTTCTTACAACGGGAGTTTTTGATGAAAGACTTAATTTGACAAACATCTGTCTTATTCCTAAAACGACAAGGCCCAATAGGATGACGGAGTTGAGACCCATTAGTTTGTGTAATGTCGATTATAAAATTATTTTGAAGGTTTTATGTCAGCGTCTCAAAGGTTTGTTACCCAACCTAATTTCCGAGACCCAGTCTGCGTTTGTGTCAGGAAGATTAATATCGGATAATATCCTCATCGCTCAGGAGATGTTTCATGGATTACGTACAAATAATTCATGCAATGATAAGTTTTTGGAAATAAAGACTGACATGAGCAAGGCTTATGATTGGATACAATGGCTGTTTGTCCAGAAGGTTCTGCTGAGGATGGGCTTCTCTATGGACTGGGTGGCATTGATGCTGCAATGTATCTCTTCAGTTAATTACAAGGTTCTATTAAATGGGCAACCGAAAGGACATATTATCCCAAAGAGAGGTTTGCGGCAAAGGAATCCGTTGTCCCCATATTTATTTATTTTATGTACTGAGGCTCTTATTACTAATATTTGGAAGGAGGAGCAGAGGAAGCATTTAACAGGTTTGAAAATAGCGAGAGCAAGCCCCGCCATTTCTCATCTCTTATTTGCGGACGATAGTTTGTTTTTCTGTAAGGCTACAGTGGAAGAATGTGGAGTCATTCTAAAGCTCTTAAAAGATTATGAGGCAGCGTCAGGACAACAAATCAATTTCTCAAAATCCTCAATACAATTTGGTCACAAGGTTCCAGAAGACCGCAGGGTGGAGATTCACAACCTGTTGAATATCACAAATTTGGGAGGAATGGGGACTTATTTAGGCATTCCGGAGAGTTTAGGAGGATCAAAGATTCAGATATTTGGCTTCCTAAATGAACGAGTAAATAATAAAGTAAATAGTTGGACAGTTCGGTTCCTTACAAGGGGAGGAAAGAAAGTGCTGATCAAAACTGTGACATCGGCTATGCCAATGCATGTTATGTCATGTTTTAGACTTTCCAAAGGAGTAACAAAGAAAATAACAAGTACGGTTGCACATTTCTGGTGGGGTGGCTGTGGGAACAAAAAAGGTATCCACTGGTTTTCGTGGGATAAGGTTTGCACTCATAAGGAGGAGGGCGGACTGAATTTTAGAGATCTTCAAGATTTCAATACAGCATTGCTAGCTAAACAGTTCTGGCGGTTAATAGACAAACCAAATTGTTTGTTCTCTAAGGTTTTTAAAAGTAGATATTTCCGGAATACCGATCCCTTGGAGGATCACAGATCTTATTCATCCTCTTATGGATGGAGAAGTATTTGTTCAGCTAGATCTCTGGTTAAAAAAGGGCTAATCAAAAGAGTAGGAACAGGGTAGACCATCTCTGTATGGACTGATCCTTGGATCCCCGCTCCTCGCCCGAGGTCAGCAAAACCAAAAAATCTTACTCAATATCTTAATCCATCACTATTGGTGGAACATCTTATCAATCCGGTTGATCACTCATGGAATGTAGATTTGTTTAATGCATACATACATCCCGATGATGTTAAAATTATTAGAGGGTTGGCGGTAAGCAGGTGTCAGAGATCGGACTCGTATGGTTGGAGGTACACGGAATCAGGTAAATACTCGGTAAAATCAGGCTTTAGAACGGAATCTTTATACCCAGACAGGGCTATCAGACCGACCCTATTTGGACCAAATATTAAACCTTTATTGGCCTTTTCTTGGAAACTTAAGTGTTCCCCGAAGTTGAGAAACTTTATATGGCAAGTACTATCGGGTACGCTGCCAGTCTCGAAAAATCTAAGGACTCGTGGAATTGAGTGTGACACTCGTTGTAGTATTTGTGGGGCAGAAGAGGAATCTACTAACCATGTACTTTTTGAATGTCCACCAACCCTTCAAACATGGGCTTTGTCAAGGATTCCATCACGAAATTTTTCCATCCTCATCGGTGTTTACCAATATGGATTACCTCTTCTGGAGATTTCCAAAAGAAGGAGATTTTAATTATTTTCCATGGATTATGTGGTATATTTGGAAGAATAGGAATAATAAGATTTACACAAATAGGAATGGAAATGCAGGAATTACATTATGGCTGAAGTGGAAAAAGGGAAGCACAGACATTGGTAGTCGAGCAACAGGGACATTTACAACAAAATTTTGTTTGGAATTGTCCGGATCACATCAGAGTTTGTTTTATTGATGGATCATGGAAAGAAGAGGATAATTATACTGGTCAAGGGTGGTTCTCAGAAAGGGTTTCAACGGAAGTTATGATGGGAGCAATGAATCTTCGACGTAGCCTTTCTCCTCTCGGAGTGTGAAGCCTTGATCTGAGCGATGGAATGTATGAAGACCCTACAGTTCCCTGATGTAGTTTTCACGACGGATTGTTCTCAACTCGTGAAGATGGTGTCGACACCTGAAGAATGGTCTGCCTTCTCTACACATATGGAAGAATTCATTACGGAGTAAGACTTTCTTCCCTACCTTCGGATCAGATATATCCCAAGAGCACAAATACATAATAATCTAACAAAGTCAGTTTGCAAACCAAATGATTTGTATCTGATTTTCAAATTAAGAATGATTTAGTTAAACCTTACATTGTCTTTAAACCTAAAACCTAAACTGATATGTTCCTAAATAAGTAGTATGACAGTGCATTATAATATAAAGAATTTCATATGGATGTTAATGGATGATTTCAAATTCATAATATAGAATTTGAAAATTAGCTTATTTAGATCGAACCAAAATGGTTTATCGAAACCATATATGCCAAAAAAATCAAAGCTATACAAAGCACTTTTCCTATTTTGCTCTCACCGAAATCTCCAATTTCCTTTTTTGCAAAATCTTGGCTGCTTTTGAATGGACTCCTTCACCGACATTTAGTGCTACTGTCTTTTCTAGATTCCCTTTTGCAACTTTCCTTGTTCTTTTTTTCATTAAACCTTCTCTTTCCTTTGCTAGTCTTAACCTGCCTTTCTTGTTACCCAAGTCTTCCCATCAAATTATTTTGTTACCTTTTTGATTTCCTTGCTTGCGTAATCAACATGATTTACTCGAGTAATTTTATTGGTTTTACGTAATCAAGGATTTTCCTAACAAATTCCTCTATCCGCGTCCAAATTCCTCCGCTCCTACTCTCCGTCTCTTTACTTTACTGCCTCAGACATGGCGGATTTACTCCACAAAGTTCAGAGCTATGAAGCTCGATGAAGAAGAACCACTGACTCTGACAGCCCACGATTTAGAGTTTATGATGAGAACTCGTTGAGTATTTTGGGTCGTTTTCTCAACCCTGACTGTTAGTCTATGGCCAGGATGATTGATTACATGCCGACGTGTATATGATAGAGTTCGAGGGATTGCTCTCTTCAGGGACTGCTTTCAGTTCGTGTTTCAGAGAGGAAGATCTTGAACGGTGCTAAAAGATCGGCCTTGGTCATACAATCATTGGGCCATGGTCCTTGAACGTTGGACTGACAGCCCGCTAGAAGATTTCCTCCAGTCTATGAAGCTTTGATTCGCATCCTCCATATTTCGGTCTTCTTCACAACTGATACTATGTTTAAGCTTGCCGAAGTAGGCAAGGTGGAAGAGATTGTGTATGATCCGAAAGTGTCACACACTAAGGACTACATAAGAGCGTTGATAACTTTCAACAATAACAACCCAGCAAAGGAGTCTCGAGGCTTAACCTTCCAAAGGGAGGGCTCCGTTCTGATTGGTTTTGAGTACAAAAAAATCCACAAGAGGTGTTTCCATTGCTTGAGGTTGACGCATGAGAATATTCGTTGTCCCCTATTGAGAAAAGATTATCGAGCTCCTAAGTTGTTGGCTCCTGTTCATGAGGAGCCTCAATCCTCCTCTCAAGGTGTTAAGACTGCTGGTGCGTCTTCGCTTCCCCAGAGATGGGCCTCCAGGGTTCCCAAACCTATTCCCAGAACTATCGGTGCACGACAGACGCAGTGCAATGATGTATGTTTTTCATTCTGATGAAACAGAGCGTAATGCAAGGATCCAACGGGTCCGTCTGGCTATTGAGGATTCAGCTAAAGCTCCACCAGCTGTCCTTACAAAGATTACCCCACACCTCAACAAAGAAAAAGGTCACGTGTTTGATTACCTGGATATCAGCGCGACGCCTTCAGGCCATCGACAAAGAAATCGAGATTACATCATCTGCACCACTCTTATCTCTAGAGAGTGAGGGTGAGTCGGAGGCTACTCCTGCATCTCTTACTGCTTTACAACATCCCCTTGATGTTACTACGGGTTTTCAGTTAGGTACATCCTATAAGGACCTTACTGCCGATGATGTCAGGGGTGGTAAGAAAGCTCGACGTCGCCCTCCATCTTAGAAAAGAAAGACACAAGGTAGAGCTGCTACTACGATGAGTAACTTGGCTCAGAATGGAGATAGTTACAAGGAGAATGGCATCAAAAGGAAGTCAGAATCATCTATTCCTTCCTCGTTAGAGAGATCGACGAAAAAACAAGATTTTTTTGGTGGCTTTCGATTTGAAGCCGCTGCCATCCAATGAGCATACTGAGCTGGAACTGTCGAGGGGCGGAAAACACCGAGACAGTTCGTCGTTTAACGGAAATGCGTAAAGACCATTATCCGTTTCTTGTTTCTCGGGAGACTAAACAAAAGATAGTTACATGATTGGTTTACAATAAAAGCTTGGTTACGATAAAATGTTTACTGCCTGAAGAATTGAGTGGAGGCTTGGCAGTGTTGTGGAAGGATTGTTACAAGGTAGAGATTTTGTCTTCAGATAAAAGACTCATGGATATGAGTGTGGAGATGGGATCATTGTTTTTCTTCTTGTGTTGTGTCTATGGAGACCCAGTTAGAGACAGGAGGCAATTAGTGTGGGAAAAGCTAGTGAATATTGGCTTAACAAGGAACGTGCATGGGCATTGATTGCTGACTTCAATGAGTTACTAGATAATTCAGAGAAGTTGGGTGGAGCTGTTCGAAATGATTCCACGTTTTGGGACTTTAGGAATATGGTTGAAAACTGCAAGATCAAAGAAGTAAGGTCGACTGGGAATACCCTTTCTTGGGTTGGTTGGCGAGATAATGTATGGGTTCAGTGCAGGTTGGATCGCAGTTTTGGGAATGATGAATGGTTTCAACTATTTCCTCGATCTAATGTAGGATATGGAGATGTGGCCTTTAGACCATAGACCTCTATTACTGAAGTTTGTACTAGAACCCTATGATCGTGGTTGAGGTCGGTTCTACTTTGATAAGAGGATGATTGGGAAGGCTGGTTTTGAGGATGCAGTGAGACGAGGTTGGGATGGAGGCAGCGGTGATAACTCATTTATCATGGATCGTTTATCAGGTTGCAGAACAGATCTTTCACGGTGGAAAAGATCTTCGCAGTTTAACTCTAAAACGCGTATACAAAGATAAACCAAGAGCTAGAGAAAGAGATTGCAAAGATCAGACCTAGTGCTCGCTCTATGCGCAGGTTACGAGTTCAACTTGCTGAAGCGCATCAAGATGAAGAGATACTGGAGAAAAAGGAGTAGAGAACAATGGTTGAGAGAAGGGGACATGAACACTGCGTATTTTCACAATGTGGTGAAGGGCAGAAAAATCAGAAATAATATCTTGATGCTCAAGGATGGTCAGGGAACAGAATTCTTCTCAGAAGGAGCTAAAGGTGATATCACTGTTGAATACTTCCGTGACTTATTCATGAGCTCAAACCCGGTGGACCTTGAATCTCTGTTTGAAGGCTTCCATGGCAAGGTAACTGCTGAAATGAACAAAATGTTGACGAAGGAGGTCACAGCAGAGGAGATAAGGAAAGCACCTTTC
Organism: Brassica nigra; assembly: GCA_016432835.1. Classification (NCBI taxonomy): domain Eukaryota; kingdom Viridiplantae; phylum Streptophyta; class Magnoliopsida; order Brassicales; family Brassicaceae; genus Brassica; species Brassica nigra. The sequence goes on from CM028247.1 coordinate 50,168,239, forward strand.
TCGATCAAGGGCAGAAGTGATCCTGGAGAAGATGGAATCACTGGAGTTTTCTACCAACAGTATTGGCATATTGTCGGAAACCATATTGTTGAGGAAATTCAGAGATTCTTTCGTACGTCTTCACTCCATAATGGTTGGAACCATACACAACTATGTCTACTCCCGAAAGTGTCTAAGCCAGATACTATGAAAGATCTGAGGCCAATAAGCCTGTGCTCAGTTCAGTACAAGATTATATCCAAATTACTATCAGAGCGTATGAAACCAGTAATGCCAGTTTTAATCTCTGATACACAAGGTGCTTTTGTCTCTGATAGACTAATCTATGACAACATCATTGTTGCACACGAGATGGTCCATGGTCCACGCACTAACAACTCGGTGAATGACAAGTTTATGGCTATCAAGACTGATATGTCAAAAGCTTATAATCGTGTTGAGTGGAATTTCCTAGAGGCGCTAATGGAGAAGATGGGGTTTGCTACGAAGTGGGTGTGCTGGGGTAATGACATGTGTGAGTACAGTGTCATACACAATTCTCCTTAATGGAAGGGAACATGGCTTCATCAGGCCTGAACATGGGATTCCTCAAGGCGATCCAATGTCTCCATTCTTGTTCATTATGCGTGCAGAAGCACTTGTGAGTATGCTGAATAACGCTGAGCATAAAGGCCGTCTACATGGCATCCAGCTTGCTGCGGGTGGACCTTCGGTTCATCATCTGCTTTTTGCTGATGACAGCTTACTGTTATGCCAAGCCAACCTGATGGAGAGCGTTGAAGTTCTCCGCTGTCTTAAGCTCTATGGTGCAGCATCTGGTCAACATATTAACCCTTCAAAGTCTTTGATCATCTTCGGTGATAAAGTTGAGGAAGGTATCAAAGCTGACATCAAAAGAATACTTTCAATCGATAAAGAAGTAGGTGAGGGTACATTCTTGGTCTCCCTGAGGTTTTTAAAGGTTTAAAGAACAACATCCTGAATTTAATCAGAGAAAAACTGCATAACACATTTCATGGGTGGTTTGCGAAATCGTTGTCGCCAGGGGGTAAGGAAATTCTTATTAAGTCTATCGGACTAGTCCTTCCTGTCTATGCGATGTCTGTCTTCAAGATCTCTAAAGATCTATGTGCTAAGCTTACTTCAGCATTAAGATATTTTTGGTGAGGGGATGGAAGCTCAAGACGTAAACTGCCATGGGTAGCATGGGAGAAGCTCTGTCAAAGCAAAGAGAATGGTGGCTTGGGATTCCATGATATAGAACGCTTTAATCAAGCGTTTCTTGGGAAGAAAGCATGGAGGATTTATGCAAATCCAAACTCCCTTGTGTCTCGAGTTCGATAAAGCCGCTATTTCAGGAATGGCTCTTTCCAGGAGGCTAGTAGTGGCACTCATCCCTCATATTCTTGGAGAAGTATTCTCCATGGAAGGGAAGCTATGAACTTGGGATTGGTAAGAAGAATAGGAGATGGAAAGGATTCGAATGTCTGGTCAACAAACTGGTTACTGGATACGAGCGCACGTCCTCTTATGTACATGCAAGATAGCCTAGTGGATCTTACGTTAAAGGTTTGTGATCTCCTGATTCCTAATACAGAGTTGTGGGATAAGGAGAAGGTGAGAGACACTTTTACACCAGAAGATGCGGAGCGATTTCTCAGGATTAAACCGTCACTACACAGACCTGACTCTGATGTTTGGAGCCTCACAAATCACTTGGGTTATAATGACACGAGTGCTTATAAACTTCTCTCTGCGGTCTATGATCAAAACAACCCCACACATAGAGTACTCCCGCCGGTGGAACAGCAGCTCTGGAGGAATCTATGGAAGCTCAAGACTATGCCAAAAATTCGCCATTTCTTGTGGAGAGTTCTATTAGGAGCTATTACAGTGAAGGAGAGGTTAAGGTCGAGGAACTTATGTTCTAATACGACCTGTAAAACTTGTGGCCATGGGCCTGAAACTATTTGTCACCTTCTTTTCACCTGCTCGCTGCTGTGGAGGCTTGGCAGTTTGCTCAAATACCGCCGCCAAGAGGTGGTTTTTCTCCCAACTCTACGTTCTTGAACTTGCACTATCTAGTTGCTTGCACAAAGAAAAGAAATGCCAGTTAGGTAATTTTAAGAACTTTCCCTGGATCCTCTGGAATCTATGGAAATCAAGAAAATGAACTGGTGTTTGAGAACAGTAGGTCTTCGCCGTCCTCTTGTGTTGCTAAGCCAGTGGAAGAAGCTACTATATGGTTCCAAGTAAACGACGAGGCAGGTGATCCTATCCAAAACAATGTGCAACCTCTTCCGTCGTTACAACATCGGGAAAGGCCTCCTCAGGATTTCTTAAAATGCAAAATTGGGTCGGATTGGGACTCCTCTTCTGGTCTAAGTGGAGCAGGATGGTTGGTACGAGATCATCACGGAGTCCCAAGAATCCATAGCAGACGAGCCTTCTCAGGTTCTACATCGAAAAGGGAAACAGATCTAAGGTCTTTGCATTGGGCAGTGGAAAGCATGGTTAACTTGAGACTTATAAACGTGATCCTTGAAGCCTCTTCTATTGAGCTTAGAGAATCACTCCTCGAGCCTCACCGTTTCCCAGAGTTACAATCACTAATAGAGAGCATCTTGCGTCTTTTCTCTAGACTAGAGTCCTGGTCTCTCTTACATGTCGATGGGTCAAGAAACAAAGTGTCGACTGCTATTCCTGTCAGTGTTACCTCCGACCACCGTATCCACTCGTATGTTGCTACTGGAGGCCCCAGTTGGCTCTCACATACTATCCTCTCTGAAGCACAAGCTGTGTGATTAAGATAGATGTGCAGTTTGGGGGTTGTTGGCATCTCAAGAATACACTATCTTGTGGGTCTTCACCCTATTTCTATTTTCTTCTATTTTGTTGGTACCTAGTGGTATCTGGAGCCCTTTCTTGTGTTGTTTTTGTATTCCTATATGTTTCCGTTTACTGGCTCTGCTATTGAATTGTTGCAGTGTTAAAAAAAAACATATATGCCACATAAACATGATGTGTAACTTAAACACTAAATCAAATAATATATATCTTTAAAATATACATCAACTTTATAGTATTATATCAAATCAAATGATTGACATCTTAATAATCTATGGATTTTTTATTAGGATAATCACAAGATGCAACATGAATCGAGATAGAATTTGTGGAAGTTAATGATATCTTAATTAAGTTGGTTTCGCATTAGCTATGTCATCAAGTTTTAACAGCCTAATCACATATGGATCTGAATAACATTTGACTTATCAGTACACATCACCTATATTATGTCATTTTTAGAACTAATGAAATAATAACGTTTTTACTTATATAATGAAGATGGTAACTGGATTATTTCGGAAAATGAAGTAGAAGGGGTGGCAGTTAAATACTTCACAGATCTGTTCCATACAGCATCTCCAGTTGATATTGATAATTTTTTAGAGGAAGTCCCTACAACGGTAACGGCTACCCAAAATTTAAGGCTAATGGAAAAGCATCGAAGAAGAGATGAGAGCGCTTTCATGATGCATCCCAAAAGCTCCTTGTCCGGATGGGATGACGGCACTTTTCTATCAGCAATCTTGGTCTATAATTAAAGAGGATGTAGTGGATTTGGTTAATAATTTTCTTACAACGGGAGTTTTTGATGAAAGACTTAATTTGACAAACATCTGTCTTATTCCTAAAACGACAAGGCCCAATAGGATGACGGAGTTGAGACCCATTAGTTTGTGTAATGTCGATTATAAAATTATTTTGAAGGTTTTATGTCAGCGTCTCAAAGGTTTGTTACCCAACCTAATTTCCGAGACCCAGTCTGCGTTTGTGTCAGGAAGATTAATATCGAATAATATCCTCATCGCTCAGGAGATGTTTCATGGATTACGTACAAATAATTCATGCAATGATAAGTTTTTGGAAATAAAGACTGACATGAGCAAGGCTTATGATTGGATACAATGGCTGTTTGTCCAGAAGGTTCTGCTGAGGATGGGCTTCTCTATGGACTGGGTGGCATTGATGCTGCAATGTATCTCTTCAGTTAATTACAAGGTTCTATTAAATGGGCAACCGAAAGGACATATTATCCCAAAGAGAGGTTTGCGGCAAAGGAATCCGTTGTCCCCATATTTATTTATTTTATGTACTGAGGCTCTTATTGCTAATATTTGGAAGGAGGAGCAGAGGAAGCATTTAACAGGTTTGAAAATAGCGAGAGCAAGCCCCGCCATTTCTCATCTCTTATTTGCGGACGATAGTTTGTTTTTCTGTAAGGCTACAGTGGAAGAATGTGGAGTCATTCTAAAGCTCTTAAAAGATTATGAGGCAGCGTCAGGACAACAAATCAATTTCTCAAAATCCTCAATACAATTTGGTCACAAGGTTCCAGAAGACCGCAGGGTGGAGATTCACAACCTGTTGAATATCACAAATTTGGGAGGAATGGGGACTTATTTAGGCATTCCGGAGAGTTTAGGAGGATCAAAGATTCAGATATTTGGCTTCCTAAATGAACGAGTAAATAATAAAGTAAATAGTTGGACAGTTCGGTTCCTTACAAGGGGAGGAAAGAAAGTGCTGATCAAAACTGTGACATCGGCTATGCCAATGCATGTTATGTCATGTTTTAGACTTCCCAAAGGAGTAACAAAGAAAATAACAAGTACGGTTGCACATTTCTGGTGGGGTGGCTGTGGGAACAAAAAAGGTATCCACTGGTTTTCGTGGGATAAGGTTTGCACTCATAAGGAGGAGGGCGGACTGAATTTTAGAGATCTTCAAGATTTCAATACAGCATTGCTAGCTAAACAGTTCTGGCGGTTAATAGACAAACCAAATTGTTTGTTCTCTAAGGTTTTTAAAAGTAGATATTTCCGGAATACCGATCCCTTGGAGGATCACAGATCTTATTCATCCTCTTATGGATGGAGAAGTATTTGTTCAGCTAGATCTCTGGTTAAAAAAAAGGGCTAATCAAAAGAGTAGGAACAGGGTAGACCATCTCTGTATGGACTGATCCTTGGATCCCCGCTCCTCGCCCGAGGTCAGCAAAACCAAAAAATCTTACTCAATATCTTAATCCATCACTATTGGTGGAACATCTTATCAATCCGGTTGATCACTCATGGAATGTAGATTTGTTTAATGCATACATACATCCCGATGATGTTAAAATTATTAGAGGGTTGGCGGTAAGCAGGTGTCAGAGATCGGACTCGTATGGTTGGAGGTACACGGAATCAGGTAAATACTCGGTAAAATCAGGCTTTAGAACGGAATCTTTATACCCAGACAGGGCTATCAGACCGACCCTATTTGGACCAAATATTAAACCTTTATTGGCCTTTTCTTGGAAACTTAAGTGTTCCCCGAAGTTGAGAAACTTTATATGGCAAGTACTATCGGGTACGCTGCCAGTCTCGAAAAATCTAAGGACTCGTGGAATTGAGTGTGACACTCGTTGTAGTATTTGTGGGGCAGAAGAGGAATCTACTAACCATGTACTTTTTGAATGTCCACCAACCCTTCAAACATGGGCTTTGTCAAGGATTCCATCGCCGCCGGAAATTTTTCCATCCTCATCGGTGTTTACCAATATGGATTACCTCTTCTGGAGATTTCCAAAAGAAGGAGATTTTAATTATTTTCCATGGATTATGTGGTATATTTGGAAGAATAGGAATAATAAGATTTACACAAATAGGAATGGAAACGCGCAGGAATTACTTCGTATGGCTGAAGTGGAAGGCGCGCTCTGGGAAGAAGCACAGACATTGGTAGTCGAGCAACAGGGACATTTACAACAAAATTTTGTTTGGAATTGTCCGGATCACATCAGAGTTTGTTTTATTGATGGATCATGGAAAGAAGAGGATAATTATACTGGTCAAGGGTGGTTCTGTAGAAAAGGGTTTCAACGGAAGTTATGATGGGAGCAATGAATCTTCGACGTAGCCTTTCTCCTCTGCGGAGTGTGAAGCCTTGATCTGAGCGATGGAATGTATGAAGACCCTACAGTTCCCTGATGTAGTTTTCACGACGGATTGTTCTCAACTCGTGAAGATGGTGTCGACACCTGAAGAATGGTCTGCCTTCTCTACACATATGGAAGAATTCAGACGGAGTAAGACTTTCTTCCCTACCTTTCGGATCAGATATATCCCAAGAGCACAAAATACTATGGAGGATAAGCTTGCACGAGATGCAAGGAGTTTTCCTTCAGCTATGCTATATGTCGATTCCACACCTCCGGTTTGACTATCTAAGCCGGTAGTGGCAGTTACTTAGTGTTGTTTATGTTGCCAAAAAAAAAAAAAAACAAAATCGATGAAAAAAAATCATTTATAATAAAAAAATAAAGAAAAGAATTAAACAAATAAAAACCAAGCGGACAGTAGTAGTTTATACTCACTCAAAGAAAACAACCGAAAATACACACCTTTTTGCCCTCTCTTTTGTATTTGCGTTGCCTAGAAAACAATCTTTGGATTTGAGATGCCAATTTGATCGAATTTCCATCAAAGCAACTTTATCAGGTTAACTGCTACCACCGTTTCTTCTCTTTTTCTCTCCATTTGCAGCGCCTGTGGCTGCTTTGTCGGAATCAGACACCTTCGTCACTGACCCAAGAGAAGTAGAAGACGAAAGCCTCTTCTTTGGCAATACCATTTGCGGAGATTTATTTTTATCAGACACAACCTTCTTCTTTTGCAAGCCCAAGTTGCTCGTTGATCCGACATTAACCTTGGATTTCAAGGCTTGCGTGCTAGCCAAGTTAACTGTTGTTCCCACACTAGCTTTTGATTTCATAGCTTGCGTAGTAACCATGTTTTTTGTTGTTTCTACACTAGCCTTGGATTTCTTCAACGGTTGTGGATTACTCAAGTAGCTCTTTGTTTCTCCACTAGCCTTGGAATTCCCAGCTTCCGCATTACCAAAGGAACTTCTGCGTGACAAAGAGCTACCAACGCTCTCATCATCTTTGACATTTGTAGATGACCCACCACCGATGCTGTGTCTGTTGTTAGTCCCTTCGCTCTTCATGCCCTTGGAATCATTGTTTGTTGGCCACTGGATAGCTTTTTGGCTAGCTGATTTTAGTGGTTTAGATCTGGCAGGAGAAGTCTTGATGGAGGTCTCGAGTTTGAGAGATTTTTGGAGGGAGGCCTGACCGTCGTTGGATTGAGGATCCCACGGACGAGAAGCCATCCACCGCTCAAGCCAACTCCAACCCCAATGCGGAGTGTTTGCATCCATCAGAGTCTGGTGTGGAAGTTTTGAAGTGCTTCTCCACGTTTGCTGTTTTATTTTCCAACATAAATCGAAATAAAATATGAATAATTTTATAACGAAGTTTTTATTAGATTTATAAATACCTGATGACTATAAGCATACGCCAAGGCCCTTTCACGTCTTACAGAAGCTTCTTTTCGGTTCACAAACTTTGCTTTGATTTGGTCCTTTGATTTATTGGTGGAATCAAAATCTCCAGCGATAATCTACAAAAAAAAAAAGAAATGATTAATCTGAGTATTTTGATTCACACATTGTAGTAAAAGATAAAGATTCATTACCAAACTCTGATCTTGCTGTTGTTCTTTTTGGTGACCCTTCTGCTGAATCAGCCTCTGACGAGCTTTGTTTTCTTCAAATAACCGATTCCTCCTCTCTTGAATCTGTGCCTGTAAACGTGTAAGAGTTTGCATTGAGCTAAGCATCGCGTTCATCTGTCTTTTGACGTATTTTCCTTGAAGAAGTGTCTTGAGTCTGGCCATTCCTCGCAGCATGCGTAGAGTTCGACTCGCCTGTGAATTATCCATTAAATCAAACTAAGAAGCGCCCTCTTATCGATATATTAAAAGTATATTTGATGTGTTTGATTTTCCTATTTTAACGAATTACTTCTCTAGTTTCTTAGCATATTTAAAATTTTCAGAAAAGATGATCGAACAGTATTCGAATGTCCTCCTAATGGCGCATGCTAAAAGACCGCTCTAACAAAAAATCACGTAATACGAGAAGCATTTACGGGAACGAATGATTTGTATGTATACCTTGTAACATCTATACGCATTTTGGATCTTGATTGCGCCAGCTTCCTCCTTTGATTCCCTAACTTGATGTGTGGATGTCCTATTCGTGAGACGTACAACCTCCGCGGCAGCATGCGCAGCCACCACAGCTGCTTCGGCTGCAACAGCCGATGCAAGCGCTAGAGCTTGTCTAGTCTTTGCTTCGTTGGAACCACCATATCCTTCATTGCTGGCAGACGCCGGAAGAGGACGGAGAGAAGGAGGAGGGGACGGTGGTGGCAACGATGGCTGAGGAGCGAAATCTGGCAAGGGGGGAGGATGAGGAGACGGCTGAGTTATAGATGAAGATGAAGGGTCAATCGGAGAAGTCCTCTCCTCAGAGAATTCAATGGATTCTCTACTCTTTTGTTTCTCTAACCAATTCTTCTTCTCTTTCTCTGGTTTCTTGGAGAATCAAAAAAAAAACCAGAATAAAAAAATGGCACTCATGATTACTGTATCCATATAATTACATGAATTAGATTTATGATATAGACTAAAATCTGAAAACAAACTTGATGTTTTTTGTCTTTTCCTGATAAACACGAGACCGAGACACATGCCAACCAGCTTTTTCCCATCTTTGATTCTCCTGAAATTTCAGACAATCTTTCATTTAAACATTCTTACAAAATATTTCTCAAAAAAAAAAAGTTCTTACAAAATGATATCAATAAGAGGGTATGGAGAAAGAAGAGATCATGTTAAAAGACCTGGTCACGATGGGCCCCACCGTTCCGTGGGAACCCAATTGACTTTTGTAACGATTGTGTTTGTTAGAACTATTCAACAGATTTAACGACAGTGCATTGTTATTAATAACCTCTTTTAAGTTTTATTAAAACATTTCTCTGCTTCGTTGTTCCTTCTAGCATATTTCATTTAATTATTTATTCTGAAGTTGTGGTTTTTAGAATTATTCGAAAACTCTAAAAAAATTTCTTACCAGTGTCTTTGATTGATAATTATCCAAAACTATTAGACATAGTTAGAGAAATAGTTTCGAGGTCTTCATATGGCTCTTTATCCATTCTAGTCTAGATCCAATTCTTTATTCATTTGTTTGGTCGAGATTTTCATCAACAAAAAAATGAAAAAAAATCGGAATAGAAACATAAACCAGCATTAAAGATGAAAAGAAAATGGGAATTAATCTATGTGTCGTAATCTAGTGGTCTTGGATTAAAACAAAATTTGATACATAAGATTATTCTTCAAATCGGAATGCGTAAAAACCAAATCTAAGTCTGAGAAATTATAAGTCAAAAGCCCGAAACTTCTGTCACTAACAAAAATGGCAATAATAGAAGGTTTTTACTCGAAAATTAGCAAAGAGAAGAAACTACAGATAGTAAATGGGATGCTAAAACGTTGACAAAAAAGGATGCTAAAACTCTTCGGTTCCATAAGATTATAACAATTATATAACGTATAACAAATAGCTGCTTTTAGTTTTATTATTTAATTGGGAGCCGGCAAACTGAGTACGTGCAAACCTCTTAATACTTGTTGTAGATCGTTGATTAATCTATCTATATATATAAAATAGGGTTTTCTCTCCTCTTAGAGAGACACCTCAGCGCCATGTCAATAATTAGTTCATCCTCGAAGCGACATGTGTCCATCTAATAAAAACGCACTATTATTCATTAATCGTTTATTCTGACTCGATTTGGACTTTTGATGACACTTAGCTTTCGACATTTTAATGGTAAAAAGCCCGATAGCCCAACAAAGTGTTCGTCTCTTTCTCTGTTCAGCGGCGACCTCTGATCTTCATCACCGAATCGAAAACGGTCGGAGTTTTGTGTTCTTCGTGTGGTGTTAAATCCTCATTAATTCAGTCCACCACGGTGAGGCTTTCAATGCGTGCTAAGTTTTGTTGGGTCGGTGGATCTGCAAGTATAAATAGGTCAACATTCCTAAATTTCAGAGATAAGAATGGCCAACTCCGTTTTCCTCCTCCCTGATTTGAAGCCGGCCGTTGTCCCAATCTCCCTCATCTATTTTTATATCATCCCGCCGAAACGATTACTGTAGATAACACGAACTTTGAACACCGCCTCTGTAACTTATGATGCTATCATTCAATCGGTCTAATTATTCCGTTCACATCTCTAGAAGAAAGAATTGGATCACAGGTTAGTCTAAACTTTCTGAAAAATATGAAAATATGTCTGGAATTTAATTTCTCTTTGTGGGACAAGTTACTCTGCTTCTAAACTTTTAGTATAAGAAGAACTTCGAAGCATTGATTTTTTTTGGTTATTGTGATCTCAGCCATTGTTCGTTAGGGTTCCACGGTTGATGTTTGTTGTATTTGGAGCTGTTAATAGTTTAGCAATTAAAATGTTTATTATGTTCTCTTATACGAATGAAAATTATTTTTGCTCTGAAACAGTAAACTAAATGCCATTTTAGTGATAAAGGTTTGCTCATAACAAAACAAGAGCTTTACTTCATCATTACTTATGAATTTACATACATGAAACGTGTTGAAATTGTGGCTTTGATTGAGCTTCTTTTGCTTCTATTCTTCAACTTTATTTTTATCACCGTCAGTGAAACATACTAAACGGTGCGGTCGGCAATTTCCTCCTCCTCCTGGCTTACCCAGCATCTGGAACTTGCATCAGCTAGGCGAATAACCACATCAGTCTTTATGGAAACTCACGAAGAAGTATGGTCCTGTAATGTTACTGACACTTGAAAAAGTTTCAACAGTTATAGTTTCCTCCCTGAAAAAGCTTGGAAGGTATGTATTAACTTCAGTTGTTTTTTAATACCACTCCTGGCAGTGATTAAATCTTGTGCCGGAAGAAATAGTACAACTATAATGAAGTCACTCACAGATACATTGAAGTCATATTGACCATGATCTACCTAAGCAACTTAAATTTGATGAAAATGCAGGTCGTACATATCTCCCATGAATGGTGTGATCTTAGAAATGTAAAGAACCCAGTGGAATGTAACATAATACACATCCATTCGATAGATGGATTTAAGTTTATAATTCAGTTGGTGCATCACAAAAAGCCCACCAGAAAGTTAAGCAAACCCAACAAAAAGAAATAGCAAAAGCAATGTTTAACCTTTTGCTACTAACCAAATAAAACGAATCACTTACGTATATAGATACTTAAACTTACGTGTGTGACCATACGTCCGAAACAAAACTTAAGATATAAGAACTTATATTGTATAATAAAGTGAAAATTTTATGGTTAACAAATAAAAAATCTCCCACAAGCTTAAAGGGTTTTGCAGATTGTTCAAAGATTTTCAGATGAACCAAAGTTTGCTAGCTTAAAGCTTTCCATTGTTACCGTGAAGCATGTGCTGTAATGATTTAAAACAGTCTGGACTTACATATTGTGTGTTGATATTTGGAACTGAAGTTTGTTAGTACGGGTGGGAAAACTGCAGAGCCACCATGCAAAACGTTGTAAATAGTAAGTCCATTAGTAAAAAAGGTGAAAGGTCATACCCATATACTAGATACTGGTTAAAGTGCTGAGAATTAAAAAAAAAAAATTAAAAAAACTTACTAAAACTCAGGATTAATCAAACTAAAAGTATATAACTAAAGCACTAAACATTTCAGGCTTTGGTTGACCACCTTAAAGAGCAGTTTCTCTAGATATTCTAATATCATCTTGCCGGCTAAGTGACCATAATTAGGATTGGTGTCATAATGTACCCGCTCTTTTCTTCTTGCAAGCATGTTGATAGTCTTATTATTTTCTGCTTGCGAACAGCTGACGATTCCAACCCTTGCAGCATGTAAGATAATATTTCAAGAATCTTATTCAAGCAAGTATTACTTTATGTTAGGAACATATTTTCTAGAAGAACAGGTACACACAATGTTGATTTGGTTACTGTTATTATCCCAATGTTAGCATACTGGAGATAGCAAATGCCATGTAACGCTCAAAAATCAAAGTAGACCATATCATGTGAAACAGTTTTTTAGTTGGGGTCAAACATATTTTTTTTTTCTAAAAACCAATGAATTCAACAAATAAACATACAAAAATAAGAAATAATCCATAGTTAGTGTATATATTTCAATCAGCTGTCGTTCTAAAAAAATTATATCCCAAAAATTATCATAAGACAAATTTGTGATTTTTAACAAAAATAACAAAATAAAATACACTTACATTTTTAAATGCTCATTCAAATAATAGTTGTTTTATATTGTTTTTTAATTTGCAGTCCCGCCCGTAGGGTGGGTTAACCCTAGTATTTACATAAATTAGAGTGTTTTGCTTACAGAAGCCTAAACTGCGATGTTTAATAAGAAGCCTATACTATGAATTTTACCACTTTTTAAACATAATATAAGTCATTTTTAAAGTTTATTATATGTGTTTGGAATCTATTTTAAAGTATTTTCAGATCCATGCATGTTTTAGAGCAGCGTGGAGAACATGAAGCAATTTAAAGTTTAATAATGAGGAAATTCGTAATTGGTAACTGTTCAAAAAATCAAAAGTCAGAGTTGAAATTCAGAAGAAATGTCGATCGACATCTCTTCTTTGGTGTCACTCAACACCCGCGCGAATAGATGGACCGACTTACTCTGAGACTGACTTACGCCTAGAAGTTACCACATATTACAAGATTGCCTTTGGCCGACTTATTACTTACTTTATATGAGTTTATCCATTGTTTAGGTTATAGACACATCTTTCTTACCTCTTTACACACCACAATATCTAGGGCTTTTATTAGCTTTTGGAGAGAAGATAAAAAGCTCCTTCAAATATTTCTATTGGAACTCCAGTATCTCTTACTCTATATTTTTATGCAATTCATTCCGTTTATATTTATGTTTTACTTAATTATGTCTGATTAGTTATCTTGTTAGATTTAAGGTTTATATGGTTTTGATGAATTAGTGATACTTAGAATTGTTAGGATGATTTAATAGGATCCTTCACCGAATTGATCTAACGGCTTGTATTCTAGAGTAGTTAACTACAACAACATATGCGTAAAGAATGCCTGCATTATCGACATCATGTTGGCCATTTTCGCATCCATGGGAGGAAAACCTGGTGGTGGGGGTGGTATCTCATTATTCCCCCCACCTCTCGCAACACCATTCACACCCACAACACCCACCCTTCCATCGACCCCAGTGTTCCCCACATTCACCACATACGCATTCTCTTCCTGACCATCCCTCACGTTCCTCCTAGTATTGTCTACTGCATCTATACTTGAGTTATCTCACACTAATACCTGAAGTTTCAGCAATTTTCTTAGCCATTATGCTAAGAGTTCCACTCATAGCACACATTCACATAAACCATAAACACTTATCCTTTGCGCGAGACTTAGACCATCGGTATATTCCACTTGTTCCCACAAATCCCATTTTCGAAAAGGAAATGACCAGCCAGGATGGAGCTGACTGGTCAACCTGGCTCTTATACCAAATTGAAACACCCCAACCCGAAAATATTTGGAAAGCCTTTGGAACATATAAAGTAAAAATCTGTACCAACTTTCATCAAGTAAACATGATAAAATGCTGCAATTTTATTAATCAAACTGAGTTTACATAATGTAGACAAGCAAACTAAGCTTCGTAGAAACTCCCATAAATCCCCCAAGTTCATGGTACCCAGTCCCGATGGTCTTCATAGTCCCGCGCTCTGGTCCAAACAACTACAACCCGCCTGCATCACAAAGGAGGCATGAACATACAAAGATTCTCAATGAGGATGCTCAAAATCGCTTACATGCAACCCATAACATCTAGCATCCCAATGAATTATATTCTAGCAATCTAGCATTCCATTCCATTCTATCAACCTAAAATTCTATTATAACAACCTAACGACTAGTTCCATTCTTACATTATCCATTTCCATTTTACTGAACTTTTGACTTTACTTGTACTTATTCTAGACCCTAAAGGTCACTTAAGGCCCGAAACCAAACATACAAGGCCTGTAGCCATCATACACGGCCCAAAGCCACTCGACCCGTCGGTCACTCATACTTTCCGAAGCCACCTGACCCCGTAGGTCCATCACGGCTGAAGCCAACATACAGCCCAAAGCCAAAAACGATCATATCATCTTTTACGGCCCTAGGCCAAAACGTACTTTCCTTACTTAATATCATTTTCTTAATTCTGTACTTCCGTATTTACTTCTTATCTTAACAAGTTTCTTAAAGTTTTTCCCTGTAACATGCCATTCATTTTAGATCAAATCCTATATTTTCACACAAACACTTCCATTCATTTTACCATCAATTCACACAATCTAGCATGACGTATCCTATGAACACAAAACTTTCCTCGATCCCTAAAGATCACTTTGAAGAACAAAGAATGAACTTTCCAATTAATGCATTATTCAATCATACATCCTAGCATATCCGAATGTAATTCGCTAATAACAATTGAGTTTCCACAATCAAATCCTCAACTGGATTGATCTTAAAAGATCGAAGATTCTGAACTTAGCTGCGTTTTTCAGCAAAGATTCATGGGATCATCTTTGCTCGATCCTCACTTCCCAAACTCTCTCTCTAGAAATGTGTTCTATCTCTGACCTCTCTCTAAGACTGTCTTTTTGAGTTGTGTATAGAATGAGAGCTGAATGTCCCTTCTTATACTACTCTTGGACTTGCTCACCAAGCTGGAAATTTATTGCGGTTTCCTTATTGGGCTTAGTCAAACCTTGATCTCAAATACTTGACTGAATCTATACAGTCATTTCCTTATATAACTTCAGCAGACCCGACTTTCCTTTCGTAAAATCCGGTCAATGACGACCAGTCGAACTTGCCTTTCTTGGAACCTGCATTACCGAATGACCGAACTTTCCTTAATTGGCTCTGCGTTCTTTTGGTCCCTTGCTTAGACTCTGATCACTCTATGATCAGTGATAGTACGATAGACCTTTGATACTTAGAAAAAAAATCAAGTTCTTAACCCATTCATAATGAAACAAAAATTACAACACTTAAAACAATTTTTTTTTCTTACAAAAAACCTTGCCCAAGACGTATTCTTTTATAAATTAAATTACTCCACAAGTGGGTCGTTACACCGTGGTTGTTAGATCTGATTCAGAAAACAAAAAAAGAAGAAATATGATACCCTTCAGATAATTATATTTATCCAGTTCTTCTATACCGGATTGGACGCTTTGTCTACCATCCTGCCCTTGCTGAGGATGAAATTTGTCACTCAATAGTTGAAGGACAAAAGTAGCCAGACGATGAATCAACATGGTCTGATTTTTCCACCATGACATTTCTCTTGGAGGAGCTCGGTGTCTCTCATGGCCTCACATTTATCATTCGAAGTCCTTACCAATGACCATGGACTCCTCAAGATATGCTTTTGTGTATGAATTATGGTTCTATATGGATGTCAAGTTGTGGTTTCCCATTCCTCGGCTGATCACTACTTACTGCGGCATAAGGGACATTGATTTGTCTCAATTGATGACATGATCCATCCAAATTTTTGTGGCACTGATGGTTCTTTCCACTGAGATTGGCGTATCGATGAGTGTCAGGGTCTTTGAAGAGATATGCCAAGTTCAAGTAAAGCAGAACGGGTATATGTATGCTAAGATGAGATTGAAGACAAATATCTTAACTGGCCCACCCTTCAAAAACCTGTAACTGGTTGTGGTATTATTTATATGTTAATATGAATTGTGTAACTTCTGAGGAACCACCAACTGATGTTTGAGTAATTGGTAGAGAGCCGAAGTTATGTACCTCATTTTGTTAACATCTCTACTGACAATTTTTATTTTTTTTGGTAGTTAGGCATCCTAAAATTATTCCTTATCCTGAGAAATTCTTTCAAGGAATGGAAAAAATTTCTGCTCTAAGCCATGAAACATGGCCCGAGATTAATATATCAGAAATCAAGAGAAGTCGAGTTCGTATAGCAAAAGGTAACTTTTTTACTGCTGATTCCTAATCCTTTTCATGTTGTTTCCTCCAAGTTCTCATCGCCTTTTCACCCATTTCTCATCTGGTTGGTATTCCAATATCCCATGTTTTAAGGATCATGGGAAAAGACCAAAAGCTTCGAAAAAAATGAAAAACTAAAGAAGAAAATTACGAAATATTCTGATACGTTTGCCGAGGACCCCATTGAAATTTCTCAAAATCCGATGACAATACTAGACAGCCTGGACAAATCTCAGACGAAATTGGCCATTCCCTCTGAATTGCTCCTGTTGAGGCTTCTCCTAAGAAAGCCTGAAGAAGAAAGCGGTGAAAAGAAAGAGGAAGAGATCCATCGATATGGTTAAGAAGGTTTTTAAAGAAAAACTGAAGGGAAGTCTTTCTGGTTGCTCCTTCAAACGTCGTTTCTTAAACCTAAGCCACTAGTCAAGGAAAAGAATATATCATGGGTCGAACTATGGATCCTAAAATCCATACTGGATATTTGGAAGTGATTGTCTGTAAAACATTAGGGAAGAAGAACTGCATAGGCAACGATATCCTCATAACACAACAATGTAATCAGATTCGAGCTGGAAAAATGGTTTTTTATATATTACGATATTGAAACACTAAAAGGTTACATGAGTTGATTGAATGCAAAAAATATTAATAAAAATCGATCAACAAAGAGATGAAGTCGGGTCGAATTATGGGTGAAAGCTGCTAGAATTCGGAATGTCTCTTCTCCTATGTGCACTGTAGGTTTCGAGATCTAAGGGATCTTTTTCTATCGACTCATCCATTCCTTTATTTCCGGAGAATATCCCTTTGACTTGGTCTTTCCAGTTTCAAACAAGTATTCGACTTCGTTCCATTAGTTCACGATCGAGATTGATCTCCGAGCATTGTTTTTTTCATGGATCATCCTAGTACCAAGCACTAGGTCTTTCTTTTATCAGGGGCCGGGTCTATGTTTTCGCTAAATCATGTCAGGATTTGAGTCCAACATTTTTCTACCAGTTCTTTAATGGGTTTTGCCAATTAACCATTTGAGGAAGGAATCTTTCTATTGCTCTCTCGCATATCTTCTTCCGGCGAAAATAAACATCTTCAAAATTTATCATCGATTTTCGCAGGATATTTTCCCTTATTATTCGGATACGTTCTTCCCTATCGTATTCTTCTTGGGAGTATACATTCCACAGCTGTGCTCTCCCTTTATTGTATTCTACCTTTCATTTACTCCCCAATTTACAAGATAACGTCTACTAAGAGGAAGCCTAGCTCGCACGGGAATCTGAAAGATTCCGTAGGAGAAGCGGTGTGTGTGGCTCAGATAGGATTCTTTCCAGAGATGTTAGCGATGCCCTTACAGAGGTTTTAAGAGTGGAGACGCGTATTCCTCGGGTGGGTGGTGGTAACACCAAGCCTAGCAAACATGCTGAAGCTGCTCCAATGGACATTGTTTGAAAAAAGTTTTCTAGCCCATCGGGTTCCGACGGTCAAGACTCGGCCTCTGAAGAAGGCCAAAAATAATTGGTATGGATTTTCATTTGGGCTCGTCGAGTGATGGTGTTGGCACAAAACCTTTCAACTGGAAGTACTCTCATGTGAAAGACTATCCCATCACTGAAGATCCATATAGTGTCGCTCATCTTATAGGCACTTCACACTGGTCAGGTGTACGCTCCTGTCTCTCCAAAATATAAAACAACATGAGACTTATGTGAAGATGGCAGTTGCTCATGTGAAGGTACTGTTCTTGCATCCAATATCATTTTTGCTATCGCCCCCCTTTTTCTCTAACATGGGTCGTTTTTCAGGCTATGGAGGCCAATAATGAGTTTACTGCAGCCCTATAGCAACGGTTGAAAGATATCTCGTGTGATGATGAGTTTAAAAAGTCAAAAAATTATAAGTAAGTTAAAACTCAGTCTAAATTTTACTACGATCGAGAATGTGCCAACTCTTCCCAACTAGCTTCTGTCGAGAAGCTTGGGAATCAAGCTACTTCTCTCAAATCTCGACTCCGGGTGATCGAGAATGAAAAAAGCAACCCTAAAAAGGGTTTCTCGGGTTAATGTGCAGATCAAGGCTTCATCGAACAAATATGAGAGGACCTACAATTGCCTTCGTATGAGTCTAAATATGCCATTTGTGATAGCTACCTCGACGTGCTAGTCTCTGTGAAGGAAAAATGGGAGAGGAAGAAGGTCGCAACCGACTGCGAGGCTCGTCTTTGGGAGGTCATGACCAACATCGATCTTTTCAAGGAGATCATGAACAATAAACTGTTGGCATCTGAAGAGCTCTCTCGCTGTCATCCTAAGGAGATCGAGCTCGGTGCTGAGCTTGATATCGTTGTCTTGTTTGACTTATCGGTTTGAAAGCTTGATCTTCCTCAGATTTTTGAAGATCTTTAATATGAATTTTCTCGGAAATGCCTTGTAATGAACCTCATGAACGGATATACCTTGGTCGAGAAAATTTTATAGGATCAGTTTACAGTTGGCTTGATCAAAATCTTGATCAGCTTACACCAAATGTTGTTATTTTGGTCGTTGAGCCATTGATATCATATTTGTTAGAATTGATTCCCATTCTTTCTTTGCCATCAAGATTCCTTTGAAATAAATTTGAAATATTAACTTGATCATGTTAGGCATAAATTTTCTCAATCATCCATGAAATATAAAAATAATAGATTTAACTATAAAATATTCTCCTCATTCTACTGCACAAGGAAGAAGACAGATGATTATCTATTAGTTCATCTGCATATAAACAAAAATCAAAATCAGAAAACTGAAATATAAGACCCCTATAAAAGAGAGAGAGAAAGAGAGACTAACCTAAACTAAAGGTCATGAATAGGTACAAAACTATAATTGTCAACTAAACAACTATAGATTGTCTGTCTTCGTACCTTGATCAAATCATATATGGTTTCAAATGAAGAGTTAAACTTATAATAGTTCATCTGCATATATAACAAAATCAATTATTAGCAAAAAGAGAAAAAATATATATACACAAACAATATAAGGAAATTAAAACAAAAGAAACAAACATTTCACAGGATAAAGAAAATCAACGACTTCGTTCTGTTGAGAATGTCTTGTTTATACAGTAGATTGTTAGACGTTACTAAATGATCTAGCTTTCAGAATAAGCTATTTAACAGAATATTTTCTAACTAATTCTAAAAAATATTCTACCTATAAGTTAATATTATTTACGGAATATCTTGTTAGTGAATGTATATTTGAATAATAATAAAAAAAAAAGAATATAGCGGGAGTATTTACACCAAGAATTTAATTGGCAAATTTTACTATTATTACTTGAATATTAAATACATGATATTAAGAAAGAAGATATTTCGTCAGTTGAGTGCAACTGATTTTTGATAAGACAAATTTAACTATAGAGGTTTAAATATTAAATGTAGATAATAAAGAAAAAATAAATATAGAGAGTAGATTTCAACAACTTTTTGATTTGCAATCCCACTATAAGATAATTAAATCATATAAGTATGTTTAAAATATCATATTCTAATTTTATCAGAAACTTGTAAGAATATGACTTAAACATATACTATATATATCATATATACAATGTAAAATAAATTAATTATATGAGAAATATTTATAATTTGACATAAAATTATATAGTTCATATAATTTGTTATATTTTTATACATCATACTCTATAATAAAAACAAATAAAATATCTTATATTTGATATATCAAATATCTTATATACATTATGATATGGTAAAATTATATATTATCATATATTAGTATAAAATTATTTGACTATATCTTAATATGCATAATCACATAAAACTATAAGATTTCATACAGTCTTATAGTAGCATAAAATTGTATATAGTCATATTTTAGCATAAAATTGTTTATTAGTAATGTTTTAATTGTTGTGATTTGATTTTTATATAATAAAGTCTAGTGATTGGACTACTCTATAGTATTTGACTAATATATGTGTTTTACATAATGGGCTTAGGTGAATGATATTCTAATTTATTTATTTTTAAATCAAAGCTTTTGTCTACCCAGAAGATTAATCACCAATTTAATAATTTAATCAAGTCTAATCCTAGTCATGTATGGTTGGAATACCCAAATTAGCTGAGTCACCATAATGAGCTAATCATCCAATGAAATTATATTGTTTTCACTTATGTGTGTTCTCAATTAATAGTATGATTCATTCAAAAAACAATACTAATAACCATTTACTAGATTTTGACCCGTGCGTCCGCACGGGTTTTGAATTTAATTTTTAATCTTGGCATACGTAACGACCTTTGTAGACTGAAAGTTTATTTATACTTTTTTATGTTAGGCTTTTTCATTTTTTTTATTCAATGAAAAGTTAGGAGTTTTAAAATTCATTGCATCTTGATTGTTTTTATTTACAATCAGTTCCGAAACGTTTTTGAGTTATAAAATTAATTTGGTCAAAATAATTTATAAGTGACAGAGCTACATGTTAAGTTGCTGGTTAGGTAATTTTAGATTCGACTATTTCTAAATCACAATAGTTATATGTTAACTGGTTGACATGAATATTCGTAAAAGATAAGTTTATTGATTTAAAATATGATCTAAACCAAAACTACTGAAAAAGAAAGCAAATTTTTTTATAAAAGAAACGGAAATTCCAGAGCCAACATCAAACAAAACCGGGGATCAAACTTACATAACTAATCTTCCTCTGTCTTCTTGAATATTAATTTCTTAGAACATGACTTCTTCGATGTAGAATTCATGTCACTAAGATCAGCATCTCCTTCTTTACGCTTAGAGCACGATGTTGAAACATCTTCAGATGAACTCTCTATATTATGATCAATCAAAGGAACCTAATAACAAATTTTTTTTAGGTCAATACAATATCATAAATATATCAGTGCAGTTATAAAATAACATACTTATACCTCACAGGTAATCACAGGCAATTTGGTTACAATGGAATTAGCTGTGATGACTATCTTGAATTTATGGCTGGTTGGCTGTATATCCCAGTGGATAGGCAAACTAAGAAATTTTCGAGGTACCTCCATTGACCAATCTGTAATTTCTTAACACGAGCAAGGAAGAGACTCTTACAGGTACAGTGAATCTCGGTTCCCTACGATAACAAAAATTATACATTGTTTAGTCGTTAGAAGCTATAAAAATGGTACGTATCTTTACGGTTTGTTAATGCTTGCATTCGAACACTATGCAAAAGGCAAAAAGTATTTGGATAAACTCCAATGGAAAGAAAATTGATCCGTCTCCAATCATTGCTGGGCACGAGTCAAGAACTCACTAAGTTCAATCCCTGCGATTATGAAGGACCGCTACTATGTGGCTATGGTAAACCTAAGGACATTGACACAATGCAAACATCAAAACATGGCTGAAGTATGCGAGCATTGTTACTACTACAAACAACTTAAGCAATTTGTTGAGTTTGCTATGAATCAAGACTAAAAGAGGGAGAGTTGTGGACATGTATTATATATGCATGCATGCGTCACTTGTGTTTTTACATGGCTTTTTATCTATTTCTTTCAGTTTCCTATGTTGCTACTTTTAATGTTTTGCTCGTTGCTTTATATAATATCAATTTCCAAATAATTACATCCAACTCATTATGTCAACTGATGAATTTGCTTTGCTTGTTTTAAAAGCTAGTCATTTTAAGAAAGATCGGTCGAGAGGATTAGTTTTTTTAGGTTATTGGATAGATTATTTAGTTTCTAAATATTTGACATTTTGTGAAAATTCTCACAATATTTGCTTAAAATGAATACAACCTATTAATATTCGCTAAATATTAATAATTAGATAACAAAACTTGAATTCGAAGAAACATTAGAAAACCAACATAGATATATTTTAGAAAGTTTAAAATGAGAATCCAAATGAAATAAACCAACATTTGAGAAGTCTTAATTCAAAATGTCATAAAAGCATAAAATGAAAACCAAAGCCAAATAAGTCTTGATGCAGTAGCTCCATCATCACTTCCCAGTCTTCTCCTTCTTAATGATCGTAGGGCACAACTTCTTCGATGTAGATGTCATGTCATGTTAATCCAAATCATCTTCCTTGCGCTTACCATTAGGGGTAGCAAATCCATCAGATGAGTTCTCATTGCTTAACTCGATCGCCGGTATCTAAAAAGCAATATGATGCAGGTCTCTTTATTTTAATATATTTCATAAAACAATAAGTATTACAAAATCACTTACTTCTCCACCAGACAGTGTTGACGAAATGGTCTCATTAAGAGAGAGTGGTTCAGAGAGTGATTCAATCCTCTGAATATAATCCCTGGACCAGACCTCAGAAACCTTGAAAGTGTTAGATCCTTTTGTAAAATTTTCAGTGGTTATTTTAACACCAAAACAAAAGGATTTTCCAACCAAGTTTTGTATAGGCAGAGGTGGCAATTCTGGATCTTCAATCTGTTAATCGAACAAATGATCTTGCAGTTCTCAGGCTGTATGGTAATAAACTAATAAAATTAAACCATCGTAGCTAGAGACCAAATCAGTAAATGGATATATATTATTTGATATTATTACCTCAACGCCAAGCAAAAGCTCAGATATGCATCTCACGTCTACAACTTCCCAATCGTCTTTGACCTTTGTCATCATCTTTTTCTCATTATTCTGATCAAAGAGAGCTAGGGGAAGATGACTATTCTCAACCCTGATAAACACGGTTATATATATATATATATATATATATATATATATATATTTATATATATAAAATTTAAACAATGAGTAACAAAAGAATAAAATAAATCTAAATTACAGTTTTTTAAATTCAACGGCTTCCTTCATTGTTGGATTGAGTTGGTGATTTGGATTTCTCCTGTATTTTTATATTCAAAATATATGTAAAATACAATTCGAAAATATAATATTCAAAATCATGTTGCATGTATAACTTTCTTTTTCTAGCATGTATAACTCTGTAAATATAATATAATAGTTATTTATTTCAGGACCATGTCTAAGATATATTAAGATTAGTGTATACCTCTGTATTCTTTGATTTTTGCAAACCTTATCAAACATATTTCAATAGCAGCTGTAGTTTCTTCGATATGTTTTTCAATTTGCTCAGCATATTTCCACATAAGCAGCATGCAACTTCACTACCACTGATAGAACATTTATAAGTCGGATGTAAAGTTAGGCCACGATATGATAAAATCAAAATTTAAAGCTATTAATATTATTAGACATCAACATACCTTGCATCACGTAAACGAAAGTTCACTCTTTTGGTGTCAATCCCTTTGACTTGACATGTGGCTACTGCTGCAAGATCAGTAACTTGTCCCATTACATCTGTTGAAAAAACACAATAATTTAGTAACTAAAATTGTCAAGAACTATCTAGATAACTGATTTATTATTATTTTGTATACATACCAATCAGAAAATTGGGTTTACACGTTCCATTACCAATCTCCTCGTAGCTAGCCAGATCAAGGAATTCACTATCATTCAGATAATCCGAACGGCTTATCATTGTGTCTGAAAGGATAGTCATCTTGTACTGCTGCTTTGTAGGTCGATATTGACCTCCTGCACCACCTATTTTAAAGGTGTCAGTGACCATCCATTCACCAACCGGTAAGTAACGTTGAAGTCGGACCATCAGTGATTTTTTGCACGATGCTTGGATTTTGTCACCCTATCACAAATATAAAACGATTCATTATTAATCAAGTGAAACTAAAAGGGTATCTTATTAAGTGTAAGTTAAATGCTCTTACACTTTCGTCTACCAGGACGCACTCAAGAGTATCTCCTCCAAAGCTGGTGCTTTGCTTCCAAGAATGAAGCAGTTTCACAGTTAGTCGCCATTCATCTTTGTAAGGCTTGAGATCCTTAATAAGACTCATTTTTTTATTGTTTGACATGTTTGCTGTGAGAGGTTGATGAGGAGTCTCTAATTGTGTCTCGGTATATATAGATGAGTAAAGAAATCTAGGTTAAGATGTATCTTCAGCGACTGAAGATATTGCAAGATATTCTCATTTCTATTTATAATCGAAATCGTATCTAGATTAGTACTTATTGTTGCTAGATATTGCTTGATATTCTGAATATAAATGTTAATTTACTTGCGCAGGAAGAACTATAATTTTACGTGTGGAGGGGTCAAAATATGGTTGCTTGATATTCTGAATCCAAATATGGTTGTTTTTTTAATATCAATCCCTTTAAAATTGGGCATATTCTTTTTGAGTTCGATTTTTTTTGTCCAAGTTAACCGATGAGTACATTTAAGTATTGTTTTCGATTTTGGTTTAACATAGATAATGAGCGCAAGAGGATATGTAGTCCTTTTACATAATTACAAAACGACGTTAGTATGTTTAATGAAAAATCTTAGCGTACTGTTACAGACTGATTTCCTTCAGCAATCAAGATGTGCGGTCTTAGTACCTTTCCACCCTTGTGGTTACTAAGTCAGCCTTTCGGATAAATTCGATCAGCTCTTAGAGGGAGAAAGTGTGAATACTTTTAGAGAGAAGTCAGAGCTTTAGGAAGTACTTGATTTTATAACTTGGTGAATGATTTACAAATGAGGCTTCACCCCCTAGTTATACAAGATCACCTCCTCAACGGACGGTGGAGATCGAACCGATCTAACAGCTCAGAATCTTTCCTTCCTATGAAGTAACTTCAAAATGAAGTACTTCACTCTTAAGTTACTTAACTCTTAAGTATTCTACAACATTCCGTTATTATTTTAAATTATCCTTACTTAGATATTTTACAAGCTTAATTAACACTTAGTAAAATACTAAGTATGGTCGGTTTTAAACCTCACGGCTCCGACCCGTCTTGCTTCAAAAGTTGGGGCGTTACATCCTCCCCCACCTATGCCGGGGACGCCCTCGTCGCCGAGTATGCCTTCAGTGCCTCCTGGAATTGCAATAAGTCATCTTCCGGCTCCCAAGTTGCTTCAGCTTCCGGTAACCCCTTGCATTTTATAAGGAAATAGGTCTGTCTCGGGACTCCTCGTTTCCTGACCTTTTTGGACGCCAGCACCTCTTAAATCTCCTTGTCATATGACTTGGTCATGACTGGTGGCGCCCTGGTCAAAACGCCTTGGTCTCGATCAGCTTTGTCGGCATGATAAGGCTTCAGTATGCTCACGTGGAAGACCATATGGATCTTTAATGTATCCGGCAAGTCCAATCGGTAGGAAACCTTTCTTACCTTCCCAAATATCTAGAACGGCCCTTCGTACCTCCGGATCAAGCCTTTGTGTAGGCTCCGGAATGCCTTGAACTGTTGTGGAGCAGCTTAACAAGGACAAGGTCACCCACTGAGTACTCCGAAGGCCGTCTCTTCTCATCCGCCCATTTCTTCATACGCTTGCGAGACTTCTCCAAACATACTCGGGCTTAATCAGCTTGTTCCTCGCACTGCTTGACCATGATAAACGCCCCTGGACTTCTTCCTTCATTCTTGGCCGCAGCCAAAGTGTGTGGAGTCAATGGATGTTGTCCTGTTGCAAGCTCGAATGGACTCCGTCCCGTCGCCTTGCTGCGTTGAAGATTGTATGAGAACTGAGAAATGTCCAGAAACTTCGCCCAGTCCCTTTGGTTGGCGCTCACAAAGTGTCGGAGATAGCATTCTAACAACGCGTTCACCCACTCAGTCTGCCCATCAGATTGTGGGTGAAAGCTTGTTGAGAAGCTAAGTTCAGTCCCCAACATCTTGAACAACTCAGTCCATAAGCGCCTAGTGAACCGGGAATCCAGATCACTCACAATGTTCCGAAGAAGTCCCCAAAGCTTCACAACGTTCTTGAAGAACGGCCTTGCTGCCTCCTCCGCGGTACAGTCCCGGTTGCAAGCCACGAACGTTCCACACTTAGAGAAACGATCCACTATCACCATGATGGATCCAAACCCTTCAGACCTAGGCAGTTCGCTAATAAAGTCTAAGGAATCGGAAGTGGCTGCAGCAATCCCACGGACTGCTTGTTCTCCAACTTGTCCTGCTGGCACACAAGATAAGTCTTCATACAAAGCTCCACAGTATCCCTCATCTGTGGCCAGTAGTATTCAGCTTTGACAAGTGCCATCGTCCTCTTCTGTCCCGGATGGCCCACCCATTGGGTATCATGGCACTCCGGAATGATATTCCATCGAAGAATCTCCCATTTTGGGACATAGAGTCGACGACCCTTGGTGTAGAGTAGCCCGTCCTCTACCCAAAATCGATGCACCTTCCATTTGTTTGACAGCTTCACTAGCTCCTTAGCAACTGGATCATGTTCCAGCCCTTCCCGGATACGAGCCATAATGGTCCCCTCGACTTGGCTCATCTCTGCCAGCTCTGCTTTCCGACTTAGTGCATCAGTCACTACGTTCACCTTTCCTGGCTTATACTCCAAAGTATAATCGATTCAGCCAGGAAGTCTTGCCACCTTGCCTGTTTCGGGATAACTTCTTTTGGGTCTGAAAGTAACTCGTCGCCACGTTATCCTCTTACCGAGAAATGTGGTCTGAGAAGATAGTGTCTCCAAACTCGCAAGCAATGGACAATGGTGGCCATCTCCTTACACATGAAGTACTTCACTCTTAAGCTATTTAACTCTTAAGTATTCTACAACATTCCATTATTATTTTACATTGCGGTCGATTGGTTGGATTGTAGCTGTAGAAAATTTACTGTAGAATTTAGACTGTATAATTTTTTGATGTAGCTGTAGAAATTAAATGAGAAAAATGATAAAAAAGAAATATATTCCTACAACAATATTTTAAAAAAGAAATATATTTCTACAGCCATATTTTTTTTGCTTTAGAAAATAAGGCTTCTACAACCATTTTATTTTATTGACTTTAGCTTTAAAAACTAGTTAAAGCATGATTGGTAACTTAATGAGTTGTAGATATAAATTAAAGCTAAAGTCACTAGTTACAACCCAACCAATCACCCCTATTATCCTTGCTTAGATATTTTACAAGTTTAACACTTAGAAAAATATGGTCGATTTTAAACCTCGCGGCTCTGACCCGTCTTGCTTTAAAAGTTTGGGCGTTACAGTACGCTGGGTAATTGTTGTCAGCGTTCTCTAAGAAATCTATGGAAACATCTGAAACCCATATACTAAGCACACAATCACTCCATATCATGGCCACCTTCTCTGACATCGTAGTTAGGCCACCATTTGTTCTCGTCTTTTACCTCCGAGGTTGATGCTAGTATTTACGTATCTCAACGATCTGACGGCTCACCTTCTTCTGACATTCTATGATCATCAGATCTAAACCAGGAACCGAGTCAATTTTCCAGAAGCAGAGACATCAAAGTCTAGCTCTTCTTCAGCCGTTCCTTCTCATCGGTTTTAATGGCGTCCATCGCCTTCTACCTCCGAGATTGAGTTGAATATTCATGTATCCCGATGATCTTATGACTCACCTTCTTCCGATGTTCTCTGATCGTCGGATCCATACCAGGAACCAAGTCGACACAGGGCCGGCCCTGAACATTCGGGGGCTTGAAACAAAATGAAAAATGGGGGCCAATACATTGCATTATAAAAATATCTCAAAAACAAACTTATAAGCATAGTTTCATATATAAAGTACTAAACCGCTGATAAAACATAAGTTTTCGTACACCAAAAGAAGAACAAATGAAAAGAATAATGAAAACATGGCTTATGGCAAGATTTTGCTTCTGATTTAAACACAAGCAATTGAGAAAAAGAATAATGAAATTTTGTTTTTGGTTTGCAGGTTACGATACGGGAGAGGAAGAAGCTTCAGAGTCTTCATGAAAAAAAAAGGGAGGAGTCGGAGGAAAAAAAAAGAGAAATACATTTTCAATTTTTTTTGCTTTGTGGAGCTTTATTCTTTTTGATTTATTGGGCTGTTAGTGTTTTCTTTAGCCCAATAGTCAAATTTGTGTGATCTTATTTTAAAACTTGTTTTTGTTATATAATGTACATTGGATTTTTTTTTAATGGGGGCCTATAGAAAATTGGGGCTTAAGACAATTGTTTCAATGGGCTTGGTCAGGGCCGGCCCTGAGTCGACGTCAGAGTCTCATTCATTCTCAAGTATTCTCTCTCGTTGCTTCTAATGGCATCCATTGTCTCTTGGTATTGAATCATGCTCTGCACACGGTTTGCTTCATGATGATGACATCATCTTTATATAGGATTAATCAATGATACAGTCGGTGGGCTAATTAGAAGCTACAGTGGAACCCATTCGACAAATGAGAAGAAGTCAATCCTTTTGTCGTAATCTTTCTTCACTTTTATTCTCACCACTGAAAGTGTAGTCTCCAATAAAGTTAGTTTCTTTGAATTGGGTTTTCGGAATTGTTGTGTTGTGATCTTAGCATTGTCACTTATGGTTCATTTGCTTGATGTTCCTGTTGAAAAAAGTCTCTTTCTTATACTTTTGTTGTTCATCTTTTTTTTTTGAGCTTTAAAAACTTGAATTTTCTGTTATGGAATCGATAATTGAACAGTCATAGTCCTAATCTGTTGAAATTTTGTAACTTTCTACTTCTGAAGCTATGCATTGACGTAGTTGAACACTTCATAGACTTCTATTATGCTTAATTAGATCACTTTTAGGGTTGTTCTTGGGTCTTCACTTTTTTCTTTTGGTATTTCAATCCAATCATTTACTGGTTTAGTGCTCCTCTTTGATTCTGAAGATCACATTAATGCCTGATGACTGTTTAATGAGTGTACCTTCCGCTTCGAATCCAAGCTATCGCCTTTGCCTCCTGAACCTGCTGGTTTTGGTTACTATCGCACCGTTGACATAGTATATCAAAATAATCAAATTTTCGCCAATAAAAACACATGTGTCATGTTGGAAACACCTTATCGGGCTTGGTTATTAACTTTCATAGAATGTAATGACAATAGAAGAGCCCATGTCAATGACGATTAAGCCATTCAAAACGTGAACACAACCCAAACGAAATTTGTTAACAAAGGACAGATGTCATTGTGTGGTGATGTTAGGACTTTTCAAGGGTTTTTAACCAAATGATGTAGTATAAGAGATTGTCGAACCTATCCTAAGTGATTCTAATGCAAAGGGAATACAAGATGTGGGAACCAAGATGGCAAGTTGGCCTTGCTCCTTGGTGCAACTCGCCATCTTGGCGAGTATGAAGTGTCTAAACTCGCCAAGATGGCGAGTTGGACCTCTTTTCTTCTTTATTATTATTATTTTTTTTAATGTTTTTAACCCAACTCGCCATCTTGGCGAGTTGGAAATGCTCCAACTCGCCTAGATGGCGAGTTGGTCTTGTTTCCGAGCCCAACTCGCGATCCTGGCGAGTTGGAAGGGCTCCAACTCGCCAAGTTTGCCAAGATGGTGAGTTAGAGTTGCTTCGGGAGCTCCAACTCGCCAAGATGGCGAGTTGGAGTTGCTTCAGGAGCTCCAACTCGCCATGTTGGCTAGTTGGAATGGTTTCGGGAGATCCAACTCGCCAGCCATCTTGGCGAGTTGGATGTTTTCCTCGAGTCTTTTGTTCGAGACTTTTTGTCAAGAGTGTACGTAGATGCAATTTTTAGATGTTGATTTCGAGATAACTGTTTTTAATCCCAACAGTTCGACCCCCAGTTTGCAAGTTTCGAATGTAATTCTTGCGGGCGAGTGATGGTGTTTAATCGGAATCCGCAGTTAAAATTAATTCTTCTCGAGGAATCTTTCCATTTATTTTAAATGCGAAAAATTCTATCAATTTTTTCTATAAATATTCAGCTTCTCTTCTTCAATCTCTTCACATTCTCTCAACTTTCAAATAGTGACGTCGAGATGAGCAAGGTTTCCGGCGAATATTCACCGGACCACACTGTCGTGGAAGCTGTTCCCGCCCATATTGCCGAGTTCCTTTCTTTCCAGAGCGAGCTAGCTCGTAGCGAGGATTAAGAGACGGCAAATCCTATGCGCGGTGCATCTCCGAGACCTGTGTTTCCAACTACCGCTCTGACTCCTGCTGTTCCCACCGAAGGGATTGTCGTTGTGGACACGTCGATGCCTGAGACCGAGGTTCAGCCGTCGGGTTCTTCTTCGACTCCGGTTCTTATTGTCGACGTCGAACCGGTTCTCGAATCGATGCCTCCTCCTCCTCCAGCCAAGAGAGAGATTTTCCTGGGATTACCTGCCCCAAGCGCGATCCCGACTTCTGCGTCGAAGAGTCGTAAAAGGCCATGCGCTAATCCTGATGCTGCCAAGAAGAGAAGATGCATCAAAGACTCTGAGGCTCGTTCTTCATCTTCAAAGGCGTGTGGCTCGGGATTGGCGTCACGACATCGAGCAAAGGTTTTTTTTTTAAATGTCCATGTTCAGATTATTTCTCTACCGACCTTTCGATTCTCTTTTATCTCGCAGTTTGTTTCCTTGATCGATGGGATGATCAACGAGTGCGTATCAGAGGTTGAACGTCTTGCTAAGGAGTTAGTTGAGTCACGATAACGATCGACACAGCTCGATGGGAAGCTGAAGGTTATCGAGGATGCTCATTCCCTTGAAGAGACCAAGTTCGAGTCTCGGATCAGCGAACTTGAGCGGGACCTCGATATGACCGCGAGTTCTCTGCTTAAGGCAAAAGAGGCGAAGGTGGCTAAATTTTTGGAGTTGCATCGACTAAAGCTAAGGTCAAGAGTGGGGAGGAGTCGACGGCCTGCGTGATCGAGGAGGCTAAGGAAGCTGTGCGTACTGAGTTAAGGACCCGTTTGGCGAGGATCGCAGATGCTCTCGATTCCCTGGCGGTCGTTCATGTTAGGGAGCTGGCCCTAGCGGGCGTCGACGGAGGGATGAGCGAGGTCCAGTTGTTTCTCGGAGAACACCCCCATATCCACGAGCGGAAGAGGCCAAGCATTTGGCCCGCAAGGTGGAATTAGCTGACGAGGAGGGAGACTTTGGTCAGATCCTTGCAGGCCTGAAGTCCAAGTGCACAACTTTTCCTTGCTCGGGAGCGTTTGAGGGTCAGGATCCCATAGCTGAAGAGGGTGGTGATAGCGTGGTTCCGAACCCAGAGGAAATGATTGGTGAAGAAGAAGCTCCGTGTGCGGAGGATGATTGAGTGGATAGTCTCGTGCGAGACTTTTTTTTTATGATTTGTTGCTGGCCAAGTGTGGCCATGTTTTTATCTTGGGACTGGCCGCTTGTGGCTTTGAATCCCCGTCGCTTCTGCGACTTTTAAATGAATTGCGTTTCGTGTTTTATGAACATGTTTGTATTCGTGCAAACATAGAGGGAAAAGTACGAGTTGTCATCTTGTAGTCCAACTCTGGGTGAACTGCTATATTCGTGACCTGTTTTGAGAGTTTTCCGCAGCATGCAAGCTTGCGGATTTCTGGAGATGCGCGAATAATAGCCAAGAGACAAATTTTGGGATCTCGTATCATGGTGTTTGATACTATGCCTAGAGATGTTAGAGACTAGTGTGCTGGGTTTAGGGTAAGACCTAGGTCTAATCACGGTTTTAGGGTGTGCGATGACTACTTCGACTTACGTTTCCCGTATTGTTTTCGACCTGATTCCATCCCGCTTTAAATTCCGCGATATGTTCTCGGATTATATGACTTGTATGGTAGGAATCGAGCATCTCTTCGGGGACAATTTTTTAGTCTCCCAAAAGTGCTGACCAAAATTTTGGATTTCTTTTATAGCGCTATTAGCCTTGTGTCGGGTGCACGAGAGCTATCTCTATGAGGTAGCTTAGTCTGTTTAGGACGTTAAGAGTTTGTTGTGATCAGCAACAAACTTACTGGTAGATATTACCGTTTTTGATTCTTTGCGAAGGATAAGTGTTAAGAAGGAGTGTGTGTTTTATAGTCGTAGACGGACTGTTTTGCATTCCTTTTGGGAAAGTTTTTGACGAGAAAGGAGTCCTTCGAACGTTAGCGACGTCTCGCCTTGCCGAAGGTTAAACTTTTACGTCGTTTTTTGTGTGTTGGCAGTGTTCTGATGATAAACGGTTTTTGGGATTTTTCCGCCGTGTTAAAAAGTTTCAAAGTTTCAAAATTTCCGAGCTTAGGAGCGGATACTTTGAATTTTTTGGGGAGTATACAAGTATACGTATATGCACCCACTCCCCCCCCCTTTTAATGAGGGGGGACAGCTGAGCTCGTCATACGACGAATTGCCTACGTACCCTTTTCAGGGATCAAGCCGTCTCGTAGTTCAGTGAAGGTGTAGTTTAGTGGTAGTATTTCTTGAGGTGCATCGCATTCCAAGTTCTTGGAATTTTGACGTCCTGCATGTTTTCGATTTCGTATGAGCCTGGTCGGACTACCTTTATGACTTTGTAAGGTCCTTCCAAATTTGCTCCAAGTTTTCCTGCGTTTCGCTTGGCGGTGTTCTGGAAAACCTTTCGTAAGACTAAGTCGCCTTCTTTGCATCTGCGGCCGTGTACATTTGCTTTGTTGTACTTTGTGGCCGCCTGTTGATAGTTCTGAATTTGTATAAGGGCCTGATCCCGTCGTTCGTTGATTAGATCAAGCTCATCGAGCAACATTAGATTGTTCGAATTTTCCCATTCCGGGAGTAATCTTCTATGAATTCCGGGACATTTGACTTCCGCTAGAATCATACATTCTGCACCATATATGTGGGCGAATGGAGTCTCTCCCGTTGCGCGTCTAGGAGTAGAGCGATGCGACCATAAGACTCCTTCGAGTTCTTCGCCCATCTTCCCTTTTTAGCATCCAGCCTTTTTTTAAGCCCATCAAGGATGGTCTTTTTTGTTGTTTCGGCTTAACTGTTGCATTGTGGGTATCTAGGAGTTGATTTGGTCAATCGTATCTTCAACTTTTCGCAGAAGGCTTCAAATCTGGTTGAAATGAGTTGAGACCCGTTGTCCGTTACAACTTCGTAAGGGACTCCGTGTTTGCAGACAATGTTCCTCCATACGAAGCTTTCGACCTGAGAGTCTTTAATGCTTGCATAGGATTCTGCTTTGACCCATTTTGAGAAAAAATCTGTCAAAACCAGCAAGAATCGCTTTTGTTTTGATTTATGCATGGGTCCAACTATGTCCATCGACCATCGCATGAACGGATATGGTGCTGAGATTGACGAGAGGACCTCTGCTGGTTGGTGGATAGTAGGGGCGTGCCTTTGGCATATTTCACATTTCCGCGCATAGATCTCGCAGTCCTTTATCATCGTCGGCCAATAATGTCCGTAGCGTTTGATTTGATGGCGAGGGACCTTCCACCAGAGTGATTTCCTCAGGATCCGGAGTGGACCTCTTCCATTATCCTTCTTGATTTTTCTCCTTCTACGCAGGTCATGAGTGGCCCGGAAAATCTCCACTTGTAGAGTTCTCCGTCGACCAAGACGTATCGTGCGGCCTGGGTTTTATTTTTTCGGGCTGCCCATTTCTCCGCAGGGAGTTCTCCATCGGTGATGTATGAAAGGATCGTCTCTATCCAAGGTTTGTCGAATCCATAGTCGGATTGTTCAGAATCTTTTGTCTTCTGGATGCCTGTTTCGTCGTCGTCACCGTCGGGCGAGTTGATTAAGTTTATGATGACAGAGGGTCCGATGCTAGGATGCTCTATGAATTCTACGGGGACTACCCTGCTTAGACATGGGTCTGAGCTTGATGCCAAGGCGGCCAAGGCGTCGGCCTGTGTGTTCTCGGTACGAGTGAACCTGGTGAGGGCGAATTGGTCAAAACTATAGGCCAGATTTTGAACGAGTTTTAAGTAGGCATCCATTCTTTTGTCTCTTGCTTTGTATTCTCCGCTGTATTGGCTTGCCACAAGCTGGGAATCGCAGTAGGCGTGAATGCTGCGTATCTTTAGGCCATGAGCCAATCGTAAGCCAGCGATTAGGGCCTCATACTCGGCTTCATTGTTCGAGGCGTGGAAAACGAGTCGGAATGACTGTTCCAGCACTTCCTCTGTTGGTGATGTGAGTGCTACGATCTTGTTCCTCAAGGGATTTTACGAGCATGTCATCAATGTACACCTCCATCGTTTTTCCAAGCTGTTCGGAGAATATACGGTTGACGAGTCGCTGATAAGTGGCGCCAGCATTCTTCAGACCGAACGGCATTACCTTGTAGCAGTAAGTGCCGCGGTCAGTTATGAATGCGGTTTTTTTCTTGATCATCGGGGTTCATCATGATCTGATTGTACCCGGAGAATGCGTCTATAAAGGACAAGAGTTTGTTCCCTGCCGTTGCTTCGACCAAGCGATCGATGTGCGGCAGCGGAAAGCTAACTTTTTGACACGCCTTATTGAGGTCGGAGAAATCGACGCAGACTTGCCACTTCCCAATTTTCTTTTTGACGACGACTGGGTTAGCGAGCCAGTCCGGATACCTAACTTCTGTTATGGATCCGATCTTGAGGAGTTTTTCGACTTCGTTGTTAACCGCCTCGGCCCGTTCTGGTCTCAACTTTCATCTTTTCTGTTTGAAAGGTCTGAAAGTCGGGTCAACGTTTAGTTCGTGACATGTGACCTTGATGTTGATTCCAGTCATGTCCTCTGCAGACCATGCGAAAGTGTGCAAGTTTTCTTTCAGGCAAGCTATGAGCTCGACTTTTAATGACTCGCTCAGGTTTGCGCCGATTTCAACGCAGCGGTCTGGGAATGCTTTGTCAAAGCATACCAAGATTAAGGGTTCGCAGGCTGGCGACTGCCAAAAGATTTCAGAGCTGCATGTCTTGTTTTAGGGCATCGTCGACGGCAGACGATTTTTTTTTTCTGGGCGGAATCTCCGCCGATGGGTTTCTCCTCTTTAATTCTACGGCGAGATTCTCCGATCTGCCCAGATGGTCTCGATTCCGCAAGGGGCCGGGAACTTGAGACACATGTGATATATCGATGGGACAGCTTGCATTGAATTCAGCCATGGAGTTGCCACGATTGCGTTATACGATGTAGGTCAATCGATGACTAAGTACTCCACGATTTTCGTCATGCTGTCAGCTTTAACCGAGGGATTAATTGTGCCAAGAGTCATGGTAGCCTCCCCCCGGGAGTCCTACTACTGGATTGGGATCTTCCGTGATTTCGGACGGAAGGATTTCCATTCTTTCGAAGGTGTTTTTGAAGATGACATTGGCCGAGCTTCCGGTGTCGACTAATATCCTTGCGACATCAATGTCCTCGACAACAAGGAGATCGTTGAGAGGTTTGATTGGGTCGGTCGTTGTTCTTCCCTTGAAGGATATGACATCGCTGCCTGTTTGATTAGGCATATCGTGTCTCAGTCGCTCGGGGGTCTTTTGAGTTAGATTAATCCGTACCCCCCCCCCCTCCTTCTAGCGCCAAACTGTGGGAACCAAAATTCGCACTATCGATTTTCTTCGATTTAGGAAAGTTAGGAAAACCTTAATTTCCCAGAGGTCCCGGATATCTGCTAAACCACACCCCAAGCAATCAAGAACACGAGAGTAAACGGACGAAAAGTATGAGAATCGAAAAGAGAGCAAAGAAATTCTTATTTTGAATCTGCGTAAGAGCATTACAACAAGGTAAGAGCCTTGGCGGCGAGAGCTGTTGGCGAGATCCCTAGCTCTAACAACCGAAGACTGTAAAACACTAATTGAGTCGCTGCTCGATAACAAAAATGGAAAATTGCCTATTGCTCTAAATGCTAAGGTTTTTTTTGCTGTGAGTCCAGATCCCCCTGCATCTTCGACCTTGTCATCCTTATATACTCGTCTTAAGGCGGTTTGCTCATTCCTTTTCTACCCCTGGTCGAGTTTATCGCTTCGTGGAAATATTTCATTTTTCTCCGATCTTTACGTTTATCTTTGGAAACTTCTCATTTATCCTCCAAACTTGACATTTATCTTCTACTGCATAATAAAGATAAACCGTCATAACGATTGGGCCTGATTCAGTACAAAATCGAGAGTGGGCTTTTAGCCGTGTTCTGGACCTATTCAGGCCGTTTTCCGACATAAGCATTTTTTCCAATTTTATCGAAATAGCGTGTTTTAAGAAATGACGTCGATTTAAGAAAACTCGATTTTATCGTATAGTGGAAGAATTTCAAGGTGTTTAGTCAACCGTTGCCGTTTTACACGATTCATTCAAACTTCATAAACGGAAACAAGTTCTTGCGGTTTTTATCGTAAAGTTCGATGGTGGTTCCGATTGAGATTGAACAATAAAGAGCTCGACCCGATTTCGAAAGACAAGGCCGTAAGAATAGGACGAGAGCTGTTTGGGAGAATCCAACTCGCCAAGATGGCAAGTTGGCCATCATGCCTGATCCAACTCGCCATGTTGGCGAGTTGGAAGTGTTCCAACTCACCAAGATAGCGAGTTGGCCTTGCTCCTTGGTGCAACTCGCCATCTTGGCGAGTTGGAAGTGTCCCAACTCGCCAAGATGGCGAGTTGGACCTCTTTTATTCTTTTTTTCTTTTTTAACCCAATTCGCCATCTTGGCAAGTTGGAAGTGCTCCAACTCGCCTAGATGGCGAGTTGGTCTTGTTTCTGAGCCTAACTCGCCATCTTGGCGAGTTGGAAGGTCTCCAACTCTCCAAGATGGCGAGTTGGATAGGCTTCGGGAGCTTCAACTCGCCAAGATGGCGAGTTGGAGTTGCTTTGGGAGCTCCAACTCGCCATCTTGGCAAGTTGGAATGGTTTCGGGAGATCCAACTCGCCATCTTGGCGAGTTGGATATTTTCCTCGAGTCTTTTGGTCGGGACTTTTTGTCGAGAGTGTACGAAGATGCAATTTTTAGATGTTGATTTCGAGATAACCGTTTTTGACCCCAACACAAGACCATGCTTAATCTAAGTGCAACCAATAAGGGAGATAAATATGAACTAGAACAATACTAAAATGAAATAAAAGATGAAGCTTTCTTTGATTATGAAATGGGAGAACTCATGGGACTAGAGAATTGACTTTGGGAGACTAAGTTTTGAACTAAAGGTGGCAGCTTTCAAACAATCTATCAACCTTAGGCCTAGAACACAACCCTAAGCTAACTCTTTCTCAAGATGGAAGCTCATTTACAACGATAACTCAAGCATCAAATCTCTTTGATTGAATGTTATCTAAGCAATTAGTAATATCAAGTCTATTTTAGCCATCTTAACACCTTTAACAACAAATCTCTTTGGTAAAGAATCTTAAAAGCTTAAGAGAGTTGGTTCAGGCATTTCAGCAAACACCTTGTGGGTGGGAAAGGCCTAAAGCTCAACTTTAGAGAGGCCAACTCTAAAATAGCATTAAAAACACTCTCTGAGCAAGGAACAAGAAGGATCTACACTAAAACACCCTAGATCTAGTTTAATCACCCTTAGTCTCCCTAACCCATGAATCCAAAAATGGATTACTCACTAATCACCATAATTACTCTCAAACCCATGAAGGATTTTAGCTTAATCATGTGAAGAAAGCAAAATAAGAACTCAAGATCAATCAGGAACACAAGAACAAGATGATGATTTGATTCAAGGAAAGAACTTTCACCAAAAGGTTTTTGTGTTCTCTTAAGAGATAATAAGATAAGTCCCAAAAATAGGATTAGATGAGTACTTATACTTAGGTTTAGAAATCATAAAACATCAAGACAAATGACTAAAATGGCCCTTGGATCACTCCATGGTCGACCAAGGATGAGAAAAAACGCTCAGGGTAAGAGCCTCGACCAACCCGCGCAAATCTGACCCGCGCATCTCGTTGCCTTGTCCATGTCTTGTCCCGCGCGGGTAAGGCTCCCCGTGTGTCTTGTCCCGCACAACGGCCTGTCCCATATTGGCTTCGTCTCGCGCGGGTAAGGCTCCCCACGTGTCTCGTCCCGCACAATGGCCTGTCCCATATCGGCCTCGTCCCGTGCGGGTAAGGCTCTCTGCGTGTCTCTTCCCGCGCCTTCTTAAGGTTTCGACCAAAGCGATCCGGCCGCGCGGGTGAGGTTAACCGCGGCCTTCTTCCCGGGTGAGACTCGTCCAAATGATGGATTGGCTTGTCTTTGCATGGGAAAACTTCATTCTTCACTTCTTTTTGGATCACAAAGCCCTCAAATAGCTCAAATCACTTCATAGGATACTCCAACACCTGATAAGGACATATGAATGCAATATGGAACCTAAAGATGTCTAGATCCTAATCTATATGATCAAAATGCACAAAATAGATAGCTAAAACAATGAAAATATGCAAGACATCAACTCCCCCACACTAGTCCTTTACTTGTCCACAAGTAAACTTTCAAGAACTATGGAGGAGAGGTGATATACCATGGATTTTACCCGTTTTTACCCATGGTATATGAGTGTTTTTACTACTATTATCTATGTTTTGGAGTCTATTAGGTATGTTTTCAGGTTTAGGAGCATTTTGGAGAAAAGTGATGTTTTAGGTGCCTTTTTGGAGCTTAAAGAAGAGTTCACCCGTGATCAAGACCAGAGGCCGACATCCAGAGTTACACATCGATCGATGCACACTTTGTGCTATCGATCGACACACATTTGCCGAAGGACGATACATCGAGATCATAATCGATCGATATACACCATGTACTATCGATCGATATCGAAGCGGCAGAAGACAAGTTGGACCTGGCCGAACTTGAAGCCCAAGACATCACATTTTACAAGATTGCCCCGACAAGTTTTAACCTAATGAACTCATATTTATATGTGCCTAAGTGTTTTGGCACCGTAGATTTTTTACAAGTTTCTAACCACCTTTCTACGTTAATCTTTTCTACTCATTTCTTTTACGGTTTTCATTACTTTGCGAGTTCTTAATAAAGTTCTATTCAGTTCTTTACTTGTTCTTCTTAACAAAGGTTATAGGATTCTAGATATAGAGGAGAGATCAAAAGAGATTTGTGATTGGAACCTAAGTGTTCACCCTCTAATAGAGCTATGAACTCCTATTATTACCTTGTTGCTATTAATTACTTAGCCATGTCTGAGTAGATTCATTTGTTAGATTTAGGGTTTAAATAGGATATGAGGGATTAGCCCCAGCCTATATCTGCTATAGTTGTTATATTTATTGTTAGGATTGTTCACTAATGCTTTTTTTAGCTTAGCTACCTAGAACATGAACTTGGATTGTA
Organism: Brassica nigra; assembly: GCA_016432835.1. Taxonomy (NCBI): domain Eukaryota; kingdom Viridiplantae; phylum Streptophyta; class Magnoliopsida; order Brassicales; family Brassicaceae; genus Brassica; species Brassica nigra. The sequence goes on from CM028247.1 coordinate 50,207,365, forward strand.
TTATTCATTAAATACAATTCCTGACAACATCCTAAACATGCTATGACCCTCTTGAGACATGCGAAGGCTAATCTAAGATCATGGTGAGCATTGTATCAACTCGCGCATAATGTCTGCTTAGAGGCGTATCGATCGATACTCCTATAGAGTAATCGATTGACGTAGCTAGAGGTGTATCGGTCGATATTCCTATCGAATAATCGATCGATACTGTCGGCGATATAGCTGGCCGCAAACACCATTTAGCATCTAAGTAATAGATGGTAGATGGTCTAAATATTGCGAGAGCTGATGGATTCATTTAATAGTGTTGAGCTCTGACATATCATGCAAGCAACTTGTTAGCATTTATAGTATTTATAATCCTGAATTCCTAAATACCTACCCTGAATCTAACTACTTTTCTTTATTGTCTTAAAACCAAAACCTTTCAACTGAGTAATCTTACCATTACTCAACAAATCTGCAATTTACTTTAAACAATTTTCAACCTAGCATAGTCACTAAGATTGCATCTTATTTGTACACTAGCTCTCTGTGGATTCGATTCCTAAATACTACAACTGAACCTCTTATTTGAAAGAGTAAAGTCACTCCTTAGGGTAATTTGAGTGATATCAAATTTGGCGCTGTTGGGGGAGCTTTGATAAAATAGGATTTAATCTGATTAGGTCTAGGTTATTTTTACTTTAATTTGTTTTCTGACACTAATTTTTTTCTTGTCTTTTCAGGTACATGCCCAGCAGTACCAGAAGCAACAAGGCATCTCAAATTTTGTTCTCAGAAGACCCTGCTAGCTTGGAACGTTCATTCCGTAAGGAAATCCGTTCCGCATCAATCGACATCAACAACTGTCTGTCAACCGATACCGACGCACCCCTGCCGACCGAGACACCGTCTTCGTCGACCGATACTCGCACCTTCCTGTCGACCGACACTACTTCACCATCGACCGACACGTTTCATCCGACATCGATCGATAGCCCTTACCTTATATCGATCGATACTGTTACGCGAGTCATGGTTGCGCCTATTATTCTCATACGAGATGAGAATGGAGACTTGCGTGACCAAGAAGGTCACCTTCGTAATGAAGCAGGTCAGAAACTCAATGCTCAGAATGAAGTAATCCCTGAGCCAGAAACTGCACCTACAGGAGCTGTTCAACCTGTAGGAGAGGCTGCTCGAACACTAGCTGACTACAACCGTCCAGATCAGTTATACACCAACAGATCAGCCATTCGTCCCCCTGCTATTCAGAGAGGCGATTTCGAGCTCAAGCCGCAGTACTACACCCTTGTGGGACAGACTCCCTACTGTGGGCTGTCCAATGAGCATCCAATGGACCATCTGGAGAGGTTTGAGGATCTCATATCTGCTATCAAAGCCAATGGAGTCCCTGTGGACTACCTTCTCTGTAAGCTCTTCAAGCACTCTTTATCTGGAGAAGCTTTACAGTGGCTTAAGCAGCTACCACCAGGATCTCTTACATCCTGGAGCGACATCAAAAACGCATTTTTGCGTAACTTCTTTGATGATGCGCGCGCTGAAGACTTAAGGAGGAAAATTGCCACATTCAACTAGGAGCCTGGAGAGTCATTCAAGGATACCTGGATCAGATTCAAGTCTTACCAGCTAGATTGTCCACACCATGGATTCAACAAGGTCTAACTGCTCTGCACTTTCTTCAGAGGCATCACGCTGAAATATCAGATGGCTCTGGATACTGCGAGTGAAGGCAACTTCACCACAAGGAATCCTGAAGATGCTGTGAAGCTAATAGACAACCTAGCATCCAGCAACAGCACGAAGAACATTGTAAAAGCAAGATCTGCAGCGTTCCTTGGAAAGGAACAAATAAATGAGGTACAAGCTACACTTGACAATGTTCAGAAGTTGCTAAACAAGTAAATCTGCTCAGTGGAGGATGCAGAAGCTGATGAAGAAGATGACTACATAGAAGCAGAAGTCAACTGGATCAGTGGAAATGGATTTCAGAGATCTGGAAACCAAGGAAACATAAACTTCTCAGGACAGAGAGGCAACTTCAACAGCAGCAACCCCAACAACAACATGAGTTATGAAAACTAATCTTACATGAAGCCACCCACACCAACCCCAGAAGGAAAGCTAGAAGACATGCTCAGCAAAGTTCTTGAAAGCCAGCAGCAGTTAGAGGTGAACTTCAATGGAAAGATCGACGCTGTCTACACCACTTTGAACACAAAGCTTGATGCTTTGAGTACTCTTGTGAAGAAACTAGAGACTCAGGTGATTCAGACATGAGAAGTTGTTAAGAAGCAGGAAGCCTTAGGAAAAGAGACTGGAGAAGAAGCAACAGGCCACAACGTCAATGCTATCATAGAAGATGATTTTTGGAGAGTGGTGAAGCATGAGAGGCTGCAAGAGGGACACTTCCAGATCAAGAGTTCCATGAGTATTGGCGGCAACCACTGGTATCGACCGATGTCCGGACATGAACATCGATCGATGTACGCCAACTGCAATCGATCAATGGACTCAGACGAGCATCGACCGATGGATCTTCAAGAATCCACTCACGAGTGCAACACCGTAAAGATACTTAATCACGAGGAGTTCGCAGCAAAACATCCACATCTGCCCAGCCCTTACAACATCGATCGACTGGACATATGTTCCATCGATCGACAGAAGGATAAGGAAATCAATCGACATACTCCAGAACTTGTCGATCGATATTCAGTTATCACACGCCGAGTGCAACTTCCCAAGGTAGATGTTGCACGACTTAATGCACTCCGGGAGCAATCTAAGCCTCCCAGAAACCCACCAACCGCTATCATGAAGAAGCCCACGGATATCATTGATCCAGTGGAGATAGAAAAGGAAAAAGATGCCAGAGTTCTCAGAAAAAGGAAAGAGAAGGTTCCTAAACACCTTAAAAGAGGAGTTAATGAGAAGGAGTTGGAAAGTTTCAGAAAGAGAGTTCTAAGAATACCTACAGAGAAACCCTTTGAAGAAGCCTACTTTTCACACAGATTGTGGATGTTTTTCAGAGAAACTAAGGAGACAGAAGAAGACATCAGGAGGATGTTCAACCAAGTCAGAGAAAGTATGAAGAAGAGGATCAAACTTGAGAAGAAGGGTGATCCAGGGAAGTTCGTTGTTCCTTGCTCAGTCCATGGGATCAACTTTCCACGTGCCCTATGTGACACAGGATCTGGAGTTAGCATCCTACCCAAGGTGATAGTAGACCATCTAGGTCTGAAGAAAGAGCCTACTGAAGAATCATTCATCTTTGTGAATTGTTCTCAGCAGAACTCTGGAGGAATTGTGAGAAACCTGGAGGTTACCATAGGAGAAGCCCTAATACCAGTAGACTTCCATGTCTTGGACGTCAAAGTAACCCTACCTACTTCTTTGCTACTTTGAAGAGCCTTCCTAGCCACAGTTGGAGCGGTCTGCAACCTTCAGACAAACAAACTGTGCCTAACCCTGATCAATCCTATGGTCTACTATGATCCGGTACGAGTCATCAAGGTTCCTAAGAAGATCCAAGACGGCTCAGACCTCGTAGCTGTTTGCTATTGTGGAGATGAATACAATTCACAAGACGCATACGAGACGGAGTACGTTGAATCAATCGATAGGAGCACTATCTCATCGATCAACTCAGGTCAACTGACATCGATCGACAGACATACATGGTCATCGATCGATTCACTATTCAACCAGATCGAAGAGGAATTTCCAGATGGTGACTTCAAAGTAAACGAGTGGGAGAACGACTACTACATCCCACCACATGCTGCAGATACTACTCATATTGAGGAGTATACTGATGATTACGAGGAGGAGAGAGCTATAGAGTATCATAACCTTCCAGAAGATGAAGATCGACTTCTCCACCACAACCTCAGAATCAAGACATCGATCGACAGGACCTTCTCCCCATCGATCGATACTACTTGCCTCGCATCATTCGACAACACAGTCAACAACAAGCGAGACGGAGACTACTCAATCGGGAGCTGGGCAAGCGATTACCAGCACGAGAGCTTCGCGGTCGAGACCGCAATGCCAACATACATCACCCAACCCGAGGAAGTCTCATCGATCGATATGGCACCAACGCAATCGACCGATAGGCCTGAACAACCATCGACCGATCCCGTACCTGTGTCATCGACCGATACATGCATCAAACCATCCCAGGTAACAAATTCAACTGTACTTGATTTCGGTAATCTAATCCCGGATGATTTTGGTATTTTCAGGGATTCAAACGGTTTTGCACGCTCAATGGATGGACGAACACTCCACATATCCAGAGAGGACATTGCAGACGTCCTACAGTTAGCAAACGGATCCCAAAACCTATTCCAACAGCAACATTACGGACCAGACCACCATCATCAGCACCATGAGGTAGACACAAAAGCCGAGCCAAAGGAAGCTGAGGATAATCATCTCAACACGAAGGACCGAGATTTCCAAAGGAAATCGATCGATACAGAGAAACTAACAACGATCGATAGGTGTCTTGAATTCGGAAAGAGAGCCTTTCGATATGGAGTTCGAAAATTCCTTTGGGAGTAGAGAGATGAGTATGGGGCCTACAGGGACAAGAAAGGGTTTGCTAGAGGAATAGATGGTGACGTCATCAGAGTTTCTAAAGACGACATCAAGAAACTGCTTCAAAGGACTTCAATGGACGAGCGCTCTTACATCTGTTTACCAGAGCACGCTAGTTCATTTACAAGAAGAGAATTGGTGCAAGAAACCTACACCAAAGACGAGATCAACGAGATGTTCACTGGTCTACTTGGAGAACGCAAATGGAAAAAGATCTCCATGGAAAAGAGTTTAGAGGATGTTACAGACAAGCTTCGCAGTGAGATGAACTGGATGTTCAGTGCAGACCAGGCATTACTCAAGAAGGTTAAACGTCTTGAGCTCTAACTTGAAGATCTTCGCAACACACAGAACCATGGCCAGACAAGTTCAATATCGATCGACGGAGTAACATCCACATCGATCTATATGAAGCCTGCACCATCGACCACTTACTCAAAACATGAGGTCGATGTGTCTCTCGGAGATATCTGGATATAACTGAAGAAAGCAGAAGCTCGTTTCAGCAGAAAACTCACCAAAACCTGTGAACCTATCTTCCACAACCTAGGGGATCTAAGCATCTGCACCGAAGAGATGAAGAGATCTATCCGCCTTATCAATGAGGCGCATGCAGATATGAACCCCGCGGCACCTTGCAATCCTTTTGGAGGATTAACTCGTCTAAAAGCAGCTGAGAGGAAACTTGCTGATATACACTTCTTAGTAGACAAAGAAGTGGAGGAACTCGCACTAGGCATGGATACTATGCAGCAGGAGGCTGAGAAGTTCCAACGTCAACTCGATTATCAGGCTGAATCAATTGCATCGATCGATGAGCTCAACCTCACATCGATCGATAGGCGACTGACTGAAATCGACGGCCAGATGAAGCTCTTTGCCGAGAAGCTTCACGAGAATCTATAGAAGCAAAAATCGACCGATGAACAACATGTTGCATCGATCGATATACAGACTTGAAAAATCTGCACCAGAGCTGACTTGGATAAGTTAGCCGATGAAGTCTACACGGCAATCACAAACGTGGATGATTCACAAGACAGAAGTCTAGAGCAGACGTATTTCCCGCTAATCAACGAGGTTGGCAGCATGGAATCTAGCATAGAAGGGATGCAGAAAGAAATCAGAGCCATTCAGAGGCAGCTTGCGAGCAGACCTGCACCCTTAGCATCGATCGACAGAAGAAGCAGCGCAGCGATCGACGGATCTCAAAAGCCATCGACCGACAATTCAACAAAGGAATCGATCGATACCAGCTCCATCCACGACAAAATGATCCAACGCCTTGATTCAATGCAATCAGAGCTCAGTGATCTTTCAGAACACGCCTACGAGAAATTAGGATGGCACGAGCTCAGCATTGAAGGTCATGAAGAAAGGATTCAAAAGGATCAATGATGAGTTGATTGAGATAAAGAAGAAATGAACCAGAGAATATGAAGCCACAAGAAGCCTATTTGACTCATGGTTCGGTGAGAAGAAGGACACAGAGGATACTTGTTTCCCAACAAGTACCTTGACTTCATCTCAGTAGCTCATTCCATCCAAAGTTAAGCTAGATGACTATAATCAAAGCGCTGAGTGGGAGGCAACCCACTGTTAGATAATTTTTCATTTCGTTTTTATCTTTAGGATTTTATTTTTCGTATTTGTTTTTCTTTGTAGTTACGACTAGACGATTACCACTGAAATCGACCGACATGACACAGTCGATATCGATCGACATGAACCAAACAAAAGCGATCGACGAAGGCGACTCAACATCGATCGATATGCATCACTGTCAGTTATATCGCTCTAACTTTTTCGATATCAGTGTATTTTATTTTTGCCTATGCCTTAACCGGACTGGTTATACACTGAGGACAGTGTATGATTTAAGTCTGGGGGGATGATTACTGATGCTGTTTACCTTTTGACTTCATCTAAAAATATTTTCAAAATGGTTTTTATTGAGTCAAGAAAGGGATAATGATATTTTAAATTTTCACTTTTTATCTAACCAATCTTTTAGGCACCATTCTTAGATTTGTTGATGCAGAATGTACTATCGATGCTAAAGTTGATCACCTATCAGCTATGACAACGCTTTCATTGATTGTCTGGAGGAACCAAAGCTGATTTCCAACCTAACCTGACATTCTCTGCTTGTCTTGGGGCTTGGTATACATGGGATCGGATGCTTCAAACAAGTCCGGAAGGTAAAGCCTTGTGTAGATAGTTTTATCACCCTCTCTCTCTCATTTTCGAATTTAGATTTAATTTTATTCAGTTAAAAAAACGAAAATTAGCTTAAGTTTATGTTCTAGGACTAGTTAGTTATTACTTAGGAAGGAATTCGAACAGGGCTTGGCCGTTACCCCCCTCAAGACTTGATTCATAAGAATTCTATATGTAAAGGATTCGAACAGGACTTGGTGGTTACCCCCTTCAAGACTTGCTTCGCAATGAATCCTAGGATATATGTCAAAAAGAAGTGAACAGGACTTGGTGGCTGCAACCATTAAGGCTTGATTCATGGAAGCCTGTCCAATCTTGGTCAATGTCTTGCAAATGAAAGCATACTTGACTAGGACAGAAATAGTAGAGAGAGAGGATAGGAACTAATTTTTACCTGCAGGTCCAGATACTTGTTTGAGCAACCTTGCATCCTGTGATCGATACTCCCAAGGTAACTGCGCTTTTATTTTTATGTACAGAAATGAAATCGGTAGAGGGGTTAGTCAGACATGATTGCTAAGTCGTTGGCTAGATGATCAAGGTTGTTTAATTAGGATATTGCATAATATGCTTCTGTGATTGACAGATTCTTAGATGTGGTTTGCAACAAAGTAGAGGTTATGATTCTAAGTTTGAATTTGATTTAGTCCCTGCTTTTTAAAACCTCTTTCATAAAGACTGCCTGTGTGTTTGCTTGAGGACAAGCAAAATGTTAAGTCTGGGAGAGTTGATATACCATGGATTTTACCCGTTTTTACCTATGGTATATGAGTGTTTTTACTACTATTATCTATGTTTTGGAGTCTTTAGGTATGTTTCAGATTCAGGAGCATTTTGGAGAAAAGTGATGTTTTAGGTGCCTTTTTGGAGCTTAAAGAAGAGTTCACCCGTGATCAAGACCAGAGGTCGACATCCAGAGTTACACATCGATCGATGCACACTTTGTGCTATCGATCGACACACATTTGCCGAAGGACGATACATCGAGATCATAATCGATCGATATACACCATGTACTATCGATCGATATCGAAGCGGTAGAAGACAAGTTGGACCTGGCCGAACTTGAAGCCCAAGACATCACATTTTACAAGATTGCTCCTGACGAGTTTTTAACCTAATGAACTCATATTTATATGTGCCTAAGTGTTTTGGCACCGTAGAGTTTTTACAAGTTTCTAACTACCTTTCTACCTTCATCTTTTCTACTCATTTCTTTTACTGTTTTCATTACTTTGCAAGTTCTCAATAAAGTTCTATTCAGTTCTTTACTTGTTCTTCTTAACAAAGGTTATAGGATTCTAGATCTAGAGGAGAGATCAAGAGAGATTTGTGATTGGAACCTAAGTGTTCACCCTCTAATAGATCTATGAACTCCTATTATTACATTATTGCTATGAATTACTTAGCCATGTCTGAGTAGATTCATTTGTTAGATTTAGGGTTTAAATAGGATATGAGGGATTAGCCCCAGCCTATATCTGCTATAGTTGTGATATTTATTGTTAGGATTGTTCACTAATGCTTTTCTAGCTTAGCTACCTATAACATGAACTTGGATTGTATTATTCATTAAATACAATTCCTGACAACATCCTAAACATGCTATGACCCTCTTGAGACATGCGAAAGCTAATCTACGATCATGGTGAGCATTGTATCAACTCGCGCATAATGTCTGCTTAGAGCCGTATCGATCGATACTCCTATAGAGTAATCGATCGACGTAGCTAGAGGTGTATCGGTCGATATTTCTATCGAATAATCGATCGGTACTTTCGGCGATATAGCTGGCCGCAAACACCATTTAGTATCTAAGTAATAGATGGTCTAAATATTGCGAGAGCTGATGGATTCATTTAATAGTGTTGAGCTCTGACATATCATGCAAGCAACTTGTTAGCATTTATAGTATTTATAATCCTGAATTCCTAAATACCTACCCTGAATCTAACTACTTTTCTTTATTGTCTTAAAACCAAAACCTTTCAACTGAGTAATCTTACCATTACTCAACAAACCTGCAATTTACTTTAAACCATTTTCAACCTAGCATAGTCACTAAGATTGCATCTTATTTGTACACTAGCTCTCTGTGGATTCGATCCCTAAGTACTACAACTGAACCTCTTATTTGAGAGAGTAAAGTCACTCCTTAGGGTAATTTGAGTGATATCAAGAGGTTTGAAGGTGGGACTCATAACAAAAAGAAGCTCTTCTTAGTTCTCAACCTGATAACCTTGCATAATCATACCAAATAGCAAGAGCAAAGACTTCATTTAACTCTAACTTCTCAAGGCCTATCTTAACTCGTTTAATCTCTACACTCAACATCATGAATCCACAAACTCAAATCAGCCAACTCTCACATTCATTAAGCAAAATACTAAGTGAATTCTTGCAAATGGTCAAATAGTCCAAATCATTTGGTTTGGTGAGAAAAGGCTTTAGTGCAAAGTGAATCAAGAAGTTGAAGATGTTCTTTCAAAGTGGTTTACTCTCAAAATAAAGTAGCCTTGACATTGCACATAATATATCTAAGAAAGGAATCAACTCATGCATACAATGCTCAATCTCCATTGTTCTACCCCTTTTCCCAAATATACAAGTTACACTCATACTCTCAATGCCAAACCCCCACTCACATCTCTCACCCAAAGACTTCTCCAAAACACTCAAAGATGCTTTCTCACTTGGAACTCTTTCTTTTTGAAGTCTACAAGGGATTTTTCACATTTTTAAACTCTTATCAGATCTTTCTAAACATTTCTAGCCCCCTTTTCTTTATTCCTTTTTTAATAAGGGGGCCAAGCCTTTCTTTACAACATGAGCTAGAAGTTTCTTTTACTTATCCCATAAAGACTAATCACTTTGAGTTCTAAGAGTCTATTCTTTTCTTTCATAACCTTTTCGCATTCCCAAGATCAAACTTTAAAACACTCTCCCACCCCATCCTACAAGCTAGACAAAATGAGTCCCAGATCTAGCAAATAATTTAGACCAAGCATTGTCGTTCCCAATACTCTCAACATTATGCACATGTAAAGATTTCCAAAAAGACCTCACTCAACAATCAATGATGACTTGTTAGGAGGGGAGGGTTTAAGGGAATGGACTACCACTTGAGTTTGTCAAAAAGATTGGCAAAATATATGAGACAACTCAAGTTTGTATAGCCATGATTCAGCACACAAAGGACCATAAGCAAGAAGCATTAAATTCATTCAGTTTAAATAAGATTGTAGTTGGCATCTAAGAGTGAGTTTCAACAATCAGTGAGTTTTAAGAGGAGTTTTCAAGGCTCGAAGTTTACAAGCTTTCTAATGGATGCTCAAGCTATTTGCCATGATTACAAAGGTTATCAAATTGAGTACTTAGCATGAGCTCTTTACAAGGTTGGTATTATCCTAGTCCCAATGCATGATGCAATCCTATATGCTCAAGACTTATAATATTTTTTTGTTTTTCTATGCAAATAAGTGAATGCTCTAGACTCAATCCTTATGCAACTACATGCTTCTTTTTGCTGTTTTTAAAAATTTGATACAGGACTTTTCAAGGGTCCAAGATCAAATCAATGTAGTATAAAAGATTGCCGAACCCACAGAAAACTAGAGACTTATACACCAAGAATACACAAACTCTCCTAATCTAAGAAAATATGAAGATTGATGATGGTAACAAGCTAAGATTCTAAAAATATAAACAAGGTGATCTCAAATCTAATCAAGAAACAAGCACAAGAACTCAATCAAATACTAAGGTAGAACCCATGGGATTAGGGATTTGACTTTAGGTGATTAAGATCCAATCTAAAGGTGGCAGCTTTTCAATCAATCTATCAACCTTAAGCCTAGACACAATCCTAAACAAACTCTTTCTCTAGATTAATGCTCATTTGCTAAAATAACTCAAGCATCAAATCTCTTTGGTTGAATGTCATCTAAGCAATCATTAATATCATATTTCAGGGATAGAGGAGCAGTTCTTTTATCAGAAGTCCAGAATTCAATGGATGGGGCTGGGGGACCGTAATACACGTTTCTACCACAAGGTTTGCCAAAGTCGAGCAGCAAAAAATGCTATTCGGAAGTTAGTGGGTGAGGATGGCAGGATCCTGACAGAGCAGAATGATATCATGCAGGCAGCAGCGGCTTACTATGAAAACTTTCTTAATGATCAAACACCGGTAGGTGAGGAAGTATCACAAAGTGACACCGAGGAACTGGTTGATTTGAGGTGCTCCAATGCAGATGCTGCAGCGCTTGTTAGTCCAGTTAGCGGGGAGGAAATTCGTAAGGTGCTTTTCTCAATGCCTTCTAACACGGCTGCTAGCCCAGATGGTTTCCCAATGGAGTTTTATAAGGCATCATGGCAGGTGTTTGGTCGGGATTTCATCACTGCTGTTCAGTCTTTTTTCATGTTTGGATTCATGCCTCGAAGTATAAACGCTACCCTTCTATCGTTGGTCCCCAAGACTACGAGTGCAGAAAGTATGAAGGATTTAAGACCGATCGCGTGCTCTAATGTGGTATACAAAGTAATTTCCACTATCATAGCAAGGAGGCTCAAAGCTACGCTTCCTCTAGCCATCGAAAAGAATCAGTGCGCGTTCATTAAAGGTCGTCTATTGCTCGAGAATGTACTTCTTGCTACAGAATTGGTAAAGGATTATCACAAGTCTTCAGTATCTTCTCGTTCAGCTGTCAAATTGGATATATCTAAGGCTTTTGATACTCTCAAGTGGTCTTTTGTGGAAGCTAATCTACGTTCAATGCACTATCCTGAGTTTTTTGTGACATGGATCATGCGCTGCATTGAAACTGCTACGTTTTCAGTTTCTGTTAATGGAGAACTAGAAGGTTTCTTTCCTAGTTCAAGAGGCCTACGTCAAGGGTGTTCCCTTTTGCCTTACCTGTACATAAATTGTCAGCAACATCCTTTCCAAACTACTGAATCGGGCAGTGTTGGCCAATAATATCGGATATCACCCACTGTGTAGAGAGATCAACCTCACCCACTTGAGCTTTGCTGACGATAATGTTGTATTTACAGATTGGGAACCTCAATCTCTCACTGGCACTTTGGAGGTATTTCATGAGTTTGCAACCACTATGTATAAATATATCCAAATCCACAGTTTTCGCAGCTGGACGAGGGAAGCTGGCTCTTGAAGCTGAGGCAGTGGCAGTTGGTCTGTCAGTTTCAGCTTTACCAATTCAATATGGGATTACCACTCACTACAAAGACCATGACGAGACAAGACTATGAGCCGCTGTTAGCAAAGATTCGGAACAGATTCTTATGCTGGACGAGCAAAGCTCTTTCCTTTGCTGGTCGTTTGCAGTTGATCAAGTCTGTTATATCAAGTATCACAAACTTCTGGTGTGCAGCTTTCTCTCTACCTCAAGGTTGCATTGATGATATCGAGAGTATTTGCTCTGCTTTCTTATGGAGTGGTTCACCAAATATTACACATAAGGCAAAGATAGCTTGGATAGATGTTTGTACACCGAAGGAGGAAGGGGATTTGGGAGTGCGTAGAATAAAGGACATGGTCACAGTGTTTGCACTTAAATTGATATGGTGCATTTTCGAAGAATCTGATTCTCTATGGACAGCTTGGGTGAAGCAATATTTGATACGAGATATTTCTTTTTGGGATGTAAAGATTCGGTCAGCTGGTTTGTGGGTCTGGAATAAGCTGTTACAGCTTCGCCCTAGAGCTCAACGGTTTCTGCGGATGGAGATACATAATAGGAAATCTGTCCAGTTTTGGTCTGACCTATGGCACCCTTTGGGAAGACTTATTGAAGTTATTGGGGAGAGAGGCATTCTCAAGTTGGGCATTTGTATAAGTGCAAGGACTAGTGATGTGATCAATGAAAATGGATGGCACATTAGACACTGCAGGGACTTGAATCTTCGCGTGCTGGTTGCACAGATTGTGCAGTTCTCAGTTTCCTTAGAGCCAAACGTCAATGATGTTGCTTTATGGAGGGATGTCTCGGAAGGTTATCACAACAGATTCTCTGCTCATGCAACGTGGGAGCTAATTCGGAACCACAAGGAGGAGGTTTCTTGGACTAAAATGGTTTGGTTCTCACAAGGTACCCCTCGCTATAGCTTCATCACTTGGCTTGCGATGAGGGATAGGCTCTCCACGGGTGCACGGATGCGTAACTGGGGTCAGGATCAGAGTTATCTTTTCTGTGGTGAGCCAGACGAGTCAAGGGACCACCTTTTCTTTGCTTTCCCAAACACGTTTACTTTATGGTTAGAGATCACGGGTTCGTTGCTGGTGACGGAAGCGAGTCCTGACTGGGAGACTACGATAATGCAGCTAATGAGTACAACACAAGATTACCTTTCCTCCATCCTTTTGAGGTTAGCTTTTCAAGTGTCTGTGTATTTCGTATGGAAAGAGCGTAATGAAAGGAGACATCTGCAATCCCACAAAGCTGTTCGTCAGCTAGCTCATATCACTGATAAAACAATAAGAAAGCAGATCACTGCAACAATGTACTTTGAAAAGCCAAGGGTCCATGGTCTCATGCGCTGTTGGTTTGGTTCTAGGATACACAATACGTAGGCATTATTTGATTTTTTATTCTTTTGAGGTTTTACTACTTTTGCCTTGTACATAACACTCTTTGATGATCAATAAATTTAACATTTCATCAAAACAAAATCATTAATATCAAGTCTATTAGCCATCTTAACACATTTAACAACAAATCTCTTTGGTAAAGAATCTTAAAAGCTTAAGAGAGTTGGTTCATGCATTTCATCAAACACCTTGTGGGTGGAAAATGCCTAAAGCTCAACTTTAGAGAGGCCAACTCTAAAATAGCATTAAAAACACTCTCTAAGCAAGGAACAAGAAGGATCTACACTAAAACACCCTAGATCTAGCTTAATCACCCTTAGTCTCCCTAACCCATGAATCCAAAAATGGATTACTCACTAATCACCATGATTACTCTCAAACCCATGAAGGATTTTAGCTTAATCATGTGAAGAAAGCAAAATAAGAACTCAAGATCAATCAAGAACACAAGAACAAGATGATGATTTGATTCAAGGAAAGAACTTTCACCAAAAGGTTTTTGTGTTTTCTTAAGAGATAATAAGATAAGTCCCAAATTGGGATTACAAGAGTATTTATACTTAGGTTTAGAAAGAAAAAAACATCAAGACAAATGACTAAAATGGCCCTTGGATCACTTCATGGTCGACCAAAGGAGGAGAAAAACGCTCAGGATAGGAGCTGGACCAGTGCCCACGCACTTCTACCCGCGCAGGATGGTCTGGGTCGTCCACCCCGCGACCTTTCGCCCGCGCGAAGTCCTGGGTCGTCCGCGTGGCCCGCGCGGGTCGTCCATCCCACGACCAGGGTTGATACACCTCTAGTAAATTGATCATAACTCATGTTGGGGTCAAAAACGGTCCCGACGAAATTAACATTCGAAAATATTTCTTGAAAAAGATAATTCTCGTAAAAATTACTTAAACTAATTTTTACGATAAAATTATTGAAAAGATTTGTCTGCAGCGTCAAAACAAACTCCAATGGTTCGAGCATCAATCCACTCGATGATGGTCGAGTGGACATCGTAACTTGTCTACTCGACGATCGTTGTTGGGGTCAAAAACTGTCACGACAAAGTTAGTATCGAAACGTTCAATAAAAACATACATCTCTGATATCTTTACGAAAAATATCGTCAAAGTCGAATCCTTGCGAGGAATTCTACGACTAAATCGTGTCTTCGTTAAAAACCCGATCACTCGAAACAACGAAAGATCAACAACGGCGAAGGCTCGGCTCGATCATAGTAAAGCAGCTAATGGCACGCCCGGCTCGGTCGCTATAGCGACCGAGCCGCAATACAAGATCGGTCGCTATAGCGACCGAGCTCCGGACAGTGCTCGGTCGCTATAGCGACCAAACATGCATGCATCCCGGTCCTTCCGTAGCGTCCGAAGTCTTCCGAAATGACGATACGACGTAAAACTGTGCAGTCTCGACTATCCTCATTACAACCTTCCGCAAACCACGGCTTAACCATTTCTTGATTTGTGATCAAATGGAATCCTTGGTCTGGTTTTACGATAAAAACCGCGGAAAATATCTTTATCAAAGAAACCGTAATAAACGTCCCAAATCAAAAGACGGTCCAAGGAGTCCTAAAACTTGATTCGAGGCCCACTTACGATTTCTTAAAACCCATAAACGCTATGACGGTTATGCTTGGTGAGATAAACATCAAATTCCGCGGATAAATAGAAAGTTTCCGCAGATAACCATGAAGATCGGAAAAATGAAATATCTCCATTTTTTGGACTATGACGGCTTAAGGGCAAAAGAGGAAATCGTAAACCGACCTAGAGGAGAGTATATAAGGAGTTCAAGACGAGAGGCACAGGGGGACTCATCTAGACTCAGAATTCTCTGCACTTAGAAACTTTAGGCTTAATTCTCGACAAGTTCGGTTTCTATGACTGGCACACGATTACTAGACGAACTCGCCTAGGCAGTTCGATCTCTTGTCCAGCTCTATCAATTGAACTACGTTCGACTTGATCCTCGAAAGGGGTACGTAGGCAGCCTTTATAAGGTTCAGTCCGAAATCAATCAAAAACCTTTTTTGTATCTTTTTCGTCTTTTGTTATCGAGCTGCGACTCAACTAGGTTTAAGGTTTTGGGTCGCTAGAACTAGGTAACTCGCTGACAGCCTTTGTGGCCAAAACTTTTATAATCTCTTGTAATGATCGCAACGCTCTTACGCGAATAAGATCTACTGTTTTCTCTAAATTTATTTTGTTATCTTTTCATATTTTCAGGGAAATTAGGGTTTTCCTACTTTCTTTATTTATACGATATATTGACAGTGCAAATTTCGGTTCCCACAACTCCTCCAATATAGCTCCAAATGAGTTGAAACCACTTCCATTGGAAAGCTAACTCAAATTACTAGGTCTTCCCAGAATCTTAGGAACAGAAGACATCTTTAAAGCCTCCATCCAGGTTCATATTTCACCCCCTTTTGGATCACAATGCTCCCAAAAACCTCCAATCACTCCATGGCACACTCCAACACCTAATAAGGACATATGAATGCAATATGGACTTAAAGAAGCCTAATACCTAATACATGATTAAAATGCACAAGATATGAAGGCTAAAAACATGTAAATATGCAAGATATCAACTTCCCCACACTAGTCCTTTACTTGTCCTCAAGTAAACTTTTCTAAAACACGAGGAGAGATATGAAGATGGAAGCTTAGCCAAAAGAAACACTCAAGCACTCAACTTGACATCCTAAAGAAACATAGCAAATAGCATGAGGAAACTCTCTTATTATACTCTAGCTTCAAGGCCTATCAATACTCTTATGTCTCTACACAAGATGCAATGCCTATCAACCAACAAGTCTCTTAACCAGCTCTCACATTGATTCACAACACACACACACAAGGTGAATTCTCACAAATGGGCATATGATCTAAATCATTTGGCTAGGTGATCAAATGGTCTAATATGGATGAAGATTCAATGCAATCATTTTAAGGTGGCAATCACTCAAAAATCAAGGAGCTTGATCATTATGCAAAATTTATCTAAGATTAGAAGCAATTCATGCATACATAGATCCATTCTCATCATTCTACCCTTTTCCTAAGTGATCCCAAGTTCTACCCTCATATTATATCATCCCATAACCCAAAATAACACCTTCTCACATCACTCATCCAATGAACAACTCTCTTTTTCTTTTGACTCAACCAACTAGGGACCTTTTATTCACTTTACAAATCTCTAACTCTTATTCTTTTCCCTTCCCCACTATCTTATTGAATCATTCTTTTTCTATTTCTTTTTTTTTTTTTGAGGGGGAAGGCTCCAATGGATACAATATAGAGCTCTCTTTCTTTCTATTCTAAGGTCCCTAGGGATTTTCTTTTCTCATTATACTCTTTTGTTCATCTTCCTCACTCCCCAAACCCAAGATATAAACCTTTAGGAAACACAAATCCACTCACCATCCTAGAAGCTAGCTCAAATGATGATCCTATGCTAGCAAGAGATGAGAACAAATCTATGTCGCCTCGAATACTATCAAGATTTTGCACATGACAAGCTATCAAAAGAGGCCTCACTCATTCAAATCAATGATTGTTCTCAAAGAATGGCTAGGGTTTAAGGGTATGGAAGTGCCATTTGGGTTAACAAAGAGTGGTACAATGGAAAAAGATAACCCAAATGTGTATGAGATCCATGATCAAGTATGCAAGTGCCCATATGAAAGAAAGATTAAGTTCATTAAAGTCTAAGTTTAGGTTGGAGCTTGTCTTAAGAACATTACCAATATCAAGCACACAAACATGTTTCAAGAAGAGTTTTCAAGGCTCGAAGCATGCAAGGCTTTCAAGAGATGCTTAAGCTACTTGATATGTTTAGCTAGGGTGTCAATTTCAGTGCAAGACAAGTGTTCTTTACAAAGCATTATCGACAACTGCTCCATATGCAAGTGAATGCAACCTATATGCTCTAGACTCATTCTTAAGAATGCAAGTGATGCAACTACATGATATTTATGCATTTTTTTCAATTTTTTTGGAATTTTTATGCAAATATCTATCTACAATGCATGACTCATGACATAAAACACATAAAAGATCAGCAACTTGGTACCTCCCCCACACTTAAATCACACAGTCTCTGTGTTATCTAGTAGAGAGAGATACACAAAAAGGAAAACTAAATGCAAATGAGAATGGTATATACAATGGTAAGGTGAAGGAGTACCTCTATGGAGCGTGGGAGGAGGCTAATGCCTCGCACTCAGAGTCGTCTTCCTCATCAGTTGAGGCTAGTCAAGGTGATTTGTTGCCGGAAGTTGATGGTTGAGCTGGTGGGTTCCTCTTGGTGCGAAGAAGCTGCTTCGTGGTTTGAGGAGGACTTGGCGCCAAAGGGTCATGTAGCGGCTGAGGCTGAGGTGCAAAGATGTCACCAATGTCCTCTGCTGTGCAGCCAGCTACAGCCCCTCTAGTCAAGATATCAGTCACCTTCTTCATGAACTGAGCTGAAGCCTCAGCTTGCCTCTTCACAGTCCTTCTCAGCTCTTTGCACTTGTTTGTTAGCTTGAAGATGGTTCTGTCCTGAGCCTTGTTCCACCTCTCAAGATTTCCAATATGTTCATGAGCTTGGCAAAGTGGACCAAGAGGCAAGGAACCAGGGCGCTGATCAAAGTGGTAACGAAGAGGGCCACAGAGATGCTCAGTGGTCTTGCTTGTGTGACCTTCATGGAATACAACTGCCTTGTCTGCTCTCTTCTTGGCGATTTTTAAGGTCATGGGACCAAGAGCTCCATGCGATTTAAGGAAGTGTCCCTCACCAATATAAAATCTGATTGCCCCTGGAAGCTTCAAGTTGGTGAGGTTCCAGTTTGGAAGAACCACTTCAACTGCTTTGGTAGACCTCAGGAAGAAGATTGAGCTTTCCTTAAGTAGCGTCCATCCATGAAGGTTGGACCAACTGCATCATTTCCCAAACTTATTCCCTTGTGAGCAAGCAATGGTGTTATCAAACCACCAATCCCAATCTGAGCCTCTAGATCCTTGTTTGTCCAGCCCCAATCCTTATAGTACATGAGGCGATGCACAAAGAATCCCACCATTCCAAAGTCTTTGTAGAAGTCAGTGGGAACAAAAGGCAATTGAGGGGGGAAGCATAGTGTTGGACAGCTTGATGTAGAAGTTTCAACTCATCTCCAAAGACCGTTCCTACTTCCTTCCTTGGGAATATGTTGTGGACAAGCAACCTGTGGAGATAGCGCACTGAAGGATGTCTAATGGAGGCGTTCTTGTCACGGTTGGCGCTCCTATTCTTGCCTGATAGCAGCTTCCAAGTCAAGCTTGTGATGTTCTGCTCTCTTTTGACTTTGGCAAGCCTTGGAAAGGATGGCTCTTTCTGGTCTTGAAGGCTAATCACCTGCCCAATCTCCTTGAAGGTCATAGAGTGGGTTATCCCATCAATCTTGAACTGTATCTTTCTCCGTCCTTGCCTCACATGCTTGGAAGTGTGAAAGGTTGCCTCCAATGATGCCAAGAATTGGCATGAGACCTCTTTGAATGTAGGGTGAGCCATGGTGTAGAAGCTTCCCATGTTCATGTGTTCTAGCATGGCTTGGATGTCTTCTTCAATCTCCAGCTCCTTCAGGATCACCTTATCAACAAATCTTGTTGGAGGCCAAGAAACACCACGCCTCATGTGCTCTACCAGCTAATCTTCAGTAGGCTTCTTGCTCCTATCCCTATTAGCATTGAACTTAGCCTTCTTGAGAGGACCCTTCTCATCTTCACTACTCCCCTCACTGTCCTCCAAGGGAGAAGACGCTTCACCATCATCATCAGCACTCTCTTCAACTACAGATTTCTTGCCTTCTCTCTTAGCATTTGCTCTTGTTCTAAGCATGTTCAAAGCTTTCTGCCTACGATCCTCTTCACATTCTGGCATGGAGCCTCTGCTCTCTCTTCTGCAATCTGAGCTTCACCTTTTTTTCCCATTGGTACCTGAAAGTTCAAGCCTTGGAAGAGAGTAAGCACAAGAAAGGATAAAGCTTTTGAAAGAGAGAAACTTGAATG
Source organism: Brassica nigra (assembly GCA_016432835.1). NCBI lineage: Eukaryota > Viridiplantae > Streptophyta > Magnoliopsida > Brassicales > Brassicaceae > Brassica > Brassica nigra. Next base: position 50,226,856 of record CM028247.1, read on the forward strand.
AGCAATTGTGCGCTCAATCTAAGATCAACAACCTAAGCAAAAGCTATCAAAATGCAATCAAGCTTGCAAACAAGAGAGATATGAGCGAAGGGTGAAGCTCTCATGTTCAAAACTTTTTTTTTTATGAACATGAGAGTTTCAATCAAGCAAAAACCATGAGCAATCAGTGTGCAGGTCGAGATTACATCCTAATCAAGCTCTACAACATCTTAGCTAACCAATCTAAACCACAATCAACCTCAATTAAGAAACTTTTGAAAAAGCCCCAAATCTCATGAACCCTATTTTCTCAAAGTTCAAATTCAACTCAAATTCACCATGAAATAAACTACACAGCATGATACATAAGCCTTCCCTAGTCTATTTCACAAGAATCTAGCAAGATAATGATCCAATTTCAAGTTCAAATTTTTAGGGTTCATGAGCATTACGAATTTGAACTTAAAGAAACCATACCTTGCTGTGGATGAATGGAAAAGAAGAATGGATTCAAGGAAATAGACTATGAGGGTGAAGGCTTGGATTTAGAAAAAAGAATGGAGTGATTTGGTGGACATTTGAGTGAGATATGGTGTTTTTGGTGTTGTGGACGCTAGAGAGGTTTTTAGATTTGGGAAAAGGATGAAATGAGGGAGAGGAGGCCGATTTAGGTCATAGGAGTCGAACTGGGTCGGGTCGGAAGGTGGGTTATCGGGTTTGGGCGAGAAAGGGTGAAGAAATCATACCTGGGTCAAGGCGCGGATCCTGACTGGGTCAGGTCGCGGGTTGGATCGGATCGGGCCATACTCGCACAAGCTTCCCCGCGCGTCCATACACTCTGTCCTGAGCGGTTGTTTGAACCAACCGGGTTTGCTCTTGATCCAAGACCGCGCGGGTCGTCCAACCCGGTTGGTTCTACCCGCGCATTTTCTTCTCTTCTCCTGAACATTAAACCGCGCGGGTAAGCCTACCCGGTTGGTTCTACCCGGTTGGTTCTACCCGGGCGTTTCTCGACCAAAGACTCCATTTCTTCTCCCAACCTCATTTCTTTGCTTTTCCACCACTTGATCGAAGCCTTCTTGACCATATTTACTCTACTTCATCCAAATGTCTTGAAAAAGAAATCCTAATGCAATATTTACAAGGATAGACATGGGACTTCCTCCCAAGTGAGCTTGTTTAAAGTCACTAGCTTGACTTTGCCTCCTTTTATATTAGACTGGGGTAGGATCAGAGAGTGGGGAAGATGTCCCATTCTCCTTGTTGGCCATGTACTGCTTGACCCTCTGTCCATTCACTGTGAAATCTCCACCCTACTTGTCCCAAAGCACAATTGCTCCATAAGGCATCACTTCTTTAACCACAAAAGGTCCGGACCATCTTGACTTGAGCTTCCTGGGGAACAATTTCAGCCTAGAGTTGTAGAGAAGAACTTGATCACCAGCCTTGAACTCTCTCTTCAAGATGTTCTTGTCATGAAAAGCTTTGGTCCTCTCCTTGTAGATGCTTGAGTTCTCAAAAGCATCCATCCTTATTTCATCAAGCTCATGTAGCTGAAAGAGTCTCTTCTCCTTGGCACTCTTGATGTCAAAGTTCAGAAACTTTACAGCCCACAAAGCCTTGTACTCAAGCTCAACTGGTGGATGGCAAGCCTTCCCATAGACAAGGTTGAAAGGTGTAGTACCCAAAGGAGTCTTGTAAGCTGTCCTATAAGTCCGAAGTGCATCATCAAGCTTGCTAGACCAACCCTTCCTCTTATATCCCACAACATTCTCCAAAATAGACTTGATCTCCCTGACGGAAAGCTCAACTTGACCACTTGTTTGAGGGTGATAAGTGTTGGACCCAAAAATCGATATTTAATAAGTGGGCCAAGGCCCATCGATGTCGACAATACAATTCTGGATAAAGAGGTCGACCAAGAATCTCTAAAGCCCGGATCAGCCAGAAGAGTAGTTCGAGTTAAGGGTCCACCAAGAAACCAACAAAGATTTGGTCTTAGCGACTCCGAAGGAAGAGAAACAGACTCCGGAGATGGAGGAAGAGGTTGAACGAGATCGCGGAGTCAAGGAACTATAAGAAGGGAGCTAAGGTAAGAAAGAAGGACACTGAAAAACCCTAGAGAGAGAACTAACAGCAGATCGATCTCTTTTAGCTCACTTTAGTTCTGTATTCGTTTCGGTCTTATTTCTAATTCTTGATCTCATTTCTTCATTGTATTCAACTTACTAAAATCAATAAAGGTCCATTATTGTCAACCGGAATCTAATTTAATCATTGTGTTCTGAAGAAGTCGTTGCCAACATTACTTTTCTTCCCTAGTTTAAACATCTCAAACACTACAAAATACTTAGTGTAGATTTTAGGATCTACATTTTGGCACCGATTGTGGGGAAGAAAAAACGATCAACATCTTTGCTGAGAATCCGATCTAAGGTTCCTAAGCACAATAATGGATCCCAATCAAATCCGATCTGGAAGCTCGAAATCAGGAGTCGCTGACTCCGATCTCACTGGATCTAATCCAAGAAACGACGTGCCCCCTGTCAGACTAAACAGTACGACTACAGCGGACACATCCCAGCAGTGGATTTCATCTTCGGGAGTCACCGGAACAACGAACCAAAGTCAAACCTGTTCAAGAGTTTGGACCAGAACCGGACAGAATCCTTCCGGCGACGATCCGGCCTCTCGAGCACAATCGCGGCCAGTACGATACCAAGGAGAAGGATCCCAACAACCATTACGATCAAACCCAGCCGCAAGAGGCCTGAATTACAACGGGTCCGGAGAGATCCCAACCAGGTCCCAAGGACCGCCAAACACGCCCTCTACGGCTCACAACACCTCTCCCGCAAGATCGGAAGAGATACGATCGCAGATCTCACCGACTAATATTGGCTCTTCAAGAGACAGATCCACGCCCAATAACAGAAGCGGAATCGATCAGACTCCTCTAACCGATTTCACATAAGAGCCTAGACAGGCTCGAGGTTATACGTTTCAAGATTTTACGAATACTGAACATCAACGAGAAAGATCCGCGATGCTAAATGAAGCTGGCGACTTTTAAGAATATATTGAACGGAACGATGCCGAGCTCAGAAGGATACACGCTATCATGCATACAGCAACAAGCTCAGCCCCCGACATCGACCAGGTGATCGAAGAGACTAGGAGAACTCCTTTTACTAGCCGGATCACCAGCGTTCGATTGCATGATATTGGTAAAATCAAATTCCCTGAGTACTCTGGAAACTCCGATCCTAAAGCGCACATTCGAGCTTTCCGACTATCGATATCCCAAGCACATTTGAACGACGAGGAAAAAGAGGTCGGATACTGCCGCTTCTTTGCCAAAAATTTAACTGGCCCGGCCCTTGAATGGTTTGCCGGCCTCGAAGGAAACTCAATCGATAACTTCACTCAGCTCGTTTCAGCTTTCTTAAAACAATACTCTGTATTCATCGAAACAGGGCGACTGATATCTTGCATATTTACATGTTTTTAGCATCCATAACTCATTCATTTTGATCATATAGGTTAGGAATTAGGCATCTATAGGTCCATTTTGCATTCATTTGTCCTTATCAGGTGTTGGGGTATGCTTTGGTGTGATTTGAGGTGTTTGGAAGCCTTATGGACCAAAATGTGGTGAAGAATCAAGTTTGGCCATGAAAAGAGAAGTCAATCCATGATCTGATCAAGAAAAAGATGAGCATGGACGGAGGCGTTAGAGATGTCTTCTCTTGCTAAGATTTTATGAAAAACACAGAAAATTGAGTTAGCTTTCCAATGGAAGTGGTTTCAAGTCATTTGAAGCTGTATTGGAGGAGTTATGATCAGTTTACTAGAAGCACATCAAGCTGGCCGGGAAGACTGGTCCGGGTACAGCCACCCGGTCGGAAGAGAGCTGGACGAGGCCAGGCCGGGGAAGCTGGACCGCGATGAGCTATCCGGTCGGGAGAAGGTCGAGATGGACAAGTCAGGACGACCGGGTAGGGCAGTCCGGGATGAGCAACCCGTTCGGAACGCAGGACGACCAGAACAGGGCTGGACAGGGTTGGTTGGACCGGGTTGGGTCATTTGCTCAACCCCTGACCGAAAATCAGGCTGGTTTCCCATTGGCTGAAGCCTAATTGACTCCAAGGACTTTTTAGTAATTTTTAATGATGTTCCTAGGTTTTCTACGCCTTTGTATAAATACTTATGTAATCTCCTTGACGAGAACAACTTCTTTTCTCTCAAAAACACATTTAGATCTTGAAGAAAGTTTGGATCCTTGATCCTTTTCATCTCATTTCTTTTGTGTTTATTAGATTATCTTCTTCTCTAATCATGTTTAGCCTTGAATCATCATTGATTTTGAGGTTTTCCATGGCTCTTAGTGAGTAGATCTATCTGGGGTTCATGGGCTTGGGAGACTAAGGGTGATTAGGTGTAGATCTAAGATGTTCTAGGGTAGATCCTTCTTGATCCTTGCTTGCAGAGTGTTCTTCTTGCTATTTTGGAGTTGGCCTCTTCAAAATAAAGCTATAGGCATTTCATGCCCGAAAGGTGTTCTATGAAATGCCTGAACCAACTCTCCAATGCTTTTAACATTCTTTACCAAAGAGATTTGTTGTTAAAGGTGTTAAGATAGCTAATGGAATAGTTCTTAGTGATTGCTTTCATATTATTCAACCTAAGAGATTAGATGTTTGAGATATGTTTGTGAATGAGCATTCATCTAGAGATAGAGCTTGCTTAGGATTGTGTATAGGCTTAAGGTGTTAGATTGATTGAATGTTTGCCATCTTAGATTAAAGCTTGATCACCCAAAGTCAATTCCCTTTTCCCAAGAATCCCCTTGCCTCATTGAGAAAGAAAGTTCACTCTTTTATTGCGTTTTTAATATTGTCTTAGTTCATAATCATCTTCTTATCATTGTTGCACTTAGATTAAGCATAGACTTGCATTTCATTTGCATTAGAATCACTTAGGATTGGATTGACATCTTGTATTCTACAACATTTGATTGGATCCTTGAAAAGTCTATCATCAAATTGGCGCCGTTGCCGGGGATCGAACCCGGTCACCCGCGTGACAGGCGGGAGTACTTACCACTATACTACAACAAAAAGTGGGGAATACAAATGATGAAACCTTTTTAGATGTGCTTCTAGTAAACTGATCATAACTCCTCCAATAAAGCTCCAAATGATTTGAAACCACTTCCATTGGAAAGCTAACTCAATTTTCTGTGTTTCCACAAAATATTAGCAACAGAAGACATCTCTAAGACCTCCGTCCATGCTCATCTTTATCTTGATCAGATCATGGATTGACTTCTCTTTTCATGGCCAAACTTGATTCTTCACCACTTTTTGGGCCATAAGGCTTCCAAACACCTCAAATCACACCAAAGCATACTCCAACACCTCATACGGACAAATGAATGCAAAATGGACCTAAAGATGCCTAATTCCTAACTTATATGATCAAAATGCATGAGATATGGATGCTAAAAACATGTAAATATGCAAGATATCAACTCCCCCACACTAGACCTTTACTTGTCCTCGAGTAATCTTTTCAAAACACAAGGAGGAGAGACATAGAGATGGAAGCAAAGCCAAAAGAAACTCTCATAGCACTCAACAAGACATCCTAAAGAAACATAGCAAATAGCATGAGCAAAACTCTCTTATTATGCTCTAGCTTTACAAGGCCTATCAATTACTCTTATGCCTCTACACAAGATCCAATGCTTATCAACCAACAAGTTCTCTCAACCAGCCCTCACATTGATTCACACACACACACACTCATGGTGAGTTCTCACAAATGGTCACATGATCTCAATCATTTGGCTAGGTGATCAAATGGTCTAATATGGATGAAAAGGAGGGTTCAATGCATCTTTTTAAGGTGGCAATCACTCAAGAATCAAGGAGCTTGATCATTATGCAAAATTTATCTAAGACTAGGAGCAATTCATGCATACATGGATCCATCCTCACCATTCTACCCATTCCTAAGAGATTACAAGTTTTAAACCCCTTTTTATTCCTCCCATAACCCAAAATGAAAAATACTCACATCACTCACCCAATGAACAAATTTCTTTCTTCAAGATTCAACCACTAAGGACCCTTTTATTCACAATTCACTTTTCTAAGCTCTAACACTTTTTGTTTTCCTTTCCCCACTATCTTATTGAATCTTTCTTTTCCTTTTTCTTTTTCTCTTTTTTCTCTCTTTTTTTTATATATATAAGGGGAAGGTCTCAAACATTACACAAGAGTTTTCTTATTTTTTTTTTGTTCTAGGTCCCTAGGGGTTTTTTTTTTTTCTTTCTAAATACATTCTTTTGTTCATCAATCTCAAAATTGTCACATCCCAAACCCAAGACATAAGCCTTTAAGGAACAAAAACCCCACTCACCATCCTAGAAGCTAGCTCAAATGAGGACCCTATGATAGCAAGAGATGAGAACAAATTCATGTCGCTCCCAATACTCTCAAGATTTTGCACATGACAAGCTATCTGAAAAGGCCTCACTCATGTAAATCAATGTAGGCTTCAAAGAATGGCTAGGGTTCAAGGGTATGGAAGTGCCATTTGGGTTAACAAAGAGTGGTATATGTGGGAACCGAAATTCGCACTGTCAATTTTCGATAAACAAATATGGAGGAAAAACGAGTTAACCCGATCTTCCTTGAAGGTTCGAATTCTCTGCGTAATCACTTTAGGATCGATAAAAGATAAATAGCGAGACAAGAATGAATGGTCGCTCAGAGGCGTTTTATTAGTTAAAAAGTACGAGTACAAAATTTCTCCGAGAGGAGTAGAGATATGCTAACTATCGGAACAACAGAAAAAGAGGCGGCAGAGACGTCCTAAGCCTTGCCGTACTAGTCTAACCACCTAAGTCCTAAGTTCTCTAAGCTAGCAGGAGTTCTCTAAATCTAAAATCTCGGATCCTTTTATCTTCTGCCCCAGCCCTCCTTATATAGTCACTTTAGGTCTGTGGCCCGTTTAACCTTTCGCCTTTGGGCCCAAGTTTATCTCTTTTGGAAATATTCCATTTTCCGTCGATCTTCGTAGTTATCCTCAAGCATTCATATTTATCTGCGGAAACTTAACATTTATCCTACTTTAATAAGTTAGGATAAATCGTCATAGCTCTTATTGGGCTTGGGTCTCCAAAGTCGTGAGTGAGCCCGTGGAAAAACCTCAAGCCCTCGAAAGTTCATACGATTTCTCGGAAAGATTATTTTTTCCGCAAGACAAATCGTATAGTCTAAAGAATCAAAGTTCGAGTTGATCGTCCTTGTTTTACACGATACGTTTTGCGGAAGAACCATCCTTCCTAGCTCTAGTTGTAAAACTTCGAGGATAACTCCAATCGAGTTGAACCGAGGAATGTTAGGTCCATATCTAAGGTGATATGACTTCACGGAAACCACGAGGTGCGATCTAAATCGGACGAGCTGGGAACAGACTGGACGCACCAGCGCCCGGGGCCAGCACGGGCGAGCTGGCCCCCGGGGCCAGCACGGGCGAGCAGGCTTCCAGGGCCAGCACGGGCGAGCCAGCGCCCGGGGCCAGCAGGCGAGCGGCTCCGGGGCCAGCATGGGCGAGCGCCGGCGCCGGGCCAGCAGGCGAGCGGTGCCGGGGCCAGCAGGCGGGCGGCCAGCCGCGGGGCCTGCAGGCGGGCGGCGGCGCCAGGCCAGCGGGCGGCCGGCGCCAGCCCAGCCAGCAGGCGGGCGGCGCCGGCACCCGGGGCCCAGGGCCAGCACGGGCGAGCCGGCGCTCGGGACCTCGGTCGCGCCTGTTCTTTTCCGATCCAACCTTTGTTGATCCTTTTTGCGGAAAGTCCGTAGATAGGAAATTATCTTAGCCGTTGATTTCGAGATAACCGTTTTCGACTCCAAAAGTTAGCCCCCCAGCCCGTAAGACTTGGAGACGTTTTTGTGGGCGAGTGACTTGAGTTTGAAAATCGAAATTTTTGGCTAAGAATATTTTATTGCGAAAATCCTCATATCTCTATAAGTAATAGCTCATTTCTTCTCATTCTTCACACACTCCACCCTTTTCTCAACTTCTTCCTTTTTGCTCTCTCAAAGAAGATGTCTTCCTCTCAAGTTGAAAAGAAAGATTCCGACGTCGAGATGGGTGAGGCCAGTCAGGCTCCGCCGGTCTTGGCTGTTCACGAAGCCACTCAGTCTTTCATTGCTGGGCTCGACTCTTTCAAGGAAAGATTGTCGCGTCGCAGCGCTGCGAAAGACTCGACCCGGGCGAGAACCGAGGCACCGTTCCTCCTTCGCCTGTGCCTTCATCCCCAGCCCCTCGCTCCGAGGTTCCGTCTGATGCTCCCTTGCCTACGGGAGGGGCAGTCGTTCCCGAGCAGATTCTCGACGTTCAGGATCGTCCTTCAGGCTCCTCTACCGCTTAGATCATAATTTCTGGTCGGGATGACGTGGTAGAGTCCACGCCTCCAGCTTCGAAGATCGTTCTGGGACTCCCAGCACCTAGTGCTGCACCGTTGCCTAAGGGGCGTTCGAGGGCCGGTGCCACAACTGGGGCAAAGAGGAAGAGGTGCACTAAGAGCGAAGTGGGCGAGCCTTCGGGGTTGTTGTCGCAACATCGTTCCAAGGTTTGATTTTGATTTATCCGCCATTCTTCTTTTCTTTTGCGATGATCCTTATCCTTTCTCTTTGCGGACAGTTTGTATCGCTGATTGATGGGATGCTTGGTGACTGCGGATCGGAGGTTGGGCGTCTGTTGAAGGAGTTAGAGTCGTCGAAAGAAGGGTCAAAGCGTACCGAGGCCGCATTGCAGACCGTCGAAAACACCTATGCTGCCCAGACGTCTCAGCTCGAAGTTCGAATCGGCGACCTCGAACGTGATCTCGGGAAGACCGCGAGTTCGTTGCTCAAAGTGAAGAAAGAGAAAAGACACAAAACCTCGGAAATCCGTCGTCTCCAATAAAAGATCCAAGATTACGAAGAGATGAGCGCTCATAAGTCGACAGAGACCGTCGATCCCCGCGGCGACTTCTTCGCTCGTTTGACGAGGATGGCCAGTTTGTTCGAGTCTCTGATAGCTGTCCATGAGAGGGACTTAGCTTTGGCGGGAATCGAAGGGAGCTTGAGCGAGCTTCGGCTGCTTAGGGGCGACGAGGCTCTAACTCTGGATTCCGAGGAAGCCAGGCTGCTGTCTTGCAAGGGAGAGTTGGCGGCTTCCGAAGGGGACTTTGACTCGATTCTCGCTGGTCTGAGGTCCGAGTGCACCCTTGTACCAGATTGGGAGGGCTCGGAGGATCAAGTTCAGGCAGCAGAGGATCGTGAGGCTGGCGCGGATGAGGCAGGCAGTGGAGGTGTGGTCGAGGGAGTCGATGGCGAGACCGTTCCCCCTGCGGGTGAGTTTGAGGATGAAGGTGATGCTCCAAGGTGCGTCTAGGTTTACCAATCCCTTGAGGGATTTTTATTTTGTTTGTGTTGCGGACGCTATGAGGCCATGATGTATGTTTTCGGGACTGGCCGTTGGTGGCTTTGAATCTCTGCCCTTTTTAGGGCGTTTGTTGAACTCGCGGCTCAATCTAAATTATTTTGGTTTTTATGACGTTTAAATGAACTTCTGTTTATCAAAGTTAAAGGGACAGGGTGTGAGTTGTCGTCTCATTCCTGCCTCTCAGATGATCACCGTATCCATCGATTATACAAAGCGAGACTTTTCACGGTTTACTGATTTACGCGAAGGTTCGTGAAACGAATAGACTTAAGCGAAGAGACAAGTTTTGGGATCTCGTATCGGGTACTGATACTATGTCTATGAGATGTCAAGATCCAGCGTGGCTGGGTTTAGGGCAACACCTAGGTTTACTCTCGGACTGAGGCTTTGCGATGACAGGTCGGCTTTCGTTTTGCCTGTTTGCGATTTTAACCTGACTCGTACCGTTTTAAAATCCGCGAATTGTTATCGGCTTATACGATTTGTTTAGGTGAAAATCGAGCTACTTCCGTTTGGAAGAGCTAACCAAAATTTTGGACTTCTTGTATAGCGCGCTATGTTATCCTTGTCGGATGTAAGAGAGCCTACCCTAGGAGGTGGCTTATTGTATGTTTAGGACGTTAGAGTTCGTTTGTTGTGATCAGCAACAACGAAATGATACCGTTTTGAGGTGTGTTTGTATGTTTTGAGTTCTAGAGACGAGAATTTCGTCTGGAATGGTTTGAGGAAAAGAATGTCCTTCAAGCGTTAGCGACGTCTCGCAGTGCTGAAGGTCGAGTTTTCCTTGTGCCGCATTTTGTGGTTGAAATGTTTGCGGGCTTGGAGATGTTTTGCGAATGTTCGCAGCCAGAAAACTGTTGTTTCAGTTTGGACGCAGGACCAAGGGGTCGCGTAAATTTGACCCAGGGGGAAACGTCTACATTCACTGTGCTTCATGAAGTGTTGGCCTTCTGGGATTTGTTTTTTGGATGTGATAATCGCTTAGTGGATACTAGATCCGTTGCCGTTTAGTAGTTGGCGAAATGTTTTGTCTATAAAGAGTTTCGAAAGTTTCAGAATTTTAAAAATTCGTGGGAGTATACGAATATACGCACCCACCTTTAATCGAGGGGGATAGCTGAACCCGCCGGTTGGCGAGTTGCCTACGTACCCTTTTCGGGGATCAAGCCATCTCGTAGTTCTTTGTACCATGTCGTCGTTAGTGACAGTATTTTCTAAGATGCATCGCGTTCCAAGTTCTTGGGATTTTTACGTCTTGCATGTTCGCGATTTGGTACTAACCTGGTCGGATCACTTTTATGACTTTGTATGGTCCTTCCGGTTTGCTCCAGTTTTCCTGCGTTTCTTTCGGCAGTGTTTTGGAAGACTTTGCGTAAGACTAAATCGCCTTCTCTGAACCTACGATGGCGTACGTTTGAGTTGTAGTACCTCGCGGCAGCATGCTGGTAATTTTGAATTCGAATGAGCGCCTGGTCGCGGTGTTCATTGATAAGATCGAGATTGTCCAGCATCATAGCGTTGTTTAAATCTTCTCGTTCGGGGAGGAATCTTCTCCGTACTCCGGGGAACTCTACTTCCGCGGGGATCATGCATTCCGTTCCGTAAACGAGGGCGAATGGGGTTTCACCCGTAGCCCGTCTCGGGGTCGTACGATGCGACCAAAGGACTCCTTCGAGCTCCTCTGCCCATCGCCCCTTCTTGGCGTCTAAGCGCTTTTTCAGTCCGTCAAGGACGGTCTTGTTAATGGTTTCTGCCTGGCCGTATTGCGGATATCGGGAGTCGACTTGGTAAGTCGTATCTTCCACTTCTGAAGCATGAATCGGGTAGAGATGAACTGAGACCCGTTGTCTGTCACGATTTCGTAATGGGCCCCGTGTCTGGTGATTATGTTCTTCCATACGAAGTTCTCGGCTTGTACGTCTTTGATACTTGGGTAGGAATCTGCCTCCACCCATTTTGAGAAGAAATCCGTGAGGACCAGGAGGAAACGTTTCTGCTTCGAGTTATGCAATGGCCCGATGATGTCCATGGACCATCGCATAAAGGGTGGAGATGAGATGGACGAGGACTTCCGCGAGCTGACGGATCGTCGGTGCGTGCCTTTGGCATTTTTCGCACTTTCGAGCGAACTTCTCGTAGTCTTTGATCATAGTTGGCCAGTAAAATCTGTGGCGTTTTATTTTGACTGCGAGAGATCTTCCGCCGGAATGGTTTCCGCATGACCTGGATTGGACCTCCTCCATTACTCTTCTCGCTTTTTCGCCTTCGGCGCAGGTCATGAGTGGGCCGGAGAATCTCCATTTGTAGATTTCTCCTTCTACCGTTACGTATCGTGCGGCCTGAGTCTTGATTTTGCGGGCTGCCCATTTTTTGGCAGGAAGTGTTCCGTCGATTATGTACGCTCGGATTGGTTCCAGCCAAGGGCTGTCGTAGTCGTATTCCGACTGATCCATGTTTTCTTCCGGTGGGTCATCCATTTCTTCCGCGTTTTTGATTTGTGCTCGAATAAGATTGGCGATCACTGGCAGTCCTATGCTTTCGATGTTCAATGAACTCGACGGGGATTACCCGACTTAGTCCAGGGTCTGAACTTGACGCGAGTGCGGCCAAGGCATCTGCCTGAGTGTTTTCCGAGCGAGGAATCCTAGTGAGGGCGAAGTGGTCGAAGTTTCGGGAGAGATCTCTGATGAGTTAGAGATATGCGTCCATTCTTTCATCCCTTGCTTCATATTCCCCGCTGTACTGATTTGCGACTAACTGAGAGTCCCAGTAGACGTGAATGTTGTGGATCTTCAGTCCTCGGGCCAGCCGTAAGCCCGCAACGAGTGCCTCATATTCGGCCTCGTTGTTTGATGCGTGGAACTCCAATCGAAATGACTGCTCCAAGATTTCGCCAGTCAGAGACGTGAGCCGGATTCCGATCCCGGATCCTTGTTTGGACGATGATCCGTCGACGTGAAGAACCCAAGTTGAGTTCGGTTATGTGTTCGTCATATCTCCTACAGGCAATTCCACTAAGAAGTCCGCTAATACTTGAGACTTTGCGCAGGTTCATGGGCGGTACTCTACGTCGTAGTCGCTTAGTTCGATCGCCCATTTCGCGAGTCGTCCTGACTGACTCGGACTGTGCAAAATCGTCCGCAAGGGGAAGGTGGTGAGGATTACAACGGTATGCGACTGAAAATACGGCCGGAGTTTTCTTGTCGACGTTACAACCGCAAATGCTAGCTTCTCCATCAGGGGATATCGGGTCTCAGCGTCTAGCAACGTTTTGCTTATGTAGAAGATTGGTTTCGGCTCACCGCGTTCTTCTCTAATCAAAACGCCGCTTACCGATGTTCTGGATACTGCGATGTAAAGGAACAATGGTTCTCCCTCTACTGGTTTCGCGAGGACGGGAGGAGTGGCCAGGTAATGCTTTAGCTGTTGGAAAGATTTTTTGCATTCCTCTATCCATTCAAACTTCTTGTTCCCTTTCAATGTGTCGTAGAAAGGAAGGCATTTTTCCGTTGAGTGCGAGATAAAACGGTTTAAGGCGGCGACTCTCCCTGTTAGCCTTTGGACTTTCCTTTTTGTTTTGGGCGAGACCATTTCTATTAACGCGTTTATCTGTTTGGGGTTAGCCTCGATCCCGCGACACGTGACTAGGTAGCCGAGAAATTCTCCCGATGCCACAGCGAATCTACATTTAGCCGGGTTCAATTTCATGTTGTGCAAATTCAACCTTGCGAAACACTCTTCCAGATGGGCAACGTGGTCGTGTTCGTCGAGGGATTTTACAAGCATGTCATCGATGTATACCTCCATAGTTTTTCCGAGCTGCTCGGAAAACATTCGGTTGACGAGTCGCTGGTAAGTAGCGCCTGCGTTCTTGAGGCCGAAAGGCATTACTTTGTAGCAATACGTTCCGCGGTCAGTGATGAATGCGGTCTTCTCGCGATCATCCGGGTTAATCATAATTTGATTGTACCCGGAGAAGGCGTCCATAAATGATAAAAGTTTGTTTCCGGCTGTTGCTTCGACAAGTCGGTCAATATGCGGGAGTGGAAAACAATCTTTTGGACAAGCCTTGTTGAGGTCGGTGAAATCGACGCAGACTCGCCATTTACCGTTTTTCTTTTTGACCACGACTGGGTTAGCGAGCCAGTCTGGGTACCTGATTTCCGTTATTGACCCCACTTTAAGGAGTTTTTCAACTTCCTCGTTTACTGCGGCGGCACGATCTGGTCCTAGTTTCCGCTTTTTTTGCTTGACGGGTTTGTACGTTGGGTCAATGTTGAGCTCATGGCAAGTTATGCCGATGTCGATCCCTGGCATATCCTCCGTGGCCCAAGCGAATGTGCTGAGGTTCCTTTTGAGACAGGCTATGAGCTCTATTCTCAAAGGTTCGCGGAGGTTGGCTCCGATCTTGACGCATCGTTCTGGGAACGATTCGTCTAGGCAGACCGAGATTACCGGTTCGCAAGTTGGTTCGCGCTTCCCGTCTAGGGCTTCGATCCTCTGAGATCGCCAGAAGACGTTCGAGTCTTGTTCTCGGGCGTTATTATCGGGAGTAGGCTTTACTTTTTTGCTTCGGGATGCTTCGACTGCTGAGTTTTTTCTTTTCAGCTCGGCAGCGAAACACACTTGTGCCATCCTGCGATTTCCTTGTATAGATTCGATTCCGCGAGGGGTTGGAAACTTTAGACACAGATGGAATGTCGAGGGATCGCTCGCATGGAATTCAGCCATGGAGTACCGATGATCGCGTTATACGATGTTGGACGGTCGACGACTAAGAATTCTGTGATTTTGGCGACGCTCCCGGCTTTGACCAAGAGGCTGATCGAGCCGAGAGTCATAGTAGCATCTCCCGAGAGTCTGAATATCGGGTTAGGTTCTTCCGTGACGGCGCACAGGTCGACCTCCATTCTCTCGAGGGTATTCTTGTAGATAATGTTGGCCGAGCATCCGGTGTCGACTGACACTCTTGCTACGTCGATGTCCTGGATCGTCAGTTCGATTACAAGGAGATGTTGTGGGGTTTGGCCTGGTTGGCCGTTGCCCGATCCTTGAAGGAAATGACATCGCTGGCTACTGGAGCGGACATCCTATATCTTTTATTGCTTAGTGACTTTCGAGTTAGAGAATTCGTCCCTCCTTCTAGCGCCAAACTGTGGGAACCGAAATTCGCACTGTCAATTTTCGATGAACAAATATGGAGGAAAACCGAGTTAACCCGATCTTCCTTGAAGGTCCGAATTCTCTGTGTAATCACTTTAGGATCGATAAAAGATAAATAGCAAGACAAGAATGAATGGTCGCTCAGAGGCGTTTTATTAGTTAAAAAGTATGAGTACAAAATTTCTCCGAGAGGAGTAGAGATATGCTAACTATCGGAACAACAGAAAAAGAGGCGGCCAAGACGTCCTAAACCTTGCCGTACTAGTCTAACCACCTAAGTCCTAAGTTCTCCAAGCTAGCAGGAGTTCTCTAAATCTAAAATCTCGGATCCTTTTCTCTTCTTCCCCAGCCCTCCTTATATAGTCACTTTAGGTCAGTGGCCCGTTTAACCTTTCGCCTTTGGGCCCAAGTTTATCTCTTTTGGAAATATTCTATTTTCCGTCGATCTTCGTAGTTATCCTCAAGCATTCATATTTATCTGCGGAAACTTAACATTTATCCTACTTTAATAAGTTAGGATAAATCGTCATAGCTCTTATTGGGCTTGGGTTTCCAAAATCGTGAGTGAGCCCGTGGACAAACCTTAAGCCCTCGAACGTTCGTACGATTTCTCGGAAAGATTATCTTTTCCGCAAGACAAATCGTATAGTCTAAAGAATTGATGTTCGAGTTGATCATCCTTGTTTTACACGATACGTTTTGCGGAAGAACCATCCTTCCTAGCTCTAGTTGTAAAACCGAGGATAACTCAATCGAGTTGAACCGAGGCGTTAGGTCCATAGCTAAGGTGCTATGACTTCACAGAAACCACGAGGTGCGATCTAAATCGACGAGCTGGGAACAGACTGGGCCACCGGCGGGGGCCAGCCGGGCAAGCCGGCCGCCGGGCCAGCAGGCGAGCTGGCGCCGGGCAGAGCGAGCGCCGGGGCCAGCAGGCGAGCGCCAGCTCGGCCAGCACGGAGGCGGCCCAGGGCCAGGCGGGCGGGCGGCCCGGTGCCCAGGGCCAGCACGGGCGAGCCTGGGCCAGCATGGGCGAGCTGGCGCCCGGTGCCCCGGGGCCAGCACGGGCGAGCGGCGCTCGGGACCTCGGTCGTGCCTGTTCTTTTCCGATCCAACCTTTGTTGATCCTTTTTGCGGAAAGTCCGTAGACAGGAAATGAGCTTAGCCGTTGATTTCGAGATAACTGTTTTCGACCCCAACAGTATAATGGGGAAAGATAACCCAAATATGTATGAGATCCATGATCAAGTATGCAAATGCCCATATGCAAGAGAAATTAAGTTCATTCAAGTCTAAGTTCAGGTTGGAGCTGGTTTCAAGAACAATGTTAATATCAAGCAACCACGCAAGTTTCAAGAAGAGTTTTCAAGGCTCAAAGCATGCAAGCCTTTCAAAAGATGCTTAAGCTACTTGATATGTTTAACTAGGGTGTCAAATTCAGTGCAAACAAGTGTTCTTTACAAGGCAATGCTCCATATGCAAATGAATGCAACCTAGATGCTCTAGACTCAATCTTAAGGATTCAAGTGATGAAATCTACATGATTCAAAAATTTAAAATTTTTTGGATTTTCTATGCAAATATGAATGTACAATGCAATGCATGAGACTCAAAATCACAAAGCAAACATGATCAAATACTTGGTACCTCCCCCACACTTAAATCACACAGTCTCTGTGTGAGTAAGAGAGAAGGAGATACCCCAACAAGACAAAAGCAAATGTAAATACAAGAAGGGTTGGAGTGATACCTAAGAAGGAGGTTTGGGCGTGGTGTTTGGTGTCGGGGCTAGGAGCTGGCTTTGTTCATAGCAACTAGAGGAGGCTTCTACATGGCAATCATAGGGCTCAGGTGGTTAATCACCTTTCTTCTCTCCTTTAGTGCGTGGCTCAACCTGAAAACCTTGACCACTTTTATTAAAAAAAACTTAAAAGGAAAATTGAAATTGCAAAGCTATGTACAAGGATAACCATGGGACTTCCTCCCAAGTGAGCTTGTTTTGAGTCACTTAGCTTGCCTACCTTGTCTCTTGCACTAGTGAGAAGAAGGATCCTTCCCACCTTCAAGTGTGATGGTGAGGACCTGAGAGAGAAGCTCTTGAAGCTTTATTGGGTCATCTCGAAGCTTAGGAGTGATGATGGCTCTAGCACTTGAGAATGGTGTGGACCTGCCCTTATGCTTCATCTTGTACTCAATGATACCAGCCTTGAGCCTCTTAGGATGGAAAGTAAGAGTGTGTGGGAGCAGATCAAGAGGTTGAGGATGAGGTTCTTTCACCATCTTTTTGCCATGAGTGGCCTTTGAGGCTCCACTCATCCCCTCTGTTTTAGCACTTTCCAAGTGCACATCACACAGCTCTTTTGAAGACTCTCCATCAAGACATTCTTTGTTACCAACAACCACTTCATCTTGGGGCTTCTCAACAGCTTGTGCATCACAAGTGATTGTCCCACAATAGCCTGATTCCCTTGGAGGTTGGAGAGGATAGGAGACAGCTTTGTTTACATGCATGAGGGTTGTTGGGGTCAAAAACGGTTATCTCGAAATCTATGGAAAAAGATCCTTCCAAACTCAAAGATCTCCCGCACGAACGGCCAACGGGGGAAAGATCGGGAAACGGAAAACCCACGGGCGGCAGAGAACCCCTGGCCCGGGCAAGCATCCCGCAAGCCGCCTGGCGCCCGGCGCAAGCCAGCCTGGCGCGGCAGGCATCCATAAGCCGCCCGGTGCGGCAAGCCAGCCTGGCGCCGGCGGCAGGCGTCCAAAGCCATCCTGGCGGCAAGCCAGCCTGGCGCCCGGCGGCGGCGTTCCGCACGGCCCAGCACGGCGAGCCGGCACCAGGCCCAGCAGGCGAGCCGGCCCGCACCCGGCCAGCACGAGCGAGCCGGGGCCAGCACGGGCGAGCTGGTGCCCGGCGCCCGGGGCCAGCACGGGCGAGCGGTGCTCGGGACCTCGGTCGCGCCTGTTCTTTTCCAATCCAACCTTTGTTGATCCTTTTTGCGGAAAGTCCGTAGACAGGAAATGATCTTAGCCGTTGATTTCGAGATAACCGTTTTCGACCCCAACAGTATAATGGAGAAAGATAACCCAAATGTGTATGAGATCCATGATCAAGTATGCAAATGCCCATATGCAAGAGAAATTAAGTTCATTCAAGTCTAAGTTCAGGTTGGAGCTAGTTTCAAGAACAATGTTAATATCAAGCAACCAAGCAAGTTTCAAGAAGAGTTTTCAAGGCTCAAAGCATGCAAGCCTTTCAAAAGATGCTTAAGCTACTTGATATGTTTAACTAGGGTGTCAAATTCAGTGCAAAAAAGTGTTCTTTACAAGGCAATGATCCATATGCAAATGAATGGAACCTAGATGCTCTACACTCAATCTTAAGGATGCAAGTGATGAAATATACATGATTCAAAAATTTAAAATTTTTTGGATTTTCTATGCAAATATGAATGTACAATGCAATGCATGAGACTCAAAATCACAAAGCAAACATGATCAAATACTTGGTACCTCACCCACACTTAAATCACACAGTCTCTATGTGAGTAAGAGAGAAGGAGATATCCCAACAAGACAAAAGCAAATGTATATACAAGAAGGGTTGGAGTGATACCTAAGAAGGAGGTTTGGGCGTGGTGTTTGGTGTCGGGGCTAGGAGCTGGCTTGGTTCATAGCAACTAGAGGAGGCTGCTACATGGCAATCATAGGGCTCAGGTGGTTAATCACCTTTCTTCTCTCCTTTAGTGCGTGGCTCAACCTGAAAACCTTGACCACTTTTATTAAAAAACTTTAAAGGAAAATTGAAATTGCAAAACTATGTACAAGGATAACCATGGGACTTCCTCCCAAATGAGCTTGTTTTGAGTCACTTAGCTTGCCTACCTTGTCTCTTTAACTAGTGAGAAGGAGGATCCTTCCCACCTTCAAGTGTGATGGTGAGGACCTGAGAGAGAAGCTCTTGAAGCTTTATTGGGTCATCTCGGAGCTTAGGAGTGATGATGGCTCTAGCACTTGAGAATGGTGTGGACCTGCCCTTATGCTTCATCTTGTACTCAATGATACCAGCCTCGAGCCTCTTAGGATGGAGAGTAAGAGTGTGTGGGAGCAGATCAAGAGGTTGAGGATGAGGTTCTTTCACCATCTTTTTGCCATGAGTGGCCTTTGAGGCTCCACTCATCCCCTCTGTTTTAGCACTTTCCAAGTGCACATCACACAGCTCTTTTGAAGACTCTCCATCAAGACCTTCTTTGATACCAACAACCACTTCATCTTGGCGCTTCTCAACAGCTTGTGCATCACAAGTGATTGTCCCATAATAGCCTGATTCCATTGGAGGTTGGAGAGGATAGGAGACAGCTTTGTTGACATGCATGAGGGTTGTTGGGGTCAAAAACGGTTATCTCAAAATCTACGGCTAAAGATCCTTCCAAACTCAAAGATCTCCCGCACGAACGGCCAACGGGGGAAAGATCGGGAAACGGAAAACCCACGGGCGGCAGAGAACCCCTGGCGCCGGCGGCAAGCATCCCGCAAGCCGGCCTGGCGCCGGCGGCAAGCCAGCCTGGCGCCGGCGGCAGGCATCCTAAGCCGCCCGGCGCTGGCGCAAGCCAGCCCCGCGCGGCAAGCGTCCGCAAGCCGGCCTGGCGCCGGCGGCAAGCCAGCCTGGCGGCGGCAGGCGTTCGCACCGGGCCCAGCATCGGCGAGCCAGAACCCGGCCCAGCACGGTGAGCGGCGCCCGCACCTGGGCCAGCACGAAGCGAGCCGGGCCAGCACGGGCGAGTTGGCGCCGGGCCAGCATGAAGCGGCGCCGACCTCGGTCGCGCCTGTTCTTTTCCAATCCAACCTTTGTTGATCCTTTTTGCGGAAAGTCCGTAGACAGGAAATGATCTTAGCCGCTGATTTCGAGATAACCGTTTTCGACCCCAACAGATAATGGAGAAAGATAACCCAAATGTGTATGAGATCCATGATCAAGTATGCAAATGCCCATATGCAAGAGAAATTAAGTTCATTCAAGTCTAAGTTCAGGTTGGAGCTGGTTTCAAGAACAATGTTAATATCAAGCAACCAAGCAAGTTTCAAGAAGAGTTTTCAAGGCTCAAAGCATGCAAGCCTTTCAAAAGATGCTTAAGCTACTTGATATGTTTAACTAGGTGTCAAATTCAGTGCAAAAGTGTTCTTTACAAGGCAATGCTCCATATGCAAATGAATGCAACCTAGATGCTCTAGACTCAATCTTAAGGATGCAAGTGATGAAATATACATGATTCAAAAATTTAAAATTTTTTGGATTTTCTATGCAAATATGAATGTATAATGCAATGCATGAGACTCAAAATCACAAAGCAAACATGATCAAATACTTGGTACCTCCCCACACTTAAATCACACAGTCTCTATGTGAGTAAGAGAGAAGGAGATACCCCAACAAGACAAAAGCAAATGTATATACAAGAAGGGTTGGAGTGATACCTAAGAAGGAGGTTTGGGCGTGGTGTTTGGTGTCGGGGCTAGGAGCTGGCTTGGTTCATAGCAACTAGAGGAGGCTGCTACATGGCAATCATAGGGCTCAGGTGGTTAATCACCTTTCTTCTCTCCTTTAGTGTGGCTCAACCTGAAAACCTTGACCACTTTTATTAAAAACTTTAAAGGAAAATTGAAATTGCAAAACTATGTACAAGGATAACCATGGGACTTCCTCCCAAATGAGCTTGTTTTGAGTCACTTAGCTTGCCTACCTTGTCTCTTGAACTAGTGAGAAGGAGGATCCTTCCCACCTTCAAGTGTGATGGTGAGGACCTGAGAGAGAAGCTCTTGAAGCTTTATTGGGTCATCTCGAGCTTAGGAGTGATGATGGCTCTAGCACTTGAGAATGGTGTGGACCTGCCCTTATGCTTCATCTTGTACTCAATGATACCAGCCTTGAGCCTCTTAGGATGGAGAGTAAGAGTGTGTGGGAGCAGATCAAGAGGTTGAGGATGAGGTTCTTTCACTATCTTTTTGCCGTGAGTGGCCTTTGAGGCTCCACTCATCCCCTCTGTTTTAGCACTTTCCAAGTGCACATCACACAGCTCTTTGAAGACTCTCCATCAAGACCTTCTTTGTTACCAACAACCACTTCATCTTGGCGCTTCTCAACAGCTTGTGCATCACAAGTGATTGTCCCACAATAGCCTGATTCCATTGGAGGTTGGAGAGGATAGGAGACAGCTTTGTTGACATGCATGAGGGTTGTTGGGGTCAAAAACGGTTATCTCGAAATCTACGGCTAAAGATCCTTCCAAACTCAAAGATCTCCCGCACGAACGGCCAACGGGGGAAAGATCGGGCAACAGAAAACCCACGGGCGGCAGAGAACCCCTGGCGCCGGCGGCAAGCGTCCGCAAGCCGTCCTGGCGCCCGGCGGCAGGCATCCCAAGCCGCCCGTCGCCCGGCAGGCGTTCAAGCCGCCTGGCGCCGGCAAGCCAGCCTGGCGCCCGGCGGCAGGCGTTCCGAAGCCGCCTGGCGCCGGCGTAAGCCAGCCTGGCGCCGGCGGCATACGCCCCGCAAGCCGGCCTGGCGCGGCGGCAAGCCAGCCTGGCGAGGAGGCAGACGCCAAGCCGGCCTACGCCGGCAAGCCAGCCTGGCGCCGACGGCAGCGTTCCAGCCGCCTGGCGCGGCGGCGGCGTTCCAAGCGGCCTCGGGCGCAAGCCAGCCTGGCGCCCGGCGGCGCCCAAGCCGCTCGTAGAAGATATCAGATAAAACAAAGATCGATTAACTTGAACATCGATCCTTTAGGCTAAACGGTTTATTTTACGAGAAAGATAGTCTTTTCGAGAAATCGTATAAAACGTTCAACGACTTAAGACAAGTCCACGGACTTACTTACGATTTTAAGAATTCAGGCCCAATCAGGCTATGACGGTTTATCCGATTTCCCGAACGCCGGATAAACATCAAGTCACCAAAAATAGGGAAAACTCGAGGATAATTACTTAAGATCGCATTTAAAATGGAATATTTCGAAGAGATAAGCTTGGGCCCAAAGGCGAGGTCCATCATCTTAAAGCAAACCGACCTAGGAGTGGGTATATTAGGAGAGCAAGAGCAGAGGAGAAGGGGATCCGAAAATTAGACTGAGAGCATTCTGCTAGCTTAGAAGAATTAGGACTTAGGTGGTTAGACTAGCAGAGCAAAGCTTAGGATGTTTGGCTGCCTGCGACTCTATCTTTTTCTTTAATCGCAAATCTCTTTGTCTTTCGGAGAATCTTTGTACTTGTATCTTTCATCTAATAAGACGCCTTCGGGCAAATATTACAATTCTTATTTTTATCTATTAAGCTTTCTCAAACTCGAAAACCACCAATCGATCAAAGTTCAGTATGGCTTCTTCGTCAGCCCGCTACATCGTATCTTTCGAGGACCGAGCAACGGCCAGTATGGCCAAACCTCACAACAATCTCCTCGTAATAGAACTCACGATCCAGGATATTGACGTAGCAAGGGTATTAGTCGACACCGGATGCTCGGCTAATATTATCTATAAAAGCACCCTCGAGAGGATGGGCGTCGATCTAAGCATCCTTACAGATGACCCCAGCCCAGTATTCGGACTCTCGGGAGAAGTTATGACCCTCGGTTCGACTAACCTCCTAGTAAGAGCGGGCGCCGCCAAAACACGGAATTCTTGGTGTTCGATGGTCCAACATCCTACAACGCGATAGTTGGAACTCCTGGCTAAACTCCATGAGAGCGATCCCATCAACATTCCACCTATGCCTCAAGTTCCCGACGCCTTCGGGTCTAAACAATACATGGTAGTCACGGAGCAGCGCAGATCTACCTCGCCACCAACTAAAACGAAAAATTCAAATCGACCTCTCGAAAAGTAACGATTCACGACTCGCCAGAAATCTTCTGGCAGTCCCAAAGAGCTGAGGCCCGGAAGGGCGTGAACCAACCTGCGAACCGGTGGTCTCAATTTGCCTCAACGATTCCTTCCGAACGGTCGCGTAAATCGGAGCTAACCTCCGCGAACCAATAAAAGCAGAGCTCATCGCATGCCTCAAAAGAACCTCAGTGCGTTCGCGGGCTGCGGAGGATATGCCGGAATCGACATTAGCGTAACATGTCAAGAACTTAACATCGACCGGACTCACAAACCCGTAAAACAAAAGAGACGAAAGCTGGGACCAGCCACCGCAGTCAACGAGGAAGTCGAACCCCGTCGTGGTAAAAAGAAGAACGGCAAGTGGCGAAGTCTGTGTCGATTTCACGGATCTGAATAAAGCCTGTCCAAAGGACTGCTTCCGCTTCCACACATCGCGACTGGTCGAAACAACCGAGGAAACAAGCTTCGTCATTCATGCACGCTTTTCGATACAATCAGATCATGATGAATCCGACGACCCGAAAAACTGCATTCATCACAGACCGCTGAACGTATTGCTACAAGGTAATGCCTTCGGTCTTAAAACGCTGGTGGAACGATAAACGACTTCGTCAACAGAATGTTTGCTGAGCAACTCGAAAAACTATGGAAGTATACATCGATGATATGCTCGTAAAATCTCTTGACGAACACGATCATGTAGCCCACCTAGAGGAATGTTTTGCACAACTCAACCAGCATAACATGAAACTCAACCCGGCGAAATGCAGATTCGCGGATACCTCGTAACGTATCGCGGAATCGAGGCCAACCCTAAACAAATCGACGCACTGATAGAGATGGCCTCCCCGAGAACCAAGCGAAGTCCAAAGGTTAACAGGAAGAGTCACGGCTTTGAACCGTTTCATCTCGCTCCACCGATAAGTGCCTACCGCTTTACTGAAACATTAAAAGGAAACAAGAAGTTCGAATGGTCCGAGCAATGTGAAAAGGCTTTCCAACAGTTGAAACATTACCTGGCCACTCCACCAGTCCTCACAAAACCGGTGGAAAGAGAACCTCTTTTCCTCTATATCGCAGTTTCCGCAACAGCAGTCAGTGGAGTCCTGATACGAGAAGAACGCGGCGAACAAAAGCCAATCTTTTACGTAAGCAAGACGTTGCTGGATGCGAAACTCGATACCGCTAATGGAAAATTAGCATTCGCCGCCATAACCTCGCAAGGAAACTAAGACCATATTTCCAGTCTCATACTATATTGGTTCTCACCACGTTCCCACTGCGGCTAATCCTGCACAGTCCAAGCCAATCCGGTAGGCTCGCAAAATGGGCAATCGAACTAAGTGAATACGGCGTCGAATATCGCCCAAGGACATGTGCAAAGTCACAAGTACTTGCGGATTTCTTGGTAGAATTACCCACTAGAGACATGACTAACGAGGAACCAAACTCAACTTGGGTCCTCCACGTCGACGGATCTTCGTCCAAACAAGGATCCGGAGTCGGAATTCGACTCACCTCTCCTAACGGAGAAATCCTAGAACAGTCATTCTGATTGGCTTTTCATGCTTCAAACAATGAGGGAGAATACGAAGCACTTGTCGCAGGCTTGCGGCTAGCCTATGGATTAAAAATCCGTAATATTCACGCTTACTGCGACTCTCGCTAGTCGCCAACCAATACAGCGGAGAATATGAAGCAAGGGACGAAAGGATGGACGATATCTAAAACTCGCCCAAGAACTGGCTCAGAAGTTTGACCAGTTCGCCCTGACTAGAATTCCTCGCCGAAAACGTCCAGGCCGATGCATTGGCTGCCCTTGCCTCAAGCTCAGATCCAGGGCTCAAAAGAATTATCCGGTCAATTCATCGAACATCGAGCATCGGACCACCAGTGGCGCCAATCTAATCCGAGGAGAGATTAATGATGCGGAAGAAGTCGAGGATCAACCAGAAGCGGATGCGGACCAAACCGAGTATGGCTGCGGCAGCCTGGTTAGAACCAATCCGGGCCTATATCGTGAATGGAACCTTACCGCCCGAAAAATGGGCGCCCGTAAAGTAAAAGCCAAAGCACGGTATGTCACGATAGAGGGAGAAATTTATAGGTGGCGTTTCTCCGGTCCTCTCATGACATGCCAGAAAGAGGGCAAGAAGAATCATGGAAGAGGTCCATTCGGATCATGCGGAAATCATTCGGCGGATATTATTGCGAGGCGGGTGCGCGTAGGCCAGGCGCCGGTAGGCGGCCAGCGTGGCGGTGCCGCCCGGCCAGGCGGCCGCGTGGCGGTGCCGCCGGCGCCAGGCGGCCGGGCGCCAGGCGGCATGACGGTGCTGCCCGGCGCCATCCCACGCCGGTGCCAGGCGGGTGCCGCCCGGCGCCAGGCGGCAGCGTCCGTGTGCCGCCCGGCGCCAGGTCGGTGCCGCCCGGCGCTAGGCGGCCTCGTCCCGCGTGCGCCGGTGCCAGGCGGGTGCCGCGGCCAGGCCTCTTGCCGTCCGTGGGTTTTCCGTTGTTCGATCTTTCCCCGCTAGTCGTTCGTGCGGAAATCTTTGAGTTTGAAGGATCTTTAGCCGTAGATTTCGAGATAACCGCTTTTGACCCCAACAGTTAGCCCCAGCTCGTAAGATCGGAGCGGTTTTGCGGCGAGTGATTTGAATTTTTTGAAAATCGAAATTTTCGGTAAGGATTTTTCCGCAGGAAACCTGTGTCATCACCCTTTTTCTTATTAATAGCCAGCCTTCCTTCTCATTCTTCACATCTTTTCAAATTCTTCTCTCAAGAAAGAAAATGTCTTCATCCCAAGTTGAAAAGAATGATTCTGATGTTGAGATGGGTGAGGCCGCCAAGTCCGCCGGTTCCGCCAGTCAAGCTCCGCCGCTCAGGCCGTTCAGAGGCTACTCCATCCCTGATTGATGGGTTTGATTCTTTCAAGGCTAAGCTATCCCGGCGTAGTACCGCGAAAGGCTCAAAGGACTGAGGACGCCCGATGTTCCTTCCGGCTCCAACTCCTTTGCCTGCTCCATTGGTTCCCAGCCCCGAAGTCCCATCCGGTGCCCTCCCGTCTACGGAAGGGGTTATTGTTCCCGAACGGACTCTTGATGTTCAGATCCATCCATCGGGTTCTTCGACTGCTCCGATCGTGATCTCCGGAAGAGAGGACGCGATAGAATCTGCACCTCTTTGAAGAGGGAACTCGTCTTAGGACTGCCAGCGTGGCGCCGCTGCCAAAGGAAGGGCAAGGGCTGGCGTCGGAGCGAAAAAGAAGCGGGGTGCGAAGAGCGAGGAAAGCGAACTCTCAGAACCGTTGGAGCGTCATCGTTCCAAGGTTCGATTTTAATTTGTCTGCAATTCTCGCACCGTTTTTTTTACGATGATACCTCCTTTCTTTTGCGGGCAGTTTGTGTCGCTGATTGACGGAATGCTTGGCGAAAGCGGGTCGGAAGTCATTCGCCTATCAAAGGAACTGGAGTCGCCGCGGGAAGCTGAAGCGCACTAAGGCTGCATTGCAGACCGCCGAGGACACCCTGCTGTCCAGACGCCCCAGCTTGAGGTTCAGATCAGCGATCTTGAGCGACCTTGGGAAGACCGCGAGTTCGTTACTCAAGGTGAAGAAAGAAAGAGGAGTAAATCCTCGGAAGTCCGCCGTCTTCGAGAAGGTTCAGGCTCACGAGGAGATGGGCCGTAGATCCTCGGAGATTGCCGATGCCAGCGGCGACTTCTTTGGTCGTCGACGAGGATGGCCATCCTGTTTGAGTCCTTGATAGCCATCCGCAAGAGGGACTTGGCTTTAGCGGGATCGAGGGAGTTTGAATGAGCTCGAAGTTGCTTCGAGGTAACGAGGCCCCGTCTTTGGACTTGGAGGAAGCCAGATTATCGCCCCGTAAAGGAGAGTGCGGCCACCGAGGGAGATTTCGACTCAATCCTTGCCGCCTGCAAGCCGAATGCACCCTTGCTCCGACCCAAGACTCAGAAGATCAGGGCGCCGGGAGAAGATTGCGAGGTTGGCGGACGAGGCGGGTAGTGGTGATGCGACTGAGGGAGGCGAGGCTATCCCTCGCGAGTGAGGATGAAGAAGACACTCCGGAGTGTCTAGGTTTATCAATCCCTTCTGGGATTTTGTTTTTATGTGTTTCGCCGCTAAGAGGCCATGATGTATTTACCGACTGGCGTTGGTGGCTTCAATCCCTGCCCTTTTGGGGTTTTGTTTAAACTTTGCGGTCTCAATCTATGAAACGCTGATTATTTAAACTTCAGTTTTTGAAGTATGAGAAAGAGGGTGTGAGTTGTCGCCTCATTCCTAGTTCCCGATGATCACCGCACCTATTGTTTGCATAAAGCGAGATTTTCTGCGGTTTACCAATTTGTGAAAAATTCGTGAAACGAATAGGCTTGAGTGAAGAGACAAATTTTGGATCTCGTGATACCATACTATGTCTGTGAGATGTCAAGATCCAGCGTGACTGGGTTTAGGGCAAGACCTAGGTTTACTCTCGGACTGAGGCTTTGCGATGACAAATCGGCTTTCGTTTTGCCTGTTTGCGATTTTAACCTGACTCGTACCGTTTAAAATCCGTGAATTGTTGTCGGCTTATATGATTTGTTTGGGCGTGAGTCGAGCTACTTCCTTTACGAAGAGCTAGACCAAAATTTTGGATTTCTTGTATAGCGCGCTATGTTTATCCTTGTCGGATGTAAGAGAGCCTACCCCTCGAAGGGCGGCTATTTGTCTGTTTAGGACGTTAGAGTTTGTTGTTGTGATCAGCAACAACGAAATAATACCGTTTTGAGGTGCGTTTGTATGTTCAGAGACGAAGATTTCGTCTGCAATGTTTTGCGGAAAAAATGTCCTTCAAGCGTTAGCGACGTCTCGCAGTGCTGAAGGTCGATTTTTCCTTATGCCGCATCTCGTGTTGAAACGCTTGCGGGCTTTGGGATGTCTTTTGCGAATGTTCGCAGCCAGAAAACTGTTGTTTCCGTTTTGGACGCGGGACCAAGGGGTCGCGTAAGTTTGACTTAGGGAGAAGCTTCTACATTCACAGTGCTTCGTGAAGTGTTGGCCATCCGGGATTTGTTTTTGGATGTGATAATCGCTTAGTGGATACTAGATCCGTTGTTGTGGCCGTTTCGGCTGATTTTGAAAAGTCGTGAAAAAGTTTCGAAAATTTTAGAGTCTTCGAAATTTGTGGGAGTATACGAGTATACGTACCCACTCCCCCCCTTTTTTAAATTGGGGGGATAGCTGAATCCGCCGGTTGGCGAGTTGCCTACGTACCCTTGTCTAGGGATCAAGCCATCTCGTAGTTCTTTTGTACCACGTTTTATCGTTTAGTGGTAGTATTTTTTGAGGTGCATCGCATTCCAAGTTCTTGGGATTTTGACGTCTTGCATGTTTGCGATTTGGTATGAGCCTGGTCGGACTACTTTTATGACTTTGTATGGTCCTTCCCAGTTTGCTCCCAGTTTTCCTGCGTTTCGTTCGGCAGTGTTTTGGAAGACTTTGCGTAAGACTAAATCGCCTTCTTTGAACCTGCGATGGCGCACGTTTGAGTTGTAGTACCTTGCGGCAGCGTGCTGGTAATTCTGGATTCGAATGAGTGCCTGGTCCCGGCTATCATTGATGAGATCGAGATTTTCCAGCATCATAGCGTCGTTTAAATCCTCTCTTTCGGGGAGGAATCTTCTCCGTACTCCGGGGAATTCTACTTCCGCGGGGATCATACATTCCGTTCCGTAAACGAGGGCGAATGGAGTTTCACCCGTAGCCCGTCTTGGGGTTGTACGATGCGACCAAAGAACTCCTTCGAGCTCCTCCGCCCATCGCCCCTTCTTGGAGTCTAGGCGTTTCTTGAGTCCGTCAAGGACGGTTTTGTTGATGGTTTCTGCCTGTCCGTTGCATTGCGGATATCTGGGAGTTGACTTTGTAAGTCGATTTTCCATTTTCGCAGAATGCTTGAATCGAGTAGATAAATTGAGATCCATTATCTGTTACGATTTCGTACGGGACCCCATGTCTAGTTATGATATGTTTCCAGACGAAGTTCTCGACTTGTGTGTCTTTGATACTTGCGTAGGATTCTGCTTCTACCCATTTGGAAAAGAAATCCGTAAGGACTAGGAGGAAGCGCTTCTGTTTTGATGGGTGCATAGGTCCGACGATGTCCATGGACCATCGCATGAAAGGATAGGGGCGAGATTGAGGAGAGGATCTCCGGGTTGATGGATTGTTGGAGCATGCCTTTGGCATTTCTCGCACTTCCGGGCAAATTTCTCGCAGTCTTTTACCATGGTTGGCCAATAATAACCGTGGCGTTTGATTTTGACCGCGAGAGATCTTCCGCCAGAATGATTTCCGCATGATCCAGAATGGACCTCCTTCATGATTCTTCTCGCTCTTTCCCCTTCTGCGCATGCCAGGACCAGAGAAACACCACTTATAAATTTCTCCTCTATCGTGGACGCATCCGGACGCAGGTTTTCACTTTACGAGTTTCCATTTTGGCGGGTAAGGTTCCATTCACGATATAGGCTCGGATTTGTTCTAACCAAGGGCTGTCGCAGCCATACTCGGTCGGGTTCACATCCGCTTCCGGTTGATCCTCGACTTCTTCCGCATCTTCAATCTCGTCTCGGATAGATTGACGACCACTGGTGGTCCGATGCTTGGATGCTCGATGAATTCGACCGATTACTCTTTGGAGCCCTGGATCTGAGAGGCGAGGGCAGCCAAAGCGTCGGCCTGACGTTTCCGGCGAGGAATTCTGGTCAGGCTTAACTGGTCGAAATTTCGAGCCAGTTCTTGGACGAGTTTTAGATATGCGTCCATCCTTTCGTCTCTTGCCTCATATTCTCCGCTGTATTGATTGGCGACTAACGAGAATCGCGTAAGCGTGAATATTACGGATTTTAACCCATGGGCCAGCCGCAGCCTGCGACGAGTGCTTCGTATTCTGCCTCATTGTTTGAAGCATGAAAAGCCAATCGGAAAGACTGTTCTAGGATTTCCCCGTAAGGAGAGGTGAGTCGTATTCCGATTCCGGATCCTTGTTTGGATGAAGATCCGTCGACGTGGAGAACCCAAGTTGAGTTTGGTTCCTCGTTAGTCATGCTTCTAGTGGGTAACTCTACCAAGAAATCCGCAAGTACTTGGGACTTTGCACCGTCCTTGGCGATATTCGACGTCGTATTCACTCAGTTCGATTGCCCATTTTGCGAGCCTACTCGGACTATGCAGGATTATCCGCAGCGGGAACGTGGTGAGAACCACTATAGTATGAGACTGGAAATATGGTCTTAGTTTTCTTGCCGAGGTTATGACGGCGAATGCTAATTTTCCATTAGCGGTATCGAAGTTTCGCATCCAGTAACGTCTTGCTTACGTAAAAGATTGGCTTTGTTCGCGCGTTCTTCCGTTTCAAGACGCCACTGACTGCCGCGAAACTGCGATATAGAGGAAAAGAGGTTCACCTTCCACCGGTTTTGCGAGGACTGGTGGAGTGGCCAGGTAATGTTTCAACTGTTGGAAAGCTTTTTCACATTGCTCGGACCATTCGAACTTCTTGTTTCCCTTCAATGTTTAGTAAAGCGGTAGGCACTTATCCGTGGGAGCGAGATGAAACGGTTCAAAGCCGCGACTCTTCGGTTAGCCTCTGGACTTTCGCTTGGTTCTCGGGAGGCCATCTCTATCAGTCGTCGATTTGTTTAGGGTTGGCCTCGATTCGCGACGCTACGAGGTATCCGAGGAATTCTCCGATGCCACCGCTGAATCTACATTTCGCGGGTAGAGTTTCATGTTATGCTGGTTGAGTCGTGCAAAACATTCCTCTAGGTGGGCTATATGATCGTGTTCGTCAAGAGATTTTACGAGCATATCGTCGATGTATCGTTCAGCGTCGTGATGAATGCAGTTTTTCGGTCGTCGGGATTCATCATGATCTGATTGTATCCGGAAAAGCGCCCATGAATGACGAAGCTTGTTTCCCGTGGTTGCTTCGACCAGTCGGTCGATGTGTGGGAGCGGGAAGCAATCCTTTGGACAGGCTTTATTCAGATCCGTGAAATCGACACAGACTTCGCCACTTGCCGTTTTCTTTTAACCACGACAGGGTTGGCAAGCCAGTCCGGATACCTGACTTCTGTTATCGACCCTACTTTGAGGAGTCTTTCGACTTCCTCGTTGACTGCGGTGGCACGCTCAGGTCCCAGCTTTCGTCTCTTTTGTTTTACGGGTTTGTGAGTCGGGTCGATGTTAAGTTCGTGACATGTTACGCTAATGTCAATTCCGGGCATGTCCTCCGCAGCCCAAGCTTAGCGTACTGAGGTTCTTTTTGAGGCATGCGATGAGCTCTGCATTTATTGGTTCGCGGAGGTTGGCTCGATTTCGACGCACCGTTCCGGGAAGGAATCGTCGAGGCAGATTGGGACCACCGGTTCGCAGGTTGGTTCACGCTTCCCTTCCAGGGCCTCAGCTCTTTGGGACTGCCAGAAAGTTCCGGCGAGTCGTGAATCGTTTGCCTTTTTCGAGAGGTCTCGATTTCGGAATTTTTCCGTTTTAGTTCGGTAGCGAGGTAGATTTGCGCTGCTCCGTGACTACCATGTATTGTTTCGACCCCGAGGTGTCGGGAACTTGAGGCATAGGTGGAATGTCGATGGGATCGCTCTCATGGAGTTTAGCCAGGGTGTTCCAACTATCGCGTTGTATGATGTTGGACCATCGATCACCAGGAATTCCACGTTTTTGGCGACGCTCCCGGCTCTGACTGAGAGGTTAGTCGAACCGAGGGTCATAACTTCCCCTGAGAGTCCGAATACTGGGCTGGGGTCATCTGTAAGGATGCTTAGATCGACGCCCATCCTCTCGAGGGTGATTTTATAGATAATATTAGCCGAGCACCCGGTGTCGACTAATACCCTCGCTACGTCGATATCCTGGATCGTAAGTTCTATTACGAGGAGATTGTTGTGAGGTTTGGCTATACTAGCCGTTGCTCGATCCTCGAAAGATACGATGTTGCGGACTGGCGAAGTAGCCATACTGAACTTCGATCGATTGGTGGTTTTCGAGTTAGAGAATCCGTCCCCCCCTCCTTTTAGTGCCAAACTGTGGGAACCGAAATTCACACCGTCAATTTCTGATAAGTAAGATTGCGGAGGAAAGCCAAGTAAACCCGACTTTCCTTGAAGGTCCGGATTCTCTGCGTTGCCACAAGAGATCGATGAAGTAAACAGAAGACAAAAAATGGGAATTGAAATATTTGCCCAAAGGCGCTTTATTAGATAAGAGAAACGAGTACAAGGATTCTCCGGAAGACAAAGAGATTTGCGATTTAAAGAAAAAGATAGAGTTGTAGGCAGTCAAACGTCCTAAGCCTTGCTCCGCTAGTCTAACTACCTAAACCCTAGTTCTTCTAAGCTAGCAGGATGCTCTAAGTCTAATTCTCGGATTTTCGGGATGCTCTTCTCTCTGCTCTTGCTCTCCTTATATACCCACTCCTAGGTCGGTTTGCCTTAGGACGGTGGGCCTCGCCTTTAGGCCCAAGCTTATCTCTTCAGGAAATGTTCCATTTTCGTCGGTCTTCGTAATCATCCTCGAGTTTTCCGCTATCTTTCGGTGACTTGATGTTTATCCGATGTTTCGGGAAATCGGATAAACCGTCATAGCCTGATTGGGCCTGAATTCTGAAAAATCGTAAGTAAGTCTGTGGACTTGTCTTAAGTCGTTAAACGTTTTATCGATTTCGGAAAGACGATCTTTCTCGGAGAATAAACCGTATAGCTTAAAGGGTCGATGATTAAGTTAACCGATCTTTGTTTTATACGATATCTTCTACGAGAAATCCAATCCCTCTAGTTTCTATCGTAAAACATCGAGGACGATTCCAACCGAATCGAAAGATGTTTATTCCGTAGCCTTGATTGTACCAAACTCACGAGGGTTGATCGAACAAGCTAAGATGGGATCAGACCGAGCACGTTGGGACCGAGACCAGGACGAGGGCCGTGGACTGGCGCCAGGCCATGGTGCCGCCGGCACCAGGCCGGCGTGGTGCCCGGCCAGGCGAGGTGCCCGCCAGGCGAGTGCCGCGCGCCAGGCGAGTGCGCCCGGCGCCAGGCTGGCCAGCGGTGGTGCCGCCGGGGGCTGCCTGCGCCAGGCTGGCCAGCGTCCAGCGTGCGCCCGGCAGCCGGCCAGCGTGGCGGTGCCCGGCGCCAGGCGAAGTGCAGCGGCACCAGGCGGCCAGCGTCCGTGTGCTGGCAGGCGGCCAGCGTCCAGCGTGCGCCGGCCCGTCTTGCCGTCCGTGGGTTTTCCGTTGCTCGATCTTTCCCTCGCTAGTCGTTCGTGCGGGAAATCTTTGATTTTGGAAGGATCTTTAGCCGTAGATTTCGAGATAACCGTTTTTGACCCCAACAGTTCCCTCTTCGCCGGGGGAAGAGGTGTAGATTCTATCGCATCCTCTCTTCCGGAGATCACGATCGGAGCAGTGGAAGAACCCGATGGATGGACCTGAACATCAAGAATCTGTTCAGGAACAGTAACCCCTTTCGCAGGCAGGAGGGCATCGGGTGGGACTTCGGGGCTAGGAACCGGAAGAACAGGCGAAGAGGCCGGAGGAACAGGCAAAGGAGTTGGAGCCGCGGAAGGAACATCGGGCGTCTCAGTCCTTGCCCGCTTTGAGCCTTTCGCAGCACTGCGCCGGGATAGCTTAGCCTTGAAAGAGTCAAACCCATCAATGAGGGACGGAGTAGCATCCTGAAGCGGCGGAACCGCCGAGCAGCTGGCGGAACCGACGGAGCTTGGCTGGCCTCACCCATCTCAACATCAGAATCATACTTTTCAACTTGGGATGGAGACATTTTCTTTCTTGAGAGAGAAGAAGAGAGGATTTGAAAAGATGTGAAGAATGAGAAGGGAAGGCTGGCTAATTATAAGAAAGGGGAGATGAGATAGGTTTCATGAAAAGAATCCTTAGCCGAAAATTTCGATTTTCAGAAAATTCTAACCATTCGCCTGCAAAATCGTCTCCGATCTTACGCTGGGGGCTAAGCTGTTGGGGTCAAAAACGGTTATCTCGAAATCTACGGCTAAAGATCCTTCCAAACTCAAAGATCTCCCAACGCCAACGGGAAAAGATCGGCAACGGAAAACCCACGGCGGCAGAGAACCCTGGCACGGGCGTAAGCGTCCAAGCCGCCTGGCGCCGGCGGCAGGCATCCAGCAGGCGGCGTAAAGCCAACCTGGCGCCGGCTGCAGGCGTCCATAAGCGCCTGGCGCCCGGCGGCAGACGTCCATAAGCGGCCTGGCGCCGGCGGAAAGCCAGCCTGGCGCCGGCGGCAGGCGTCCCTAAGCCGTCCTGGCACCGGCGGCAAGCCAGCCTGGCGCCCGGCGGGCGTTCATAAGCCGGCCTGGCGCCGCGAAAAGCCTGGCGCCCGGCGGCGGCGTTCCTGGTCTCGCTCCCATCACGCTCGGCCTGATCCCATCTTGGTTCGTTTGGATCAATCCTCGTGAGTTTGGTACGATCACGGCTACGGAATAAACATCTTTCGATTCGACTTCGGTTGGAATCGTCCTCGATGTTTTACGGCGAAAACTAGAAGGATTGGATTTCGTAGAAGATATCGTATAAAACAAAGATCGATTAACTTGAACATCGATCCTTTAGGCTATACGGTTTATTTTTCGAGAAAGATATTATTTTCGAGAAATCGTATAAAACGTTCAACGACTTAAGACAAGTCCACGGACTTACTTACGATTTTAAGAATTCAGGCCCAATCAGGCTATGACGGTTTATCCGATTTCCCGAACGTCGGATAAACATCAAGTCACCGGAAAATAGGGGAAAACTCGAGGATAATTACGAAGATCGACGAAAATGGAATATTTCCTGAAGAGATAAGCTTGGGCCCAAAGGCGAGGTCCATCATCTTAAAGCAAACCGACCTAGGAGTGGGTATATAAGGAGAGCAGGAGCAGAGGAGAAGGGGATCCGAAAATTAGACTGAGAGCATTCTGCTAGCTTAGAAGAATTAGGGCTTAGGTGGTTAGACTAGCGGAGCAAAGCTTAGGACGTTTGGCTGCCTGCGACTCTATCTTTTTCTTTAATCGCAAATCTCTTTGTCTTTCGGAGAATCTTTGTACTTGTATCTTTCATCTAATAAGATGCCTTCGGGCAAATATTACAATTCTTATTTTTATCTATTAAGCTTTCTCGACTTCGTGTGGCAACGCAGAGAATCCGGACCTTCAAGGAAAGTCGGGTTTACTTGGCTTTCCTCCGCAATCTTATTTATCGGAAATTGACAGTGTGAACTTCGGTTCCCACAAGGGTGACCTTCTTGTTGGGAAAGTCAATGCAAGCTCCAACTGTTGTGAGGAAAGAAGTGCCAAGGATCAAAGGGACTCTCTCTTCAGATGCCATCTTCAAAACAGTGAGGTCAATGGGTATGGTGCAGGATCCAATCTTCAATGGGAAGTCCTTGATTATGCCAAGTGGGTTTGTAGAAGAAGAATCCCCAAAGGTGAGAGGAGGAGTATCTAGTTCCATGCTTTCAATCCCAAGACTCTTCACCATATCCAAGGAAATGACATTCACACTAGCACCACTATCAACAAGAGCATCATCCATAGTTAGTTGACCAAGGGAGCAAGACAAGGTGAACTTCCCTTGAGATTCAAGCTTAGGGAGGGACTTTGGAGGGATTGGTGGATCAATCTTCAAAATGGAGATGTCCAAAAGCTCAGCCACTTCAGCCTGGTGGTCTAGAATGTCCTTGATGAGCATTAACTGGACATGAGCTTCACGCATATCTGATATCTCTGGAAGCTTGACTCCAACATCACTAAGATCTTTTTTGAACTTTGAGATCACCTTCTTTTGAGCTTTGGTGAGGACTTTGTGGAGAAAGGGGAGCTTATCATAGGGTGATAGTTCAAACTCAGTGTCCTCCTGCTTCACTTCTTTCAGCTTGTTGTCTGCTCTCTTCACAGTTGGTGTCTCAGCTCTAGGCTCAGCTTGCTGCAGACTCTTTACCTCAGCCTTCTTGGCAGCATCCCTCAGAATATGTGCTTTAGCTGTGGCCACAACAAATCTCTCAACATCCCCAAACTCAGTGCCAAACATTTCAATCTCATCCTTCTCTTTCTCATGAGTGCACATCTCAATCTTTGAAGAAGTAGTAGAGAGGATGACATTGCAAGATTCCTTGGGATTTTTCTCTGGTTTTCCTGGTAGAGATCCCATTGGGCTCTTGGAGGATGAAGACATAGAAGCAACCTGGCTTTCCAAAGCTTTGAGATGAGAGGCAAGTTGCATGTACTTGTTGTTGAGGTCAGAATAGGTTCCATCAATCTTGGCATGAATGTTCTTGAACTCATCACCAATGTTCTTAGCATTTCTTTCTTGAGCTTCTAAGAGTTGCTTGAACATGGACTCCATATTTGAACTTGGAGCCTGAGCTTGAGAAGAGCTTCCTTGGGGCTGAGTAGACTAGTTGACTTGGTAACCTCCTTGTTGATTGTTGTAGTAAGGTCTTTGCTGGTAGTTGTTTTGGTATTGGAAGTTGGGCTCTTTCCTGTACCATGTGCCATTAGCATTGATGAAGAATAGCTCCTCTTGACCTTCTACACCATTAACCTGATTAGTCCCAGCAGGCTGCTTTTGTTGCTGGTTCCCAATGGAGTTAATCTGCTCCTGCTTAGCCTTCTCTGCAATAATCTTGTCCAACTTCTCTTGGAGAGATTTCAGCGCCTTCCTTGTGTGCTGATCGTCTTCATCAGTGCCTCTCTTGACCCTATCATGCTCCTCATTGTAGACTGCGTCACTCTTGGCCATGTTCTCCACCAGCTCCTCAGCATCCTGCTCAGTTCTGCCCAAGAAGAACCCATTGCTGGCTGTGTCTAATCTGCTCCTGAACTCTGGAAGAGCACCTCTGTAGAAGGTACTAAGAAAACTCTCCTTGATGAAGCCATGATGTGGGCATTGAGACCAATAGCCCTTGAACCTCTCCCATGCTTCACTAAAGCTCTCAAGGTTCTTCTGCTGAAAGCTAGAGATCTCATTTCTGATCTCGGCTGTTCTTGAGGTAAAGAAGAATTTCTCTAGGAATGCCCTCTTGCACTCATTCCAAGTTGTGATAGAGTCACTTGGAAGAGCCTTCTCCCATTGATGTGCCTTGTCTCCCAAAGAGAAGGGAAACAACTTCAGCTTGAAAGCATCTTCAGAGACTCCATTAGTCTTGGACAAGCTATAGTAGCTATCAAATGTGTCCAAGTGATCAAGGGGATCCTCCATAGCAAGGCCATGAAACTTGTTGTTCTCAATCAAATTCAGCAGCCCTGATTTTATCTCAAAGTTGTTGTTCTCCACAGCTGGTGCTCTTATCCCCAACCTATGACCATGAATGTGAGGTTGATCATAGGCTCCAATGGCTCTAGCTTGACGATGTGGCTGTTGTGGGTGGCGCTGTGGTCTTATGGTGTCAGCTCTTGGACCATTGCCCCCTAAGGCATCACCATCTTGAGGCTGATTCTCCATATCAAACCCCAATCTCTGCAAGTGAGCATGTTTCTCTTCTTCTCTTTTCTTTCTTGTAATCTCCCTCTCAAGTGTAGCAATTACTTCAACAGTGCGTGTCAAGTTTGATGCACCTCAGCTTCTAGTTATCATACACCTGAAATGCAAAGGGAAAAGAGCAACGAGAAGCAATAACACAATAAAAGAAAAAAAATGACTTAGTCTCAAGCAAATGACTAAATCCCAATATCAAAATCAACTTAGAACTTGGCAACGGCGCCAATTTGATGATAGACTTTTCAAGGGTCCAATCAAATGTTGTAGAATACAAGATGTCAATCCAATCCTAAGTGATTCTAATGCAAAGGGAATGCAAGTCTATGCTTAATCTAAGTCCAACCATAATAAGAAGATGATTATGAACTATTAAAAATGCAACAAAAGAGTGAACTTTCTTTCTCAATGAGGCAAGGGGATTCTTCGGACAAGGGAATTGACTTTGGGTGATCAAGCTTTAATCTAAGATGGCAAACATTGAATCAATCTAACACCTTAAGCCTAGACACAATCCTAAGAAAGCTTTATCTCTAGATGAATGCTCATTCACAAACATATCTCAAGCATCTAATCTCTTAGGTTGAATAATATGAAAGCAATCATTAAGAACTAGTCCATTAGCTATCTTAACACCTTTAACAGCGATTGAAGCCGACTTGTGGAACCTCAAACAAGCCCCTTTTGAGTCCTTGAGAACTTACATCAATAAGTTCAGGGAAATCAAATCGAAAATCTCCAACCTAAACGAAGTAGTCGCAATAACAGCTCTAAAGAACGGAGTCTGGTTCTCCTTGAAGTTCAGGGAGGAAATGGCGGTAAGAGCTCCAGCATCGTTGGACGACGCCTAGCATCGGGCTTCTTACTTCGCGACTCATGAGGAAGAGGTCGCTGCCCTGAAAGAACAGTTCCTGGCCAGTAAAAATGGAATCAATAAGAAAACCGTGACGACAAAAGACCCTCTCCCACGAGGACAACATTCTTACGCTATCAACAACTCACCAAACAGACAGTCCGCCTTTGACTCCACCAAATTTTGTACCTTCCATACAAGAAAGGGGCACTCCACTGAGGAATGTCGCGCCGCAGCCAGGAACAAAGACGCAAACAAAGAAGGTAGCGAGAGCCTCGAAGAGGAGGAAGAAACGCCATCGACCCCAAAAAACAATGGAAAGTCAAAACCCTCCTCCAAAAAGAGGACCAGGGAGGTCGAAAAAGAATCACCGAGCTCGCCTCCACCAGCACCCAAAAGGAGGGTCGATATGATTTCATGGGGAAACGAACACGAAAGATCGTGCCAAAACACTCAGTAGAAGGGAGAAGGACCACACATCGAAATATCGATCACTATCCAAGCCGAAAAAATTCTTAACGAACCTAATGACTGATGACAGGCCTTTTCAGGTCCTAATCAAATGTTGTAGAATACAAGATGTCAATCCAATTCTAAGAGATTCTAATGCAAAGGGAATGCAAGTTCATGCTTAATCTAAGTCTAATCGAGATGAGAGGATGATTATGAAACTAAGGCAATATTAAAAATGCAATAAAAGATTGAACTTTCTTTCTCAATGAGGCAAGGGGGTTCTTGGG
Source organism: Brassica nigra (assembly GCA_016432835.1). NCBI lineage: Eukaryota > Viridiplantae > Streptophyta > Magnoliopsida > Brassicales > Brassicaceae > Brassica > Brassica nigra. The sequence continues at coordinate 50,265,523 of CM028247.1, forward strand.
ACAAGGGAACTGACTTTGGGTGATCAAGATTCAATCCAAGATGCTAACTTTTCAATCAATCTAAATCCTTATGCCTAGACAACAAAACTAAGCAAGCTCTATCTCTAGATGGATGCTCCTTTGCTATGATCACCCAAGTACACCAAATCTCTTTGGCTGTAATGATCAAAGCAAGCATGGAGAATGAGTCTAATAGCAATCCTAGCTCTTTTGACAACTAATCTCTTAGGCAAAACAAGCTAAAAGCATTGATGAGTTGGTTCAGGCATTTCATAGAACACCTTTCGGGCATGAAATGCCTATGGCTCTATGTTTGAGAGGCCAACCCAAATATAGCAAGAAGAACACCAAATCAATGCAAGGAGATGATAGATCTAACACTAAGCACCTTGGATCTACTCTTAATCACCCTTAGTCTCCCAAGCCCATGAACCCTAGATAGATCTACTCACTAATACCCATGGAAAACCTCAAAATCAATGATGATTCAAGGCTAAACATGATTAGAGAATAAGATAATCTATTAAACACAAAAGAAATGAGATAAAAAGGATCAAAGATCCAAACTTTCTTCATGTTCTTATTATGTTTTGGAGAGAAAAAAAGTTAGATCTCTTAATGAGATCACAAGAGTATTTATACATAGGCTTCAAAGCCCTTGGAAACATAAAACAAAAATACTAAAATGCCCTTGGCCAAGTGATTTTCGACCAATGAGAAGCAAGGAGAAAGGAAGAAGCTGAGCCACTCGGGTCAGGCAGTGTGGTCCTTGGTCGGGTATGGTAACCCGGGTGGCTTGACGTGCTTCCATTCAATTGACCATAACTTCTGCAATATGATTCCAAATGTCTTGAAATCACTTCCATTGGAAATCTAACTCAAACTGCCATGCCTCCACCAAATCTTAGCATCAGAAGATATTCCTAAGGCTTCTGTCCATGTTCATCTTTAAACCCTTCTTTTTCATCATAAAGCTCCCAAACATCTTCAATATCTCCAAAGTGTGCTCCAACACCTAATAGGGACTTATGAATGCAAAATGAGCCTAAAGATGCCTAATGCCTAATCTAAATGAGCAAAAATGCATAAGATATGATAGCTAAAAACATGTAAATATGCAAGACATCAATGACAACCGAACAATCGAACACAAGAACAACAAATCTGTCAGTAAGAGAACAGAACTTGAGTCGAATAACAGACTCCGAAAAATCCAGAAACAGATGGAACTACCAATGACCCCGAAGATAAAGAAAGCAAAGAAAAACAGCACGCGGTCTGACAACTGCAAGCCATTTGGGGGGCAAGGACTCTATCAGCCAATATTGACCAAAAATTTCCATTTTCCAGCAAGTCAAAAGCTGATACCTCAACGCATCGACTTCATCTACAGGGGCTCGAAGCTTTGCAATTCAATCAATTCGATCAAAGCCTACCAACGAAGAGCCGAAAATAACATCGGAGTCCGAGAACCTATATCTGGACCAAGCCACGAGATCACCTTCGACGAGGAAGAAAATGCCGATCTCGACAAACCTCACGACGACACACTCATCATACGTCTAGACGTAGGAGGATGCAAACTATCTCGCGTCATGATAGACACTGCCAGTTCGGCTGACGTCTTGTTCTACGATGTCTTCAAAAGAATGAAGTTCACCAAAGAATTACTTAAGCAGGAAAGAACCCCCCTCATCGGTTTTACCGGTGAAACTACCTATTCCCTCGGATCAATCGAACTCGTAGTCACAGCCAAAAACATCAGAAAGATCATTGAGTTTATCGTCATCGACCAACCAGCTCCCTTCAACACCATCCTTGGGCGACCATGGCTATACAACATGAAAGCAGTACCATCGACTTACCACCACCAATGTGTAAACGTCCCAACACCAAGAGGAATATAAATTATCTGTGGAAATCAAAGGAATTCAAGAACCTGCAATCTCTCAAGCTTCACAGAGATCGAGTCAAACCCCTAAAAAGATGGATCTCGACAAAATTTCTTTAAACGCATAAGCTACGATATTACGTACACGAACAATAGAACTCACGACCCTGTATCAAGGGAAAATAATTGAACTACGACTTGACTTGATCCCTCGTCGAGGGTACGTAGGCAGCTCCAACTACGAGCTCAGTCACCCATAACAAAATTAAGCCTCCTCCCTCGGAGCTTCTGAACGATGTAGCCATAAGCTCGGTCAAAAATGGACCTTTTCCAGAACAAGCAGCCCGCTCCTATTTTGGCGAACGATTCTAGCTAGTTCTTCTTAGAACATATTGTAGCCCTTCCTCTATTTTATAAATGAGTATATCTATACAAAAACTCTTTCTTTTACCAAGCTTATAACCCTTTCTTTAAAAAGCACACAACGATTAATTGTATTTTGAGACCCTGATCAAGTCTACGAATGCTTTTAATCCCGCTCAAAGTTAAAGCGCAACCAAATCGGTATTGTTGGGGAGAAATACTCAGGTACCCTTTTCGTCCAGGCTCCAGGCAGGACCCAGGCCTCCGGGTCCCCGCTACAGAGTACTCCGGGTCCTCACTGAAAGAAACTCAGGAACTCAGAACTCAGAACTCGGAACTACCCCTTCCACCGGGAAATGGAAAACTTCCGATAAAGAGAACCTTCCATATTTCCGAATATGGAAGAATTCCTCTTACTCTGACCGACTAAAACCACCTCAAGGACGACTATATAAGACAAGACAAAGACCTAAAGCGGGGGATCGACTTCGAGAGATTAGAAGATTGGAGATAGGCGGCTAGAACTAGGGTTTATACACCGAAACTTGTAGTCCCTTCTTTATTCTTCAATAAAAAACGTCTCTTTACTCTTCAATTCTTGCAACCCTCTTTAAATCCATACAAAATATACAACTTGTCCTCCGTTCCGTAGTATTCAAAAAGGACCTACACGAAAATCCCCTATCTCCCAAGAGGAGAACGACGAACTAATGCCCTTAAGCCTCGACCTGCTGACGAAAAGAGAGAAGCCACCAGGCTCAGGAATTGGTCCTACCAGCAAGAGGTCGCCAGGAACTACAACAAGAAGGTCAGAACCCGCACCTTCCAACGAGGAGACTGGGTTCTACGACGAGTAGCTGAAAACACGACTGGAAAATTCGCCCCCGGGTGGGTAGGACCCTACAAGGTGATCGAAGTGCGAGGAGCGGGAGCCTACAGGCTGCAAGATAACAAAGGTAAAACACTACCAAATTGCTGGAACGCCTTACACCTCTAAGCATATCATTTTTAATAAAGTCTCCGGACTATAATCAACATTACCATTCTATATTCAAGCATTATGGTTTCTCATTTCTACGTATGCTAAACGTCCACGGACAAAACTGATATAATAAAATAGTTCCGACTATAAAGATGGCAGAAAAACCATCATCCTTAAAGGGGCATATATGGCTTGATCAGGTCCCATGAAACCTCCGATCCCAGCCAAGCCTCGCCGATACGTGGTACGTCCACATAGAAAACAACGGGTATGAGACTTAAGGCAGGAATGGGTCTGCGCAAACCCGAGTATGCTTGTGAACACTACCTATAACCCCGGTATAGGCCACGAGCAACAAATATATCGGGGCCCAAAAAGCAAGAGTACTGTAACACCTCAGGGTTAAATTCAGAGAATTTGTATATTGCAAAAGTACTGTTACGCACAGGGAGCAATACATAAACTCCTACTTGACCAGACGTGGAAAGCAGAAAAGCCTGGCACTTGGATTTCCGGATCCATAACCAGCACCTCTAAGTCTGACAGTGGCTTCCTGCAGAAGCAGAATGCAGCACGGGATCCGATAGTGACCAGCTTACGAGCGGTAGAATGCGAGATCCCAACAGGTATCGGTAGTAGTCCTGCCTAGGTGGACGGAATACGGTCCCTGCGAAACCTAAAAAAACTCCGGATTCCTATGAACTCCAAAGTTCTTATGAATTTCGGGCTCAAACGTAAGAACTCCAGGGTTATTACAAACAAATGAACTTCCGAGTTCCCCACGGACTTCCGAGTCCTCAAAAGAAATTCCAAGTTCCTCACGGACTTCTGAGTCCTCAAAAGAACTTCCGAGTTCCCCACGGACTTCCGAGTCCTCAAAAGAACTTTCGAGTTCCTCACGGACTTCCGAGTCCTCAAAAGAATTTCCGAGTTCCCCACGGACTTCCGAGTCCTCAAAAGAACTTCCGAGTTCCCCACGGACTTCCGAGTCCTCAAAAGAACTTCCGAGTTTCCCACGGACTTCTGAGTCCTCAAATGAACTTCCGAGTTCCCCACGGGCTTCCAAGCTCCTAAAACGAACTTCCGAGTTCTTAAAAAAAAATTCCGACATCCCGATGAATTCTCGAACCCCCAGGACATACCCTTAGGGTCAGAAATAAAGTCTAACTTCGAGAAAAGGTGATCCTACCATGCGAAACATACAAGGACGTTTTGGTAAAAAAGATGCATTAAAGGAAAATCATCAAAGCTACATTATTCAAAGAAGGAAATTCAACTCAACAAAAACCAGCAACAAAGAAAAAAGTCTAAAAGGGAAATTCCGCCAAGGTCCGCGATCCTGCAGACATAGGAATCGTAGGACGTCCGGGCTCCATCGACGGCCGGTCAAACAAAGACAAGTATCGCCGGTACTCTTCCCCAGGGTTCCAGCCCCCCGTTCTCTCCTCCAGCCATTCTGTCATGAGTTCCCATCTGGTTGCCACTCTCACTTGCTGAATCAGCCGATCTCTGTGAGCCATCATATCTTGAACCTGGCCGCGAAGAGAAAACACCTCAGCGAGCAACTTTTGATGAATATCCTTCGAAAGGCTATAGTCAACTCCAGCCTTAGCATCGACTGAAGGAAGAGGGGAAGGACCAGACGCCGAAGCAGCAGCCCTAGCCAGTCTTGGTGGAAGATTGAAGGAAGAACGCCTTCTCTTCGCCTTCACCCCTTGGTAATTCCGGAAAACAGCAGATAAAGGAAGCCCCGCAAAACTCCCTAGGGAAAGTCAAAGAATGAGAAGTCGATAACATGGCAAAAACAAAGACGAGAAGTATGAAGACCTTACCCTAGATACGACTATGACGCAAAGCCTCCTTGCTTACAAAGAAGCTCACCCATCGAAACTGTAAAGGGATCTCCATCACTAGTTTCGCCACAGCCTCCCCAGCAAAGGACACGGGGCGGGATACATCTGCAGAACCAAGAGTTAGAAAGCACAGGAGCTCGAGTAAAACGGAAGCCGAGGATCAAAAGATTTACCTACAATACGCCAGAAAGTCGGGTAACGAATTGGTTCATGGATCCTCATGAACACGTATCGGTTGTACCAGTTATCTCCGAACGGATAATTTCCTCCGGCACCTCTCGAGGGCTCCCCGACCAAAAGAGCACCATCACGGGCTCTCAGGAAGTAAAACCCGGGCTTGTTTGCCAAGAGAGCAAAACAATAGGAGTACAAGACCTCATGCACGCCAATATGGAAACCGCGCAATTCCCCGAGGACCTGTATGGCCATCAAAGTTCTCGAAGACAGCGGAGTAAGCTGAGAGGGGCAAAAACCGAAGTATGAAGATACCTCAGCAACAAGAGAAGGAACGCCACTCCTCACGCCAGCTTCCAGATAAGCCTCATATATAGCCACCTCTTTGACTCCACCATGGGGTGCCCGCTCAAACTCAAATGGGTTTCTTATCCCCTCCGACGGAGGAATCGCATATCTGTTCCGGATCTCAGTAAGATCTTCCCCACGAACTCGAGAACGAGGACCATCATCCAGAAGGTAAGACTGTCTTTGTTTCAAAGGATCCATCAGAGCCTCCTCATCATCAGTCCCTAGGGTCCTCTCCCAAGAAGAAATAAGAGACGAAAAAGGGTCGTCCGAGAAGAGACACGGCTTCACGCGACCACCAACAGACGCAGACGGAAACAAGGAACTTTCTGAGTTCATCTTTCCGAAAAATTACGAGTTAAGAAAGCTAGAGGCTGCAGGGAACATCGCAGTTTCCTCTTATACATCCAAGCCGCCGACCTCTACTTAGAGGAAAAAGGAAAAAAGGAGGGACGATATTTCCAGAAAGTTTTGAAAACCCTCGACCAGAAGTTTCTAACTCGGAAAAAGGAAACCCACCTCCAAAAATGGAAAGGTTACAAGAGAAAGGATCCGACTCTCGGGATTTCCTTTTTATGAGTACTCATTCCAGGCAACCATCGGCGAACCCTGGACCTCCGCAACCAGTCTCAAGTCTACAGGAGTAACGCTCCAACGGCTCGGTCGCCTTCCAGAGAAATCGAGCCTCGTCAATATTCGAAATACGGCCCCGACCAAAGAGAAGACTCCAAAACGAAAAACTACTAAGGTCCTGCCTAGGGGAAGCCTGCTGAGAATGAGCAACTCCGGTTGACTTGAGAGCACAGGTTATTCCCCGATTTCGATGACGAAATCGAGAAATAAGGGGCAAAATGTTGGGGAAAAATACTCAGGTATTCTTTTCCTCCAGGCTCCAGGCTCCAGGAAGGACCCAGGCCTCCGGGTCCCCTCTACAGAGTACTCCGGGTCCTTACTGAAAGGAACTCAGAACTCAAAACTCAGGAACTACCCCTTCCTTGGGGAAATGGAAAACTTCCGATAAAGAGAACCTTCCATATTTCCGAATATGGAAGAATTTCTCTTACTCTGACCGACTAAAACCGCCTCGAGGACGACTATATAAGACAAGACAAAGCCCTAAAGCGGGGGATCGACTTCGAGAGATGGAAGATTGGAGATAGGCGGCTAGAACTAGGGTTTATACACTGAAACTTGTAGTCCCTTCTTTATTCTTCAATAAAAACGTCTCTTTACTCTTCAATTCTTGCAACCCTCTTTAAATCCATACAAAATATACAACTTGTCCTCCGTTCCGTAGCACTCAAAAATGACCTGCACGAAAATCCCCTAACAAGTATAATATCTTAACCACGCCGATACGACCATCAAGACAGTATCTACTAAACCGATCTACAACCAAAGGCTCCAACAATGATAAACAAATAAAACAAGAGAACTCACTGTTCTCCCTCTTTCTTATTTCAACTAAAATGACAAATAAAGGCTTAACAGAGACAAAACAACTTCGAAATAAATAAAAAAGAAGAGGGCACATCGATCTCAACCATCCGCGTCAAACTCACCATCCTCCACCCGATCATCCTCGCGATCTAAACCATCACCTTTAGCTGGCACCTTCCCGAAGAATTCTTCCGGAATATCCTCCGAAGCTTGCGGGAGATCCAACTTCGCAACTGAAAATCAGATACCGCAGTCACATCAAGCTCAGCACCAAGCTCCATCTCCTTAGCCCTCAAATGTGACAGCTCATCGGCGGCCAGCAAATTATTGTTCATTATCTCGTTAATGAGATCGATGTTAGCCATAACTTCTCGAAGACGAGCTTCACAATTAGCAGCCATCTTTTTTCTCTCACATTTATCCTTAAGAGACACTAACACATCCAGGTAACTATCTGCCAAAACCTTCTTTGCTTCATAGGTCGCATGGCGGAGATCTTCGGCATGCTTAGCCGTGGAAGACTCATTCCTAGCTTCCAAATAAGAAACTTGTTCCAGAGCCAACTTTCTTTTGTTCCCGATCATCCGAAGCCGAGCTTCAAGAGAAGCAGCCTGATTACCGAGATTTTCGGCTGCAGCCAGCTGAGCATCATGAGCTCATTCTCGATCTTGCGCCATCTTTAAACTGAGCTTCAACTCCCGAATGACCTTCTTGATCTCGTATAGTTTGTCCGATCTAGGCACGTCCTTGAAACGTTTCTCCAAAGTTGCAGCGAACTCATTATTCGCCTCCATAGCCTAAGGGAAAACCCAGAAGATCAAGAAAAGTTTTTTTTTTTAAAGAAGAACAATCTCGTTTTGGCAAAAAGAGCCAAACCTTGGCGTGAGCAACAGCCATCTTCACATAGGCATCACACTCAGTCATCTTCCTCAAGGAAGGAAGGGGACACCTAGCGGGCTTGAAATGCCTAACCAGATGAGCAACACTATCGGGATCTTCCGTGATGGGACAATCCTTAGCATGAGAAAACTGACAATGAAATGGTCTCGCAACAACACAGTCACTTGAAGAGCTCGATTTGTGATCGACACCGGCCATCTTCACCTTTTTCTGAGGTCGGTCTCGCCCTTCAGAGCCGGTAGGGCTATCCGAAGAAGGACGGCACGCCGCCTTTTTTCCATCGACTTCTTTTCCTTCTTTGAAGGAAGATTCACAAGGAAGACGGGTTTCCTCACGAAGAACCTCGGTAAGAGCTTCGCTAACATCTCCGGAACGTATTCGTTCCGAACTGACTCCGCCAGCCCGGTTCCGCGTTTTGTCAGAGTGTCGAGAGTTCACTCTTCTCGACACCATCGACCTAAAAATCTTAATCAATTTCGAAACTTCAATAAGGAGAAGAATCAGGATCAGAAGTATTTAAAGGGGGATATGATCAGATCAAATCTCAACAAACCGGGGAATAAAATCCCTAGATTTCTTAAGGGAGAAAAGGATTCTTTTTCGAAATTTTTAGTCCGCAATTATCCGATTAAAAAGAGAGGGAAAAATTTAAAAATTTTCTTGTGGGAACCGAAATTCACACCGTCAATTTCTGATAAATATGATTGCGGAGGAAAGTCAAGTAAACCCGACTTTCCTTGAAGGTCCGGATTCTCTGCGTTGCCACACGAAATCGACAAAGTAAACAGAAGACAAAGATGGGAATTGTAATATTTGCCCGAAGGCGTTTTATTAGATGAAAGAAACGAGTACAAGGATTCTCCGAAAGACAGAGAGATTTGCGAGTAAAGAAAAAGATAGAGTCGCAGGCAGCCAAACGTCCTAAGCCTTGCTCCTCTAGTCTAACCACCTAAACCCTAGTTCTTCTAAGCTAGCAGAATGCTCTAAGTCTAATTCTCGGATTTTCGGGATGCTCTTCTCCTCTGCTCTTGCTCTCCTTATATACCCACTCCTAGGTCGGTTTGCTTGAGGATGATGGGGGCCTTTGGGCCCAAGCTTATCTCTTCCGAAATGTTCCATTTTCGCCGGTCTTAATAATCCCCGAAGTTTTCCGCTATCTTTCGATGACTTGATGTTTATCCGACGTTTGAAATCGGATAAACCGCCATAGCCTGATTGGTCCTGAATTCTGAAAATCGTAAGTAAGTCCGTGGACTTGTCTTAAGTCGTTAAACGCTTTATACGATTTCTTGAAAGATGATCTTTCTCGAGAATAAACCGTATAGCTTAAAGGATCGATGTTCAAGTTAATCGATCTCTGTTTTATACGATATCTTCTACGAAATCCAACCCTCAGTTTCCATCGTAAAACATTGAGGATGGTTCCAACCGAATCGAAGGATGTTATTCCGTAGCCTTGATTGTACCAAACTCACGAGGACTGATCCAACAAGCCAAGATGGGATTGACCGAGCACAATGGGACCGAGGACGAGGGCGAGGACCGGGCGCCAGACCAGGGTGCCGCGGTGCCAGGCCGCCCGTGTGGCCGGGCGCCAGGCCGGTGCCGCCGGCGCCAGGCCAGCCTGCGCCCGCGTGCCGCCCGCCAGGCGCGGTGCGGCGCCGGGCGCCTGGCGCGGCACCCGGCGCCGCCTCCCTGGCCGCCAGGTAGGCGAAAGTGCAGCCAGCCTTCGTCCAGCGTGCCGCCGGCGCCAGGCTGGTGCGCCAGCCCGCCCAGGTCAGCGTGCCGCCCGGCGCCAGGCCGCCTTGCCGTGGTTTTCCGTTGTTCGATCTTTCCCCGCTAGTCGGCGGGAAATCTTCGAAGTTTGAAGGATCTTTGGCCGTAGATTTCGAGATAACCGCTTTTGACCCCAACAGTTAGCCCCCAGCTCGTAAGATCGAGACGATTTTGCGGCGAAAGTGATTTGAATTATTTGAAAATCGAAATTTTCGGCTAAGGATTTTTCCGCAGAAACCCGTGTCTTCACCTCCTTCTTTTATAAATAGCCAACCTTCCCTTCTCATTCTTCACATCTTTTCAATTCTCTCTTCTTCTCAAGAAAGAAAATGTCTTCATCCCAAGTTGAAAAGAGTGATTCTGATGTTGAGATGGGCGAGGCCGCAAGCTTCGCCGGTTCCGCCAGTCAAGCTCCGCCGTCCGCCGCTCAAGAGGCTACCCGTCCCTTACTGATGGGTTTGATTCTTTCAAGGCTGCTATCCCGCGTAGTGCTGCGAAGGCTCAAAGCTGGCGAGGACTGAGACGCCGATGTTCCTTCCGCTGCTCCAACTCCTTTGCCTGCTCCTTCGTTCCCAGCCCGAAGCCCCATCGATGCCCTCCGCCTACAGAAGGGGTTATTGTTCCTGAACAGACTCTTGATGTTCAGATCCATCCATCGGGTTCTTCGACTGCTCGATCGTGATCTCCGAAGAAGAGGACGCGATAGAATCTGCACCTCTTCCCCGGCAAGAGGGAACTCGTCTTGGGACTGCCAGCGGCTGGTGCCGCCGCTGCCAAGGAAGGGCAGGGCTGGCGCGGCGTCCGGGCGAAAGAAGCGGGAAGAGCGCAGGAAAGCGAACTCGAGCCGCTGGCGTCATCGCTCCAAGGTTCGATTTTAATTTACCGCAATTTTGCACCGCTTTTTTACGATGATACTTACTCCTTTTGCGGGAGTTTGTGTCGCTGATTGACGGAATGCTTGGCGAGTGCGGTCGGAAGTCATTCGCCTATCGAAGGAACTGGAGTCGCCGCGGAAGCGCTGAAGCGCACTAAGGCTGCATTGAGACTGTCGAGGACACCCATGCTGCCCGTGACGCCCCAGCGAGGTTCAGATCAGCGATCTTGAGCGTGACCTGGGAAGACCGCGAAGTTCGTTACTCAAGGTGAAGAAAGAGAAGAGGAGTAAATCCTCGGAAGTCCGCCGCCTTCGAGAAGGTTCAGGCTCACGAGGAGATGAGCCCGAGATCCTCGGAGGTTGCCGATGCCAGCGACGACTTCTATGTCGCCTGACGAGGATGGCCATCCTGTTTGAGTCCTTGATAGCCATCCGCAAGAGGGACTTGGCTTTAGCGGGATCGAGGGAGTTTGAATGAGCTCGAAGTTGCTTCGAGGTAATGAGGCCCCGCCTTTGGACTTGGAGGAAGCCAGATTATCGTAAAGGAGAGTGAGCGCCACCGAGGGAGTTTTGATTCGATCCCGCCGCCTGCAAGCCGATGCACCCTAGCTCCGACCAAAACTCAGAAGATCAGGAGCGGGGAGAAGATGCGGTTGCGCAGACGGGCGGTAGTGCGATGCGACTGAGGGAGGCGATGGCGAGGCTGTCCCTATCGCGAAAGTGAGGATGAAGATGACGCCCTGGGGCGCCTAGGTTTATCAATCCCTTCTGGGATTTCGTTTTTGTGTTTCGCCGCTTAAGAGGCCATGATGTATTTACCGACTGGCCGCTGGTGGCTTCAATCCCTGCCCCTTTTGGGGTTTTGTTTGAATTTCGCGATCTTAATCTATGAAACATTTTGATTATTTATGAACTTCAGTTTTCGTATGAGAAAGAGGGTGTTGTCGCCTCATTCCTAGTTCCCGATGATCACCGCATCTATTGTCCGCATAAAGCGAGATTTTCCGGTTTACCGATTTACGAAAAACTCGTGAAACTAATAGGCTTAAGTGAAGAGACAAATTTTGATCTCGTATACCATACTATGTCTGTGAGATGTCAAGATCCAGCGTGGCTGGGTTTAGGGCAAGACCTAGGTTTACTCGGACTGAGGCTTTCGCGATGACAAATCGGCTTCGTTTTGCCTGCTTTGCGATTTTAACCTGACTCGCACCGCTTAAAACCGCGAATTGTTGTCGGCTTATATGATTTGTTTGCGGAGTCGAGCTACTTTTTACTAAGAGCTAGACCAAAATTTTGATTTCTTGTATAGCTGCTATGTTTATCCTTGTCGGATGTAAGAGAGCCTACCCCAAAGGGCTGCTATTTGTCTGTTTAGGACGTTAGAGTTCGTTTGTTGTGATCAGCAACAACGAAATGATACCGTTTTGAGGTGCGTTTGTATGTTCAGAGACGAAGATTTCGTCTGCAATGTTTTATGGAAAGAATGTCCTTCTGCCGCTAGCGACGCCTCGCAGTGCTGAAGGTTGATTTTTCCTTATGCCGCATCTCGTGTTGAACGCGCGGGCTTTGGGGATGTCTTTTGAATGTTCGCAGCCAGAAAACTGTTGTTTCCGCTTTGGACGCTGGACCAAGGGGTCGCGTAAGTTTGACCGTGGAGAAGCGCCTACATTCACAGTGCTTCGTGAAGTGTTGGCCATCCGGGATTTGTTTTTGGATGTGATAATCGCTTAGTGGATACTAGATCCGTTGTTGTGGCGCTTTGGCTGATTTTGAAAAGTCGTGAAAAGTTTCAAAATTTTAGAGTCTTCGAATTTGTGGGAGTATACGAGTATCACTCCCCCTTTAAAAATTGGGGATAGCTGAATCGCCGATTGGAAGTTGCCTACGCCTTTGTCTAGGGATCAAGCCATCTCGTAGTTCTTTGTACCACGCTTTATCGCTTAGTGGTAGTATTTTTGAGGTGCATCGCATTCCAAGTTCTCGGATTTTGACGCCCTGCATGTTTGCGATTTGGTATGAGCCTGGTCGGACTACTTTTATGACTTTGTACGGTCCTTCCCAGTTTGCTCCGGTTTTCCTGCTTGCTCGGCAGTGTTTTGGAAGACTTTGCGTAAGACTAAATCGCCTTCTTTGAACCTGCGATGGCGACGCTTGAGTTGAAGTACCTTGCGGCAGCGTGCTGGTAATTCTGGATTCGAATGAGTGCCTGGTCGGCTCATTGATGAGATCGAGATTGTCCAGCATCATAGCGCCGCTTAAATCCTCTCTTCGGGAGGAATCTTCTCCGCTCGGGAATTCTACTTCAGCGGGATCATACATTCCGCTCCGTAACGAGGGCTAATGGAGTTTCACCCGTAGTCCGCCTTGGGGTTGTACGATGCACCAAAGAACTCCTTCGAGCTCCTCGCCCATCGCCCTTCTTGGCGTCTAGGCGTTTTTGAGTCCGTCAAGGACGGTTTTGTTGATGGTTTCTGCCTGTCCGCTGCATTGCGGATATCTGGGAGTTGACTTTGTAAGTCGTATTTTCCATTTTTCGCAGAATGCTTCAATCGAAAGCAGAGATAAATTGAGATCCATTATCGTTACGATTTCGTATGGGACCCCATGTCTAGTTATGATATGTTTCCGCGAAGTTCTCGACTTGTGTGTCTTTGATACTTGCGTAGGATTCTGCTTCTACCCATTTGGAAAAGAAACCGTAAGGACTAGGAGGAAGCGCTTTGTTTTGATGGGTGCATAGGTCCGACAATGTCCATGGACCATCGCATGAAAGGATAGGGGATGAGATTGAGGAGGATCTCCGCGGGTTGATGGATTGTTGGAGCATGCCTTTGGCATTTTCGCACTTCCGGCTAATTTCTCGCAGTCTTTACCATGGTTGGCCAATAATAACCGTGGCGCTTGATTTTGACCGAGAGATCTTCCGCCAGAATGATTTCCGCATGATCCAGAATGGACCTCCTCCATGATTTTTCGCCTTTCCCCTTCGCATGTCATGAGAGGACCAGAGAAACACCACTTATAAATTTCTCCTCTATCGTGGACGCATCCGTCGCTTGGGTTTTCACTTTACGTACCATTTTTCGGGCGGTAAGGTTCCATTCACGATATAGGCTCAGATTGGTTCTATCCAAGGGCTGTCGCAGCCATACTCGGTTGGGTTCACATCCGCCTCGTTGATCCTCGACTTCTTCCATATTTTCAATCTCGTCCCGGATTAGATTGACGACCACTGGTGGTCCGATGCTTGGATGCTCGATGAATTCGACCGGGATTACTCTTTGGAGCCCTGGATCTGAGCTCGAGGCGAGGGCAGCCAAAGGCGGCCTGGACGTTTTCGAGCGAGGAATTCTGGTCAGGGCTTAACTGGTCAAATTTCGAGCCAGTTCTTGGACGAAGTTTTAGATATCGCCCATCCTTTCCTCTCTTGCCTCATATTCTCCGCTGTATTGATTGGCGACTAACTGAGAATTGCAGTAAGCGTGAATATTACGGATTTTAAACCCATGGGCCAACCGCAAGCCTGCGACGAGTGCTTCGTATTCTGCCTCATTGTTTGAAGCATGGAAAGCCAATCGGAAAGACTGTTCTAGGATTTCCCGTTAGGAGAGGTGAGTCGTATTCCGATTCGGATCCTTTATTGGATGAAGATCCGTCGACGTGGAGAACCCAAGTTGAGTTTGGTTCCTCGTTAGTCATGCTTCTAGTGGGTAACTCTACCAAGAAATCCGCAAGTACTTGGGACTTTGCACATGTCCTTGGGCGATATTCGACTTCGTATTCACTCAGTTTGATTGCCCATTTTTCGAGCCTACCGGATTGACTCGACTATGCAGGATTATCCGCAGCGGGAACGTGGTGAGAACCACTATAGTATGAGACTGGAAATATGGTCTTAGTTTTCTTGCCGAGGTTATGACGGCGAATGCTAATTTTCCATTAGCGGTATCGAAGTTTCGCATCCAGTAACGCCTTGCTTACGTAAAAGATTGGTTTTGTTCGCCGCTCTTCTCGTGATCAAGACGCCACTGACCGCTGTATGAAACTGCAATATAGAGGAAAAGAGGTTCACCTTCCACCGGTTTTGCGAGGACTGGTGGAGTGGCAGGTAATGTTTCAACTGTTGGAAAGCTTTTTCACATTGCTCGACCATTCAACTTCTTGTTTCCCTTCAATGTTTCAGAAACGGTAGGCACTTATCCGTGGAGCGAGATGAAACGGTTCAAAGCCGCGACTCTTCCGGTTAGCCTCTGGACTTCGCTTGGTTCTGGGGAGGCCATCTCTATCAGTCGCCGATTTGTTTAGGGTTGGCCTCGATTCCGCGATCGCTACGAGGTATCGAGGAATTCTCCGATGCCACCGCGAATCTACATTTCGCGGGTTGAGTTTCATGTTATGCTGGTTGAGTCGCGTGCAAAACATTCCTCTAGGTGGGCTATATGATCGTGTTCGTCAAGAGATTTTACGAGCATATCATCGATGTATACTTCCATAGTTTTTCCGAAGTTGCTCGGCAAACATTTTGTTGACGAAGTCGCTGATATGTTGCACCCGCTTTTAAGACCGAAGGCATTACCTTGTAGCAATACGTTCGCGGTCTGTGATGAATGCAGTTTTTTTCGGTCGGGATTCATCATGATCTGATTGTATCGGAAAAGTGTCCATGAATGACGAAGCTTGTTTCAGCGGTTGCTTCACCAGTCGGTCGATGTGTGGAGCGGAAGCAATCCTTTGGACAGGCTTTATTCAGATCCGTGAAATCGACACAGACTCGCCACTTGCCGTTCTTCTTTTTACCACGACAGGGTTGGCAAGCCAGTCCGGATACCTGACTTCTGTTATCGACCCTACTTTGAGGAGTCTTTCGACTTCCTCGTTGACTCGGTGGCACGCCAGGTCCCAGCTTTCGTCTCTTTGCTTTACGGGTTTGTGAGTCGGGTCGATGTTAAGTTCGTGACATGTTACGCTAATGTCAATTCCGGGCATGTCCTCCGCAGCCCAAGCGAACGTACTGAAGTTCTTTTTGAGGCATGCGATGAGCTCTGCCTTTATCGGTTCGCGGAGGTTGGCTCCGATTTCGACGCACCGTTCCGGGAAGGAATCGTCGAGGCAGATTGAGACCACCGGTTCGCTGGTTGGTTCACCCTTCAGGGCCTCAGCTCTTTGGTACTGCCAGGAATTTTCTGGCGAATCGTGAATCGTTTGCTTTTTCCGAGAGGTCTCGATTTTGGAATTTTTCCGTTTTATTTCGGTAGCGAGGTAGATTTGTGCTGCTCCGTGACTACCATGTATTGTTTCGACCCCGAAAGGCGTTGGGAACTTGAGGCATAGGTGGAATGTCGATGGGATCGCTCTCATGGAGTTTAGCCAGGAGTTCCAACTATCGCATTGTAGGATGTTGGACCATCGATCACCAGGAATTCGTGTTTTGGCGACGCCCCGCTTTGACTAGGAGGTTAGTCGAGCCGAGGGTCATAATTTCTCCCGAGAGTCCGAATACTGGGCTGGGGTCATCTGTAAGGATGCTTAGATCGACGCCCATCCTCTCGAGGGTGCTTTTGTAGATAATATTAGCCGAGCATCCGGTGTCGACTAATATCCTTGCTACGCCAATATCCTGGATCGTGAGTTCTATTACGAGGAGATCGTTGTGAGGTTTGACCGACGGGCGTTGCTCGATCCTCGAAAGATCGATGTTGCGGGCTGACGAAGAGGTCATACTGAACTTCGATCGATCGGTGGTTTTCGAAGTTAGAGAATCCCCTCCTTCTAGCCAAATCAGGGAACCAAATTTACACCGCCAATTTCTGATAAATATGATTGCAGAGGAAAGTCAAGTAAACCCGACTTTCCTTGAAGGTCCGATTCTCTGCGCTGCCACACTAAATCGACAAAGTAAACGAAGACAAAGATGGGAATTGTAATATTTGCCCGAAGTCGTTTTATTAGATGAAAGAAACGAGTACAAGGATTCTCCGAAAGACAGAGAGATTTGCGAGTAAAGAAAAAGATAGAGTCGCAGGCAGCCAAACGTCCTAAGCCTTGCTCGCTAGTCTAACCACCTAAACCCTAGTTCTTCTAAGCTAGCAGAATGCTCTAAGTCTAATTCTCGGATTTTCGGATGCTCTTCTCCTCTGCTCTTGCTCTCCTTATATACCCACTCCTAGGTCGGTTTGCTTGAGGATGATGGGCCTCGCCTTTGGGCCCAAGCTTATCTCTTCCGGAAATGTTCCATTTTCGTCGGTCTTCGTAATCACCCCCGAAGTTTTCCGCTATCTTTCGATGACTTGATGTTTATCCGACGATTCGAAATCGGATAAACCGCCATAGCCTGATTGGTCCTGAATTCTGAAAATCGTAAGTAAGTCCGTGGACTTGTCTTAAGTCGTTAAACGTTTTAAACGATTTCTCGGAAAGATGATCTTTCTCGGAGAATAAACCGTATAGCTTAAAGGATCGATGTTCAAGTTAATCGATCTTTGTTTTATACGATATCTTCTACGAGAAATCCAACCTCCAGCTTCCATCGTAAAACATTGAGGATGGTTCCAACCGAATCGGGATGTTTATTCCGTAGCCTTGATTGTACCAAACTCACGAGGACTGATCCAACAAGCCAAGATGTGATTGACCGAGCACAATGGGACCGAGACCAGGACGAGGGCGTGGACCGGCGCCAGACCAGGTGCGGGCGCCAGGCCGCCCGTGTGACGGGTGCCGCGGCGAGGCGGCCAGCCCCGCGTGCCCGGCCAGGCCGTCTTGCCGTCCGTGGGTTTTCCGTTTCTCGATCTTTCCCCCGCTAGTCGTTCATGCGGGAAATCTTCGAGTTTGGAAGGATCTTTGGCCGTAGATTTCGAGATAACCGTTTTTGACCCCAACTCTTCTCCCGAAAAGCAAGTCCAAAAGATAAAGTAAGACAAAATCAAACGTAGAAAAAAGAGGAAACTAAGATCAACTCGAGCTTGTTTCTTCTCCAACGCCTGAAGACTGATCGCTACCAGAAGAATCCTCAGAGATTTGCGGAAGATCGAGATCAGCGACGGACCAATCCGTAGAAGGACATAAATCCACGATAGCCACGCAATCCTTCTCCATATCCTTTAAGCGGGTAAGCTCTTCCTCCACGACCAAACCTCCATCCTTGATCTCAGTCAAGAGATCGATATTCGCCACGACCTCTTGAAGCTTAATCCTGGCAGCGATCTCCTTCTCTTTACTCGCCCATTTCTCCTCCAGAGACGTTAGAATCGTTTTGTACGACTCTGCGATTTCATGATGGGCAGTACGTGAAGCTCGGCGAACGAGTCGATCACACCCGGTCTCCAGCTCATCGATCCGAGCCTTTTGCGAAACGACCTCCACCTCAGAAGATGCTCTCTCGTGATGAGCTCTCTGCAGTTCTTCTTTCAGTTTCAGAATTAACCCTGCTTGCGTCCTCTTCCCCTCGTCAGACGCCTCGAGCTCCTTCGAAAGATTTTCGATCTTCTCTTCACGAGAAATACACCCTCGCTCCATGATAAGGACGTACTCGTTAACAGAATCCATAACCTGCAAAATAAGATACGGATAACAGAGACTCAGCACAAACAAATTTTGACCTATATGAAGAACTAACTCAAAGAAAGATAAGCTATTTCCAAGGAAAAGTCAATCGAATACCTTATAGTTCACCTCGTACACTTTGGAGTAAGCCTCTTTCTCCTCGGACGAATAGAAGAATAAGGGACGAGAACCAGGACCAGCAGGCCCTTTTGGGAGACCTGTCTGCCCCCTTCTGAAGCTTCTGCTTCTTACCTTTCTTCTTCGAGATCAAAGTAGCAACGCTCGATGTCGCTCCCTTCAGAGATTAATCACGTGCCGGTTTACGAACCTCAGGCTCATCCTGAGAGCCAGTGCTAGGAGTAACAGGCAACGCGGCAGCCACGTCGGCATAAAGAACCGAATAAGACGTTCCCGTTATTTCACCCCCGGTTCCCGATTTCTGAGATCGCAAAAGGCAAGAACCTCCTCAATAAACGCTTGTCGAGACGACTAGGAACAGGAGGAGGTCCGGAAGGAGTACCCGCTTCTTCACCAGATCCCACAGCTGCGATCTCCTCGATTGGATCAGCAACCAGAGGAGCTGCTCCTAAACCAGGAGGAAGCAAGAATGCCGCACGTATTCTTTCCTTGCTAAATGTCAACCAATCAGTCCTACCCCGCCTTAGAACAACCAAAAGGCCTCGGAGGTAGTCAGACATCAACGAGCTCCCTGAGTGAACTGTAGAAAAAAGAGACATATATATCTGAATATATTCGAAATAGAAAGAGGAAAGGCTCAAAAGGAAGGAGCTCGGAAAACTAACCTATATCTGCGGCCCAAAGCCTCGGAAGTTTAGAGAAATCGAAATCACCCATAGACACCGAATCGACCTTGAAAAAAAAAATTGCTCCCTCCAATTGTCGTTCACGGTACGGTGATCCTTCAATAACATGACGGCCCGGACGGGGAGACACCATGAAAATCCCTGGGTTCTTGGTATTGCGTTTCATCACGTAAAGATAACGAAACTCATCGAGACCAAAGGAAAGATTCTCTTCTCTCGCCCTAACCAAGATGGCCAAGAGATGACGGAGCAAATTCGGGCTCAATTGAGTGAATGACAGCCCCAGCACCGATAAGATTTCGAGAACCGGCTCCGGAATCGGAAAAGACAAACCGCATGTCTCAAAGAACGTCACGTAAGCCCCGCAATAACCCTCTTAAACATTTTCAGGAGTCTCAAAAGCAGAGGCTAGCTCAAGGGTAACAGAGCGGTCCACACCACATTCTGAATACAACCTCTCAAGATGATCGCTGGTTGTCGTCGGAAGGGGAAAAGAGAACGAAGCCATAATAGAAATCGCGAAGAGAGAAAAGGGATCATCGAATCACAAGAGAGAAAAAGAAAGGCAACTGAAGTCAAACAAAGCCATCCTTGGGTATATATAGGAAAGCCCTCAACGGGTTGAAACTGCTCTATCACAAAAATTAAGAAAAATCATAATGACCTAGGTCACATCACGAAAGCCAATATAGCTGTTACGACTAGAAATCGAAGAGACGCACGGACCAGCAGCAGGACGACATGTGTCGTATCTTAACCAATTGAGGTCGACGAGAATAAGATATATCATCTCTGTTATTTTCGATCAAATAAATAGATTGGGGGACAAATGTTGGACCCAAAAATCGACATTTAATAAGTGGGCCAAGGCCCATCGATGTCGACAATACGATTCTGGATAAAGAGGTCGACCAAGAATCTCTAAAGCCCGGATCAGCCAGAAGAGTAGTTCGAGTTAAGGGCCCACCAAGAAACCAACAAAGATTTGGTCTTAGCGACTCCGAAGGAAGAGAAACGGACACCATAGATGGAGGAAGAGGTTTAACGAGATTGCGGAGTCAAGGAACTATCAGAAGGGAGCTAAGCTAAGAAAGAAGGACACGGAAAAAACCCTAGAGAGAGAACTAACAGCAGATCAATCTCTTTTAGCTCACGTTACTTCTGTATTCGTTTCGGTCTCATTTGTAATTCTCGATCTCATTTCTTCATTGTATTCAACTTACTCAAATCAATAAAGGCCATTATTGTCAACCGGAATCTAATTAAATCGTTGTGTTCTGAAGAAGTTGTTGCCCACATTACTTTTCTTCCCTAGTTTAAACATCTCAAACACTACAAAATACTTAGTGTAGATTTTAGGATCTACAATAAGGAGTGGCCACCTTATGTTTCACACCATTCTTCTTAAGAAGGCCTTCAAACAGCTTGTTGATGAATTGTGACCCTCCATCACTTATAACCACTCTAGGCACTCCAAATCTTGGGAAGATAATGCTTTTGAACATTTTGACCACCACCCTTGAGTCATTAGTAGGGCTTGCTACTGCTTCAACCCATTTGGACACATAATCAACAGCTACGAGGATGTACTTGTTTCCATAAGAAGAAGGAAAAGGTCTCATAAAGTCTATTCCCCATACATCAAAGATCTCTACCTCAAGGATTGGGTTTTGAGGCATTTCGTCCCTCTTTGTGATATTCCCTCTCCTTTGGCATGAGTCACACCTTGAGACATAGTCTTGAGTGTCTTTGAACATATGTGGCCACCAAAACCCAGCTTGTAGAACCTTTGCAATTGTCTTGAAGGTGGCAAAGTGGCCTCCATATGATGATCCATGGCAATGTGAAAGGATCCCATCAATCTCTTCATTGGCAACCACCCTTCTATATAGCTGATCCTTGCAGAGAATGTAGAGATAAGGTTCATCCCAATAGTACCTCTTTAGTTCTTTGTAGAACTTCTTCTTGGCATAACCTTCAAGATCCAATGGCTCCTTCCCAGTAACAAGATAGTTCACAAAATCAGCATACCAAGGCTACTTCTCATTTGTTGCCTTTTCAATCTTCTTACCAGTTTCACAAACTGCCATCACTGCTCTAATAGCCATGATCTGCTCCTTGGGAAGTCCTTCATCGATAGGGATGCCCAACTAAATTCTCAATCTGGACAAATGATCCTACACCATTTTCAACTCCTCGCTTGTCTTTGATCTCAAGATCAAACTCTTGAAGTAGCAAAATCCATCTCAAAAGTCTTGGTTTTCCATTGATATACCATTGATTTTACCCGTTTTTACCCATGGTATATGAGTGTTTTTACTACTATTATCTATGTTTTGGAGTCTATTAGGTATGTTTTCAGGTTCAGAAGCATTTTGGAGAAAAGTGATGTTTTAGGTGCCTTTTTGGAGCTTAAAGAATAGTTCACCCGTGATCAAGACCAGAGGTCGACACCAGAGTTACACATCGATCGATGCACACTCTGTGCAATCGATCGACACACATTAGCCTAAGGACGATACGTCGAGACTATAATCGATCGATGTACACCCTGTACTATCAATCGATACTGAGGCGGCAGAAAGACAAGTTGGACCTGGCCGAACTTGAAGCCCAAGATATAACATTTTACAAGAATGCCCCTGACGAGTTTTTAACCTAATGAACTCATATTTATATATGCCTAAGTGTTTTGGCAAAAGAAGAAGAAGTTTTATAAAAGTCTTTTACAAGCAAATAATTAGATACAAGTTTTCATAAGTTTTTCTAAGAGTTTCTTCTCTTCTACTTATATCTTTTAAGTTCCTTATTTGTTAACAAAGGTTATAGAGTTCTAGACCTAGAGGAGAGATCCAAAGATATTTGTGATTGGAACCTAAGTGTTCACCCTCTAATAGGTCTATGAATTTCTATTATTACCTTGTTGCTATGAACTACTTAGCCATGTTTGAGTAGATTCATTTGTTAGATTTTGGGGTTTAAATAGGATATGAGGGATTAGCCCCAACCTATAATTGCTATAGTTGTGATATTTATTGTTAGGATTGTTCACTAATGCTTTTTCTAGCTTAGCTACCTAGAACATGAACTTGGATTGCATTGTTTATTACATGCAATACCTGACAACATCCTAAACATGCTATGACCCTCTTGAGATATGCGAAAGCTGATCTAAGATCATGGTGATCATTGTATCAACTCGCGCATAAAGCTTGCTTAGAGCCGAATCGATCGATACTCCTATAGAGTAATCGATCGATGTAGCTAGAGGTGTATCGGTCGATATTCTTAACGAACCATCGATCGATACCATCGGCAGAGTAGCCGACCGCAACACCATTTAGCATCTAAGTAATAGATGGTCTAAATAATGCGAGAGCTGATGGATTCATTTAATAAGTGTTGAGCTCTGACATATCATGCAAGCAACTTGTTAGCCTTTATAGTATTTATAATCCTGAATTCCTGAATACTTACCCTGAATCTAACTACTTTTCTTTATTGTTTCAAAACCAAATCATTTCAACTGAGTAATCTTATCCTTACTCAGCAAACCTGCAATTTACTTTAAACTATTTTCAACCTAGCATAGTCATTAAGATTGCATCTTATTTGTACACTAGCTCTCTGTGGATTCGATCTATAAGTACTACCACTGAACCTCTTATTTGAGAGAGTAAAGTCACTCCTTAGGGTAATTTGAGTGATATCATGCATCCTTCTTTGCTAAGAGATGCCTCAAAGCTGTATAGTCTTTGTAAACAATGATTCTTGAGCCCACAAGATAACTTCTGAACTTCTCAAAGGCAAAGAAAATGGCCAACAACTCCTTCTCTGTCATGGCATATTTCATCTGAGCATCATCCAAGGTTCTGCTTGCATAATATATCACGTGGATCTTCTTGTCCTTCCTTTGTCCCAAGACAGCTCCAACGTCATAATCCCTAGCATCACACATGATCTCAAAAGAGAGATCCCAATCTGGTGGCTGGACAATAGGAGCACTAACAATTTCATTCTTCAGCTTCTTGAAGGCTTCAAGACACTCTTCATAAAAGGTAAAGACAGCCTCCTTGCATAGCAACTTGGTCAGTGGCCTAGCAATCTTTGAGAAGTCCTTGATGAACCTTCTATAGAACCCAGCATGGCCAAGGAAACTCCTGATGTCTTTCACTGTCCTTGGTGGAGCCAAACTGACCATCACATCAATCTTAGCCTTGTCTACCTCAATCCCCTTCTATGAAATCTTGTGTCCAAGCACAATCCCTTCCTTAACCATGAAGTGACACTTCTCCCAATTCAGCACAAGGTTGGTGTCCTCACATCTCTATAGGACCCTTCACAAGTTGGATAAACAAGCAGAAAACGAAGACCCGTAGACAGAGAAATCATCCATGAATACCTCCACTACATCCTCAATGAGGTCTGAGAAGATAGACATCATGCACCTTTGAAAGGTTGCTGGAGCATTACATAGCCCAAATGGCATCCTTCGATAAGCAAAGATGCCATAGGGGCATGTGAATGTTGTCTTCTCTTGATCATTGGGATGTATGGGGATTTGGAAGAATCCCGAATACCCATCAAGAAAGCAATAATAAGGATGATTTGCAAGCCTCTCAAGCATTTGATCAATGAACGGCAATGTAAAATGATCTTTTCTATAGGCATAGTTAAGTTTTCGGTAATCAATACTGGCCAGTTATGGTTCTAGTTGGTATCAATTCATCCTTTTCATTCTTAACCACACTGATACGACCCTTCTTTGGGACTACATGCACATGAGATACCCATTTGCCATCAGAGATAGGGTATATCACACTAGCATCTAAGAGTTTTAGAATCTCCTTCTTTACAACATCCTTCGGGTTATGATTTAACCTTCTTTGATACTCAATAGAAGTCATTGATTCATCCTCAATATGTATCCTATGCATGCACAAAGAGGGTGATATCCCTTTGATATCATCAAGTGCGTACCCTATTGCTTTTCTAAATCTTTGAAGTTCGTTCAAGAGTTGAGACAGGTCACGTTCAGTAAGTTCACTACTCACAATGACAGAGTAAGTCTCATTAGGACCAAGCAATGCATACCTTACACCATGGGGAAGAGGTTTAAGCTCCACTTTTGGTGCCTTTAGCTCACTCCAATCATCTTGCTGGATGTCCTCTTGTTGAATAGCTGAGGCTGCATGCACTAAAAGAAATATGGACATTGTTAGCGCGGATTATATGCTATATTAGGTGTTTGATAGCTTTTTCATAAATGCTATGTATACAGCAGCAATCATAGGTACCCCCTCTATGATAGCGTTTTTCTTTAATGCTGTAACATATGCGGTGATGTCTTGCATATTTTCATGTATTTAGCCATCTTTTTTTATTGCATTCCCTTAGTTGTATGCTTAAGTTTAGGCTTGTCTAGGATCATTTTGCATTCATTTGTCCCTATCAGGTGTTGGAGCATGTTTTGGTGAGATTTGAGGTGTTTGGAGACTTTATGACCCAAAAAGAAGTGAAGAATCAAGATTGGCTATAAGAAGAGAAGTAGAACCAAGAGAAGAGGTTTAGGCCGGGTAGCCTTGACCGGCTACACGCACCCGGACGGATCAAGACGGACCAGTTCGTACGGATGACCGGGATACCGCGTGCAGACTCGAGCAGCCGGACCATAAGGAAGTGCAGGACGTCCGGGGAGTCATGTCCGGGTACGTACACCCGGACGGAAGAACAAGACGCGTCCGAATGCAGGACGTCCGGGGAGTCATGTCCGGGTACGTACACCCGGACGGAAGAACAAGACGCTTCCGAATGCAGGACGTCCGGGGAGTCATGTCCGGGTACGTACACCCGGACGAAAGATCAAGGCGCGTCCGAACGAGAGACGGCCGGGGAGATGCGTCCGGGTACATGCATCCGGACGGGCGATCAAGACACTTCCAAGCTGAGGACGACCGGGGTGGCCTGTCCGGCTAGGAGTACCCGGTCGTGAAGAAAGTACTGGTGACCGGGGTGAGGCGACCGGGGAGAGAACGGACGAAGTGAACCCGGACGGAGCAAAGAGCGCGGCCAGCTTGGACGGCCGGGTAACCCAGACCGGGTTGGAGGGTGTTCCTGCTACCCTGACCGAGTTTTGAGCCTCTTTCCTATTGGTTTAGACCCATCTAGCTTAAGGGCTTTTTAGTAATCTTAATATATGTTTCTAGGGCTTTTAAGCCTAACTATAAGTACCCTTATTATCCCTAATGTGGGACTTATCTTATTTTCTATCTAAGAACACATAAACCTCTTGAGTAAAGTTTCATCTTGATTCATAATCTCATCTTGTATTTGTGTTCTTGATTGTTTTGATTTCATATCCTTTCTTTCTCTATATGTTTAAGCTTGGATCTCTTATGGGTTTAAGAGTAAGCATGTGGATTAGTGAGTAGATCATCCCAAGATCCATGGGTTAGGGTGATAGAGAGTGATTAAGTTAGATCCAAGGTGTCTAGTGTTAGATCTATCATTTCCTTGCATAGATTTGGTGTTTATAAAGCTATATTTGAGTTGGCCTCTCAAACATAGAGCCATAGGCATTTCATGCCCGAAGGTGTTCTATGAAATGCCTGAACCAACTCATCTATGCTTTTAGCTTGCTTTGCCTAAGAGATTAGTTGTCAAAGAAGCTAGGATTGCTATTAGATTCATTCTCCTTGTTTGCTTTGATCATTACAGCCAAAGAGATTTGGTGTACTTGGGTGATCATTGCAAAGAGCATCCATCTAGAGATAGAGCTTGCTTAGTTTTGTTGTCTAGGCATAAGGATTAGATTGATTGAAAAGTTAGCACCTTGGATTGAAGCTTAATCATTTGATATCAAGTCCCTATACCCATGGGTCTCACTCTCCTCATAAGAAAGAAAGTTTTACCTTTTGTTGCATTTTGCTTATTGTTTTAGTTTAATCATCATCCTCTCTAATGATTGCATTTAGATTGAGCATAGGCTTGCATTCCCTCTGTTTCATTGTCACTTAGGACTGGTTCGACAATCTTTTATACTACATCATTTGATTAGAACCCTAGAAAAGTTCTATCATCAAATTGGCGCCATTGCCAAATTCTAAGTTGATTGTGTTATTGGGATTTAGTCACTTGCTTGAGACTAAATCATTTTCCTTTTCTTGTGATATTGATTCTCCTTTTGCATCTTCCTTTGATTTTCAGGTGTATGAACACAAGAAGCAGGGGTGCAACTAACCTGGTTCCCACTATTGAAGAGATAGCTACACTTGAGAGGGAAATAGCAAGAAGGAGAAGAGAAGAGGAGCAACAGGCTCACATTCAGAGGTTGGGGTTTGAGATGGATGATCACCAGCATCAACCCCAAGAGGGCAATGGTCAAGGAGCTGACAACCTTAGACCACAGAGCCAGCAACAACAACACCCACATCGGCCAGCTAGAGCAATTGGCACATATGACCGTCCTCACATTCATGGCAACAGGACGGGCATCCGTGCACCAGCTGTGGAAGCTAACAACTTTGAGATCAAGTCAGGCTTGTTGAGTGTGATTGAGAACAACAAGTACCATGGCTTGGCTGTAGAAGACTCATTTGATCACTTGGACAAGTTTGATAGCTATTGTGGCTTGTCCAAGACCAATGGTGTGTCAGAAGATGCCTTCAAGCTCAAGTTGTTTCCATTCTCTCTAGGAGACAAGGCACGCCAATGGGAGAAATCTCTACCTAGTGACTCCATCACTACTTGGGATGATTGTAAGAAGGCCTTCTTGGAGAAATTCTTCTCCACATCAAGGACAGCCAAGCTGAGGAATGAGATCTCTAGTTTCCAGCAGAAGAACTTGGAAAGCTTTAGTGAAGCATGGGAAAGGTTCAAGGGATATCAAGCTAAGTGCCCACACCATGGCTTCTCAAAGGAGAGTTTGCTGAGCACATTCTATAGAGGTGCCCTTCCTGAGTTTAGAGCAAGATTGGATACAGCAAGCAATGGTTTCTTCCTGGGCAGGTCTGAAGAAGATGCTGAGGAGCTGGTGGACAACATGGTCAAGAGTGATTCAGTTTACAGTGGAGAACATGACAGGGCTGATAGAACAACCAGAGCTGATGACAACCAGACCAAGAAGGAAATCAAATCCTTGCAAGAGAAGATAGACTTGCTGATTGCTAACCAAGCCAAGCAGGAGCAGATTCACTTTGTGGGTGGTCCAAATCAAGAAACTCCTCCTAAGGTTAATGAAGTTGAAGGGTTAGAAGGGCAAGAAGAGCTTTGCTTCATCAACAACAATGGTTCTTGGTACAGGAAGGAGCCTAACTTTCAGTACAACAATTACCAGCAAAGGTCTTAACCCAACAACCAGCAAGGAGGCTATCAACCAAAGCAAAACACTCAGCAAGGGAACTACCAGCCTAGGCAGAATCCTCCTCCTGGTTTTGCAAACCATGGCAATCAATCTACTCAAGCTCAAGGTAGCTCCTCCCAAGCTAAAGCTCCAGATTCATCTATGGAAGCTATGTTCAAACAACTATTGGAAGGTCAAGCTAGAGCAGCCAAAGACATTGGCCATGAGTTCAAGACTGTTCACTCCAAGATTGACAGCAGCTACACTGAGCTAAACAACAAGATTAGAGCTTTGGAGAATCAGTTTGCTTCTATGAACTCTCAGCCAAGTCTCCAACAAGGAACATTACCAGGAAAGGCTGAGCAAAACCCCAAAGAACCAATGAAGGCAATCACTTTGAGAAGTGGTAGAGAGCTACCTCCAAGAACTCTCCCCAAGGATGGTGAGACACTAAGTGGGGGGGTGGCTATCAACATTGATGATGATGTTGTGATTGTGGATGAGAAAGTTGATGAGGAGATTCTAGAAAAGATTGTTGAAGCTAAGGGTAAAGGAAAGGTTGGAGAGAAGAAAACACCAAAACATGGTGAAGTTGCCACTCCAACAAAGAGTCTTCTTTGTTCCTCCTCCCTATGAACCTAAGCTGCCATTTCCTGGAAGATTCAAGAGGCAACTTTGGAGAAGTACAAAGCACTCTTTGAGAAGCAATTGAGTGAAGTTCAAGTTACAATGCCAATCATTGATGCCTTCATGCTTGTCCCTCAATACAGCAAGTTCTTGAAGGATGCTGTGGCTGCCAAGAAGAAGGAAATGGAAGGCATGATGGTTCTTACTCATGAGTGCAGTGCCATCATCCAGAGATTGACAATCCCTAAGAAGCTAGAGGATCCAGGCTGCTTTACTCTACCTTGTGCCATTGGTCCTTTGATGTTTGAGAGATGTCTATGTGATTTGGGAGCTAGTGTCAGTCTCATGCCTCTATCTGTTGCCAAGAAGCTTGGGTTCAGCCAATACAAGAAGTGCAAACTCTCTTTGGTGCTTGCTGACCGCTCAGTCAAATTCCCCATTGGTATCCTTGAAGACCTCCCTGTAATGGTGGGAAATTGTGAAATCCCCACTGATTTTGTTGTTCTTGAGATGGATGAAGAAGCTAGAGACCCCTTGATCCTTGGAAGACCATTCTTAGCCACAGCAGGAGCCCTTATCAATGTGAAGGAGGGCAAGATTGATCTTCATTTGGGGAAAGAGCACACTCTCCATTTTGATGTCAATGAGGTAATGAAGAGGTCAACTGTGCAAGGGCAAGTATTTTACATAGAGGAGATGGAAGCTCTTGCTGATGAGCTCCTTGAGGAATTGGCACTTGGAGAGTTGACAATAGAGGACCCTTTGCAGCATGCTTTGACAGTGGATAAAGAGGTCCAAGTGGTTGAGAACAAAGAGAGTGAGGCTATTGCAGCCATGCTGGATTCTCGAAAGAAGATTGTTGATAGAGGCCAGTATGAGGAGCTCAAACAAGAGGTGCACCAAGCTGTTTCAGCCACTCAACAAGAGAACACCAAACAAGATGATTGGAGTGAGCTCAAGGCACCAAAAGTGGAGCTAAAACCTCTTCCCCATGGTGTAAGGTACGCATTTCTAGGCCCTAATGAGACATATCCTGTCATTGTGAGTAGTGAACTTACTGAACATGAGCTTTCCCAACTTTTAAATGCACTTAAAAGTTTAGAAAGGCAATTGGATACTCACTAGATGATATTAAGGGATATCACCTTCTTTGTGCATGCATAGGATACATCTAGAGGATGAATCAATGACTTCTATAGAACATCAAAGGAGGTTGAATCCTAACCTTAAAGATGTTGTAAAGAAAGAGATTCTTAAGCTCTTAGATGCTGGTGTTATCTACCCTATTTCAGATTCTAAATGGGTATCTCCTGTGCATGTAGTTCCAAAGAAGGGTGGTATCACTGTGGTTAAAATGACAAGGATGAATTGATATCAACTAGAACCATAACTGGCCATAGGATGTGTATTGATTATAGAAAGCTCAACTCAGCATCTAGAAAGGATCACTTTCCATTGCCATTCATTGATCAAATGCTTGAGAGACTTGCAAACCATCCTTTCTATTGTTTTCTTGATGGGTATTCAGGGTTCTTCCAAATCCCCATACATCCCAATGATCAAGAGAAGACAACATTCACATGCCCTATGGCACCTTTGCTTATCGAAGGATGCCATTTGGGTTATGTAATGCTCCGGCAACCTTTCAAAGGTGCATGATGTCTATCTTCTCGGATCTCATCGAGGATATAGTGGAGGTATTCATGGATGATTTCTCTGTCTACGGATCTTCGTTTTCTGCTTGTTTGTCCAACTTGTGCAGGGTCCTACAGAGATGTGAAGACACCAACCTAGTGCTGAATTGGGAGAAGTGTCATTTCATGGTCAAAGAGGGATTGTGCTTGGACACAAGATTTCAGAAAAGGGTATTGAAGTGGACAAAGCTAAGATTGAGGTGATGGTCAGCTTGCCACCACCAAAGACAGTGAAGGACATCAGGAGCTTCCTTGGCCATGCTGGATTCTATAGAAGATTCATCAAGTACTTCTCAAAGATTGCTAGACCAATGACCAAGTTGCTGTGCAAGGAGGCTGCTTTCAGCTTTGATGAAGATTGTCTTGAGGCTTTCAAGAAGATAAAGGGTGACCTTGTTAGTGCTCCCATTGTTCAGCCACCTGATTGGGACCTCCCCTTTGAGATAATGTGTGATGCTAGTGATTTTGCTGTTGGGGCCGTCCTGGGGCAGAAGAAGGATGGCAAAACTCATGTGATTTATTATGCTAGCCAAACCTTGAATGATGCACAGATGAGGTATGCCACAACAGAGAAAGAGATGCTGGCCATTGTCTTCGCCTTTGAGAAATTCAGAAGCTACCTGGTGGGTTCTAAGGTCATTGTGTATACTGACCATGCAGCTTAGAGACATCTCCTAGCAAAGAAGGATGCCAAGCCAAGACTACTAAGGTGGATCCTTTTGCTTAAAGAGTTTGACTTTGAGATTAGAGACAAGTCAGGGATTGAGAATGGAGTTGCTGATCACTTGTCCAGGTTGAGAATTGAAGGTGGAATCCCTATTGATGAGGGCCTCAGAGAAGAGCATGTCTTGGCCATCATGTCAGTGGTAGCAGTCATTGAGACTGGAAAAAGATTGAAGAGGTTAAGGCAGCTGAAGAGAAGGGACCTTGGTATGCTGATTTGGTTAACTACTTAGCCACTGGAAAAGAACCATTGGGGCTTGCAGGGTATGAGAAGAAGAAGTTCTACAAAGATTTGAAGAGATACTATTGGGATGAACCATACCTCTATACCCTATGCAAGGATCAGATTTATAGAAGAGTGGTGGCTGAAGAAGAAGTTGAAGGAATCCTCTCACATTGCCATGGATCCTCCTATGGAGGCCATTTTGCTCCATTCAAGACTGTCTCAAAGGTGTTACAAGCTGGATTTTGGTGGCCACACATGTTCAGGGACTCACAAGACTTCATTTCAAGATGTGACTCTTGCCAAAGGAGTGGGAACATTACTAAAAGGAATGAGATGCCTCAAAACCCAATCCTTGAAGTAGAGGTGTTTGATGTTTGGGGGATTGATTTCATGGGACCCTTTCCTTCATCTTATGGCAACAAATACATCTTGGTGGCTGTGGACTATGTATCAAAGTGGGTGGAAGCAATAGCAAGTCCTACAAATGATTCAAGAGTAGTGGTCAAAATGTTCAAGAGCACTATTTTCCCAAGGTTTGGAGTTCCAAGAGTGGTCATAAGTGATGGAGGTTCACACTTCATCAACAAAGTATTTGAGAGTCTTCTCAAGAGGAATGGAGTGAAGCACAAGGTTGCAACACCCTATCACCCTCAAACAAGTGGCCAAGTGGAGGTTTCCAACAAACAAATCAAGGGGATCTTGGAGAAGGTTGTAGGAACCAAGAGGAAGGATAGGTCAGCCAAGCTTGATGATGCCCTTTGGGCATATAGAACAGCATTCAAGACTCCTCTAGGCACCACTCCCTTCAACCTTGTCTATGGAAAGTCTTGCCACCTGCCAGTTGAGCTTGAATAAAAGGCATTGTGGGCTGTGAAGCTTCTCAACTTTGACATCAAGTGTGCAAAGGAGAAGAGACTTCTTCAACTCAATGAGCTGGATGAGATAAGGATGGATGCCTTTGAGAACTCAAGGATCTACAAGGAAAAGACAAAGGCCTTCCATGACAGGCACATCCTCAAGAGAGAGTTCAAGGCAGGAGATCAAGTGCTTCTTTACAACTCTAGACTGAAGTTATTTCCAGGAAAGCTTAAGTCAAGATGGTCTGGTCCATTTGTGATCAAAGAAGTGAGGCCTTATGGAGCCATTGTGTTATGGGATAAGCAGGGTAATGACTTCACAGTTAATGGCCAGAGACTCAATGAATACATGGCCACAGTACCAAAGGAGGATGGGACAACCCCACTCTCTGATGCTCCCCTTGCCTAACCTCAAAGGAGGCAAAGTCAAGCTAGTGACTTTAAACAAGCTCACTTGGGAGGAAGTCCCATGGTTATCCTTGTAAATATTGCATTAGGATTTGTTCTTTTTCAACAATAAATCATTTGGAGGATGGTGAGAGCTTGGGAATGGGTTGGATAAGGTTTTGAAATGGAGGAAGCACATATAAAAAAAAAAGAGAGAGAAGGTGGAGCAGGACCGGGGTGGCCTGTCCGGGTAAGGGAACCCGGTCGGATTGCCGAAGGAGAATGGACCGGGGTCTGCTGTCCGGGTTGGAGCACCCGGTCGTGAAGCAGCAAGGTGGACGACCGGGGACAGGCGTCCGGGTTCACCATCCCGGACGTGCAGCATGCTGACTGATCGGACCGGGGACGTCCTGTCCGGGTAACAGAACCCGGACGTGAAGAAGGCAAGACGGACCGGGGACGACCGTCCGGGGTGAGCTACCCGGTCGTTCTCCACACGCCAGGATCCGCGCACTGACCCGATGGAGCCCCACGCCCGTGCACGACCCGACTGCGACCCAGGTAAGCTTTCCTATCACTAAACCGACCCATACCCACCTAAACCGACCCATACCCACCTAAAACCGACCCAGAACCCCCTTAAAGCCCTAATTCTCTCTCTCTCTCCTCATTTCATCTTCTTCCTCACATCAAAATCCTCTCTAGTCTCCAAGAACTAAAATCCCCATATCTTTGTCAAATCTCAACCAAATCACAAAATTCTTTTTCCCACATCCAAGCCTTCTTCCCCAAGGTTTAATTCCTTGAATCTCTTCATCTTTATCCTTCATCCAAAGCAAGTTTCAGGTACCAATGGGGAGAAAGAATGAAGCTGATCTTGAAGTTGAGAAGCAAGAGCGTGCAGCAAGACACACTGCTCAGTTTGGGAAATCTTTAGGTTCACAGCCTGGTTCAGAGGAAGAGCGCCGCCAGCAAGCCTTGGCTCTGCTAAGGAAGAAGGCACAATCCAAGAAAGAAGGGAAGAGAATTGTGGTTGATAAGAGTGTGGCTGAAAGTGCTCACAAGCAAGCCAAGAAAGATGGGAAGAAAGTTGTTGCTGATAAGAGTGTGGCTGATGGTGCTCACAAGCAAGCCAAAAGGGATGGAAAGAGATTAGCTGTTGGAGACAATGGGGCTGATAGTACTCACATGCAGGCTCCTCCAAAGAGAGCTAAGGCACCAAAAAATTCTGGTGTGGGAGCTCTTGTGATTGAAAAGACAAGCAACAAAGGTGATCATACCCTTGCTCACACTATGAGGGTTATGACTCCACCTAGGAGAACACCAGACCCTGTGCAAGAAGTTGTAGAGAGCCTTAACCAGCACAACAAGGAAGAGAAGTTGGCAAGGGCTAGAGAAAAGAAGCAAGGCAAGAAACCAATGATTGCAGAAAATGAAGGTGAAGAGGATGAGATATCTTCTAATGATGAGCAAGCTGATCCTAAATCAAGGTATGACAAGAGGGATAGGTCCAAGACACCTACTGAAGATGAGCTGCTAGACTTTTGAGGAATGGCATTGCTTGGGTCCCCACCAGATTTGTTCATAAGATGATTTTGCAAGAGCTGTACCTTGATGATGATGTTGAAGAAATGCTTAAGCACATGAAGGTGGGCAGCCTCTATTCAGCAGCTTACCCCACTCACAAAGAAGTCTCTTGCCAATTCTTGGCTACACTAGAAGCAACTTTTCACACTTCAAAGCATACACAGCAAGGATGGGGAGAGATCAAATTCAAGATTGAGGGTGAGGTGTACTCCATGTCTTTCAAAGAGATTAGTGAAGTTCTTGACCTTGAGGATCAGAAAAACCCTTCACTTCCAACACTCAAGACAACCCTAAGGAGAAGACCATTGCTGAATCAATGTGGACCTTATTGACAGGACAAGGAAAAGGGGCCAAAGAAGGAGAAGAATGGAGCTATTAGGCATCCCACTCTGCTACCTCCACAGGTTGCTTAACCACACCCTCTTCAGAAGAAGGAAGTAGGGAATGTTTCTGGAGACGAGTTGAGATTCCTTCACCAAACCGCCCGCCACTTTGTTTCCTCTCCTCAGCTCCCTAGTGTCCCGGATGATTTCTACTCAGAGTTTGGTATGGTTGTTTTCCTTTACAGCGCCTCATGCACTACAAGAGCTGGGCTTGGACAAACCGTGACTCCGGACCTCAGATTGGTATTGGTGGCTGGATAACCCCATTGATAGCTTACCAAGGGATTGATTTGGGTGAAGATGGAATAAGTCCTACTTTCTTGGATGGAGCTTACCTAAGGAAGGCTCAGTTTCTAAGTGGACGATTTAAAGGGAGATGTGTCTACTCTTACTCAAGGGGTGGCAAGAAGGCTGAGCTGTTGCTTCCTAGCCCACAACTCACTTCCTTGAGCACTACAAGAGACATCAGCTTTGACATCAGTGAGGAACACCTACTTAGGAGTCATGGACCCCTTTGCCCTGTGAACATTCCCAAAGGTGATAAGGATGCAAGCAAGCAGAATGCTTATGAAGAGGAGTACACCAGAAGCACCACTGCTCATCTTTTTGGCCCTCCTCGTTACAAGCTTGAGCATTGCACCAGTGTCCTGCCCCTTGGACCCCTACGCCAGGCTCATGACCACATTAAAATCCTCCAGAGGTGGAACAAGGCTCAAGATAGGACCATTTTCAAGCTCACCAACAAGTGCAAAGAGCTGAAAAGGACTGTGAAGAGGCAAGCTGAAGTTTCAGCCCGCTTATTGAAGAAAGTGGCTGATGTTCTAGCTAGGGGGGCTGTAGCTGGCTGCAAGGCTGAGGACTTTGATCTTGATGCTCTCAATGCACCCCTTCCTCAGCCACTTATTGACTCCTCTGCACCTCAATCCAGCAAGCAAGCTCTCCGCCGTTTGAGGAACCCTTACATCGCCCCATCCGAGTCCGAAACAAGTCACCATCCCTTAGCACCACTGCTGATGAAGATGACTCTGAGGGAGGGGCATCAGCCTCATCCCATGCTCCATAGAGCATGCATTTGTAGATAGTTATTGCATAGAAAAGCCATAAAAATTTGAAAAATTTGAAAAACACAAAAAGAATCATGTAGTTGCATTAGGATTGAGTCTAGATCATTCACTTGCATAAAAAAAAGAAAGAGAAAAAAATCATCATATAGGTTGCATCATGCATAAGGGGACAAGGATGATAGTTGCCTTGAAAAGATGCTCATGCTAAGTTCTTAAAGTGATACCCTTTGTAAGCATAGTAAGTAGCTTGAGCAATCTTATGATAGCTTGTAAGCTTTTTGCCTTGAAATCTCTTCCTAAAGCTTATTTGATTGATTGATGCTATCTCTTTGAAGTTTGCTCCTGTGATACTTAGACTCTAGTCTCTTGCTCATGGTCCCTTGTGTACTAAGCCATGGATAGAACACTTGAGTTGTCCCTCCCATTCTTTGCCTATCTTTTGGACAAGCTCAAGTGGCACTCCACACCCTAAAACCCTTACCTCCTTTCAAGCTTTCATTATTTGTTGAGTGAGGCCTTCTTTGGAAAGCTTTACATGTGCATAATGTTGAGAGTATTGGGAACGATAATGCTTGGTCTCCATTTTAGCTAGATTAGACACTCATAATGTCTAGCTTCTAGGATGGGGTGAGTGTTGTATGGTATGATCTTGGGAAAGTGAAAGGTTTATGAAAGAAAAGGTTGACTCATGAGACTCTATTGTTATAAGTGATTAAGTCTAGAAGGGATAAGAGGAATGAAAGATTGTAAGCTCCAAGTTGTTAAAAAGTCTTGGCCCCCATAAAAAAAAAGAAAAAAAAATAATAATAATAATAATGAAAGGGGGCTAGCAATATCTAGAAAGAGCTGAAAAGAGTTTAAAATGTGAAAATTCCCTTGTAGACTTCATTAAGAAAGAGTTTCAAATGAGAAAATATCTTGAATATTGGGGGAAATCCTTGGGTGAGAGATGTGAGTGGTATTTTGGCATTGGGAATAAGGATGTAATTTATGTATTTGGGGAAAGGGTAGAACAATGGAGATTGAGCATTGTATGCATGAGTTGATCACTTTCTTAGATATATTATGTGCAATGTCAAGGCTACTTGTTTTGAGAGTGAACCACCCCTTGAAAGATCCCTTTGAACCCCTTGTTTCACTTGAATAAAACCTTGTACCACCAAACCAAATGACTTGGACCATTTGACCATTTGCAAGAAGTCTTTTGAGTTTGCTTAATGATTGTTAGAGGGAAAATGGAATTGTGGGTTGTGGATTCATGATGAGTAAGTGTAGGGATCAAAGGAGTTAAGATAGGCCTTGTTAAGTTAGAGTTGGATTGAGTTTTTGCTCCTGCTACTTGGTATGTTTATATAAGGTTATCAAGTTGAGAACTAAGAAGAGCATTCTTTTGGCTATGAGTCCCCTCCTTCAAACCTCTCCTCCTTAGTCCTTACTAGTTCACTTGTGGACAAGTAAAGGACTAGTGTGGGGGAGTTGATGTCTTGCATATTTTCATGTATTTAGCCATCTTTTTTTATTGCATTCCCTTACTTGTAGGCTTAAGTTTAGGCTTGTCTAGGATCATTTTGCATTCATTTGTCCCTATCAGGTGTTGGAGCATGTTTTGGTGAGATTTGAGGTGTTTGGAGATATGACCCAAAAAGAAGTGAAGAAAAGATTGGCTATAAGAAGAGAAGTAAAACCAAGAGAAGAGGTTTATGCCGGGTAGCCTTGACCGGCTACACGCACCCTGACGGATCAAGACGGACCAGTTTGTACGGATGACCGGGATACCGCGTGCAGACTCGAGCAGCCGGACCATAAGGAAGTGCAGGACGTCCGGGGAGTCATGTCCGGGTACGTACACCCGGACGGAAGAACAAGACGCGTCCGAATGTAGGACGTCCGGGGAGTCATGTCCGGGTACGTACACCCGGACGGAAGAACAAGACGCTTCCGAACGAGAGACGGCCGGGGAGATGCGTCCGGGTACATGCATCCGGACGGGCGATCAAGACACTTCCAAGCTGAGGACGACCGGGGTGGCCTGTCCGGCTAGGAGTACCCGGTCGTGAAGAAAGTACTGGTGACCGGGGTGAGGCGACCGGGGAGAGAACGGACGAAGTGAACCCGGACGGAGCAAAGAGCGCGGCCAGCTTGGACGGCCGGGTAACCCAGACCGGGTTGGAGGGTGTTCCTGCTACCCTGACCGAGTTTTGAGCCTCTTTCCTATTGGTTTAGACCCATCTAGCTTAAGGGCTTTTTAGTAATCTTAATCTATGTTTCTAGGGCTTTTAAGCCTAACTATAAGTACCCTTATTATCCCTAATGTGGGACTTATCTTATTTTCTATCTAAGAACACATAAACCTCTTGAGTAAAGTTTCATCTTGATTCATAATCTCATCTTGTATTTGTGTTCTTGATTGTTTTGATTTCATATCCTTTCTTTCTCTATATGTTTAAGCTTAGATCTCTTATGGGTTTAAGAGTAAGCATGTGGATTAGTGAGTAGATCATCCCAAGATCCATGGGTTAGGGTGATAGAGAGTGATTAAGTTAGATCCAAGGTGTCTAGTGTTAGATCTATCATTTCCTTGCATAGATTTGGTGTTTATAAAGCTATATTTGAGTTGCCCTCTCAAACATAGAGCCATAGGCATTTCATGCCCGAAAGGTGTTCTATGAAATGCCTGAACCAACTCATCTATGCTTTTAGCTTGCTTTGCCTAAGAGATTAGTTGTCAAAGAAGTTAGGATTGCTATTAGATTCATTCTCCTTGTTTGCTTTGATCATTACAGCCAAAGAGATTTGGTGTACTTGGGTGATCATTGCAAAAGAGCATCCCTCTAGAGATAGAGCTTGCTTAGTTTTGTTGTCTAGGCATAAGGATTAGATTGATTGAAAAGTTAGCACCTTGGATTGAAGCTTAATCATTTGATATCAAGTCCCTATACCCATGGGTCTCACTCTCCTCATAAGAAAGAAAGTTTTACCTTTTGTTGCATTTTGCTTATTGTTTTAGTTTAATCATCATCCTCTCTAATGATTGCATTTAGATTGAGCATAGGCTTGCATTCCCTCTGTTTCATTGTCACTTAGGACTGGTTCGACAATCTTTTATACTACATCATTTTATTAGAACCCTAGAAAAGTTCTATCATCATGCGGATACGGTAGCAATAGCTGGATGATGTTATTACCTTAGCTGTAGCTCGACTTTTCTGTTACAAATTGATTATGGATTATGTTTTATGCTATGATAAGTTCTTGTTCAATAGCAATCTCATATAGCTATTATATTCTATGTAATATATATATAATACTATTTTCATAATATATAATTTATATATTATTGATTAAATCAAAATTGATTTATAATTAAAATTAAATTTTATTTATTAATCTATTTCTGGTTTACAAGTAAATTCTGGTTTACAAATATAAATCAGAATTAGAAAATAAAGTAGACCTAGGTTTGATTGGCAGAGCATTAGCATAAGCATTATGCTCGCGATTATCCAATCAACATTTATCACAAAAGCATTTACAAGAGCATTTACAAGATGCTAATGCTCTCCAAATGCTCTTTACTCAATGCTCTCATATGGAGCTTTTGGTAGAGCATTTGGAGTTAGAATATATAAAAATTTAAAATAATTATATATAATTAATATATTTTATTTAATAATATAAAAATTATGTTTATAATAAAATAATAAATTTATATCTAAAAATAAATGTTGTGATTAATTATTTTAACTAAAAACAATATTTCACATTTGAAATATAATATAACTTATATAATTACACATATCATTCATTATTTTTAATAAAAATAAAATAATATATATTTATATATTATATATTAGAAATTTAACATATCTATATTATTTATAAAAATAAATTATATATCATATATTAATTTTTCTGATAATATTATATGAATCATTTAATGTTCTACCAATAGATAAATAATAATAATTTATAAATAAATTATATATAATTAGTTTATTTTATTTAATAATATCAAAATTATTTTTACATCCAAAATAAATTTATATTTTCAAAATAATATTTACATTTATTTTTAAATAATAATATTTTACATTTAAAATTTAATTTTATAATTAAATAAGATTCATTATTTTTAATAAAATTATTATTAATATATATTGTAATTTAATATATATTATTTTAAACTAAATATATTATATACTAAATTTTATGATAATTTTAAAATATCGCTATGCTTCTACCAATCACTTTATTAAAAATTTAATAAGAGCATACACCAAAGATACGCTATCGCTTCTTCATCTGCTGTACCAATCGAGGAGAAAAAAAACTAAACCTAAGGTTCAAGCTTCAAGCCTCCTCCTCTCTGGATCTCACTGATCTTCTTCCTCACAGAACTTCGAGATGGCTGTCTTCCAGGCACACACCGCTTCTGCTACCTCTCCTTGACGCCCTCAGCCATGTACTCTGTCGTCACGCTCTCTCCGCCATATCTCCGGTGCTCTCTCCCGTATAGTATCCATACACGAGAACCATCTTCACTTTCCTTGTTCCTGTTGGGGAAAAAATATTTCATGAAGAGATTACTCCAGCTACCAGATTTCATCCTCCGGGTTCCAGGACCCAGACCTCCGAGCCCCCGCTAAGAGGACCTCGGGAACTACCCTCGGGAACTACTCTCTGCTCTAGGCAAAGAGTAAAACTTCCATTATAAGTACAAACCGTCATATATCTCAGGATATGGACGGTTCTCCTTTGATTCCAAAGGAAAACGGAAATATACTAATATTTATGTTCTCTTCGAAGATAAATGGAAATATTCTATTATCTATGGAGAGGGTGAATATTTCCAAATCCTAAGAGAGAGGCACGACCTCTGCTATAAATATGGAGTTGGTAAACCCTAAAGGGGGAGGTCGATGCGTTCATCCACAGAGCTCACAAATTTTACAGCCGCCAAGGCAAGACTCCAAACCTAGAAGACCACCTTCATTGATGTGCTTACAACCGACGAATCCTTGCGATTACCACCAACAAGATGATATTCCAGGCTCACTACAGCACGTCCATATATCTATCTACTGGCTCAGGAAATGATCTCCTTCCAATCAGCAAGAGTACTCCATGCTCATTGAAGCATACCGAAGCTCCATGCTCACGTAGCATACCGACTACCCTACAATTTGTTCTGGCCATGCACCCCTCCACAACAGACGACTCAAATCAACTACAGAGCTACGTGCTCCTTAGGCCACGTCCCACTAGGCCATGTGCCCACTAGGCCACGTGCCCACCAGGCTACGTGCCCCCATCTAGGCTACGCGCCTCCACATACATGAACTACGAACGGCTTGATCCTCCACTGAAGGGTACGTAGACAATCCCCACTGAAGGATGCAGCTATAAAACTAAACACCTTCCATGGTCCCACGCTTAGGCACCCAAGGACATACCCTGGAGCTAGGACCATCGATAATCATCAAGAAGACCCTGCGATCTCCACTACAAACAGGCAGTTCCTGCCTAACAACCGGTCTTCCCTACCACCACCAAGGCGCTGACGATACGCACCGGCCCATACCCATATGGGACTACCCTCAGAGCAAGATCTCCTGACTTATCCACGACCGAAGTAGGAGAAAGTACCACGACGACCAGTCGCCTTCTTCCTATCATTCCGTAGTGCTGAGCACGAATCGCTTGTACACGAAAATACCCTAACAGTTTGGCGCTAGAAGGAGGGGCAGTCATATACTACGTGATGATGGTGATAGGCGGAAGAGACATTACATCCATTCCCTCAGAATACTTCAACCCCAGCCATCTAGGGGCAAGAAACGACGTATTCTCACCAGATATAAACCGCACACAGCTGGAAACACCTCTTCAAGGGAGGATAACACAACGCTGAACAGAAGTAACAAGATCCAACACAGGGATTACCAACCGGTTCCTACTGGTTTCTGCTGGTTCCGGGTCCTAACCTCAGATTGGACTCCCTGCAGTCCCTGGTTCCTGCTGATTCCGGGTCCTATCCTCGGATCAGACTTCCTGCAGTCCCTGGTTCCTGCTGGTTCCGGGTCCTATCCTCAGATCAGACTTCCTGCAGTCTCTGGTTCCCGCTGGTTCCAGGTCCTATCCTCAGATCAGATCCCCGCAGTCTTCGGATCCGCCGGTTCCGGATCCCAACCCAAAACCAATGTCTAAAATTATTGATTCCTGCTAGCTCTGGGTCTTCACTACACATCAAGTCTCAACAACCTTCGGATCCAATGGGGGCAGCCATCACCAAGCAAGCCCTAGACGACATCCATGCTTCCAGACTCACAACTCCGCCTCATATGAGAAAGATGCAAGGTTCTCGGCGGGACACGACATTTACCGACCGGGTTTACAATTTGGACATCCAAAGACAAGAGAAGTCAGAAGAAGAGCTCCTGGAAATACTGCACGCGTACCAGGCAACCACTAAGAGGTAACTGGAGAACCACCTTTCTCTTTAGGCTTTAGAATCTAAGTGGTAGTGGAATCCTCGATAAGCCTAATAGCTGGGTGTATAGAATGCCTTTTAGTACTCATCGAATTTCATTGGAGTTGTTCCGCGAGAGGATCCCTGCCCAAGCGTCGGGAACACTGCTTCTCTGCCTCCTGTAAAGGAGCCGAAGAAAAATGCGAACTTTACGTCAAGACATGCCGGTCTTCAGATTCTTGGGTCCAATTAGGCAAAGGAGAGTAAAAGAAGACAGAGAACACACGTTCCAGCTACTATTCATCTATGGGTTCTGGGTTCCAGCTTCCAGGTCCCAGATGCCAGGTCCCGGATCCCAGGTCCCGGTTCTCCGGCTACCCACCTTACATAGAGGTGAAATCCAATGGCTCCACAAGAAAGCAAGCTCCGACCACCTTACTATCACTATTCCCGGAAACAAACCCTGATATACCTCTAAAGGAAACTAAGGCCTTCTACTCCCTACAAACTCTCGAGGAAACTCAGGACATGTGTCTTTACAATTTTCCGAGGCCACGTGCCTCTCCAAGTTTCTCAGGAAGCTAAGGCCACGTGCCTCTCCAAGTCTCCAAGGCTGCACCCCTCCACAAGTTTTAAGAAACAGAAATTCCCAGCG
This sequence comes from Brassica nigra, assembly GCA_016432835.1. Classification (NCBI taxonomy): domain Eukaryota; kingdom Viridiplantae; phylum Streptophyta; class Magnoliopsida; order Brassicales; family Brassicaceae; genus Brassica; species Brassica nigra. Next base: position 50,307,506 of record CM028247.1, read on the forward strand.
AAGGAGTCAAGAATACGCCAGTCTACAAGCTTCCAAGGAAGTAGATCCAAGGCACGTGCCTTCCTGAACTTCTACGAAATAGATAACTGAGAGGAAAGCAGGGGCAAACGAGTTAACACTCAACCCAAGGGGCAAACATGCGTCAACAAATCTCGTTGGCTTGCCCACAAAAGGGAGGATTCAAGACAAAGTGACGGGTCATTTAGTGACATCCAATAAGCGCTGAGAGTGGCTAACCCAAGTGGGAGCAGAGAGCAGCCAGAAGAAGTTACTAAACGACATCGACAAAAAGAGAATATCTACAGATCCTCATGTATAGTTCCAAGGAGCCTCCAGATTCTCAAGGATAAATCTACAGGTCCTCCAAGGTCAGAACACGAAGCCCTTCAAAGACTTGGTTCCCAAAGATGAGAAGCATTTACTATGCGACGTACTTCAATACCTCAAGTTATAGGACAAAGAACCAGCCTTCACGCCTCAACAAGGGTCTCATTATTCCAGGAAAAGGAATGAGAAGAATCATGGTCTCCACTCGACTACTATCTCCTACAGAACTTCTCCTGCCTAGAGTCAGGGTACGTCCCTAAAGGACTAAGTTGAAAGAGAAGAAAAACAAGCGGGATCGTACTGCTTCACCAAGAGACGAAACTCGTCACCCCCCCAGAAGTCTTACTACAGATCTAAGGAACCTGCGTCCAGCAGACAATGTCAACTCTCACTGAAGCGTCATCAAGTCCATCTCTGTCAAAACCAGCATCACTAAGGGAGTTCTACATTGGTTATAAGACCTGAAAGCAAATCTTGTCGTCTACTGAGATACAAGATCAAGGTCCCGAATCCTACAAGATCACTTCCGAACAGGTCCAGAACCTGAGAGTACTTATCAAGACCCCGGTCTACCATCTGGAAAAACGACTCTCCTTCAGGTTTCAACACGGCCCGTGCCTAAGAAGGACCTAGGAAATGAGGCATCAGAGAAGCGAGGTCCTGCTCACGGCAAGCCTGCTGAGATAGAACGACTCCTATCTCCCGACTTTACCCATGAAATCGAAAGATAAGGGGCAACCAATTGGGAGTAAATAATTTAGGAAGATATTACTCCTGCTTCCAAGCAAAACCCAGGTCTTCAGATTCTTCTGAGCAAGACCCAGTCTTTAAATTCCCGCATGAAGAATTTCCGACTGCGAAGTTCCGACTCTAACTCCGAAGTTCCGAGTGCAAAGTTCCGAAGTTCCAACTCCGACTGTGAAGTTCCAAAGTTCCGACTCCGAAGCTCCGGCTCCGACCCCTGCTTCTATCCCTAACACCAGGTAAAATGAAATGAAAAACCTTTTCAAACTCTTACGCAGGAAGCATCGTACAAAACATGCCAAACCCTTCAATAACGCAGGAGGCATAAGTACAATCGCGAAGTATTCAAATCACAGGAGCCACAATAATAACGGGTATGAGACTTAAGGCAGGAATGGGTCTGATCAGCCTGAGTATGCTTGTAAAACTACCTATAACCCCAGTATAGGCCTAGAGCCATAGAAATATTGGGGCCCCAAAGCAAGAGTATTGTGACACCTCAGGGTTAATTCAGGGAATTTGCATATTGCAAAAGTATTGCTACGTGCAGGGAGCAATACATAAACTCCTGCTTGACCAGACGTGGAAATCAGCATACATGGGGGCTGAGAATGGCTTTATGCAGAAGCAGCGTGCAGCAATAGGACCTCGATAGTGGCTTGCTTCCGAGTGGAAGAATGCGAGGTCCCAACATGAAATCGGTAGTGGTCCCCCCCCCCAGGAGGACAGAATACGATCTCAAAAGATAGTATCCGGGTTATCAAAAGATATTCAGCCGGAGACTATTAAAACGGACTTTCGAGTTCCCATACGAACTTCCGAGTTCCAAAAGAACTTCCAAGTTCCAAAAGAACTTCCGAGTTCCTAGACGAAAAATCCTGGTTCCCAAACAACCTCCGGGTCCAAACCCAACCTCCGGATTCAAAACGACCTTCGGGTCCTAAATAAGACTTCAGGGACTGAAGGAACCTCCGGGTTCCCAAACGACCTCCGGGTCCAGAAGCAACCTCCGGGTTCAAAACGACCTCGGGTCCTAAATACGACCTCCGGGTCTGTGGCAGCCTCAGGGTCCCAACGACACCTCTGGGTCCCAGCTACACCTCCGGGTCCTAACGGCACCTCCGGGTCCCAACGACACCTCTGGGTCCCAGCTACACCTCCGGGTCCTAACGGCACTTCCGGGTCCCAATGACACCTCCGGGTCTTGAAGCAATACCTTGGCTCTGTTCGATGCAAGGATCCAGCCATTGATCTCTGTGGGAACCAAATTCACACCGCCAATTTCCGATAAATAAGATTATGGAGGAAAGCCAAGTAAACCCGACTTTCCTTGAAGGTCTGGATTCTCTCGCTGCCACACTAAATCGATAAAGTAAACGAAGACAAAGATGGGAATTGTAATATTTGCCCGGCGCTTTTATTAGATGAAAGATACGAGTACAAGGATTCTCCAAAGACAAAGAGATTTGCGATTAAAGAAAAATATAGAGTCGCAGGCAGCCAAACGCCCTAAGCCTTGCTCCGCTAGTCTAACCACCTAAACCCTAGTTCTTCTAAGCTAGCAGGATGCTCTAAGTCTAATTTTCGATCCCTCCTCTTCTGCTTTTGCTCTCCTTATATATCCACTCCAAGGTCGGTTTGCCTTAGGATGATGGACCTCGCCGGGCCCAAGCTTATCTCTTCCGAAATATTCCATTTTCGCCGGTCTTCGTAATTATCCTCGAAGTTTTCCGCTATTTTTCGTGACTTGATGTTTATCCGACGCTCGAAAATCGGATAAACCGCCATAGCCTGATTGGGCCTGAATTCTTAAAATCGTAAGTAAGTCCGTGGACTTGTCTTAAGTCGCTGAACGCTTTATACGATTTCTGAAAGACTATCTTTTCGTAAAATAAACCGTATAGCTTAGGATCGATGTTCTGCTAATCGATCTTTGTTTTATACGATATCTTCTACGAAATCCAATCCCTCGGTTTTGTCGTAAAACATCGGGACGATTCCAACCGAATCGAAAGATGTTTATTCCGAGCCGTGATCGTCCCAAACTCACGAGGATTGATCCAAACAAGCCAAGATGGGATCAGACCGAGCATGATGGGACCGAGACCAGGACGAGGCCGCCGACCGGCGCCAGGCGGTGCCGCGGCCAGGCGGCTTGCAGAAGCGTGCCTCGCGCCAGGCGGTGCCGCTGGCGCCAGGCCGCCAGCGTGACGCATGCCGCCGGTGCCAGGCAGGTGCCGCCCGGCTAGGCGCCCGCGTGGACGATGACGCCAGGCGGTGCCGCCCGGCGCCCGGCCGCGCCAGCGTGGCGCTGCCGCCGGCGCCAGGCCGCTCGCGGAGTGCCGCGGCGCCAGGCGGCTCGCGGACGGTGCCACCGGTCGCCAGGCCGTCTTGCCGTCCGTGGGTTTTCCGTTGTTCGATCTTTCCTCCGCTAGTCGTCCGTGGGGAAAATCTTTGAGTTTGATGGATCTTTAGCCGTAGATTTGAGATAACCGCTTTTGACCCCACAGTTAGCCCCAGCTCGTAAGATCGAGACGATTTTTCGGGCGAGTGATTCAATTTTTGAAAATCGAAATTTTTGGCTAAGGATTTTTCCGAGGAAACCTGTGTCATCACCCCTTTTCTTATAAATAGCCAGCCTTCCTTCTCATTCTTCACATCTTTTCAAATTCTCTCTTCTCTCTCAAGAAAGAAAATGTCTTCATCCCAAGTTGAAAAGAATGATTCTGATCTTGAGATGGGTGAGGCCGCCAAGCTCCGCCGGTTCCGCCAGCCAAGCTCCGCCGCTCAGGCCGCTCAGGAGGCTACTCCGTCCCTCATTGATGGGTTTGATTCTTTCAAGGGTAAGCTATCCCGCGCAGTGCTGCGAAGGCTCAAAGCGGGCGAGGACTGAGACGCCGATGTTCCTTCCGCTGCTCCAACTCCTTTGCCTGTTTCTCGATCTCTTTGCCTGCTCCGAAGAGAGGATGCGATAGATCTGCACCTCTTCCCGGCGAAGAGGGAACTTGTCTTGGGACTGCCAGCGGCTGGTGCCGCCGCTGCCAAGGGAAGGGCAAGGGCTGGTGCGGCATCCGGAGCAAAAGAAGCGGGTGCAAAGAGCGAGGAGGGCGAACTTTCAGAGCCGCTGGCGCCATCGCTCCAAGGTTCGATTTTAATCTATCTGCAATTCTTGTATTGCTTTCGTTTTTTTACGATGATACTTACTCCTTCTTTTGCGGACAGTTTGTGTCGCTGATTGACGGAATGCTTGGCGAGTGTGGGTCGGAAGTCATTCGCCTATCGAAGGATTTGGAGTCGTCGCAGGAAGCGCTGAAGCGTACTAAGGCCGCATTGCAGACTGTCGAGGACACCCATGCCGCCTAGACGTCCCAGCTTGAGGTTCGTATCAGTGATCTTGAGCGTGACCTTGGGAAGACCGCGAGTTCGTTACTCAAGGTGAAGAAGGAGAAGAGGAGCAAATCCTCGGAAGTCCGCCGTCTTCAGGAGAAGATCCAGACTCATGAGGAGATGAACGCCCATAGATCCTCGGAGGTTGCCGATGCCCGCAACGACTTTTTTGGTCGTCTGACGAGGATGGCCACCCTGTTTGAGTCCTTGATAGCCATCCGCAAGAAGGACTTGGCTTTAGCAGGGATCGAGGGGAGTTTGAGCGAGCTCGAGTTGCTTCGAGGTAATGAGGCCCCGTCTTTGAACTTGGAGGAAGCCAGACTATCGTCCTGCAAAGGAGAGTGGGCGGCCACCGAGGGAGATTTCGATTCGATCCTTGCTGGCCTGCAGGCCGAATGCACCCTTGCGTCGACCTCCGAAGACTCAGAAGATCAAGAGCGCGCGGGAGAGGATTGTGAAGCTGGCGTGGACGAGGCGGGTAGTGGCGATGCGACCGAGGAAGGCGACGGCGAGGCTATCCCTATCGCAAGTGAGGATGAAGGTGACGCTCCTGGGAGCGTCTAGGTTTATCAATCCCTTCTGGGATTTTATTTTATATGTGTTTCGGCCGTTAAGAGGCCATGATGTATTTACCGGGACTGGCCGTTGGTGGCTTCGAATCCCTGCCCCTTTTTGGGGTTTTGTTCGAACTTTTGCAGTCTCAATCTATGAAACGCTTTTTGATTATTTATGAACTTCAGTTTTTTGAAGTATGAGAAAGAGGGTGTGAGTTGTCGTCTCATTCCTAGTTCCCTGATGATCACCGTACCTATTGTTTGCATAAAGCGAGATTTTCCGCGGTTTACCGATTTACGTGCGAAGTTCGTGAAACGAATAAGCTTAAGTGAAGAGACAAATTTTGATCTCGTGATACCATACTATGTCTGTGAGATGTCAAGATCCAGCGTGGCTGGGTTTAGGGCAAGACCTAGGTTTACTCTCGGACTGAGGCTTTGCGACGACAAATCGGCTCCGTTTTGCCTGTTTGCGATTTTAACCTGACTCGCACAGTTTAAAATCCGCAATTGTTGTCGGCTTATATGATTTGTTTGGGCGTGAGTCGAGCTACTTCCTTACTAAGAGCTAGACCAAAATTTTGATTTCTTGTATAGCGCTATGTTTATCCTTGTCGGATGTAAGAGAGCCTACCCTTGAAGGGCTGCTATTTGTCGTTTAGGACGCTAGAGTTCGCTTTGTTGTGATCAGCAACAACGAAATGATACCGCTTTGAGGTGTGTTTGTATGTTCAGAGACGAAGATTTCGTCTGCAATGTTTTAGGAAAAGAATGTCCTTCAAGCGTTAGCGACGTCTCGCAGTGCTGAAGGTCGATTTTTCCTTATGCGCATTTCGGATTGAAACGCATGGCTTTGGGGATGTCTTTGCGAATGTTCGCAGCCAGAAAACTGTTGTTTCCGTTTTGGACGGGACCAAGGGTCGCAGAATTTGACCAGGGAAAGCGCCTACATTCACTTTGCTTCGTGAAGTGTTAGCCTCCGGGTTTTTTTTTGGATGTAATAATCGCTTAGTGGATACTAGATCCGTTGTTGTGACCGCTTCGCTGATTTGAAAAGTCGCGGAAAAGTTTCAAAATTTTAGAGTCTTCGAAATTTGTGGGAGTATACGAGTATACGCACCCACCCTTTTAATTGGGGATAGCTGAATCCGCCGGTTGGCGAAGTTGCTACGCATCCTTGTCTAGGATCAAGCCATCTCGTAGTTCTTTGTACCACGTTTTATCGCTTAGTGGTAGTATTTTTGAGGTGCATCGCATTCCAAGTTCTCGGATTTTGACGTCTTGCATGTTTGCGATTTGGTATGAACCTGGTCGGACTACTTTTATGACTTTGTACGGTCCTTCCCAGTTTGCTCCCAGTTTTCCTGCGTTTCGTTCGGCAGTGTTTTGGAAGACTTTCGAAGACTAAATCGCTTCTTTGAACCTGCGATGGCGACGCTTGAGTTGTAGTACCTTCGGCAGCGTGCTGGTAATTTTGATTCGAATGAGCCTGGTTCGGCGCTCATTGATAAGATCGAGATTGTCCAGCATCATAGCGTTGTTTAGATCTTCTCGTTCGGGGAGGAATCTTCTCCGCACTCCGGGGAATTCTACTTCCGCGGGGATCATGCATTCCGTTCCATAAACAAGAGCGAATGGAGTTTCACCTGTAGCCCGTCTTGGGGTTGTACGATGTGACCAAAGAACTCCTTCGAGCTCCTCTGCCCATCGCCCCTTTTTGGCGTCTAGGCGCTTTTTTAGTCCGTCAAGGACGGTCTTGTTGATGGTTTCTGCCTGTCCGTTGCATTGCGGATACCTGGGGGTTGACTTTGTAAGTCGATTTTCCACTTTTCGCAGAATGCTTCGAATCGAGCAGAGATAAATTGAGATCCATTGTCTGTTACGATTTCGTATGGGACCCCATGTCTAGTTATGATATGTTTCCAGACGAAGTTCTCGACTTGTGTGTCTTTGATACTTGCGTAGGATTCTGCTTCTACCCATTTGGAAAAGAAATCCGTGAGGACTAGGAGGAAGCGTTTTGTTTTGATGGGTGCATAGGTCCGACAATGTCCATGGACCATCGCATGAAAGGATAGGGGACGAGATTGAAGAGAGGATTTCGCGGGTTGATGGATTGTTGGAGCATGCCTTTGGCATTTCTCGCACTTCCGCTAATTTCTCGCAGTCTTTACCATGGTTGGCCAATAATAACCGTATGCGTTTGATTTTGACTGCAGAGATCTTCCGCCAGAATGATTTCCGCATGATCCAGAATGGACCTCTTCCATGATTCTTCTTGCCCTTTCTCCTTCTGCATGTCATGAGAGGACCGGAGAAACACCACTTATAAATTTCTCCTCTATCGTGGACGCACCGTTTGGGTTTTCACTTCGAGAGCCCATTTTTCGGGCGGTAAGGTTCCATTCACGATATAGGCTCGGATTGGTTCTAATCAAGGGCTGTCGCAGCCGCATTCGGTTGGGTCCACATCCACTTCGGTTGATCCTCGACTTCTTCCGCATCTTCCATCTCTTCCGGATTAGATTGACGACCACTGGTGGTCGATTCTTGGATGTTCGATGAATTCGACCGGGATTATCCTTTGGAGTCCTGGATCTGAGCTTGAGGCGAGGGCAGCCAAGGCCGGCCTGGACGTTTTCGAGGAATTCTGGTCAGGGCTTAACTGGTCGAAACTCGAGCCAGTTCTTGGACGAGTTTTAGATATCGCCCATCCTTTCGTCTCTTGCCTCATATTCTCCGCTGTATTGATTGGCGACTAACTGAGAATCGCAGTAAGCGTGAATATTACGGATTTTAATCCATGGGCCAGCCAAGCCTGCGACGAGTGCTTCGTATTCTGCCTCATTGTTTGAAGCATGAAAAGCCAATCGGAAAGACTGTTCTAGGATTTCCCGTTAGAGAGGTGAGTCGATTCGATTCGGATCCTTGTTTGGACGAAGATCCGTCGGCGGAGGACCCAAGTTGAGTTTGGTTCCTCGTTAGTCATGTCTCTAGTGGGTAACTCTACCAAGAAATCCGCAAGTACTTGGGACTTTGCACATGTCCTTGGCGATATTCGACGTCAGATTCACTCAGTTCGATTGCCCATTTTGCGAGCCAACCAGATTGGCTCGACTATGCAGGATTATCCGCGAGTGGGAATGTGGTGAGAACCACTATAGTATGAGACTGGAAATATGGTCTTAGTTTTCTGGCGAGGTTATGGCGAATGCTAATTTTTCCATTAGAGGGTATCGAAGTTTCGCATCCAGTAACGCCTTGCTTACGTAAAAGATTGGCTTTTGTTCGCGCGTTCTTCGTATCAGGACGCCACTCACCGCTGTTGCGAAACTGTGATATAGAGGAAAGGGTTCACCTTCCACGGTTTTGCGAGGACTGGTGGAGTGGCCAGGTAATGTTTCAACGTTGGAAAGCTTTTTCACATTGCTCGACCATTCGAACTTCTTGTTTCCCTTCAATGTTTCAGAAAACGGTAGGCACTTATCCGTAGCGAGATGAAACGGTTCAAATCGCGACTCTTCGGTTAGCCTCTTGACTTCTCGCTGGTCCGGGAGGCCATCTCTATCAGTCGCCGATTTGTTTAGGGTTGGCCTCGATTCCGCGATACGCTACGAGGTATCCGAGGAATTCTCCGATGCCACCGCTAATCTACATTTAGCGGGTTGAGTTTCATGTTATGCTGGTAGAGTCGTGCAAAACATTCCTCTAGGTGGGCTACATGATCGTGTTCGCCAGAGATTTTACGAGCATATCATCGATGTATACCTCCATAGTTTTTCCGAGTTGCTCAGCAAACATTCTGTTGACGAAGTCGCTGATACGTTGCACCAGCGTTTTAAGACCGAAGGCATTACCTTGTAGCAATACGCTCCGCGGTCTGTGATGAACGCAGTTTTTTGATGGTCGGGATTCATCGGTCGATATCGGGTTTTTCGTCTCATTGTAACCGGAAAAAGCGTCCATGAATGACAGAAGCTTGTTTCCCGCGGTTGCTTCGACCAATCGGTCGATATGCGGGAGCGGGAAGCAGTCCTTCGGACAGGCTTTATTCAGATCCGTGAAATCGACACAGACTCGCCACTTGCCGTTCTTCTTTTTTACCACGACAGGGTTGGCAAGCCAGTCTGGATACCTAACTTCTGTTATCGACCCTACTTTGAGGAGTCTTTCGACTTCCTCGTTGACTGCGGTGGCACGCTCAGGTCCCAGCTTCCGTCTCTTTTGTTTTACGGGTTTGTGAGTCGGGTCGATGTTAAGTTCGTGACATGCTACGCTAATGTCGATTCCCGGCATATCCTCCACAGCCCAAGCGAACGTACTGAGGTTCTTTTTGAGGAATGCGATGAGCTCTGCTTTTATTGGTTCTCGGAGGTTAGCTCTGATTTCGACGCACCGTTCCGGGAAGGAATTGTCGAGGCAAATTGAGACCACCGGTTCGCAGGTTGGTTCACGCTTCCCTTCCAGGGCCTCAGCTCTTTGGGACTGCCAGAAGGTTTCTGGCAAGTCGTGAATCGTTTGCTTTTTCCGAGAGGTCTCGATTTCAGAATTTTTCCATTTTAGTTCGGTAGCGAGGTAGATCTGCGCTGCTCCGTGACTACCATGTATTGTTTCGACCCCGAAAGGTGTCGGGAACTTGAGGCATAGGTGGAATGTCGATGGGATCGCTCTCATTGAGTTTAGCCAGGGAGTTCCAACTATCGCGTTGTATGATGTTGGACCATCGATCACCAGGAATTCCGCGTTTTTGGCGACGCTCCCGGCTTTGACTGAGAGGTTAGTCGAACCGAGGGTCATATCTTCTCCCGAGAGTCCGAATACTGGGCTGGGGTCCTCTGTAAGGATGCTTAGATCGACGCCCATCCTCTCGAGGGTGCTTTTATAGATAATATTAGCCGAACATCCGGTGTCGACTAATACCCTTGCTACGTCAATATCCTGGATCGTGAGTTCTATTACGAGGAGATTGTTGTGAGGTTTGGCTATACTGGCTGTTGCTCGATCCTCGAAGGATACGATGTTGCGACTTACGAAGTAGCCATACTGAACTTCGATCGATTGGTGGTTTTCGAGTTAGAGAATCCGTCCCCTCCTCCTCCAAAGCAGGAACCGAAATTCACACCGTCAATTTCCGATAAATAAGATTGCGGAGGAAAGCCAAGTAAACCCGACTTTCCTTGAAGGTCAGATTCTCTCGCTGCCACCTAAATCGATAAAGTAAACAGAAGACAAAGATGGGAATTGTAATATTTGCCCGAAGGCGTTTTATTAGATGAAAGATACGAGTACAAGGATTGTCCGAAAGACAAAGAGATTTGCGATTAAAGAAAAATATAGAGTCGCAGGCAGCCAAACGTCCTAAGCCTTGCTCCGCTAGTCTAACCACCTAAACCCTAGTTCTTCTAAGCTAGCAGGATGCTCTAAGTCTAATTTTCGATCCCTCCTCTTCTGCTTTTGCTCTCCTTATATATCCTCCAAGGTCGGTTTGCCTTAGGATGATGGACCTCGCCTTTGGGCCCAAGCTTATCTCTTCAGGAAATATTCCATTTTCGTCGGTCTTCGTAATTATCCTCGAGTTTTCCGCTATTTTTCGGTGACTTGATGTTTATCCGACGTTCGGGAAATCGGATAAACCGTCATAACCTGATTGGGCCTGAATTCTTAAAATCGTAAGTAAGTCCGTGGACTTGTCTTAAGTCGTTGAACGTTTTATACGATTTCTGAAAGACTATCTTTTCGTAAAATAAACCGTATAGCTTAAAGGATCAACGTTCAAGTTAATCGATCTTTGTTTTATACGATATCTTCTATGAGAAATTTCCAATCCCTCTGGTTTTTGTCGTAAAACATCGAGGACGATTACAACCGAATCGAAAGATGTTTATTCCGTAGTCGTGATCGTCCCAAACTCACGAGGATTGATCCAAACAAGCCAAGATGGGATCAGACCGAGCATGATGGGACGAGACCAGGACGAGGGCCGCCGACCGGCGCCAGGCCGGTGCCGCCGGCGCCAGGCGGCTTGGAACGCGTGCGCCGGCGCCAGGTCGGGTGCCGCTGGCGGCAGGCGCCCGCGGCGTGCCGCCCGGGGCTGGGTGCCGCTGGCGCCAGGCCGCCCGCATGGCGTGCCGCCCGGCGCCAGGCGGCCCGCGACGCGTGCTGCCCGGCGCCAGGCGGGTGCCGCCGATGCCAGGCCGCCAGCGTGACCGTGCCGCCGGCGCCAGGCCGCCCGTGACGTGCCGCCGGCGCCAGGCCGGCTCGCGTGACGGGTGCCGCCGGTCGCCAGGCCGTCTTGCTGTCCGTGGGTTTTCTGTTGTTCGATCTTTCCCGTTAGTCATCCGTGGAAATCTTTGAGTTTGGAAGGATCTTTAGCCGTAGATTTCGAGATAACCGTTTTTGACCCCAACAATCTCATGTTCCATAGCAGAGTCCTGCTATCTCTTGGGAAAGATCCATGAGTAACTTATCCACGGAAGGTGGAATGAGATGCATCCCTATACTCTAGATATTAATAATGGAAGACTCTACTCCAGAAAGCCTACCTTGCAATCAACGAAATGTCACCAGGCGAGGCGAATCAATAAGATAAACGGGAAGGTCCATACAGTCTCTCCGGGTTCTTGAACGGAAGTGCATCCAAACTCTAAGCTTCTAGATGAAATACTATGCAAACTCCAGGTCCCGTGGAAGCGTGATGTAAGGTTACTGAAGCATCGATAGTGGCTTACCTCCGGGGGCAGAATGCAATGTCATACAAGATTAGGAGCAGCTTACTCACGGGGGCAGAGCTCGATATAACACCTTAGGACCTCCGGGCCCAAAAGGGTCACATCCTAAAATCTCCTGGTTTAAAGAAGTAATCCACCCTACAGCCTCCGGGTTCCTAGACGAAAATCCATACAACCTCTAGATTGCAAAAGAAGACTCAGCAAGAATTTTCCAAGTTCCAGGAAAGCGTGACACAAGCACGGATACTACTGGTCCCCGCAAACAACATGTCCAAGAATTCTACTCCGGTACTACACATGTCGAAGGTCCTCCCTGCCAGATATCACGGCACAATCCTAAGACAACGCAAGAAGCTACAGCTACAACATCAGAACCTCAAGGAGCATCAAGGAGACCAGCAACGAAGACCTGAATGAAAGTCAATTACAGCTTTTACCAACTCAAGATGAGCAAGCAAGGCCAGAAGAATCAAGAATGAGGATCCTCAGTTTCGACCTCCAGGTCTTATTAAACCTTCTCGTACCCTTAATCCCTAGCCTAGCTCGCCAAGATTCTCCATCTCAAGATTCCTAGGTCCTGACACATACACTCCTCCACATGGTTTATGGAACTAGAGAGCCTCAAGAAATGCAAAGTGAAGTCCTGCCTGGACTAAGGCCGAGTGTAGCTACAGGAGCAGCGCAAGCACCTGGGCTTTGGGCAGAAGCATCACCCTTTATGCAGATGTTCCCGGCTTCTCCATTGATATACCATGGATTTTACCCGTTTTTACCCATGGTATATAAGTGTTTTTACTACTATTATCTATGTTTTGGAGTCTATTAGGTATGTTTTCAGGCTCACGAGCATTTTGGAGAAAAGTGATGTTTTAGGTGCCTTTTTGGAGCTTAAAGAAGAGTTCACTCGTGATCAAGACCAGAGGTCGACATCCAGAGTTACACATCGATCGATGCACACTCTGTGCTATCGATCGACACACATTAGCCGAAGGACGATACATCGAGATCATAATCGATCGATGTACACCCTGTACTATCGATCGATATCGAAGCGGCAGAAAGACAAGTTGGACCTGGCCGAACTTGAAGCCCAAGACATCACATTTTACAAGATTTCCCCTGACGATTTTTTTAACCTAATGAACTCATATTTATATGTTCCTAAGTGTTTTGGCAAAAAGAGAAGTTTTTAGAGAGTTTCACAAGCTTTTTACCTCCATCTTCTTCTACTCATTTCTTTTACTGTTTTCATTACTTTGCAAGTTCTCAATAAAGTTCTATTCAGTTCTTTATTTGTTCTTCTTAACAAAGGTTATAGGATTCTAGATCTAGAGGAGAGATCCAAAGATATTTGTGATTGGAACCTAAGTGTTCACCCTCTAATAGATCTATGAACTCCTTTTATTACCTTGTTGCTATGAACTACTTAGCCATGTCTGAGTAGATTCATTTGTTAGATTTAGGGTTTAAATAGGATATGAGGGATTAGCCCCAGCCTATATTTGCTATAGTTGTAATATTTATTGTTAGGATTGTTCACTAAAGCTTTTTCTAGCTTAGCTACCTAGAACATAAACTTGGATTGTATTATTTATTAAATACAATTCCTAACAACATCCTAAACATGCTATGACCCTCTTGAGATATGCGAAGCTGATCTAAGATCATGGTGAGCATTGTATCAACTCGCGCATAAAGCTTGCTTAGAGCCGTATCGATCGATACTCCTATAGAGTAATCGATCGACGTAGTTAGAGGTGTATCGATCGATATTCCTATCGAAACATCGATCGATACTGTCGGCTATACAGCTGACCGCAAACACCATTTAGCATCTAAGTAATAGATGGTCTAAATATTGCGAGAGCTGATGGATTCATTTAATAGTGTTGAGCTTTGACATATCATGCAAGCAACTTGTTAGCATTTATAGTGTTTTACAGTGGCTTAAGCAATTACCACCAGGATCTCTTACATCCTGGAGCGACATCAAAAACGCATTTCTGCGTAACTTCTTTGATGATGCACTCGCTCAAGACTTAAGGAGGAAAATTGCCACATTCAACCAGCAGCCTGGAGAGTCATTCAAGGATACCTGGATCAGATTCAACTCTTACCAGCGAGATTGTCCACACCATGGATTCAACAAGGTGCAACTGCTCTGCACTTTCTTCAGAGGCATCGCGCTGAAATATCAGATGGCTCTGGACACTGCGAGTGAAGGCAACTTCACCACAAGGAATCCTGAAGATGATGTGAAGCTAATAGACAACCTAGCATCTAGCAACAGCACGAAGAACATTGTAAAAGCAAGATATGCAGCGTTCCTAGGAAAGGAACAGATAAATGAGGTACAAGCTACACTTGACAATGTTCAGAAGCTGCTAAACATGCAAATCTGCTCAGTGGAGGATGCAGAAGCTGATGAAGAAGATGATTACATAGAAGCAGAAGTTGACTGGATCAGTGGAACTGGATTTCAAAGATCTGGAAACCAAGGAAACAGAAACTTCTCAGGACAGAGAGGCAACTTCAACAGCAGCAACCCCAACAACAACAGGAGTTATGGAAACTCATCTTACATGAAGCCACCCACAACAACCCCAGAAGGAAAGCTACAAGACATGCTCAGCAAAGTTCTTGAAAGCCAGCAGCAGCTAGAGGTGAACTTCAATGGAAAGATCGACGCTGTCTACACCACTTTGAACACAAAGCTTGATGCTTTGAGTACTCATGTGAAGAAACTAGAGACTCAGGTGATTCAGACAGGAGAAGCTGTTAAGAAGCAGGAAGCCTTAGGAAAAGGGACTTGAGAAGAAGCAACAGGCCACAACGTCAATGCTATCATAGAAGATAATTTTTGGAGAGTGGTGAAGCAAGAGAAGCTGCAAGAGGGAGACTTCCAGATTGAAAGTTCCATGAGTATTGGCGGCAACCACTGGTATCTACCGATGTCCGGACATGAACATCGATATGTACGCCAACACCAATCGATCGATGGACTCAGACGAGCATCGACCGATGGATCTTGAAGAATCTGCTCACGAGTGCAACGCCGTGAAGATACTTACTCACGAGGAGTTCGCAGCAAAGCACCCACATCCGCCCAGCCCTTACAAAATCGTCCGATTGGACAGATGTCCCATCGATCGACCGAAGGATAAGGAAATCGATCAACACACTCCAGAAATTGTCGATCGATATTCTGTTATCACACGCCGAGTGCAACTTCCCAAGATAGATGTTGCACGACTTAATGCACTCCGGGAGCAATCTAAGCCTCCCAGAAACCCACCAACCGCCATAATGAAGAAGCCCACGGATATCATTGATCCAATGGAGATAGAAAAGGAAAAAGATGGCAGAGTTCTCAGAAAAAGGAAAGAGAAGGTTCCTAAACACCTTAAAAGAGGAGTTAATGAGAAGGAGTTGGAAAGTTTCAGAAAGAGAGTTCTAAGAATACCTACAGAGAAACCCTTTGAAGAAGCCTACTTTTCACACAGATTGTGGATGTTTTTCAGAAAAAAGTAAGGAGACAGAAGAAGACATCAAGAGGATGTTCAACCAAGTCATAGAAAGTATGAAGAAGAGGATCAAACTTGAGAAGAAGGATGATCCAGGGAAGTTCGTTGTTCCTTGCTCAGTCCATGGGATTAACTTCCCACGTGCCCTATGTGACACAGGATCTGGAGTTAGCATCCTACCCAAGGTGATAGCAGACAATCTAGGTCTGAAGATAGAGCCTACTGAAGAATCGTTCATCTTTGTGGATTGTTCTCAGCAGAACTTTGGAGGAATTGTGAGAAACATTGAGGTTACCATAGGAGAAGCCCGAATACCATGATATCACTCAAATTACTCTAAGGAGTGACTTTACTCTCTCAAATAAGAGGTTCGGTTGTAGTACTTAGAGATCGAATCCACAGAGAGCTAGTGTACAAATAAGATGTAATCTTAATGACTATGCTAGGTTGAAAATAGTTTAAAGTAAAGTGCAGGTTTGCTGAGTAAGGATGAGATTACTCAGTTGAAAGGATTTGGTTTTGAAAACAATAAAGAAAAGTAGTTAGATTCAGGGTAAGTATTCAGGAATTCAGGATTATAAATACTATAAAGACTAACAAGTTGCTTGCATGATATGTCAGAGCTCAACACTTATTAAATGAATCCATCAGCTCTCGCATTATTTAGACCATCTATTACTTAGATGCTAAATGGTGTTGCGGTCGGCTACTTCTGCGCTGGTATCGCCGATAGTTCGATAGGAATATCGACCGATACACCTCTAGCTACGTCGATCGATTACTCTATAGGAGTATCGATCGATACGGCTCTATGCAAGCTTTATGCGCGAAGATACAATGCTCACCATGATCTTAGATCAGCTTTCGCATATCTCAAGAGGGTCATAGCATGTTTAGGATGTTATCAGGTATTGCATGTAATAAATCAATGCAATCCAAGTTCATGTTCTAGGTAGCTAAGCTAGAAAAGCATTAATGAACAATCCTAACAATAAATATCACAATTATAGCAATTATAGGCTGGGGCTAATCCCTCATATCCTATTTAAACCCTAAATCTAACAAGTAAATCTACTCGACATGGCTAAGTAGTTCATAGCAACAAGGTAATAATAGGAGTTCATAGATATATTAGAGGAATGAACACTTAAGTTCCAATCACAAATCTCTTTGGATCTTTCCTCTAGATCTAGAATCCTATAACCTTTGTAAATAAAGAACTGAAAGAAAATGAGTAGAAGTAGAAGAAACTTTTAAAACTTCTATTACGGTAAAAGATTATATATGAAAAAGACTTGAATGAAAAGAAAGCTTGTTTTTAATGCCAAAACACTTAGGCATATAAATATATGAGTTCATTAGGTTAAAAAACTCGTCAGGGATTCTTGTAAAAGTGATATCTTGGGCTTCAAGTTCGCCAGGTCCAACTTGTCTTTCAGCCGCCTCGATCGATCGATAGTACATGGTGTACATCGATCGATTATGGTCTCGATGTATCGTCCTTCGGCTAATGTGTGTCGATTGATTGCACAGATTGTGCATCGATCGATGTGTAACTCTGACGTCGACCTCTGGTCTTGATCTCGGGTGAACTCTTCTTTAAGCTCCAAAAAGGCACCTAAAACATCACTTTTCTCCAAAATGCTGCTGAACCTGAAAACATACCTAATAGACTCCAAAACATAGATAATAGTAGTAAAACACTCATATACCAGGGGTTAAAACGGGTAAAATCCATGGTATATCAACTCCCCCAGACTTAACCTTTTGCTTGTCCTCAAGCAAACACCCAGGCGGTCTTTATGAAAGAGGTTTTGAAAAGCTGGGACTAAATCAAATTCAAACTTAGAATCATAACCTCTACTTTGTTGCAAACCACATCTAAGAGTCATCAATCACGGAAGCACATTATGCAATATCCTAGTTAAGCTACCTTGATCATCTAGCCAACAACTTAGCAATCATGTCTGACTAACCCCTCTACTGATTTCATTTCTGTACATAAAAATAAAAGTGCAGGCTTTACCTTGGGAGTATCGATCACAGGATGCAAGGTTGCTCAAACAAGTATCTGGACCTGCAGGTAAAAATTAGTTTCTATCCTCTCTCTCTACTATTTCTCTCTAGTCAAGTCTGCTTTCATTTGCAAGACATTGACCAAGATTGACAGGCTTCCATGAATCAAGCCTTAATGGTTGCAGCCACCAAGTCCTGTTCACTTCTTTTGACCTATATCCTAGGATTCATTGCGAAGCAAGTCTTGAAGGGGGTAACCACCAAGCCCTGTTCGACCCTTTACCTATAGAATTCTTATGAATCAAGTCTTGAGGGGTAACCGCCAAGCCCTGTTAATTCCTTCCTAGTTAATATCTAACTATTCCTAGAACATAAATTTAAGTTAATTTTCGATTTTTTTTTTAGAAGAAAAATTAAATCTAATTTCAAAATGAGAGAGAGGGTGATAAAATTATCTACACAAGGCTTTTACCTTCCAGACTTGTTTGAAGCATCCGATCCCATGTATACCAAGCCCCAAGACAAACAAAGAATTGTCAGGTTAGGTTGGAAATCAGCTTTGGTTCCTCGGACAATCAATGAAAGTGTTGTCATAGCTGATAGGTGATCAACTTTAGCATCTATAGTACATTCTGCATCAACAAATCTAAGAATGGTGCCTAAAAGATTGGTTAGATAAAAAGTGAAAATTATCATTATCCCTTTCTTGACTCAATAAAAACCATTTTGAAAACATTTTTTTTTTATGAAATCAAAAGGTAAACAGCATCATAACATCCCCGGACTTAAATCATACACTGTCCCGTGTATAACCAGTCGATGAAGGCATAGGTAATAATAAAGTACACTGATATCAAAAAGTTTAGAACGATATACCTGACATGTTGCGTATCGATCGATGTTGAGTCATCTTCGTCGATCGCTTCTGTTTGGTTTATGTCGATCGATATCGACTGTGTCATGTCGGTCGATTTCAGTGGCAATCGTCTAATTGTAACTGCAAAGAAAAACAAATACGAAAAATAAAATCCTAAAGATAAAAATAAAATGAAAAACTACCTAACAGTGGGTTGCCTCCCACTCAGCGCTTTGATTATAGTCATCTAGCTTGACTTTGGATGAGATGAGCTACTGAGATGAAGTCCAGGTACTTGTTGAGAAACAAGTATCCTCTGTATCTTTCTTCTCACCGAACCATGCATCAAATAATCTTCTTGTGGCTTCATATTCTCTGGTTCGTTTCTCCTTTAACTCAATCAACTCATCAGTGATCCTTTGAATCCTTTCTTCATGACTTTCAATGCTGACTGCGTGCCATCCTATCTTCCTGTAGGCATGCTCTGAAGGTCACTAAGCTCTGCTTGCATTGAATCGTTGGATCATCTTGTCTTGGATGGAGCTGGTATTGATCGATTCCTTGGTTGAAATATTGGTCGATGGCTGTTGAAGTCCATCGATCGATGCGCTGGTTGCTCGGTCGATCGATTCTAAGAGCGCAGGTCTGCTCGCAAGCTGTCTCTGAATGGCTTTAATTTCTTTCTGCATCCCTTCTATGCTAGATTCCATGCTTCCAACCTCGTTAACAAGCGGGAAATACGTTTGGTCTAGACGTCTATCTTGTGAATCATCCACGCTTGTTATTGCTGTGTATAAATCATCAGCTAATTTATCCAAATCTGCTATGGTACAGATCTCTGAAGTCTGTATATCGATCGATGCAACAGCTTGCTTATCGGTCGATTTTCGCTTCTGCAAATTCTCGTGAAGCTTCTCTGCAAAGAGCTTCATCTGGCCGTCGATTTCAGTCAATCGCCTATCGCGATGTGATGTTGAGCTCGTCTATCGATGCAATCGATGCAGCCTGATAATCAAGTTGACGTTGGAACTTCTCAGCCTCCTGCTGCGTAGTATCTATGTGTAGTGCGAGTTCCTCCACTTCTTTGTCTACTAAGAAGTGTATATCAGCAATTTTCCTCTCAACTGCTTTCAGAGGGTCAATCCTCCAAAAGGATTGCAAGGTGCAGCGGGACTCATATCTGCATGTGCTTCATTGATAAGGTGGATAGATCTCCTCATCTCTTCTGTGCAGATTCTAAGATCTGCTAGGTTGTGCAAGATCCCTTCACAGGTTGTGGTTTGTTTGATGCTGAGACGAGCTTCTGCTTTCTTCAATTCTTTCCAGATATCTCCAAGAGACTCATCAACCTCACGTTTTGAGTAAGTGGTCGATGGTGTGGGCTCCGTATCGATCGATGTGGATGTTACTCCGTCGATCGATATTGATCTTTTCTGGCTATGGTTCTGTGCGTTGCGAAGATCTTTAAGTTCCAGCTCAAGACGTTGAACCCTCTTGAGTAATCCTTGGTCTGCACTGAACATCCAGTTCATCTCACTGCGAAGCTTGTCTGTGGCCTCTTCCAAACTCTTTTCCATGGAGAGCTTTTCCCATTTACGTTGTCCAAGTAAACCGGTGAACATCTCGTTGATCTCGTCCTTGGTGTAGGTTTCTTGCACCAATTCTCTTCTTGTAAATGAACTAGCGTGCTCTGGTAGACAGATGTAGGGCTTCGTCCATTGAAGTTCTTTGGAGCAGTTTCTTGATGTCGTCTTTAGAAATTATGATGACGTCACCATCTATTCCTCTAGCAAAACCATTCTCGTCTCTGTAGACCCCATACTCATCTCTCTGCTCCCAAAAGAATTTTCGAACTCCATATCGAAAGGCTCTCTTTCCGAATTCGGGACACTTATCGATCGATGCGACACAATCTGTATCGATCGATTTCTGTTGAAGATATGGATCCTCCCTGTTGAGATGGTTATCCTCAGCTTCCTTTGGCTCGGTTGTTGTGTCTGCCTCCTGGTGCTGATAATGGTGGTCTGGTCCGTAGCGTTGTTGCTGGAATAGGTTGTGGGATCCATTGGCTAACTGTAGGACGTCTGCAATGTCTTCTTTGGATATGTGGAGTGTTCGTCCATCCGTGAGCGTGCAAAACCTTGTGAATCCCTGAAAATACCAAACTCATCGGGATTAGATTTCGAAATTAAGTATATTTGAATGTGTTACCTGGGATGGTTGGTTGTATGAATCGGTCGATTGCAGGTTCTGAATCGGTCGATGGTTGTTCAGGCCTATCGATCGATTGTACTTGTGCCGTGTCGATCGATGAGACTTCTTCGGGTTGGGTGATGTATGTTGGTGTGGCGGTCTCGACCGAAGCTCTCGTACTGGTAATCGCTTGCCCAGCTCGATTGAGTAGTCTCCTCTCGCTTGTTGTTGACTGTGTTGTCGAATGATGCGAGGCAAGTAGTATCGATCGATGGGGAGAAGGCCCTGTCGATCGATGTCGTGATTCTGAGGTTGTGGTGGAGAAGTCGATCTTCATCTTCTCGAAGGTTTTGACATTCTATAGCTCTCTCCTCCTCGTAATCATCAGTATACTCCTCGATATGAGTAGTATTTGCAGCATATGGTGGGATGTAGTAGTCGTTCTCCCGTGTTTACTTCAAATCACCTTCGGAAACTCCTCCTCGATCTGATTGAATAGTGAATCGATCGATGACCATGTGTGGCTGTCGATCGATGTCTGTTGGTCAGAGATGATCGATGAGACTGTCCTACTATCGATCGATTCTGCGGTCTCTGTCTCATTAAGCCTTGTGAGTCGTATTCATCTCCACAATAGCAAACAGCTACAAGGTCTGAGTCGTCTTGGATCTTTTAGGGACCTTGATGACTCGTACTGGATCATAGTAGACCGTAGGGTTGATCAGGGTTAGGCACAGTTTGTTTGTCTGAAGGTTGCAGACTGCTCCAACTGTGGCTAGGAAGGCTCTTCCAAGTAGCAAAGAAGTAGGTAGGGTTATCTTGACGTCCAAGACATGGAAGTCCACTGGAATTAGGGCTTCTCCTATGGTGACTTCAAGGTTTCTCACAATTCCTCGAGTTCTGCTGAGAACAATCCACAAAGATGAGCGATTCTTCAGGCTCTATCTTCAGACCTAGATGGTCTGCTATCACCTTGGGTAAGATGCTAACTCCAGATCCTGTATCACATAGGGCGTGGGAAGTTGATCCCATGGACTGAGCAAGGAACAACGAACTTCCCTGGATCACCCTTCTTCTCTAGTTTGATCCTCTTCTTCATACTTTCTCGACTTGGTTGAACATCCTCTTGATGTCTTCTTCGTCTCCTTGGTTTCTCTGAAAAACATCCACAATCTGTGTGAAAAGTAGGCTTCTTCAAAGGGTTTCTCTGTAGGTATCCTTAGAACTCTCTTCTGAAACTTGCCAACTCTTTCTCATTAACTCCTCTTTTAAGGTGTTTGGGAACCTTCTCTTTCCTTTTTCTGAGAACTCTGCCATCTTTTTCCTTTTCTATCTCCATTGGATCAATAATATCCGTGGGCTTCTTCATTATGGCGGTTGGTGGGTTTCTGGAAGGCTTAGATTGCTCCCGGAGTGCAATAAGTCGTGCAACATCTATCTTGGGAAGTTGCACTCGGCGTGTGATAACTGAATATCGATCGACAGCTTCTGGAGTGTGTCGATCGATTTCTTTATCATCGGTCGATCGATGGGTCGTCTGTCCTGTCGGTCGACGTGGTAAGGGCTGGGCGGATGTGGGTGTTTTGCTGCGAACTCCTCGTGAGTAAGTATCTTCACGGCATTGCACTCGTTGGTGGATTCTTCAAGATCCATCGGTCGATGCTCGTCTTGTTCCATCGATCGATCGTTGTTGGCGTACGTCGATCGATGTGGTGATCCTGACATCGATCGATTCCGTTGGTAACCGCCAATTCTTCCGATCTGGAAGTCTTCCTCTTGCAGCTTCTCTTGCTTAACCACTCTCCAAAAATCAACCTCTATGATAGCACAGACGTTATGGCCTGTTGTTTCTTCTCCAGTCCCTTTTCCTAAAGCTTCCTGCTTCTTAACAGCTTCTCCTGTCTGAATCACTTGAGTCTCTAGTTTCTTCACATGGGTACTCAAAGCATCAAGCTTTGTATTCAAAGTGGTGTAGACAGCGTCGATCTTTCCATTGAAGTTCACCTCTAACTGCTGCTGGCTTTCAAGAACTCTATTGAGCATGTCTTCTAGCTTTCCTTCTGGGGTTGGTGTGGGTGGCTTCATGTAAGATGAGTTTCCATAACTCCTGTTGTTGTTGGGGTTGCTGCTATTGAAGTTTCCTCTCTGTCCTGTGAAGTTTCTGTTTCCTTGGTTTCCAGACCTCTGAAATCCGGTTCCACTGATCCAGTTGACTTCTGCTTCTGTGTAGTCATCTTCTTCATCAGCTTCTGCATCCTCCACTGAGCAGATTTGCTTTTTTAGCAGTTTCTGAACATTGTCAAGTGTAGCTTGTACCTCATTTATCTGTTCCTTTCCAAGGAACGCTGCAGATCTTGCTCTTACAATGTTTTTTGTGCTGTTGCTGGATGCTAGGTTGTCTTTCAGCTTCACAGCATCTTCAGGATTCCTCGTGGTGAAGTTGCCTTCACTCGCAGTGTCTAGAGCAATCTGATATTTCAATGCGATGCCTCTGAAGAAAGTGCAGAGCAGGTGCACTTTGTTGAATTCATGGTGTGGGCAGTCTCGCTGGTAAGACTTGAATCTGATCCAGGTATCCTTGAATGACTCTCCGGCTCCTGATTGAATGTGGCAATTTTCCTCCTTAAGTCTTCAGCGCATCATCAAAGTTATGCAAAATGCGTTTTTGATGTCGCTCCAGGATGTAAGAGATCCTGGTGGTAGCTGCTTAAGCCACTGCAAAGCTTCTCCAGATAAAGAGTGTTTGAAGAGCTTACAGAGAAGGTAGTCCACAGGGACTCCATTGGCTTTGATAGCAGATATGAGATCCTCGAACCTCTCCAGATGGTCCATGGGATGCTCACTGGACAGCCCATAGTAAGGTATCTGTCCCACAAGGGTGTAGTACTGCGGCTTGAGCTCGAAATCGCCTCTCTGAATAGCAGGGGGACGAATGGCTGATCTGTTGGTGTAGAACTGATATGGACGGTTGTAGTCAGCTAGTGTTCGAGCAGCTCTTTCTATAGGTTGAACGGCTCATGTAGGTGCAGTTTCTGGCTCAGGGATTACTTCATTCTGAGCGTTGAGTTTCTGACCTGCTTCATTACGAAGGTGACCTTCTTGGTCACGCAAGTCTCCATTCTCATCTCGTGTGAAAATAATAGGCGCAACCATGACTCGCGGAGTAGTATCGATCGATATAAGGTTAGGGATATCGATCGATATCGGATGAAAGATGTCGTTCGACGGTGAAGTAGCGTCGGTCGACGTGAAGGTGCGAGTGTCGGTCGACAAAGACGGTGTCTCGGTCGGCAGGGGTGCGTCGGTATCGGTCGACAGGCAATTGATGGCGTCGATCGATGCGGAACGGATTTCCTTGCGGATTGAACGTTCCAAGCTAGCAGGGTCTTCTGAGAACAAAAGTTGGGATTCCTTGTTGCTTCTGGTGCTGCTGGGCATGTACCTGAAAAGACAAGAAAAAAATTTTGTGTCAGAAAACAAACTAAAACAAAATAGAAATAACCTAGACCTAATCAGATTTGATCCTATTGTATCAAAGCTCCCCGGCAACGGCGCCAAATTTGATATCACTCAAATTACCCTAAGGAGTGACTTTACTCTCTCAAATAAGAGGTTCAGTTGTAGTACTTAGGGATCGAATCCACAGAGAGCTAGTGTACAAATAAGATGCAATCTTAATGACTATGCTAGGTTGAAAATAGTTTAAAGTAAAGTGCAGGTTTGCTGAGTAAGGATGAGATTACTCAGTTGAAAGGATTTGGTTTTGAAAACAATAAAGAAAAGTAGTTAGATTCAGGGTAAGTATTCAGGAATTCAGGATTATAAATACTATAAAGACCATCTATTACTTATATGCTAAATGGTGTTGTCGGCTACTTCTACGCTGGTATCGCCGATAGTTCGATAGGAATATCGACCGATACACCTCCTACGCCGATCGATTACTCTATAGGAGTATCGTTCGATACGGCTCTAAGCAAGCTTTATGCGCGAGTTGATACAATGCTCACCATGTTCTTAGATCAGCTTTCGCATATCTCAAGAGGGTCATAGCATGTTTAGGATGTTATCAGGTATTGCATGTAATAAATCAGTGCAATCCAAGTTCATGTTCTAGGTAGCTAAGCTAGAAAAGCATTAATGAACAATCCTAACAATAAATATCACAACTATAGCAATTATAGGCTGGGGCTAATCCCTCATATCCTATTTAAACCCTAAATCTAACAAGTGAATCTACTCAGACATGGCTAAGTAGTTCATAGCAACAAGGTAATAATAGGAGTTCATAGATATATTAGAGGAATGAACACTTAAGTTCCAATCACAAATCTCTTTGGATCTTTCCTCTAGATCTAGAATCCTATAACCTTTGTAAATGAAGAACTGAAAGAAAATGAGTAAAAGTAGAAGAAACTCTTAAAACTTCTATTACTGTAAAATATTGTATATGAAAAAGACTTGAATGAAAAGAAAGCTTGTTTTTAATGCCAAAACACTTAGGCATATAAATATATGAGTTCATTAGGTTAAAAATTCGTGGGGCATTCTTGTAAAAGTGATATCTTGGGCTTCAAGTTCGGCCAGGTCCAACTTGTCTTTCAGCCGCCTCAGTATCGATCGATAGTACAGGGTGTACATCGATTATGGTCTCGATGTATCGTCCTTCGGCTAATGTGTGTCGATCGATTGCACAGAGTGTGCATCGATCGATGTGTAACTCTGACGTCGACCTCTGGTCTTGATCTCGGGTGAACTCTTCTTTAAGCTCCAAAAAGGCACCTAAAACATCACTTTTCTCCAAAATGCTTCTGAACCTGAAAACATACCTAATAGACTCCAAAACATAGATAATAGTAGTAAAAACACTCATATACCAGGGGTAAAAATGGGTAAAATCCATGGTATATCAACTCCCCCAGACTTAACCTTTTGCTTGTCCTCAAGCAAACACACAGGCAGTCTTTATAAAAGAGGTTTTGAAAAGCTGGGACTAAATCAAATTCAAACTTAGAATCATAACCTCTACTTTGTTGCAAACCACATCTAAGAGTCTGTCAATCACAGAAGCACATTATGCAATATCCTAGTTAAGCTACCTTGATCATCTAGCCAACAACTTAGCAATCATGTCTGACTAACCCTCTACTGATTTCATTTCTGTACATAAAAATAAAAGTGCAGGCTTTACCTTGGGAGTATCGATCACAGGATGCAAGGTTGCTCAAACAAGTATCTGGACCTGCAGGTAAAAATTAGTTCCTATCCTCTCTCTCTACTATTTCTCTCCTAGTCAAGTCTGCTTTCATTTGCAAGACATTGACCAAGATTGGACAGGCTTCCATGAATCAAGCCTTAATGGTTGCAGCCACCAAGTCCTGTTCACTTCTTTTTGACCTATATCCTAGGATTCATTGCGAAGCAAGTCTTGAAGGGGGTAACCACCAAGCCTTGTTCGGACCCTTTACCTATAAAATTCTTATGAATCAAGTCTTGAGGGGGGTAACCGCCAAGCCCTGTTCGAATTCCTTCCTAGTTAATATCTAACTATTCATAGAACATAAATTTAAGTTAATTTTCGATTTTTTTTTAGAAGAAAAATTAAATCTAATTACAAAAATGAGAGAGAGAGGGTGATAAAATTATCTACACAAGGCTTTTACCTTCCAGACTTGTTTGAAGCATCCGATCCCATGTATATCAAGCCCCAAGACAAGCAAAGAATTGTCAGGTTATGTTGGAAATCAGCTTTGGTTCCTCCAGACAATCAATGAAAGTGTTTTCATAGCTGATAGGTGATCAACTTTAGCATCTATAGTACATTCTGCATCAACAAATCTAAGAATGGTGCCTAAAAGATTGGTTAGATAAAAAGTGAAAATTAAATTATCATTATCCCTTTCTTTACTCAATAAAAACCATTTTGAAAATATTTTTTTTATGAAATCAATAGGTAAACAACATCAGTAACATTCCCCCTAGACTTAAATCATACACTGTCCCTAGTGTATAACCAGTCCAGTGAAGGCATAGGTAATAATAAAGTACACTGATATCAAAAAGTTTAGAACGATATACCTGACCGTGTTGCGTATCGATCGATGTTGAGTCATCTTCGTCGATCGCTTCTGTTTGGTTTATGTCGATCGATATCGACTGTGTCATGTCGGTCGATTTCAGTGGCAATCGTCTAATTGTAACTGCAAAAAAACAAATACGAAAAATAAAATCCTAAAGATAAAAATAAAATGAAAAACTACCTAACAGTGGGTTGCCTCCCACTCAGCGCTTTGATTATAGTCATCTAGCTTGACTTTGGATGAGATGAGCTACTGAGATGAAGTCCAGGTACTTGTTGAGAAACAAGTATCCTCTGTATCTTTCTTCTCACTAACCATGCGTCAAATAAGCTTCTTGTGGCTTCATATTCTCTGGTTCGTTTCTCCTTTAACTCAATCAACTCATCAGTGATCCTTTGAATCCTTTCTTCATGACTTTCAATGCTGACTGCGTGCCATCCTATCTTCCTGTAGGCATGCTCTGAAAGGTCACTAAGCTCTGCTTGTATTGAATCAAGGCGTTGGATCATCTTGTCTTGGATGGAGCTGGTATCGATCGATTCCTTGGTTGAAATATTGGTCGATGGCTGTTGAAGTCCATCGATCGATGCGCTGGTTGCTCGGTCGATCGATTCTAAGGGCGCAGGTCTGCTCACAAGCTGTCTCTGAATAACTTTAATTTCTTTCTGCATCCCTTCTATGCTAGATTCCATGCTTCCGACCTCGTTAACAAGCGGGAAATACGTTTGGTCTAGACGTCTATCTTGTGAATCATCCACGCTTGTTATTGCTGTGTATACATCATCAGCTAATTTATCCAAATCTGCTCTGGTACAGATCTCTGAAGTCTGTATATCGATCGATGCAATAGCTTGCTTATCGGTCGATTTTCGCTTCTGCAAATTCTCGTGAAGCTTCTCTGCAAAGAGCTTCATCTGGCCGTCGATTTCAGTCAATCGCCTATCGACCGACAGGCCTGAACAACCATCGACCGATTCCGGACCTGTGCCATCGACCGATACATGCATCAAACCATCCCAGGTAATTAATTCAAATGTACTTGATTTCGGTAATCTAATCCCGGATGAGTTTGGTATTTTCAGGGATTCAAAAGGTTTTGCACGCTCAATGGATGGACGAACACTCCACATATCCAGGGAGGACATTGCATACGTCCTACAGTTAGCCAACGGATCCCAAAACCTATTCCAGCAACAACGCTACGGACCAGACCACCATCATCAGCACCAGGAGGCAGACACAACAACCGAGCCAAAGGAAGCTGAGGATAATCATCTCAACACGAAGGACCCAGATTTTCAAAGGAAAACGATCGATACTGAGTGTATGACATCGATCGATAGGTGTCTTGAATTCGGAAAGAGAGCCTTTCGATTTGGAGTTCGAAAATTCTTTTGGGAGCAGCGAGATGAGTATGGGGTCTACAGAGACGAGAAAGGGTTTGCTAGAGGAATAGATGGTGACTTCATCAGAGCTTCTAAAGACGACATCAAGAAACTGCTTCAAAGGACTTCAATGGACGGACGCTCTTACATCTATTTACCAGAGCACGCTAGTTCATTTACAAGAAGAGAATTGGTGCAAGAAATCTACACCAAAGACAAGATCAACGAGATGTTCACTGGTCTACTTGGAGAACGCAAATGGGAAAAGCTCTCCATGGAAAAGAGTTTAGAGGAAGCTACAGACGAGCTTCACAGTGAGATGAACTGGATGTTCAGTGCAGACCAGGCATTACTCAAGAAGGTTAAACGTCTTGAGCTGGAACTTGAAGATCTTCGCAACGCACAGAACCATAGCTAGAAAAGTTCAATATCGATCGACGGAGTTACATCCACATCGATCGATACGAAGCATGCACCATCGACCACCTACTCAAAACATGAGGTCGACGTGTCTCTTGGAGATATCTGGAAGGAACTGAAGAAAGCAAAAGCTCGTTTCAGCAGCAAACTCACCAAGACCTGTGAACCTATCTTCCACAACCTAGGGGATCTAAGCATCTGCACTGAAGAGATGAAGAGATCTTTCCGCCTTATCAATGAGGCGCATGCAGATATAAACCCCGCGGCACCTTGCAATCCTTTTGGAGGATTGACTCGTCTGAAAGCAGCAGAGAGGAAACTTGTTGGTGTCAAAATCGGTCACGACGGAATCAATGACTGAAAGTCTCTAGAAAGTATTTCTTGAAGCAAAAAGTCTCGGATAATTTGAAAAGAAGTTATACGAGATTTTCTCAAATTAGAATATCCACTCTCTGTGAGATCGGAAGACTACGGGCGTGCGCGGACGAGAATCCCCGGAAAGATCGGTCCGCTCGCCCAAGGACATCAAGATTCGATCACCACAAAAACCCTAAACACAAAAGAATCTGCCTCGAAACTTCGAAGAGGTCGTTCTCTCAAACCGTGAGGAACCAGAAAACGATCAAAATATCAAATCGAAGCCCTCGCCGAGATCTTCAGCCTGGTGCGGCGGCTCCGTCCCTGGCGGCGGCACCCGCCTGGCGCCGGCGGCACCGGCGCTGGCGGGCGTGGCGGCGGCACCCGCCGGCTGGCTGGCCTGGCCGGCACCGCACTGGCGACCTGGCGCCGGCGGCACCGACCTGGCGCCGGCGGCTTTCCGTGAGCTGGCGGCCAGGCGGCACCGACCTGGCGCCGCGGCACCTCCGCAGCGGGCTGGCCTGGCGCGGCACCCCGTGGCGCGGGCGGCCACCGGCACCGACCTGGCGCCGGCGGCACCGCCGCTGGCTGGCCTGGCGGGCGGCACCCGTTGCTGGCTGGCCTGGCGCCGGCGGTACCTGACCTGGCGCCGGTGGCACCGTCAGCGGGCCGGCCGCGCCCGCGGCACCGCCTGGCGCCGGTCGACGGCCCTCGCCCTGGTCGGTCCCATCGTGTTGGTCTGATCCCATCTTGACTTGTTTGGATCAATCATCGTGAGTTTGGGACGATCACGGCTACGAATAAACATCCTTCGACTTCGATTGGAATCGTCCTCGATGTTTTACGACAAAAACTAGAAGGATTGGATTTCTAAGAAGATATCGTATAAAACAAAATCGATTAACTTGAACATCGATCCTTTAGGCTATACGGTTTATTTTACGAGAAAGATAGTCTTTTAGAAATCGTATAAAGCGTTCAACGACTTAAGACAAGTCCACGGACTTACTTACGATTTTAAGAATTCAGGCCCAATCAGACTATGGCGGTTTATCAATTTCGAACATCGGATAAACATCAAGCCACCGAAAAATAGGGAAAACTCGAGGATAATTATGAAGATCGACGGAAATGGAATATTTCTGAAGAGATAAACTTGGGCCCAAAGGTGAGGTCCATCATCCTAAGGCAAACCGACCTAGGAGTGAGTATATAAGGAGAGCAAGAGCAGAAGAGAAGGAGATCCGAAAATCCTAGAATCTAGACTTAGAGAACTCCTGCTAGCTTAGAGAACTTAGAACTTAGGCGGTTAGGCCAGCGAGGCAGGACTTAACGCCGCCTCTCGTTCTAGTTTTATCTTCCCAGACCCTGTTCCTCCTCGGAGGATCTAACTATATTTCTACTCGAGCTCCGCATAGAAACACTAGGCATGATCTTCGACATGCCGTTTCTATAACCAACGCCATACTAGGCGAACCAGGCCCTAGAGCGTCTGGCGCCTCCTGCCGCAAATCTCCGCTCCTCTCGGAAGGATCGGACAATTCTTTACTTAAAGCTCCGCACATAGAAACCCTAGGCATTATCTTCGACATGCCTGTTTCTATGACCAACGCTCATACTAGATCGAACCCGCCCAGACGGTTCGATCTCTTGTTCAATTCTTTCTAAACTGAACTACGTCCGACTTGATCCTCGAAGGGTGCGTAGGCAGCCTTTCTTAAGGTCCAGTCTCAAATCTTAACAAAACCTTTTCCGCATTTATTGGTCACTTGTCGTTGGCTGTCGCAGAATCCGGACCTTCAGGAAAGTCGGGTTAACTTGGCTTTCCTCCGTTTTCATTAAAATCGGCGGTGTGAATTTCGGTTCCTACAGTTTGGCTAGAAGGGGGGACGGATTACTCTTACTCATCGGCCGCAAAGCAGATCGAACCAATGTCCAGAAATATGAAAGAAAAAGTTGCAGTTTGTCAGCGATGGTAAAACAACTCCAGCAGCGACTGTTCCTATGGCCAACGCCACGCAAACGCCACGGTGCTCGAGCAAATCAAAACCTAGCTGCTGCTTTCCGCCACAGGAAGAGCACAAAACGAGCTCGCAATTTCTCTATCTAAACGAAGGGCAACGATAAAATCTATCAAACCCCAAAATTCGTCTTGTTACCAAGTTAGAGAAATGCATAGCGAGCAAGGTTTCTGAAAAACGTTTTTCGAGAACCTCTCGAAAAATAAAACTTATTCTCCTCGAAACCTTGGGAAACCCTATATTACTCGTGGAACAGAAGCACGGCAAATCGGTTCACCGATTCCCACCGCCATACTTCTTACAAACAACTCTCGAGGAACAAGCGGAAAACGAAAGGAGGTCGGAGCTTGATCTTACTAGGACGACTTGCCATAAGGTAAGATCAGTCTTCCCAGTTCGCCTTAGTAAGAGCCCACTTTGTTCTCCTTTGTGTCTAGGTCAAAATGGCTTTCGTTTCGTCTCAATCGGAGTTTCCGTTGAGATTTTAAGGGAACAAAATCACTCTCGGCCACCTCGCCTGTGGACGAGAACAACCATCACCAAGGTCACCTCGCCTGTGGAAACCTCACTTTGCTCTTGTTGGGGTCAAAACGGTTATCTCGAAATCTACGGCTAAAGACCTTCCCAAAACTCAAAAGATTTCCGCAAACGACCGACGAGGGAAAGATCGAACAACGAAAACCCACAGACGGCAAGACGCCTGGCGCCGGGCGCGGACGCTGGCGCCGGCGCACGCTGGACGCTGGTTGGCCTGGCGCCCACGCTGGCGCCGGCGCACGCTGGACGCTAACTGGCGCCGGCACTCGCCTGGCGGGCGCACGCTGGACGCTGGATGGCCTGGCGCCAGCGGCACCCGCCTGCCGGGCACGCGGACGATTGGCTGGCGCGCTGCACTGCCTGGCGCGCTTCGCCTGGCGCGGCACGCGGACGCTGGCTGGCCTGGTGCCCGGCACCTGGCGCCGGGCGCACGCTGGACGCTGGCTGGCTCCCGGCGGCACCCGCCTGGCGTCGGTCGGCGCCCTCGCCCTGGTCTCGGTCCCATCGTTTCGGTCCGATCCCATCTTGGCTTGTTTAGATCAATCTTTGTGAGTTTGGTGCGATCGCGGTTATTCTAAACACCAATCGCCTCGACTATACGAGGAAATGGGATTCCTTCGAATGCGAAACCTTCAAAAGACTATTTTCTCGAAAATTTTTGTAAAGGTTTTATTTCTTTGTAGGACAGGAACAAAACGTCTTGAAAAACTGCCGAGAATTTAGGGAACTTAGGATTTAGGTGGATAGTCTAGCAAGCTAAGTCTTAGGCAAAATTTCCAGTCTTGTTCCATCGTTCCTTGATTGTCCAGCAGAACATGCAAACCGATCTAGTCTCAAAACCGAAACGATCGCCAGCGTTCTAAAAGCATACTCATCCCGCTTCCTAAAAGAAAGAAAAACGTACACAAGCCTTCGAAGAACGGCTAACCCGCTTTCAGTAAAAGAAAAGGGAAGTAGGTACGATACTATATCCGTATAATCCCATCTTGAAAACTTTTGCTTCAGCATCAAGACAACGCTTTGACAAAGAAAACTCTCGCAGCAATAAGATTCATCTTAAGAACGCTTAGCGCATAGCCCAACCGTTACAAACATAGTCCTGAAAACTCTATGTCACCTCTCGCCGCAAACTCGCAACTAAAACATGTACCGACGCCAGACTAATAGCACGACGGTGAACTACGAAAATAACGAAATAACCTTCGTAAAACTCCACGAGTAGTTGAAGCAGCTTTAGATCAAAGGTCGAAATCATAGCGGAAACATCTCCCGCGTAATCCGCGGAAACATCGCTACTTTAACAATCTGCGATTTTCTATCTCCATGAAACCGGTCATCCATTACTTTTATAACAAGAACGTTTTAAAACAAAACAGCCTAGGAAAAAACATGATCGGTCTCATGCAAAATGATTTCGCGAGTACAAAAGTGAATGAGGAGAACATAATCCGTGGTCGCGAATATCGCAAGTAATTTGTGAGAAACGCTCTCCGGTTACCTTTGCGAAAACCCCTTACATCACATTTACGAAAAATCCTCTGTATGGTCGAGTCAATTCATACAAAGCAACTTTCGAAATAAACATAATGGGTCCAACGGGTAACTGACATAGACAGTTTTCGCTCCACAAGGTTTCTGGCTCCTGCTTTCACTCCCGGTTACGTCCGAGCAGGAAATAATCACGCAGACGAACCCGCACGTGTCCTGCGTCGATCCTTAAACTTTGTCCCCCTCGGATAAAATGAAGCGATTTTCATGCAACAAAAAAATTTTATACTAACCATTCATCATTATAACTGAGACCTAAAGTGGAAGATCGTTTCTAAAAGCCATCAGCAATAATTCAGAAAACTCCGCTATGCTTGGCATGTCTATCTCGGCAACGCTATTTGGCCCTCGCCAACTACTCTTCAGTAAAGCCGGACCTGAATTCGCATCCGCATTAAGGACAATCGTAAACTAACATGACCTTAATAAGGGTCATGGTCTGATCGTTACCAAACAACTTCCTTGGCGATACGGCTGAATCTAGCCTCCATGCCAATCCAAAGCTACTGGCGACCACGCCCAATCATAACGGCTAAAACAACAATCACGATTTGTTCATAGAACGCCAAGTGACTATTACGCAAGCAATTTGTCGATAACCCAGAATCGAAATCATACGATAAACTCTCCATACCAAAACTCAGTCCTAACAACCATATGGTTAGCGGAAGATTCAAACTCATCGTCAATCGATTAAGTTCTATCGCCCGTAAACACTGCATGAAAAGAAACACTCGTGACAAGGCTCCAAGAGTTATAATGAGTCATCCTTAATATATACAAACAAATCCGGAAGGCCAACACTTCACGGCACTGTGAATGTAGGCGCTTCTCCCTGGTCGAACTTAGCGACCTCTTGGTCCTGCGCCTAAACCAAACAACAGTTTCTGGCTGCGAACATTCGCGAAAACATCTCCAAAGCCCGAACATTTCAACCACGAAATGCGCACGGAAACTTCGACCTTCAGCACTGCGAGACGTCGCTAACGCTCGAAGGACATTCTTTTCCTCAAAAACGTTCCAGACGAAATCCTCGTCTCTAGAACTCAAAACATACAAACACACCTCTAAACGGTAACATGCCTCTAAACTGGCATCATTTCGTTGTTGCTGATCACAACAAACGAACTCTAGCGCCCTAAACGGACAAATAGCAGCCCTTCAAGGGTAGGCTCTCTTGCATCCGACAAGGATAAACATAGCGCTATACAAGAAATCAAAATTTTGGTCTAGCTCTTCGTAAAGGAAGTAGCTCGACTCACGCTGAACAAATCATATAAGCCGACAACAATTAGCGGATTTTAAGCGGTGCGAGTCAGGTTAAAATCGCAAACAGGCAAAACGAAGCCGATTTGTCATCGCAAAGCCTCAGTCCGAGAGTAAACCTAGGTCTTGCCCTAAACCCAGCCACGCTGGATCTTGACATCTCACAGACATAGTATGGTATACGAGATCCAAAATTTGTCTCTTCACTTAAGCCTATTCGTTTCATGAACTTTCGTAAATCGGTAAACCGCGGAAAATCTCGCTTTATGCAAACAATAGATGCGGTGATCATCAGGGAACTAGGAATGAGGCGACAACTCACACCCTCTTTCTCATACTTCGAAAAAACTGAAGTTCATAAATAATCGAAAAACAAATACATCAACAGCATCATGCTCGAAAGTCTCTCATGACACATAACCAGACCATATAAGTCTCGCGGAAAACAGATCACAAGGGTCTTAAACTCCAAAGCGAACTACGGAAGGCTTGATCCCTACAACAAAGGTGCGTAGGCAGCCTTCGAAGGCGCAGCCCCAATCTTACCACTTTCAACGGAGCCTTTCAACCATTAATTCCGCCTATCTTACCTGACATGTCTTATCGCCGCAAGAACATCACGAAGGTTCTAACGAGCTGGGGCTAACTGTTGGTGTCAAAATAGGTCACGACGGAATCAATGACTGAAAGTCTCTAGAAAGTATTTCTTGAAACAAAAGTCTCGGATAATTTGAAAAGAAGTTATACGAGATTTTCTCAAATTAGAATATCCACTCTCTGTGAGATCGAAGACTACGGGCGCGCCGACGAGAATCCCGAAAGATCGGTCCGCTCGCCAAGGACATCAAGATTCGATCACCACAAATACCCTAAACACAAAAGAATCTGCCTCGAAACTTCAAGAGGTCGTTCTCTCAAACCGTGAGGAACCAGAAAACGATCAAGATATCAAATCGAAGCCCTCGCCGAGATCTTCAGCCTGGTGCCGGCGGCACCGTCCTGGCGCCGGCGGCACCTGGCGCCGGCGGCACCGACCCGCGCGGCATCCGGACGCTGGCCGGCCTGGCGCCGGCGGCACCTGGCCTGCCGGGCGGCACCGACCTGGCGCCGGCGGCATCGCCACGCGGGCTGGCCTGGCGGCGGCACCGGACGCTGGCGGCGCCGGGCGGCACCGACCTGGCGGCGGCATGCGGGCTGCGCCGGCGGCATTCGCCTGGCGCCGCACCGACCGCGGCCGGCCACGCGGGCTGGCCTGGCCGGGCGGCTCGCCACGCTGGGCTGGCGCCCGGCGGCACTGGACGCTGGCCGCCTGGCACCGGCGGCACCGACCTGCCGGCGGCACCCGCCGCGGGCTGGCCTGGCCGGGCGGCACCGCGCTGGCTGGCCTGGCGCCGGCGGTACCTGACCTGCCGGTGGGTGGCACTGGCCGCCCGGCGCCGGTGGCACCCCTCGCCCGGCCGGCGGCCCTCGCCCTGGTCTCGGTCCCATCGTGTTCGGTCTGATCCCATCTTGACTTGTTTGGATCAATCATCGTGAGTTTGGGACGATCACGGCTCTGGAATAAACATCCTTCGACTCGATTGGAATCGTCCTCGATGTTTTACGACAAAACTAGAAGGATTGGATTTCTAAGAAGATATCGTATAAAACAAAATCGATTAACTTGAACATCGATCCTTTAGGCTATACGGTTTATTTTACGAGAAAGATAGTCTTTTAGAAATCGTATAAAGCGTTCAACGACTTAAGACAAGTCCACGGACTTACTTACGATTTTAAGAATTCAGGCCCAATCAGACTATGACGGTTTATCCAATTTCGAACATCGGATAAACATCAAGCCAAAAATAGGGAAAACTTCGAGGATAATTATGAAGATCGGCGAAATGGAATATTTCTGAAGAGATAAACTTGGGCCCAAAGGTGAGGTCCATCATCCTAAGGCAAACCGACCTAGAGTGAGTATATAAGGAGAGCAAGAGCAGAAGAGAAGGAGATCCGAAAATCCTAGAATCTAGACTTAGAGAACTCCTGCTAGCTTAGAGAACTTAGAACTTAGGCGGTTAGGCCAGCGAGGCAGGACTTAGAGCGTCTGGCCCTCTTCTAGTTTTATCTTCTCCGCAGACCCTCCTCCGGAGGATCTAACTATATTTCTACTCAGAGCTCCGCACATAGAAACACTAGGCATGATCTTGACATGCGGTTTCTATAACCAACGCCGTAGGCGAACCAGGCCCTAGAACGCCTGCTCGCAAATCTCGCTCCTCGGAAGGATCGGACAATTCTTTTACTTCAAAGCTCGCGCATAGAAACCCTAGGCATTATCTTCGACATGCCTGTTTCTATGACAAACGCTCATACTAGATCGAACCCGCCCAGACAGTTCGATCTCTTGTTCAATTCTTTCTAAACTGAACTACGTCCGACTTGATCCTCGAAAGGGGTACGTAGGCAGCCTTTCTTAAGGTCCAGTCTCAAATCTTAACAAAACCTTTTCCGCATTTATTCGGTCACTTGTCGTTGGCTGTCGCAGAGAATCCGGACCTTCAGGGAAAGTCGGGTTAACTTGGCTTTCCTCCGTTTTTATTCATTAAAATCGACGGTGTGAATTTCGGTTCCCACAAAACTTACTGATATACACTTCTTAGTAGACAAAGAAGTGGAGGAACTCGCACTACGCATGGATACTATGCAGCAGGAGGCTGAGAAGTTCCAACGTCAACTCGATTATCAGGCTGCATCAATCACATCGATTGATGAGCTGAACCTCACGTCGATCGATAGGCGACTGACTGAAATCGACGGCCAGATGAAGCTCTTTGCCGAGAAGCTTCACGAGAATCTCCAGAAGCAAAAATCGACCGATGAATAACATGTTGCTTCAATCGATATACAGACTTCAGAAATCTGCACCAGAGCTGATTTGGATAAGTTAGCTGATGAAGTCTACACGGCAATCACAAGCGTGGATGATTCACAAGACAGACGTCTAGAGCAGACATATTTCCTGCTAATCAACTTGGCAGCATGGAATCTAGCATAGAAGGGATGCAGAAAGAAATCAAAGCCATTCAGAGGCAGCTTGCGAGCAGACCTGCACCCTTAGCATCGATCGACAGAAGAACCAGTGCGTCGATCGACGGACTTTGAAAGCCATCGACCGACAATTCAACAAAGGAATCGATCGATACCAGCTCCATTCACGACAAAATGATCCAACGCCTTGATACAATGCAATCAGAGCTCAGTGATCTTTCAGAACATGCCTACGAGAAATTAGGATGGCACGAGCTCAGCATTGAAAGTCATGAAGAAAGGATTCAAAAGATCAATGATGAGTTGATTGAGATAAAGAAGAAACGAACCAGAGAATATGAAGCCACAAGAAGCCTATTTGACGCATGGTTCGGTGAGAAGAAGGATACAGAGGATACATGTTTCCCAACAAGTACCTGGACTTCATCTCAGTAGCTCATTCCATCCAAAGTCAAGCTAGATGACTATAATCAAAGCGCTGATTGGGAGGCAACCCACTGTTAGGTAATTTTTCATTTCATTTTTATCTTTAGGATTTTATTTTTCATATTTGTTTTCTTTGCGATTCGATTAGGCGATTACCACTGAAATCGACCGATATGACAGTCGATATCGATCGACATGAACAAACAAAGCGATCGACGAAGGTGACTCACCATCGATCGATCGCATCACGGTCAGGTATATCGCTAACTTTTCGATATCAGTGTATTTTATTATTGCCTATGCCTTAACCAGACTGGTTATACAGGGGAGTGTATGATTTAAGTCCGGGGATGATTACTGATGCTGTTTACCTTTTGATTTCATCTAAAAAAAATTTCAAAATGATTTTTATTGAGTCAAGAAAGGGATAATGATAATTTAAATTTTCACTTTTTATCTAACCAATCTTTTAGGCACCATTCTTAGATTTGTTGATGCAGAATGTACTATAGATGCTAAAGTTGATCACCTATCAGCTATGACAACACTTTCATTGATTGTCTGGAGGAACCAAAGCTAATTTCCAACCTAACCTGACATTCTCTGCTTGTCTTGGGGCTTGGTATACATGGGATCGGATGCTTCAAACAAGTCTGGAAGGTAAAGCCTTGCGTAGATAGTTTTATCACCCTCTCTCTCTTATTTTCGAATGTAGATTTAATTTTATTTAGTTCTTTAAAAAAAAAAAAATTAGCTTAAATATATGTTCTAGGACTAGTTAGTTATTACTTAGGAAGGAATTCGAATAGGGCTTGGCGGTTACCCCCCTCAAGACTTGATTCATAAGAGTTCTATAGGTAAAGGGTTCGAACAGGGCTTGGTGGTTACCCCCTTCAAGACTTGCTTCGCAATGAATCCTAGGATATAGGTAAAAAAAAAGTGAACAGGATTTGGTGGCTGCAACCATTAAGGCTTGATTCATGGAAGCCTGTCAAATCTTGGTCAATGTCTTGCAAATGAAAGCAGACTTGACTAGGAGAGAAATAATAGAGAGAGAGGATATGAACTAATTTTTACCTGCAGGTCCAGATACTTGTTTGAGCAACCTTGCATCATGTGATCGATACTCCCAAGGTAAAGCCTGCACTTTTATTTTTATGTACAGAAATGAAATCAGTAGAGGGGTTA
This sequence comes from Brassica nigra, assembly GCA_016432835.1. Taxonomy (NCBI): domain Eukaryota; kingdom Viridiplantae; phylum Streptophyta; class Magnoliopsida; order Brassicales; family Brassicaceae; genus Brassica; species Brassica nigra. The sequence goes on from CM028247.1 coordinate 50,346,099, forward strand.
GTCAGACATGATTGCTAAGTTGTTGGCTAGATGATCAAGGTTGTTTGATTAGGATATTGCATAATGTGTTTCTGTGATTGACAGATTCTTAGATGTGGTTTGCAACAAAGTAGAGGTTATGATTCTAAGTTTGAATTTGATTTAGTCTCTGCTTTTTAAAACCTCTTTCATAAAGACTGCCTAGGTGTTTGCTTGAGGACAAGCAAAAGGTTAAGTCTGGGGGAGTTGATATACCATAGATTTTACCCGTTTTTATCCATGGTATATAAGTGTTTTTACTACTATTATCTATGTTTTGGAGTTTATTAGGTATGTTTTCAGGCTCAGGAGCATTTTGGAGAAAAGTGATGTTTAAGGTACCTTTTTGGAGTTTAAAGAAGAGTTGACCCGTGATCAAGACCAGAGGTCGACATCCAGAGTTACACATCGATCGATGCACACTATGTGTTATCGATCGACACACATTAGCCGAAGGTTGATACATCGAGATCATAATCGATCGATGTACACCATGTACTATTGATCGATATCGAAGTGGCAGAAAGACAAGTTGGACCTGGCCGAACTTGAAGCCCAAGACATCACATTTTACAAGATTTCCCCTGACGAGTTTTTTAACCTAATGAACTCATATTTATATGTGCCTAAGTGTTTTGGCAGAAAGATAAGTTTTTAGAGACTTTCACAAGCTTTTTACCTCCATCTTCTTCTACTCATTTCTTTTACTGTTTTCATTACTTTGCAAGTTCTCAATAAAGTTCTATTCAGTTCTTTATTTGTTCTTCTTAAGAAAGGTTATAGGATTCTAGATCTAGAGGAGAGATCCAAAGATATTTGTGATTGGAACCTAAGTGTTCACCCTCTAATAGATCTATGAACTCCTATTATTACCTTGTTGCTATGAACTACTTAGCCATGTTTGAGTAGATTCATTTGTTAGACTTAGGGTTTAAATAGGATATGAGGGATTAGCCTCAGCCTATATTTGCTATAGTTGTGATATTTATTGTTAGGATTGTTCACTAATGCTTTTTCTTGCTTAGCTACCTAGAACATGAACTTTGATTGTATTATTCATTAAATACAATTTCTGACGACATCCTAAACATGCTATGACCCTCTTGAGATATGCGAAAGCTGATCTAAGATCATGGTGAGCATTGTATCAACTTGCGCATAAAGCTTGCTTAGAGCCGTATCGATCGATACTCCTATAGAGTAACCGATCGACGTAGCTAGAGGTGTATCGGTCGATATTCCTATCGAAACATCGATCGATACTGTCGGCTATACAGCTGACCGCAAACACCATTTAGCATCTAAGTAATAGATGGTCTAAATATTGCGAGAGCTGATGGATTCATTTAATAGTGTTGAGCTCTGACATATCATGCAAGCAACTTGTTAGCATTTATAGTATTTATAATCTGAATTCCTGAATACCTACCTTGAATCTAACTTCTTTTTTTTATTGTCTTAAAATCAAATCCTTTCAACTGAGTAATCTTGCCATTACTCAACAAACCTGCAATTAACTTTAAACCATTTTCAACCTAGCATAGTCACTAGGATTTCATCTTATTTGTACACTAGCTCTCTGTGGATTCGATCCCTAAGTACTACAACTGAACCTCCTATTTTAGAGAGTAAAGTCACTCCTTAGAGTAATTTGAGTGATATCATCCATCAAGCTTTTGGCCGAACTCCGACTAATCCCCACCATGGGGGCAACGTCTCATCTTTACAAAGCAGAGGAAGAAAGTCTTACATGCTCTGTTTGATCCCGTGCGACAGCGTCATCCGCCCTTCGAACATTTACTAGGTCCTACATGGTGGTTTTTCCTGATTATCCACTACCAAATCATCATAATCAAGGGTACAACTACATCCACGTGGCCGTCATCACTCCAACCAAACACATGCCCATTGAAGCATGCCTGTAAGTCCATCTACATTGGTCCAGACCACGACATCATGCCAACCAGACCAAGCACAAGTACATCTGAGCATTACTGACAAGGAAGCTTGATGGCCCAAGCTACAAGCCGACGTCCTACTTCAGCAAGAAGCTTGATACCACGGTGGAACTCACGAAGTCCTATGAAGAAGATCATGTTATTTACTGCTTTCAAACATGAAACCAGAAAATAAGGGGCAAACTGTTGGGGAAAAAATATTCCATGAAGAGATTACTCCAGCTACCAGATTTCTTCCTCCGGGTTCCAGGACCCAGACCTCCGAGCCCCCGCTAAAAGGACCTCGGGAACTACCCTCGGGAACTACTCTCTGCTCTAGGCAAAGAGGAAAACTTCCATTATAAGTACAAACCGTCATATATCTCAGGATATGGACGGTTCCCCTTTGATTCCAAAGAAAAATGGAAATATACTAATATTTATGCTCTCTTCGAAGATAAATGGAAATATTCTATTATCTATAGAGAGGGTGAATATTTCCAAATCCTAAGAGAGAGGCACGACCTATGCTATAAATATGGAGTTGGTAAACCCTAAAGAGGGAGGTCGACACGTTCATCCACAGAGCTCACAAGTTCTAGAGCCGCCAAGGCAAGACTCCATACCTAGAAGAACACCTTCATCGATGTGCTTACAACCGACGAATCCCTGCGATTACCACCAACAAGATGATATTCCAGGCTCACTACAGCACGTCCATATATTTATCTACTGGCTCAGGCCATGAACTCCTTCCCATCAGCAAGAGTACTCCATGCTCATTGAAGCATACCGAAGCTTTATGCTCACTGCAGCATACCAACTGCCCTACCATCTGTTCCGGCCATGCGTCTGTCCACAACAGACGACTCCTATCAACTACAGAGCTACGTGCTCCTTAGGCCACGTGCCCACTAGGCCTTGTGCCCACTAGGCCACGTTCCCACCAGGCTACTAGCCTCCATCTAGGCTACGCGCCTCCACTTACATGAACTACGAACGACTTGATTCCCCACTGAAGGGTACGCAGGCAATCCCCACTGAAGGATGCAGCTATAAAACAAAACACCTTCCATGGTCCCACGCTTAGGCACCCAAGGACAGACCCTGGAGCTAGGACCATCGATAATCATTAAGAAGACCCTGCGATCTCCACTACAGACAGGCAGTCCCTGCCTAATAACCGGTCTTCCCTACCACCACCAAGGCGCTGACGATACGCACCGGCCCATACCCATATGGGACTACTCTCAGACCAAGATCTCCTGACTTATCCACGAACGAAGCAGGAGAAAGTACCACGACGACCAGTCTCCTTCTTCCTATCATTCCGTAGTGCTGAGCACGAATCACTTGTACACGAAAATACCCTAACAGTTCCCATCTCCAAAATATTTCTCTGAGCTTTTTGTTACGCTTGAGAATCTAAGGTGATAGTGGACATCAAGAGTTGATTATCAAACCGGGAATAAAAGGTAGGGAATGGATAAAGATAATCATTAGGGAGAAAAAAAAAGAACACTTGATACCTTTAAGGGAACTTATCACGACGCCAACTTTCTTTTGTTCTAAGAGTCTGCACACAGGTTCGAGGATAAACGGAATGACCAGAGCAAAATCCCAGAACCGGACCTTTTGGGTTAAGTATCTGGTTCTTGTGAAGCAATTTCTCAATAGCATAGAGTTCGTGACCCTTATTGGCCTGAAATGAATACATCATATCTACCTGCTGGTTAGCTGGAAGAGGCTCAGTAAGTGCTCGAGTAGCTAACTCAATATCTTCAACAGTACTCCTCATACCAAAAGACGAGCTACTTGAGGAAGCATTTTAGCAAGAGGGCTTAAGCTTGTGACTGCCTCTAGTTCTCGAAACGTGCTAATACCATATCCCACCACAATGTATTCACTCGTTTGGATCGTGTGCCACTTTGTACAGTATCTGGATCGAAGGAACTAAATGTAAAGACAAATATATAGAAACAGAAACTGTTTGCAGGCAAAAGAACCAGCGAGTGACATATTTGGCTCCACCACCAGCGAAGGCTACAACATATCTAAGAAACATTTTGCAAACAGCAGAAGCAGCTTCTACATTTTGTTCAGCATCTATCATTCCATTAACATCATCTACATGAACCCATTTCCCATCCATGTTTTCCCCATTGCAAAACATCTCAGTCTCACTGCCACTGACATCTCTGGGGGATAAAATAACCTCGTGGTTGTCCATTCAACAATACTATATTCGACCGATGTGATACACTTCATCATACAATCATTCACTGAGCTGCAAATCCCATCTCTGTGAGCAATGCATGTGTAAAACCGCATTTAACTCTATCATAAGTCTTAATCCATCAAATATATCTTGCACAATTAAGATATTGTTTGAACCAACACTCCTGCTACAATGGCTGATTGAGTCTCTGAAATTAATTTCGGAAGACAGCTCCTCAACAGCTGACATAATATCTTCGAAATGATTTTGTATCCCACATTGTACAAACGTATTGGTCTTAGCTCACTCATCCTTGTAAGTCTTTTTGTTTTGGGAATCAGACATATATTTGTCATATTCAATCTGGCATCCATCTTCCTTGTTCGTAGAAATGTGTTTACCATACCATTTCCAGTATCCGCTTTATTATAGCCATGTATGTTGGAAGAAAAGTGATGTATCCCATATGGTACTGGAACCTTTTCCAGATGCATCATAAAAATTGCTCTCCTAACTTATTTTTCTGTTGACATCCCAACAGCGATACCAATCTTATATCGCAAGTGCTGGTCCCCGCTGGCTCCATCAGGCGATTGCAGAGGAAACTTAGGCACTTACTCTGCGACTTTCTGGACCACCTCTTCTTAAACCCTCCTTTTCGAGTGGTCTTTCCCTTTTTTTTCTTTCCTATTTCTTTTTCCCTATTGGGTTTTCTGAAGCATGTTGTTGTCTTTCCGATTTGTTATCTTTGTTTGGAGGAACCAACAAAACATTTTTCTCCTTGCCCGCTTTGGGCTCAATGAAATTTTAAGTGTTAAAAAAGTTATTCTTCTGTGGCTGGTGCAATTAACCAGTCATTTATTTGATTAGTTTTGTTCACCGGAATATTTTGCTAGAAACTCTCAAAGTCATTAGGTGAGTAAACATGAACATGCCTCCAAAATAGTCCACAGCGACCTGTTCAACTCCACTGTCATCTGTAATCCATTCTCTTCCCTCATCGTGTAACCCAATTATCTTGTTCCTAAAGCGTTGTTGTTTTGTTAATGCTTGATAAAAAAAAAATTGTGCTTAAATATCATGTAGTGTGCCATATATTCCTACTTTTCTGTTGCCACTAATCTTCCTTATTTTTATACTCTTCTTGTAATTTCGTTGATACATCTTGAATCTCCTCTTAATTATTGTTATCATCGCTTTGGACCTCCTCTAAATCTTTCTACAACTCCATATGTTAGGCTTATTTTCCTCCATTTACTAATCCTGTGACGACAATTACTTAATTTATAGGTAAAATCCTGATTTATACTTCTTGCTGAAAATTTATATTTCCAAGTTATGAAATTCAGCAAATTTTTATGTTCATATCCATCTATTATCAAAACAAAATTGTTCTCATCTTTTAAATATCTCTCCGAATAATTGGACTCGTGCTCAAAAAATTATCTATATGGATTCTATCATTTCCATCAAATTAAATTCCTAAAATACTGACCGTCTACCATTTCCATCAAATTAAATTTCTTAAATACTTTTCAGCATTTTTTAGTTTAACCCTATTCGTTCCTCAAACACGAACGTTGGACACTGACAATAAATAACAAGCATGAGAGAGATAATGAATCATCGTGGCCTTTTCACTATTTTTACCGCCGCTGTAAATTTCAGCGGCTCACGCACATGTATTTCATGCCGCTAGCTTTTAGTTTTTGCATCTTCACATTCAGAATTTTGATTTGAAACTGACTTGTCACCTAAGATCCCTTTATATTTTTTGATCGCATGTTATTGATGCTGCGTTCAGTAAATGAACAGGGCTTTTATAGTCCAGATTCAAATATTTGAAAACAAATTAATAAATAATTTGAGCGTTAAACTTATGATCTAACTCGTCAATTCCAAATTAAAATAGTGGACTGCAAATAATTTTTAATATTTTGGAAAACGTGAAAGCGTTTTCTATTTGTTAAAAGAAAAAAAAAAAGAGAGTGAGATTTTCTTCTCATCTTTTCTTTTCTTCCATAAATATGGATCACGGTTTTTATTAATAAATAAGTAATTGAGAAACCATCAGGATTCATTGCACCTTGCAGAAGTAGAAGAAACGTCTTTTTTTTTACAAAATCTCCTCTTTTACTATAGATACCCAAACGCATCTCTTTCTTCTCATTCTTCGAGCTGTCGGTGTTTTTGCTTCTCTTCGCCGGATCCATTAGGCTTCGGCGTCTGCGTTTTTGACAGGTGAAATTGAAAGACACTCGTGTCCCTTGTTATTCTGATTCTGTGAGCTAGATCTTGGGTTTCTAGATCTTGGGTTTCTAGAGAAAGGAGGTTAAAAGGATCAAAATACTAAATGAAATTTGCTAAAGAACACATCGGAATGATTCTTTGATTTAACTGATGTTCTGGGTTTTCAAAAAGAGTTAAAACTTTGCTTCTTTTTGATGATGAGACTGTTCTTGTGTTACAGGAAACTGCAAACAATCTAAATGTCCCGTGGAAGAGCTCCTTTCATGGATCTGAATCGAGTTTATGATGTTGAACAAGCATGCTCTATGCCAAACACATTCCAAGATGATGATGATGATGATGTTGATGATCTATGGCCGCTTGGTGAGATTGATCCCAAAAAGTTGAAATTCCCTTGCTGTATAGTCTGGACTCCTCTCCCTGTTGTCTCTTGGTTGGCTCCTTTCATTGGCCATGTTGGACTTTGCAGAGAAGATGGAGTCATCTTGGACTTTTCTGGTTCTAACTTCATCAGTGTTGATGATTTCGCATTTGGTCCTCCTGCTCGGTATCTCCAACTCGATAGAAAACTGGTATCTACTTCTCTTTTCTATAGAATCTAGCTAAACATGGATGGCTCAAACTTTGTGTCAGTTCTGTATCTTTAGTGATGTCATTGGAACAATTGTGTGTTTTGTTGCAGTGTTGCATGCCACCAAACTTGGGTGGCCACACTTGCAAGTATGGGTACAAACACACAGAGTTTGGAACAGCTATTACATGGGATGATGCCCTGAGCGCGAGCGCACGTAGCTGTGAGCATAGAACTTACAACCTTTTCACCTGTAACTGCCATTCGTTTGTTGCAAACTGTCTGAACCGTCTTTGCTATGGCGGTTCAATGGAGTGGAAAATGGTGAATGTTGCTGTTCTGATTCTGATGAAAGGGAAATGGGTCAGCGCGTCATCAGTAGTCCGGTCATTTCTGCCGTGTGCTGTGGTTACGTGTCTTGGTGTTTTACTTGTGGGGTGGCCGTTCTTGATCGGCCTCTTCTCGTTCTCGTTACTACTCGTCGCCTGGTTCATAATTGCTACATACTGTTTTAAGAACATAATGTGTTGAAGCTGTAGAAAAACTATATGTTATACTATCTTTGAGTTGTTCTCGTTTCCTTTCAAAATTTTCTAGCTTTCAACTCCATTAAATAATTTACTCTCATTAGACTATCTGAAGCTCGATAAGATAAAACGAGTGGTGTTGGAGAGGAATTTCGTATCCCTCCGCAAAGTCCATCGAATAACAGGATTCGGCCCATTAACGTCCGGAGCCCAGCCAAGACCGACTTGTTTGGTGAATCAATCGGCTTGACGACTAAGCCGATCGATACGGCTCCGCGACCGACCGACTGACTGAGTCACTGTCAGCTTAGCAAAGACCATCGTTCGGCTCGGAAGCCCATTAAGCACATAATTGAATTTGGGCTTTGAGGGCGAACTCTCCTTAGGGCGAACGAGGGATTGAAGGGCGAGATCTATAAAGAGGACACCAAGTGGAAGAGAAAGGGGATCCGAAAATTGAGATAATAAGACTGACGGCCAGATCTAGGGTTTAGCAACCGATCGAGTCTCTTACTGTCTTCGTCGGCGCTTAACAAGCTCCGACGCTCGTTTTCTTTTCCGAAATCTCTTTGTAATCACCTTCGCTTCATACACTGCTAATAAAACGTCTTTGTAAGACCCACCAAACCGAGTTTATTTTATTATCATTCGATCGACCAAACTCGTATTCAACATTTGGCGCCCACCGTGGGGCCTACAGAGTAACGTTGACAACATCAGTATGATTCCCGACGACACACCTGCTGACGGCGGCCGACCGTCAGCTTCTGCTACGCCGGCCTCCGATGCGCCGGCTGCTTCGGTCCCGTCCGTTCCTGAGATGCTGCAAGCCATCATGGCACGCTTCATTCAACAAGAAGAAACCAATAGGGCCACGAACGAACGTTTGGCCGCCCTCGCCGCCGCTCTCGGAACCCTAGACGGCGAGCACGACAGAACTGAAACCGCAAGAAGAAGACTGTTCGCCACTACTGGAGGCGACGCGAACCAGCCAGCAAACGAAGCACAGGCGACCGACGGCTCGACCTCGTCAACTAGTCGCCAGATCGCAGATCTGCAACTTTCCCTGCGAGATATCCATTCGAAGATCCACCACGTTAAGACCTCCGCTCCGGAGATCGAGCGTGTTATCGCTTCCACGCAACGGAACCCTTTTGCCGAGACAATAACGAAAGTCAAGATTAAGCAGGCAGAGAAGCTTCGTATCCCTCCATACACGGGCGTCAGCGATCCGACCGATCACATGACCGCCTTCAATATTGCCATGGGTCGGAATAACTTCTCAGACGAAGAAAGGGACGCAAGCCTCTGTCAGCTCTTCGTCGAGAGCCTCTCTGGACCAGCTCTAAGTTGGTTTTCCCATCTTGAAGAAGGTTCGATCGAAAGTTTTCACGACCTGTCCGCATCTTTTCTTAAAAATTTCATCATGTGGTCTCGTCAAGGAACCTCCATGGCCGACCTATGGAAGCTTTCCCAGTCTTCGACCGAAAGCCTTAAGGACTTTATGGAGAGATTCAAGCAAGTCCTATCCAAGGTCCCTGTGCCAGACCACACCACCGTTGACGCGCTGGTCAACGCACTCTGGATTAACTCCAAGTTCCGAGACTACCTCTACGCGAATCCAACGATCACCATCGAAGACGCTCTCCACAACTCCAAGAACTTCATTCGAATGGACGAAGATAGAAGAGCCTTCAATGCGAAGCAACAAGCCCAAAAGTCGACGGTGGCCAAGGCCACTGACGCTAAGGAACCGCGACAGCATGCTCCTTACAAGAAGAACGGATCCGTCTTCACTGTCGCAGATGACGATCGTTCGGGCGCAACCACCGCAGTACGTGACCCCAAGTGGAACGTGTGGGAACGAGACACAGAAGATAAAACACAGCAGCCTCGACAGGTCGCTTCTTCCAATCCTAAGAGCTCGTTTGACAAAAACAAGTTCTGTGAGTACCACGACATGAAGGGTCACGATACCAAAGAATGCCGGCATCTCTATGAGGCATGGCTCACAGCTACCAGCGATGGTCGTCCAAAGGTCGAACCACCGAAGTCCAAGACGACCAAAAATAATAAGAGTTGGAGTAAGAGCAAGGATAAAAAGAAGAAATCCAGCGAGAAGAAGGAAGAAGGCTCTCCCCCAACGGATGATGGCGATCAATCGCATCGCGACGAAGATTCAACCTCCGACGAAGAAAAACCAAAATCTCGACGAAAAATCTTCACGATCCGAACCACGCTTTCCCCTGCTCCATCCACAACAGGAAAACCAGGAGACGATCTACACGCATCGCACTAGGTCATATTCACAGCAGTATGCAGGAGAAAGGCCAGGCGAACCATTGACGCAACGCCGAACCCAGTATCCTCAGAACCAACCCAGTATCGACAGTCGATGATAACGGTCGAGAGTCTCACCTCGACCGACAGCACGCACATGGAAGTCGATGATGCACCGGCAAAAGTCAGTCACTTCAAAGGAAAACTCAACGCTTCTGACGCTCGGCACGTCCTCGACGCCAAGCGAAAAGAATGCCAGCGGAACGAACTTAAGAGGGAAGTATGGTCAAGCGATCGCTCTGATGAGTCGGAGACGATCGACCTTCGAGCTCACCTCAACTCGAAGATCCCTGATCTTCGCGAAAAGCTCAAGCGGTGCAAAACCGGTCCTTTGGAAGCAGAGCCAGAGCCGATCATTCCTTACCAGCGTAAACCTCAAGACCTGCGTACCCGTCTCAACTCTCTTAGGGCCGCGCGCGAACGACGCAACCGGAAAAGGAACCAACAACCCAAGGGCAACCACAGCACCTGAACGTGATCATGGGAGGATCCCCTCTTTGCAATGACTCCGTCAGATCGGTAAAGGAGTTCCGCAGGAAAGCAGTCACAGCCAAACGCTGGCCCACCATCCCCGAAATCAGTCCCCCAATTACTTTCTCCGTTGACGATGCCAAGGGTGTTCATATGCCACACAACGATCCACTCCTCATCGACATCGGCATCAGCGACTGCACCGTGACCAAAGTGCTGGTGGACACTGGCAGTTCGGTCGACCTCATCTTTAAGAGCACACTCATCAAGATGGGTATTAGCCTCGACAACATGAAACCCTCCGCGCGTTCGTTGACGGGCTTCAACGGGTCAACAGAGACTATGCTCGGGACAATTCGCTTGCGCGTTTACGCTGAAGGCATCGCAAAGAACGTCAAGTTCTCAGTTATCGATGTTCGAGCTCCATACAACGCGATCCTCGGAACACCATGGCTCCATTCAATGAAAGCCATCCCTTCTACCTATCACCAGTGTGTCAAGTTTCCCGGCAACGACGGACAGATCATCACTCTTCGGGGCGATCAAGCAGCCGCTCGTGATCTTCTCGTAGCCGAGGTGAAAAACCAAAAGTCGACCTCCCACGTCAACACAGTCACCCCGCCATCACAAAAGCTTCATCCTTCTCACGAGGAGGCTCTTGAAGTGTCCATCGACACCAACGATCACTCCAAAACAGTCCGAATTGGCGCGCACCTTCCTGATGAGACGAAAGACAAAATCGTCTCGTTTCTTAGAAACAATGCATCGACGTTCGCTTGGTCCGCTACTGACATGAAGGGGATCGATCCCAGCCACCACACATCAGCTCAACGTCGATCCAACCTTCAAACCGGTTCGTCAAAAAAGACGCAAGCTCGGACCCGACCGATCGAAAGCTGTTAATGAAGAGGTCGACCGTTTGCTTGCCGCTGGATCAATAGCGAGGTGAAGTATCCCGAGTGGCTGGCCAATCCAGTCGTTGTTAAGAAGAAGAATGGCAAGTGGAGAATCTGCGTTGATTTCACAGACCTCAACAAAGCTTGTCCAAAGGATAGCTTCCTCTTCCTCATATCGATCGGTTGGTCGAGTCAACAGCAACGAGCTGTTAACATTCATGGACGCTTTCTCCGGTTACAATCAGATATTGATGCACCGGACGACAGCGAAGACGGCCTTCATCACGGACCGCGGCATATATTGCTACAAGGTAATGCCCTTCGCTCAAGAACGCTGGCGCATATCAACCTCGTCAACCAAATGTTCGCTGAACAACTAGGAGTCAGCATGGAGGTATACATCGACGATATGCTGGTAAAGTCGAAGGCAGCCGATCATATCAACCATCTCAAGGACTGTTTCTCCATTTTGAACAAGTATGGCATGAAACTCAACCCAACAAAATGCACTTCGAGTCACGTCTGGCGAATTTCTGGGCTACATAGTCACTCAACGGGGGATCGAAGCAAATCCAAAGCAGATATCCGCCATTCTCGACCTCCCCAGCCCCAAGAACAGCCGAGAGGTGCAGCGGTTGACAGGTCGCATTGCAGCTCTCAATCGCTTCATCTCGATCGACCGACAAGTGTTTACCATTCTACGATCTATTGCGGCAACAAGAAATTCGTTTGGGACGAACGTTGCGAGGAAGCATTCAACCAGCTCAAGCATTATCTCACAACACCACCTGTGTTGGCCAAGCCAGACAAAGGCGACACACTGTATCTCTATATTGCAGTCTCCAACGAAGCGGTGAGCAGCGTACTCGTCAAAGAAGACCGAGGCGAGCAACGCCCGGTATTCTACACCAGCCAACGCATGACTGGCTGAAACACGGTACTCGGCCCTCGAGAAGATGGCTCTCGCCGTTGTAACTTCGGCACAGAAACTCAGACCTTACTTCCAATCCCATTCGATCGTCATACTGACCAACCTACCGTTACGCACCGTCTTGCAGAATACCAATAACTCAGGCAGACTTTCGAAGTGGGCTATCCAGCTCAGCGAGTACGACATCACTTTTCAAAGTAAGCCAGCCGCAAAGTCCCAAGTACTGGCCGATTTTCTCATCGAGCTAACGCCAGACCTCGAGCAAGACCTGCAGCTGCCGAACGCAACCTGGATTCTGCACGTCGATGGATCATCCTCCAACAAAGGCTCCGGAATTGGCATCCACCTCCAATCCCCGACCGGCGAACTGCTCCAACAGTCTTTCCGACTCGGTTTCAAAGCCTCCAACAATGAAGCTGAGTATGAATCTCTCATTGCTGGCCTGCGCGAGCAGCAGTAAGCGCCCATGCATACTGCGACTCACAATTGGTCGCTAACCAATTTAGCGGAGATTATGACGCCAAGAACGACCGAATGGACGCCTACCTAAAAGTCGTCCAAGACCTCGCCAAAGAGTTCGAATCGTTCCAGCTTACGAAGATTCCCCGCGGTGAAAACGTCTGTGCAGACGCTCTGGCAGCACTCGGGAGCAGTCCAAGAGATCAAGTCAAGCGAACCATTCCGGTTCACCAGATTGACAAACCGAGCATCACTATCCAGAACGACGACGGCGAACGTGTGGTGGCTATCACCGCGGCAGACATGATGGGCACAGAAGAATCGAACGGTCGGCCCGCTGCGACACCACCCGACTGGCGAATCCCATTCATCGCGTACCTCTCCAACGGATCCCTCCCCGCAGACAAATGGGAAGCCCGGCGCCTGAAGACCAAATGTGCACACTACGTGCTCATCGATGGGAGGCTACATCGCTGGACATCTGCTAAAGTTTTGTTAACGTGCCTTGGTACGGAAGAAGCATCTTTGGTCATGGCTGAAACTTGCGCGAAACCATTCGGTGGCAGCGTTGGCCCTCAAGGTGAAACAACTTGGTTTCTATTGGCCAACAATGATCGCGGACTGTGATACGTACTCACGCGCATGCGACAAGTGCCAACGACATGCGCCCAACATCCACTGTCCGACCGAACTACTACATACCATGACCGCCCCGTACCCATTCATGCGTTGGGCAATGGATCTCATTGGCCCAATGCCGAGTTCCCGCCAACGCAAGTACGTTCTGATCATGACCGATTACTTCACCAAATGGGTCGAAGCAAAGGCGCTCGTACACATCACAGACAGAGAAGTTCAGAATTTCGTTTGGAAAAACATCATATGCAGGCATGGCCTTCCCTATGAAATTGTCACAGACAACGGCGCTCAGTTCGTTTCGAACGACCTCCGCGGTTTCTTGGAGCGATGGAAAATCCGCTTGAACACCTCGACACCTCGTTATCCGCAAAGCAATGGTCAAGCCGAAGCCACCAACAAAACCATCATCGACGGCATCAAGAAACGCCTCGACCTCAAGAAAGGTCATTGGGCGACGAATTGGATGGAGTACTCGGTCGCGACAACTCTACGTAGTGCGACCGTCAACGCCTTTCTATGGCATATGGAGTCGAAGCTATGGCCCCGGCAGAGGTTAGCGTCACCAGCCTCCGCCGAGCAACGATGCCACAGAACGAAGATCTCAACAGAGAAATGCTGCTCGATGTCCTCGACGCGATCGAAGAACGGAGAGATCAGGCACTCCTCCGAATCCAGAACTACCAACATCTCGCCGAATCTTACTACAACAAGAAGGTGCGCTCGACCGTTGGAAGTCAATGATCTAGTTCTCCGCAGTGTTTGAAAACACCAAAGAGTGGAAGGTGGCAAGTTGGGAACGAACTGGGAAGGACCTTACACGATAGTCGAAGTTGTCAAACCCGGTGTCTATCGATTGGAAACCTCAACCGGAACCAGTGCCACGAGCTTGAACGCCGCCAATCTTCGCAAGTACTACGCTTAACCATCCGTTTGGTTGGCCTCAAAAAGAGTGAATGACTTAACCGTCACTTTCACCCCAATTGCCGAACGAATGACACCGTGTCACTTTCGCTCGACCTCAGGCAGATGACCCTGCGTCACTTCTACCCGGACACCAAATGAGCACGTTCATGTCACTTTTGTCCTACTCAAGGCAAATGACTTAACCGCCATTTGGGCAAATCGAACTACGATTGGCTTGATCCCTTTATTCAGGTGCGTAGGCAACCTTTTACAAGGTCCAGCCATAACCTAAAAAAATGGAGAAGCCCACATCCCCTTAGTGTGGGATGGAGTACTCACAAAAGTCGCCGCGCTAACGCCTATATGTCACTTTCGATCGGCTACGAATGACAATACATCGCGCGGCCCAGATCTAATTTACGACCTCTACACCGAGAGTCAGTCGAAGATGGATCACCTCGCCAAAATAGCCACGTGAGATGCGCCCTTCACTCCACCTGAATGGCCACGCATAACACGACTCAAGCAAGTACTTCAACTCCGAAACGCCATCGATCGATCAGCACGGCTCCCACCTATCCGTTGATCGGTCGGCCAAAGGAGTTGTAAGTTGGCCACTCTACTTTTCGACAGATCTCACTTTATCTTACCTTGATCGATCGACGATCAAGAAGGCGATCGATCGGTCGGTCGTTAGTTAGAGGAAACTTCGTCCCAATTTCGATCGATCGGCCTATATGTTACTTTCGATCGGCTACGAATGACAATACATCGCGGCCCAGATCTAATTTACGACCTCTACAGAGTCAGTCGAAGATGGATCACCTCGCCAAAATAGCCACGTGAGATGCGTCCCTTCACTCCTGAATGGCCACGCATAACGACTCAAGCAACAAGTCGTCAACTCCGTCAAGCGCCAGTCGATCGATCAGCAGCGGCTCCCACCTATCCGTTGATCGGTCGGCCAAAGGAGTTGCAAGTTGGCCACTACTTTCGACAGATCTCACTTTATCTTACCTTGATCGATCGACGATCAATAGAAGGCGGTCGATCGGTCGGTCTGTAACCGTTAGGAGGAAACTCGTCCCAATTTCGATCGGCGTCTTTGTAAAGCTCTTAACGACGCAAAGAGACTTCGATGCAAAAAAAAAAAGGGACTATCAAGCATTTCAAGTTCAAAAGAAAGCAAACATTCAGAGCAAGTACCATCCGCAAACAAAGCGCTCCAAAGTTAAAAAGAAAAAAGCATTGAGCAAGTATCATCCATCAGCACAAAGAGAGCGATAAAGGAACAACAAGGACGGCATACAACAATAGCGACAGCATCGACAACCTAGTCAGTTTCCTGGACCCGCCTTCGACAGATGGCCAACGGAGTAACATCTCCAGCTTCCGTTATCTCCAATCCGCGGTGCAACCCCTTGGTTTTCCGATCGCCGAAGTATTCACCTTCGATCGGTCGGCGTGTTCAAACGAAGCCTCATCTCCAAGGCGGGGATCAAGAGCTGCTGCAGCCGCTGAGTCAACAACCTCAAGGTTCGATCCGAACTGGTTGAAGCCGCAAGTATGGAACGAGAGGGAGATAAAGCGAGATCGTGCTCGTTATATCTTCAACAACAATCGCGACCTCTTCTTTATATTTCGCCTCGTTATCAACCAGCAAATCTTTCAAAACCTTCGGAACCTGCAAACCGCGATCCTCCAGCATACCAATCAGATCTAAAGTTCCCGACGCTTGGCTGTGAAGATACAATTTTGCTTCCTGCTTATCTCGATCGCTCATGTATTTCCGGAACTTTTGGAAGCGTCTGTTTGCTCCAACCGTGACACGGTTTCTCTCGCACATAACCTCGTGCAGCCGCGATTGTCTCAAGCGTTCCATCTCTCTCTGTGTCCTCTCAGCCTCTGCAATCTTCTCCCGCTGCATTGCAGCGATCCTAGTCCGAGCGGTCTCCAACTCTTCCTCAAGGTCTCCGGCTGCCTGGATTGCTTGCCTGCGTTCTCTACAATGACGGTCTCGTTCAGCAACCAGCTCCTTGGCTTTCTTGAGAACATCCCTTTTGGCCTTTTCGAACTCCTCGTCTTTGGCCTTCATCTTTGCTTCCGCCGCCCTGAGCTCAGTTACCGTCTTGCGGAGAGCCACCTCGTATTCCATTATGAGGATGTTCTTCCGAGCGATAGCCTGCAATGCCAAAAAAATAAATAAAGTAATAGTGAGTGGAAATGCAGCACATCGCACGGCGGTGGAGAATTAGTATCACAATACAAACTCCACAGAAAAAACTTACCATCGCATCCGCACGGGCTGCATCGGCATACATATCAGGAAATGCGAGCTCGGTAACCTCGGGCATCGTCCTAGTCCCTCCTCTGATCCTGCGAATCAAGTCGCTGCAGGCTGCGGAATTATTGACAAACGGAATCGCCCCGTCATACAGAAACTCAATGCGCTCGGACGCGGCAGCAGAAAGCTTCGCAGTCGGTGGATCCAATCCGCCCCATGGCAAACGACGACTGACAGGAAGTGAAGTCATCGGTTCCTCGTTGTTCCCCATCGAAACGATCAATCGCGCATCACTCGCCTTCTGTCTCTTCCCAACCGGACTGCTCGGATTGCTATCGACCGATCTCGCCCTCTTCGTCTCCGGTATTTTCGTTGGATCGTCCTCGATTGGGTCCGCTGGAATCTCCTCCTGAACCTCCTCGCGCTCCGACTGCTGTTGTTTTGTCGACTGCTCATCTTCTTCACGGACAGCTTCAGTCCCATGTCCTTCTCCCTCATCAGAGCAGACCTGCGCCTTCTTCGCAGGCTTCTTCTTCCTCTTTCTCTTCTTCTCAGGTAGACGATCGGTGTCCTTTCGGCCGTCGGACCCCCCAGATGCAGCATTATCGGCCTGTGCGTCCACATGCTCGGTCGGTGCGTTCGCAACAGTTTCTTCTTTCTCCCCCGATGCAACCATTGAGTTGAAACTCTCACTGCCCAACTGGGAGTTGAGAATCTCTCGGTAGCTCGGGTATACCTTCGGAATCACTCCCATTAGCGGAAGTGGCAAGCGTTTTCCCTTCGTCTCTTCGCAAGGAACGTTCCCTTTGGCCCAATCGACTAAAAAAAAATAAATAATACCAACAAAATCGGAGAAAGAAGAAAACAAACATGTTAATCGATCGATCGTACTTACCAAGAAAGCAGAAGAAGAAAAGACTGAATAGAGGCAATTACCTTTCGCGATCCGTCCGCGCTGGCGATCGATCCTCTGGCGGTCGAAACTGCCCCACCTTTGCTGACTGAGCGTAACGATCTTCGGGACGTCTTCCCAGAAAGTATCCGGTGGGCCGATGGTATTCGGGTGAATAACTGCAATAAAAAGAAAAGCGCAAGAGTCAGCATAATCAGTAGCGGGAAACCACTCGGGATAGCTTAACTACCGATTCGATTATTCCATAAAATCCGAAAGTCCTCCCCGGGCGGATCTTCAAAGGCGGCTTCATCAGCTCTAACATAAAAATAGGAACGCTGCCATTGCTTGGACGGAGAAGGGTGACCGGTCAATATGTGAAGCCCAGCCCGCATCTGAACCGCAAAGAGACCGTTCGGCTTGGGCTGCGTCTGCGTCAACTCCTCAAAGACGCGAACAGACATCGAAATGTTTATCTCGGCCGCCATAACCATCAACGCCACCGCAATTCTAATCGCGCCAATCATCAATTGAGTCAAAGCAACATCCCGGCGAGCGCAATAAGTGGTTATCAAGCGAGGGATGGGGAACCACAATTTCGAATCTCTCCCAAAGAAGGACTCATAAACGCAGTAATAACCGATCGGCGGCGTCCATGGCCGTTGGTTCGGTCTCGGGACAATAAAAACTACATCATGCGCTCCTAGCTCTTCTAACAGCAAGCGGACGCTCTCTCGCGTGGACGTAGTCGGAATAACGTCTCCCCAATTTTGCCCTTCGACAATCGACGGTCGACACAGCTCCGACGGAAGATCCGGTAGCTGCTCGATCGATCCATCGCGGCAATAACGGAATGGAATCGATCGACGGGCCTTCCTCGTAGGTCTGACCGAACGATCGATTCTATCGTTCTCCACCGGGAGCCCATTCGTCGCACTAGCCGGAGAAACGCCGCCCTCTTCACCTTCCCTGCAACGACCATCTTCCCCTTCTCCCAGCGTTCCATCGGCGATGTCGATTTGATCCAAGTCTCGAGCGACGGGATCGACCGATACGCCACTTTGAGCCCTAATCGCGGAATCCATCAGTTTGGGACCCCTTGGCGAATCCACAACAGACTGAATCCCCTTCCCTTTTTCAGATTCAGAATATTTCTTTCGGTTGGACGCCATCAATCGCCGACGATGACGAAGCTCGCCGGAAGGCAAACAGAACCGCGGCGGCAGATCGGAGAAATAGCCGGAATTTAAAAGAAAAAAAGAGAGAGAAGGAGAGAGAAAATACCTTCAAGATGGAGAAGAATGAAGGAATGGGGGAGCTCACACCTATTTATAGTAAAAATCACGCAAACCGAGGATAATGCAATTATTAGGCCTATTGGGCCTAGGAGTCTAGGGTATAGCCGCGTGGGCGATCACTCTCTCCGATGAAAACCGAGTCGGTTAACTAAGAAGATAGAAATCGAGCTATCAACAAACGACGACCAAGGATCCAGACGCGTGTCGACCGATCATCTTTACACGGCACAGACGTGGTTTAAAAACGCGGCCTCCGATCGATTGATCGATCGAAACCCGAGCAAGATCGTGCTACCTCTCATGTAAATCGCCTGCCGATCGATTAGTGGCGTCCGTTTAAAACTCGATGAAGATATACAGATTTCCCCAAGCACCGACGAAGGCGATCAGCACGTCCTTATCTAACCTGTCGATCGGCTAAAAACGCGGCCTCCGACCGATCGATCGATCGAAACCCGAGCAAGATCGTGCTACCTCTCACGTACATCACACGTCGATCTATCAGCGGCGTCCTTTTAAAACTTGATGAAGATTTACAGATCTCCCCAAGCATCCAACGACATCAAACGAGGTCAGCACGTCCTTAACTAACGGTCGGTTGCCCAGGTTCTCGATCACACTCGCCGCGGTATACCAGAGAAGCATTCGAGCGGTCGATCATGGAAAACCCGGACCCAGAATTACACAGTTTTGAAAGACATTCCGATCGATCGATCGACCTATCGCTGGGCGAACGTAGCGTCTTTGATCGGCGACCGATCGATCGATCGCACTAGGTCATATTCACAGCAGTATGCAGGAGAAAGGCCAGGCGAACCATTGACGCAACGCCGAACCCAGTATCCTCAGAACCAACTTTCACTATCCCATTGCGAAGAATTGTAATTCTCCACAAGGGGACCAGGGGGGGGGCTTACTGTTGGAGAGGAATTTCGTATCCCTCCGCAAAGTCCATCGAATAACAGGATTCGGCCCATTAACGTCCGGAGCCCAGCCAAGACCGACTTGTTTGGTGAATCAATCGGCTTGACGACTAAGCCGATCGATACGGCTCCGCGACCGACCGACTGACTGAGTCACTGTCAGCTTAGCAAAGACCATCGCTCGCTCGGAAGCCCATTAAGCACATAATTGAATTTGGGCTTTGAGGGCGAACTCTCCTTAGGGCGAACGAGGGATTGAAGGGCGAGATCTATAAAGAGGACACCAAGTGGAAGAGAAAGGGGATCCGAAAATTGAGATAATAAGACTGACGGCCAGATCTAGGGTTTAGCAACCGATCGAGTCTCTTACTGTCTTCGTCGGCGCTTAACAAGCTCCGACGCTCGTTTTCTTTTCCGAAATCTCTTTGTAATCACCTTCGCTTCATACACTGCTAATAAAACGTCTTTGTAAGACCCACCAAACCGAGTTTATTTTATTATCATTCGATCGACCAAACTCGTATTCAACAAGTGGGTAGACTGACGTACACAGTGTGGTTATTTTCATGAGATTTAATCTGTTAAATTACAAAATTTGTTGTCTTCTATACAAGAAAAAATAACACCCATTGTTTCCTGGTGAAAGCCAGATAACCTTAACTCTAGGGCTGTTTTAAATACTCTTATTCTTATAACAAGAAAATTACATTGAGAGACACATTTTGTGTTCCAGTTACACAAAATGAAAATGCTCAAATTAACCTCAACCAATTCTCTCAAATAAAAGTGTCACCGTGGTACTTAATGTTCTAATTCACATGGACTGAAAATCACAAAATAGACTTATGGTTTCCAACTAAGCTAAACTAGAAAGTAGAAAATAATAAAACATGTAGAAAGTAAATAGATAGGTAAAGTGTCAGATTCAATGATTTATCAAAAACAAGAGATTAAAAACATAAATGAATAGATGCCAAGAGTTTATAAACAACAATCCTAGAAGTTGAATTCATAAATAAGCCATCCAATTCTCGCTCAAATTACTAGAGATGTCTAAAACCTTCGAACGTCAACTCTTGTTGCCGATCCAAATACTCTAAGACAAGCATTAAGTACCAACCCGGTATGTTCACTAAGCCCTAGAACAACTCTCGTTGTAACAAATAACCTAGCTCATCAAGACTCAGTTTAGGCGTTGATCCCACTATCAACTATCCTAAGATCAGGTTTCTGGTTAATTACTTCAGAAACAAGCAATGAGATTAATCCTGGTGAAGGATGCAGTATGGTTACCCTAGCAATCAATCAATCAACAGTTTCACATAAGTTCATGAAATCCGTAAATATGTGAATATTCAGACAAGATTAAAGAGAACATAATCAATGAATGAATAAATAATATAAACAAATCCACGTTTGTTCTAAGAAGACTCCCGAATGAGTTCTTTTCTTCTCCCCCAATCAAAACAAAACTTAAAAGAAAGTGTAGACGTCAATAATAACAACAGATTATAAAACATAATATAAGGTTAAAAACACGTTCTCGGCTCTTTTGTAAATAAGAGAAAATTTAAAGCCAAACTATAATTCTTGAAACTTCAATAAAACTAGCCGAGCACTTAGTCAGGAAGACGTCGTTCAACATCATGGTGGTGTTGCTCGACACTAGTCATAAACCTTGATAAATTCCTCTCGCTGATCAAACAAACCACTGTTCAGTAAAACGAGCATAACCTTTGATCCAACCATCCGATCGACCTCAAATCAGTGGCATTAGAAAGATAACTCAAAGATCTATCTTGTTTCAAAATATGAGCTCAATATCACCGTAGAAAATTTTTCATCCATTGCTAAACTTCTACAGCATCTGCGCAGTTCTATATCTCAAATTGTCTTTTAACACCCAAAGTGACGTAAAGCATGTATAACACAAAATAACACCAAAACAACTCTAAACATTATATAAAACTCTAAATAAGAATTATATCATGGTCAAAAATGATATATCATTTAACCTCATACTAAATGTAAAATATCCAAAGAAACCACTAAACCTAATTTTTACCTTTCACTTTCATCAACTCCCTTTTCTAATTTATTTTCCATATAAAACATAGATTTTCAGTTGGCATTATGACTTTGCTATTTTAATTTATAAGATTTGAGATCTAAGTCTTTTATCTCTTTTATGGATGGTCAGTGTTGTGGCTGTAGTTTTTTTCAGAGTTTGAAAGCCAATCTTCTGGGAGAAGGTGGTTCTTTTGAACTTGTACGTTTCAGATCTGAACAAAACTTGACACATCATGGAGAGTGTTGTGGCGGCGCGGATGAATGTCTCATATCCTTGTCCACTGGAGTGAATGACAAAGCAGCTCGTCCTTAACCTTTTGTCTATTATTCTATTTTCATATGATTTTGTAACTATTTTTTTAGCGATGCTCTTTTTAATTTTGCTTGTGTGATTTTGTTTCTGGTTCATTGGATGTTTTGTATTAAATACCTACACTTGTATTGATTCAAAAAAGATCTGAAATAAGTGATGCATATCCACAAAATAGTATCCATACCTGATTCCCCGACAAACTGTTTGCAACTGATTTTCCTCCTATGCGACACAAACTCGCGGTGGTGCTTATGAGAAGCTTCGGAGCTGTTGTCTCTCTAATTCAATCCGCTGTCGTCTTCTCCATCACAGATTCAAATTCAACAAGATCTAACTGGAATACAAATCCACGACAAGTTCCTCCGCCGTCATCAAAATCACCATCACAGCTCCCCTTTTGGTCGCAGATCAATTGAAGAGGAACAATCGTCAACTTTAACTTATTTGTACATATGATCGTTTAACTTTGTCTCTATTCTGAATTTGATTCAAAACTCTCGAATTTGATTCAAAACTCTCGAATTTGCATATACATCTTCTTGAACCCAAACTCTAAAATGGATGAGATTTTGGGTAATTGTTTCGTTAATCTGGAATTTTGACTATGGATGAGATTTTGGTGTTCATGAACCACAAGTCTTCATTTGTATTATAGTCTATAACTTCTTCCATGGAATTTCATCCACAAAATATTGTCCACAAAACTTTGCACACGTAATCTTCATAACTGTGTTTTTGTGAATAAATATTATAATGGATTAGAAGGTCGTCCAAAAAAAAGGATTAGAATATGTGGTATTTGTCAATTAAATGCAATTCAATCATATTTAAACTTAGTAACATAAAAATATTTAAATACAATTCAAAAACTCGTTCACTAAATTGAAATATTTCATCCACTAAGAACTTGTCTACAAAATATCGTCCACAAAATTGTCAACAATGTTAATATATGTACAATTAAAAATGTTATTTTATGTACAAACCTAACAATAAGTATTAAATTATACATATGGATATCAAAATAAAAAAGAAAAAATACTTTATTTTTATGTATATATACTTTATATATTTATATGTTGAAAATTTTAATAATGATGAATAAAAGGTGATGGGGTATGAAAAAATAGTTTTAGTTAAAAGTTCATTTTTTTTGTTATTAGAAAATGAAAAAAATGAATATTCAATGGGGGAAAATACACGGAGAAACTTTAGGTGTAAAAAAACCAGTACCCCAGCCTCATATGTGAATAAATTTTGAATTTAATGTAAACTCTTAATACTCTCGTAACTAAGTTACTTTTATAGTTGCTTCTCCAAAAGCAGACAAGCGCATTTTTGTCTCCAACGTACAGACCCGACAAGAAAAGTGGTCTAAATCTATAATGTGTCTTCATCTGTAAATAAAAGACAAAATATGTCCTTTTAACAAACGTTCTCTTTTATAACATGAACTATAGTAGTGGTCAAATGTCAACTTCATATGAATTCAAAATAAAATTTTTTGAAAAAGAACACTTTATATTGCAAGTAATTTAGGGTGTTTACCACGTGGAATAAATTATAACCTCCAACGTAGTCATTGTGTCGTAAATAAAAATTAATAAATAATGTTTTATTTGAATGTCAATCAACAATATAGAAATGTGCCATTTTTTTAATTTCCGTCAATTCCATAGATTTTCATATGTCTTAGATTTACTCAACTATAAACTATCTATTTTGAAATTACCAAAATATACTGAAAATTATTTATTTCCATAGATAATGTTGTATATTTGAAAATATTTTTTCCAAGTCTTCACAAGTAAGGGTGGTAACCCACAATATATTCTTCAAATTTCTGAAACACAAACAGGATTGTGCAAGGAGGTGCAACTTTAAGACAAAACAAGAAAAAAGTAAAAAGAGGAAATTCCAAATAAACTAAATTATGAAACAAGGGACATGGTATTATGTTGATTGAGCTTGGAAGACACATGCCTATTCTCAGTAAAATAAAGGGAGCAAGAAATATTCGATGAGTTTTTTTTTTATTACATGGGGAATGTCAAATCGTGATATGGGCTATGGAGTGCACACTTGTTCTTCAGTATTTAGATGCGGTGTTCGCGACAGACTATTCTGAGCTAGTGAAGATGTATTTACAACAACATAGTGGTGTGCTTTCTCGTTCCATGTAGAAGAATTTCAGCGCTGTAAGGAGTTCTTTTCTTACTTTGTTATCCATCATATTTCACGTGCAACACATTCAAAGATGGACAAGTTAGCACGTATTTCTTGCACATTTTCTTTCATATTTGATTTATTTTTATTTAGTACCACCACTTTGGTTAACAGAAACCGTTAGAATAAATGTCTATTATGAGATAGTGAAGATGGTTGGTTAGCAGAACCGTTAGAATAGATTTCTATTCTGAGCTAGTGAAGATGGTATCTACGACAACTTCGTGGTGTGCTTACTCGTTCCATCTAGAAGAATTCAGCACTGCAATGAGTACTTTTCTAATTTTGTTATCCATCATGTTTCACGGGCAACCCATTCAAAGATGGAAATTTCCTCTTTTTACTTTTTTCTTTCAAAACACCACTTTTCTTTCATCATAAATTCTAACGGCTCTACTAACAAAAGTGGTGGTACTAAATAAAAATAAATCATAGATGAAAGAAAAGTGGTGGTACTAAATAAAAATTTAAACATATGTTCTTCAATTTTTAAATTACTAAAATAAATTTTAAATATTGTTGATTTCATGCACCCCTCTGTCTTTGAGCAAGATTTAATAAAAATAATTGGTCACATGGAATTTGGTGGTTGCTTATCGATAACATTACTTGGCTGCTTTCCATCATATATTCGTCTTAATCAATAGCTAGTCTTCTTCCATTTGCGGGAAACAATGGCTAGTCTCTAAATATGCAACGACAATTCTTGCAGTGGAATTGATCGATCACCAAAGTATAAAATAAAAACTGCCTCAAAGGAGAGTCTCGCATGGATTAGGGCAAATGAAGTTCTGATATGGCGAGCCAACAATTTTTTTACCTAGACAGTATATGTTACAGACCAGTGAAATACTATATGTTTATTGACGTAGGAGTTGATATCATTCTTGGTGGCAAATTTGACCTTAGTAGTGAATGGTGACTTACACTTTATTTTTTCGGACCAAAATCTGGCAGGTTCTTAAACAAAAAAAAATAATCCACCATACTTTTATTGAGTCTAACATACTCTTTATTTAATTGATACTCCTTTTTAATGTGGTTAAAGTCCGTTGTACCCTTATTTAATCTAATCAATCAGGTGTTTTCGTCTTATTTATCTATCTCGTCCCTATTCTTCCC
The DNA here is from genome assembly GCA_016432835.1 of Brassica nigra. NCBI lineage: Eukaryota > Viridiplantae > Streptophyta > Magnoliopsida > Brassicales > Brassicaceae > Brassica > Brassica nigra. Next base: position 50,371,387 of record CM028247.1, read on the forward strand.
TCTCCTCTCTGAATTGGCTTGTTAGTTCTCTCTCTCTCCCGAGAACCATTGTTGCGGACGTTCTTTTTACATTAGATTGAATTCGTACCCAACACTACATTAAGCAATTTTTGATGAATTTTAAGTGTACACTTATACCCGGAACTAAACTAAGCATTACATATGAACCCAACACTACATTAAGCCCCACATGTTTCTCAACTGATTCAATTCGTACCCAGCACAAATGGTATAACTTTGTGTAACTTGGTACAACTGTATCGGTACAACTGGTATAACTGAGTATTAGTTTAGACGTAAAATTGTAAACCTGGTATAACTAGAATAGTAAAACAGTATAAACAAGTGAAAATACGATAATACAAAACTTATATAGTTCATGAAAATACACATTATATCAGATGGTTAAAATAAGCAATCTTTGTACATGTTATTAGATATAATATGTTGATTATATTAGATGGTTAGTACTAAGAAAAAGCATTTTATAGGATGATAAGATGTTTATATTACAAAAATCATGATATTACAAAACTTGTATTAAGCATTATATTACAAAACTTATATAGTTCATGAAAATAAGCATTATATCCTCTCATTCATCATTCTTTCATCACTGAAATAATGGTTTAACAACAAGAGAAGAGTTACGAAGAACCCATCAAAAGGGAAGTTAAAATCGAACCCAGAATGTATAACTTAGTAAAACTAACTACAAAATTTTGGGCAAATTATTAAAACTTTGACTAATTTCGATTATATAAACTTGATTTGTATATGATGAGGACTTGTCAGATCGTGTATTGATTATTGATGTTGGAAATTCAAGAACTAATAGAATAACTCAGTATTAGTTTAACCGAAAAACTTTCATGAAACTAAGTATTTTATCAGATGGTTAGATGAGAAATGATTATAGGAAATCCTTTCCCCATTGGTGCAATTGGAAATTTTTTTATGAATTTGTAATAAGTAAAACTTTGACTTAGAAAAGTAAAATTTCGATTTTAAATTTTTTTTTTACTAAATTCCCGCCCAGTTTGGCTCCCATTTTCAAAAGCCACGTAGAGTCATGTCATTTATGTTGTGGAGTAAAATAAAAAATCTCTCTCTCTCTCTCTCTCTCTCTCTCTCTCTCTCTCTCTCTCTCTCTCTCTCTCTCTCTCTCTCTCTCTCTCTCTCTCTCTCTCTCTCTCTCTCTCTCTCTCTCTCTCTCTCTCTCTCTCTCTCTCTCTCTCTCTCTCTCTCTCTCTCTCTCTCTCTCTCTCCTCCTCTCTAGATATTATCGATCAGTTCTAGTAGCATCAGCTCCAAAGGAGTAAACAAACCTTCATTTTTAGTTATTAGTATATAAAGATATATAAACCGACATTATGTTTCTATTTTATTTTGTAGCTTGTGAACGACAATCATCTCTTCAAATGGGTGAATGAGGCATTCACGGATGGGATACAAAAGTCGGACAATCAAGTTCAAGTGCTAGAAGAAGAACTTAAACTCATCAAAGCGACCATGAGAATTGAAGGAGCCTATAATGGAAGGATAGTTGAAGGTTGTTGTTTATTTCCTATTGTCTTAGTTCTGGGGATTTGTCTGTACAAGTAATATGAACTTCTATCAAATTAATGGAATTATGAGTTTTTGAATGTTATACCCGTTTGATTGTAGAACGAATAACTGAATGAAACTTAGTGAAACTGGTCTAATTCGGAAGAAAAATATAAATGGAGGAAACAATTGTGGGTCAAATTCAAAAAAGTTGGTATGTGATACTTGTTTGAGGGATTTCTTGTTTGATTGTTTTCGAGTAAATTAGAAAACAAAACTTATGTATTTCATGAAATTATCTATATTATTACATGGTTAGATCAATCTTTGAGAGTAAAACACAAAGCCATCCATGATATATGTTTTCAGGTTTGTTTTGAATTTATGGTTGTGTAACTGCTTGAAACTTTATGAAGCTGGTAAAATTACAAAAATAAAAATAAAAAATAATAGAGATAGAATTCAACTTGGTTATTTTTTCTATAATTGACTGATAAAAGTAGACACATATTTTTCTAATACGTTAAAAGTTAAAACATATTTGTGATTCAAATCCAAAACAAAAATTATATTGAAAATTGTGATACTTGTTTGATTGTTAACTAGTATTACCTTATACTTTTATGCCTTTTATCTAACATTGGCCTTCTGTTATTATAAAACATATATTTGTAAAAGAAGCTATATAATTACATGGTTAGACGAGGGACGATTGTACAAAGCTGAATATAAGTGGTATAACCATAACACAATTCTCTTGGGTCCAGTACAACTAATAAAAATGAAAAGAAAAAAATCAGAAAGTAAAACTTTGAAGATGTTAGTAAAACTGCAAACTTGGTGAAACTTCTACAAGTGAGGGGAAATGAAAATTTTGATTTGGCGCCCAAAACAATAAAAAACCCCAAAACTTAGACTCTCTCTCCGCCCCAGTCATCTTCAGTTCATTTCATTTCCTTTCCTTCTCTCTCAAGGGTTATCTCTCCATCTCTCTGTCCTCTCACATCACAAACCGAGATCTAAAACTTTGCTTCATGGATACATGTTATGAGAAAATGAGCAAGAGGGAGAAGAAGAAGATGAGGGAAAACTTCGACATGATTGGATACGTAACAGATGCCCACTACGTGATTCCAAGCCGTTGCCCATGTGGGGAACGAATCATCGATGAGGTCTCTCCAAAACCAAAGTATCCAACAGATTTTGATACTTCTCCTGGGAGTAGATACTTCACCTGCAAGGACTTCGAGGTAATTTGGCTAACTTCAATTCCTTTAAGATTTTGTTCCTTTAAAGGGGATATAATAGATTTTTGTGTTTTGCTTGTAGAACGGTGGCCTCCACTATAGTCAACCATGGGTTATTGGTGTCCAGGAAGAGATTCATCGGTTAAGGAAGCGTATGAATAAGATGGCTAATGAGATTGACGAGCTTAAGGAGCTTATGTCCCGTCGTCCATGAATTTATGTTCATTGTTTGTTTTCTTAAGACTTGTATATGGTTAAGTTGTTTAATCTCTATTCGGATCTTACCTGTTTTAATACCTATTCTGATCTTGCCTTAACTTTTACTGGGTTGTACAATTTTGGTTGTACAAGTTGTATAAAGTTGCATTGAGTTTTTCTGGTTTGTACCATTTTTGTTGTACAAATTGTATAAAGTTACACTGAGTTTTTCTGAGTTACATTAGATGATTCCAACATAAATATAAATAATTATAAATTCAAAATCATTGTGCAAAGTTTGACAAGCAATTTGGAAAACACTTAAGTTTACTACAATGGAAATAATGATAAATTCAAAAGAATTATAAATTCATTAATGAACTGGTAACGTTAGATGAATTTGGTTAAATTTACATCACAAGAATTTATTAGAAGAAATTCAATCTATAAATGTATTTATGAGTTTTGGTTTTATGAAGCAAATGATTAAAAATTGAATTGGACAAGGAAGGAACTTGGAAAAGATCGAGTTAACTACAATATAAATTATTATAAATCCATAAATGAACTGGTTAAAATTAAATGAATATGGTTGAATTTACATCACATGAATTTATTAGAAGAAATTCAGAATAATTTTGCATTTATGAGTTTTCGTTTTTCGAATCTAATGATGAAAATTTTGACAAAAGTTAAAATATGTACAGTTGTACCTAGTTGTACCACACAACCGAAGATTCGTCTCCTTTGGAAACTGAACTCATGCGTACCTTTATGGTCGCATTCATTGCCAAATTCTTGGGACGGTTGCGTTACTCGCATTCATTCCCCTTTAGAATCGAAACTGTTACTATCTATAAATACGCTCCGAACCCTCCCCCTCATTTGAGTAAGAAAATCTAAAGGACGAAGAAGAAGAAGCAGGCAGAAACTTCCTCTCCTTACTCTCAATATCCGAAAATAAGAAACCTATTCTACTTATCATCATCTTATACGCCCGAATTTGTTCTTATGTCACTTACACTGCCAGGTTAAGATGTCTGGATCTCTCGATCTCAAGAGGAAGCGTCCGATGGAGGATGACTTCGGTCAAAACCTGTAAGAGGGTTACATGCAAGGCAAGGCTGAAGCAACGGAACATTACTGAGCGATCCTCCAAATGGTGAAGGATCAGCAAATGAGACGGCAAAATGCACTCTGCTCAAGTCAACTGCAACTCTATCTCCGATTAAATAGATTTGCTCGACGAGATGCTCAACATGGCGTGCATGTTCGACATCCAGGCGAAGAAAACCAGAGTTGGATCCAAACTCCATCGTGTGAAGGAGAAGGTGCAGGCTATCAATATCCCTTTCATTGACTGGGACAAGCTTGGCGAGGGCTGGTTTTGGTCTCAGCCTTGAGTTGCCTCTCAAAAAATATTTTTAAATATTCATTTTTATATTTATCTTTTCTTTAACTTTGAACAATGACGTCTCTGGTTTTAAACCGGTTTTCATATATTTTTTTTTAGTGCGCATATCATCTAAGTATTCTCATATTTTCTATGCTTATAATCTAGATTGCTTAGTTTTACTAAGTTTGACATGGCAAAGGTTAAATTTTGTCAAACTTCGGAAAAGTTATTCTTCGCAGGTTTTGTAACATTGACAACTCTTACGATGCCGCGTCTGAATAAGAAGTAGACAGAACCCATATTCAGACGATCCCCACAGCCAGTCTCTCCTCATTTAAGATAAGTGACTTTGCTTATATTTGCTTTAAATTTCTCATTCCTTGTCAAAGTTTCATTCATCTGTTCTTGTCACCTATATAGGCCATTGCCGACTCGTACGATGATGCCGCATACAAGCCATTCTTTGTCAGAAAGAGTTCTCATTTCGTGAATTGTTACATTTCGCCAGATGGTGATGAAGCTGAGTTCTATTGCAAGAAATTTAAGTTATCAAGTCATTATCATATACTAACTCAATTCTATACACTCGGCATTAGTTGAAGTTTTAATCAGTTGTATAAAGTTTTGTAGTTTCAACAAGTTTTACTAAGTTTTACATTCTAGCTCGGTTCTGTTTTAACTTCTCGTTTGATGGGTTCTTCGTGACTCGTCTCTTGTTCTCAAATCATTCTTTCGGTGATGAAATAATTTGAAATAAGAAGATATTGGAGACGTAAGAGCCAAAGATTGAAAATAGATTTCAAGATATCAAATTCCCAATGAAGTCGATTAAGGATAGTCCATCGGGGTGGATTGTAAATCTTTAATGAATGAGTGGTTTAGTGGTCTTTTACTCTTTTCCTGTAATTAAATAAATGAAAAATTAAATCGAAAAAAGAAGGAGAGCATATGGAATTTTTTTTGTCGTGCGAGAGCCTGTGAGATTTTGATTCTATTTTTTCGGGTGAAGTGCTCAGATGCTCTTAATGAGGCAAAAAGTGATTTAGCATACTCTTACGAAATCTGGCATACTCTTATCTATTCTGATACTCTTGGAGAGTGTGATTAATTTCAAAAATACACCTGACCGATTTAATGAATAAATTAATCCAAATCAATTCATCTCGAGTATTCACCATCTCTCTCCTCCGTCGTCGTCTCGTCGAGTCTTCTTCGCCAGTCCTCCCTCCTTGTTCTTCCTCGCTATCATCGAATCGCTTGGATGCTGGATCATTGAGCTATTAATTCTGTTTTACAGGGTATGTATCTCAAATCGTCGTTAAGACCGATGTATAGAATCCGGGTACACCATAGACGAACTCATTATTCACAGGGATTCCGATTAGATAGAAGATTTCATATTTGTGTATGAACTAATCGAGGATCGGAAAGTTTGAATGGTCTGTTTATTAGGGAATTTGATAATCAACAACTGTATAATTTATTGTCGGGAATCAAAGCTGATTACAATTTGGTTTTGAATTGAAGACTCGACTCGAAATTTGTAGTTGTAATTGAAAAAATCTTATTCATTTGGGTTTCATTAACTAATCGAGGATCGGAAAGGAATGAAAGTGTGGATGGTCTGTCTATTACTCAATTGGATAATCAACAACTGTATGATTGAATGTCGGGATTGAAAGGATGATTTTTAATCAAAGAAGATTAGACGTTCGCTGATTACTAATTGATTACTGACACAACTCTGTAACATGGTATAACGAAGTATAACTTTAATGGTATAACTGTGTAACCAAGTATAAAGTTAATGGTATAACTGAATAACCAAGTATAACTTTAAGGGGTTAATTTTTTTTATTGCATACAATGTGTCCTTTTTCGACGAACATACACTTTGATTATGATGGACATTATTCGAAGGATGGAGATGATTATGAATGGATTCCAACCGATGCTCGTTTGTATGCTATATCCTTTAAGACATCATCGTTGGAGGAGATCACTTATTCGTTGTTGAAGGAGAGGATATGCAGAAAGATGAGAATAGATCCGTTTACGAAGAGGCTCAATTTGGGTTACATTCCAATGGTAGTGGAACCTAAGAGGCAATCATATATTTTGGATGATGAAGATGTGTTTGTTTATCTAACATCAGTGGATAGAGAGCAAAGAAGAAGTATTTTGCATGGGGAGGACATCGAAGAATTGCAAATAGTTCAAATAACCGAGCAACTGTCAAGAGTTGGAGAGAGCTCTTGTAGTAGGAACTATTGTGAGCGTGAGAGTGGATATGGAGAAGAAGAGAATGTGGGCACTGGTTTGGAACACGATGAACATCCCCACAAGAAACAGAAGAAGAGTAGGTTGTAAACCTTTCGCTTTCAGTTTTGATCTGGATTAGGTTGTAAGCCTTTCACTTTCAGTTTTGGTGTTTTTATCGTATGGGAACGTTGTGAGGTGAAATAATTTGTATTTGTGTGTTGTATAACTAAGTGAAACTTGTTTTCTTTACTGGTATAACTACGATAGGTAAACTGAGTAATATGATTGTAAATTCTAAACTTTTTAATTTTATGAGTCATGGAAGTAATAAGATTGTAATTTATTATTAATGTTATGTTAATTATGATTTAATCAGAATTATTAAAATTCCATCTCATTGCTTGGTAGCAATCATATAGGAAATACAATGTGTTCTCATAGTTTTATTGTTAAAACTGACCTCATTAGATTTGATAACTCTCTATGGCACGAGATCAAGTTTATGTGTACATGATCATATGAGAAATGAACCTATGAAACAGAATTGCATTGGTATAACCATAAAATCATTAATTCAAGTAGAGTATAACTAAGATAAATGGAAATAATTAAAAAGTACAACTTTGATGCTTTCTGTAAAACTGAGTACTTGGTGAAACTTACACCACGAAAAACCCTGGAATAATTTGTCCCGCCCAGCTTTTCGAATTTTTAATTTCCCTCTTCCCAATTTGCTAAAACCCCAAAATCGTTTAATCGAAGTATTAAAGACCTTTTTTGGGGTTTTCCCCATTTGCTATCTTCCTTTTCTCTCTCTTCCCTAATTTACCTCGCTCTCTTCGACCTCACTCACTCTCTCCCCTCCCAAGAACCGAGATGTCCGCCGCTTCATCTTCCACGACCGGTGGTCGGAGACGAGTACGAACTCCGGGGATACCTAGTAAGTGTTGGTGCGGGTGGGTGTCACCGAGATCATCTCCAAAAGCAATCCAAACCCATATCGCCGGTATTATCGGTGTATCTATGCGGCTTCACAAAGGGTAAATCCGTTTACCCTTTAGTTATTGAACGCTTACGAATTACGCTTACTCGTTTTGAAAAAAAAAATCATGTTGTAGCTTGAGAACGACAATCACGTCTTCAAATGGGTTGATGAAGCCTTCACCGATGAGATACAACAGTTGGACTACCAAGTTCCCAAGTTCGAATGCTCGAAGAAGAAGTTCAGATTCTCAAAGCAACAATAAGGAATGAAGGTGATCTCCGTGAAGGTCCCAAAATAATGCCCATGATGAAGATATCAGGAGGCTGTGTTCTTCTTACCGTCGTTTTAGTTCTTGGAATTATGATGTACAAGAAGTAATTCCTAAGAGAATTCAATTCCTAAAACTATCTGTTATTGCTAAGTTATTTTTACGATGTTAGACAATTGAGAGAGTGAAACTAACACAAAATCTGACCTAATTATACGAAAAGTCAAACAATTGATTAAGTGAAACCAGAAGTTGGAACAATTGATTAAGTGAAACCAGAAGTTGGAACAATTGATTAAGTGTAACTAGAAGTTGGAACAATTAAAAAAGTTAAAACTTTGTCTAAATTTTACTTAGTCGAAAATATGATTAAGTGTAACCAGAAGTTGGAAAATTTTAAAAGTTCAAACTTTGTCTAAATTTTAATAAGTCGAATAATTGATTAAGTGTAACCAGAAGTTGGAAAATTTAAAAAGTTAAACCACGAGTTCCACTGACATTTGACATAGTTCCACCGACATTTGACATAGTTTCACTGACATTTGACATAGTTTCACCAACAGTTGACATAGTTTCACCGACATTTAAACAAAGTTTCACTAGACAAGTACGAAGATTGATAAGACAAGTACAAAGATGGATAACAGTGAGAACAACAAGATTTACACAAGACCTTCAACCCCATATTTCTGAACATAAGGGTCAATGTTTAGTAGAGACTGCCTGAAGTCCTCAACCTCGGACAAACGCGGATTGAACCTAAAGTCTGAAATTCCACCTTCGGTCTCAGGCCATAGATCATGACGACCAAAATAATCTGTATAAATATAAATGATTTTAATAAACGTTTTACTCAACTATCACATTTAAAACTAGACATAGAGACTACACTTACTCCAAAACTTCCAGGCCCTCCACATCTTAAGGGCCACAATCACCTGTCCACCTCTCATGTTTTCAAGACCATCCCGGAAGGCATAGGCATGTCGCCAGTTGCCATACATTTTATCTGGCTGTCACTATTCAGAATAAAGAAAAGGTGTGTCAATTACAATATAGATAAACTTTGCTTGGATCATATGTTACTTATGTTACTTTCTACTTACATGTTGTCCCTTATGTAAAACACCATCCTTGGTCTTGCAGGGTCATCGAAATGGGCTTCCGTGTTGAAGACTACTCCCATTGTATCTACCATATAAGTGTTACTCAACTAAATGAGTTCGTTTCACTAAGTTTCACTTACTTCTACAGAGTTATGCAAAGTTCTGAAACCAAGACATGCGACTGTTGTGATTACCAACATCTAAATATATTTTAGTAGCATTCATACCTATGGGATAGTTTTGTTCCCTGTGGGACATGTGAGGGATTGCATGGATGTTCTTGAAGTCCATGAAAAGCCGATTGTTCAGAGGATCGATGATGCGGACTTGTGTGTTGAGCGTAGCAGTTAGTTTGAACCGAGAGTTAGTTGCCTGGAAACCTGGATAGGAACGTTCAACTTCTACCAGAAAGATTTACACCCATGATCCCTCTTCGTTCTCGAGGCCTTTAAACCTATCATAATCCCCATAAACGGTCATCTCCATCTTGGACCCCTACATAAATAAAGTACAAGGCTCAATTTTTTGTTTGTCACGGTTAAATGTTATTACAAACTTGAGAGATGATGATATAACACTTACATCTTCATCTGCTAGGACATAGGTATAGAAAGGTCTACTGTTGGTAACATAGGAATAGAAACAGTAGACCCTGTGTATTTTTACTCTGAAACGCCAAGCCTTGACCTTGGGGTTATAAGAAACCTCAAAAAGCTTATTGTAGTCTGTCATCTTGTTTGTAGAGAGATGAGAGAAGAGATGAGAGAGGAGATGAGATGATGAATCCTTTCTTTGCTTATTTTCGACTGAAGGAGACGATTTAACTTACTCTGGTGGAGTTGTGGTGGAGTTTAAATGCAATAGGTGATGATGATACTAGACGGTGTAGTGTTGTGGCGTTTAATTGCAAGTGTAATGATTATTATAAGAGACTTTTTCATGAGAGAAGTCGTGTTCTTTCGAGGAGAAGTCGTGTTCTTTCGAGGAGTCCATCGAATCACCCATAATTACAGGTTTTTCTCAAATCTTAATATTATCATTTTCATTTAGTATATCCTATACCTGCTAGTTGCTATCATTAAATATATCCACTAAGTATAATAAGTTGTGGAAACTGACAATTTATTTCAAAATATAACAATATAATATCTAAATTTCGCTACGTTTTACATAGTTTTAAATTTAATTTTACGTTTTTTCGTAGTTTCAAATATTTAGACAATCGAAATCGCTTAGTTTCACTTACTCATATATCTTAATAAATTAAAGTTATACATAGTTCCAAATCCAAGAGATGCGACTGTTGCAGTCAGAAAGCGTGTTAGATAAGGAGTCGTTAAGTCGGAGAGAGAAGTCAAGAATACACATCAAATCACCCTTACTTGATTTTCTCAAACTAAATATTACCATTTTCATTTATTATCTCGTTTACTGCTAGTTGCTGGAATTAAATATATCCACTAAGTATAATAAGTTTTGGATACTGATCAACTCTTGCAAAATCTAACAATAAAATATCTAAATTTCGTAACGTTTAACAGTTTCAAATATTTATGCAATCTAAATTCTGAACTTTTTCTTAGTTTCATAAATTTAGACAATCTAAAATCACTTAGTTTCACTTATTTATATATAGTTATATCTTAATAAATTAAAGTTATACAAAGTTACAGTTCCAAGAGATGCGAGTGTAGATATTCAGAAGGCGTGTGAGAGAGAAGTCGTGTCTTCTCGAGGAGTCCATCATATCACACTTAAATGGACACGCTTCTTTTCATTAAATTCTAAGGGTTTATCACTTCTACAAATTTGTGATTTCTCTCACCCCACACATTAACCGTTTTCTTTTATCAGAGTTACACATGGAGAACTTGAACTTGGCTTCTCTCCCTCCTTCAATGCTTCATAGGATTCTATCTAAGGTAGCAACGACCAGTATCCGGGACTTTGGTTCTGCAAGGATTACTTTTCCCGGGTTCAACGAAGTTGGAAGAGATGATTACTTCTACAGATCGGCCAATCTCATTTACCTGAATGACTGGGTAGACGAGAATGCTGTTCGAACTTTCAAGGTTAACTGCTACCGTTTGGGTAATCCAGAGGCCATCTACCTGAGAGGTATGTACGAGTACTTCTTCCTCCATTTACTTGATGAAAGAAGGGAAAAAATACATTGTGCTGGTGAAAGAGGGTGTGTGTTGCCACAATTTGTAGATGCTATGCTGAACTTAGCCTTCATCGTTGATGGTAGAGGAATTGTTCACAACTACCCTGCTTTTACTCGTCAACATGTTGATGAGATGTTTCAAATCATCAATAGTTGGGATCTCTCAGGCAATTGGAATTACGAAAAACCTCCCATGTTTCTATCTGTGGCTGAAAGGATAGAGCCTAATGTGCCACATTATTGTTGGTGCTCCAACGTAGACCCTCCAATGTTTGTAGTCTCCCTAAATGGATCAAGATTACTGTGGAAATGCGATCGTTGTTTCTGGAATTGTGCAGCTTGGGACTTCTGCGATGACATACACTTGACTGCTCGTGCCTGGCCCATTGAAGATTAGTTGTGTGTTTATGACATATAAGTTTTATCTACTTTTACTAAGTTGTTATGTAAATTACTCTTCACAATATGCTCTGTTATTTCTCTAGTTATAGCTATAAATATAATGCACTTTCTCTACTTATATCTATAAACTAATCTTCTTTATTTGAAATTCAATAAATATATCAATAACAATAATTGTGGCTAAACAATAACATAATAAAAAGTTGCAATCTAAAAGTGCGAGTTAGTTCAATTTAGAATAACTTCAATTTATTAGTTGAAGTTTTATTACGCTGCACAGTTACACCAAGGTTTACAATTACACCTAGTCTTACAAAGGTTTCAGAAGTTATGGAGAAACATATCCGAATTTTATGGATCGGGTCTGGATGGTCCGCGAAATGGCTCTGGTTGGGTTTTAATTATGCAAGTTTATGTTGGGTATGTGGTCTTTTAATAATTTATCTGATTTAAATAAAGATATATTTAATTCCAAATCCGGTCAGTTTCGGGCAGGAGTATCTTAGATTTTTTTTTCGGGCAGGAACACTGGAGCGTTTGATTCTATTTTTTCGAATGAAGCTGACTTACACTTTAAACGTGTTACTAACAATGGTTGGGCCCGGTAACAGAAGAGAATATGAACCTAAACCCCAAATTAATTTCCAAACTTTATGCACCACAAAAGTAATTGATTTTCTCTAATTGCAATATCTCAAGAGAATCTTGTTCACCTATACTATTATTTGCGAAGTGATTTTTCGCAACGGATCTCTCATATTAAAAGTTAGAGCGGTTAATGTCGTTATTATCCTTAATGAGTTATAACAAAAATAACTCTTATATCTTTATATATAATTCTTTGTATATTATATAATTTTTTATATTAACTTTTCCATCCTCTAACTTAATAATTATTATTACCTATTAATGATCATTATCTGAAATTACATTTATCAAAACGATAATTCTGTATATGGTATTTTGATTTATGGGGACTTGTTAACACACGCATAAAGTGACACCTGGAACTAAACAAACAAAAACTTACACACTTAGGATAATTAAACAAAGATTGACAAAAAAACTAATAATTCAACTAAAGGTAATAAAGAGGAGGGATTTGCCAAAAAAACTCAAAACTTGATTTTGAATACAAAAGTGTACCCCAAATTCAATCAAATGAAAAATTAACATAAAAACCTAATGAAATTACAACAGCCCACTTATAAACAAATAAAAAACATGTATTCAGTTTTACCATTATAACCTTCCGTTAGAGAAGACTTACAAAAAAAAATTCCTAAAGAAGACTTGTTTGTAAGTCTTCTCATTCAGTAGATCTTGAAAATAATTTAAAAATTTTATAAAACATATTTTGATGGGTAAAAAATTGAAAACATGTAACAATAAATATTTTTCTAAATGATGTAAATTTAATTTTACTAAAATTGAATTATTTTCAACATAGATGATTGAATGTAGATTGGTTCATGACTCATTGGTTTAGAGTTTGGTAACATATGTTATAGTATTATTGGTATCTTTAGGGTTAGATTCTGATATCTTACCTACATTTTTTTGTTTTTAAATTGACTTATACATGTTTAGTAACTATCTAATAAATTGATTTAAACACTTTCTAAGTTTCTTTTAAGTTTAAGAAAGTATTTTTTTTTGCATAGTTATTTGATTTTAGGGTCTGGAAGACTCACAGAAGACTTAAAAAGAAGTCTTCTGGCACATTATGCCTAAATTTTAGTAGAATTTAGGGTTCACGCCTAAAATTTTAGAAGAATTTAGGTTTCCCGCCTAAATTAAAGTCTTCCATAAGTTTTCCGAAAGTCTTTCAGAGGAAGTATTTTTATGGATTAGATCTTAAGAGTAATTAATAATTTTTATAAGAAAATATTTTCAAAGGGAAAAAATCGAAATTATGTATTAATAAACATTTCGAAAAGATGTAAATTTAGTTTTACTGAAATTGAATTATTCTTAACATGGATGAGTGAATGTAGATTGAGTCATGATGGTCTTTGGTTTAGGGTATGGTAACATATGTTGTAGTATTGTTGGTATTTTTAAGATTAGATTTTGAAATCTTATATTTTAATATTTTTTTTAATCTGACCTATATATGTTTATTGACATCTAATAACTTGATTTAAACACTTTATAAGTTCCTTTTAAGTTTAAGAAAGTGTTTTTTCATAGTTATTTGATTTTAGGGTCTAGAAGACTTACAAAAGACTTCTTGGGAGTCTTTTGACATATCCCGCCTAAATTTTTGTATAGTTTAGGATTCCCGCCTAAATTTTAGAAAAATTTAGGTTTCCTGTCTAAATCGAAGTCTTCTAGGAGAAGTCTTCTTATGTATTAGATTTTAAAAGTAATTTATAAAATATATTTTGGTAGGGAAAAAAAATTCAAATCATGTAAATATAAACATTTCTAAATGATGTAAATTTAATTTTACTAAAACTGAATTATTTTCAACATAGATGATTGAATGTAGATAGAGTCAATGATCAATGATTTTTAGGGTTTGGTAACATATGTTATAGTATTGTTTGTGTTTTTAGGGTTAGATTTTGAAATATTAACTTTAAAACAATTAAATTTGACATATATCATATATGTGTTTAGTTTTGTGTATATTAAACACTTTAAAGTTGATTTTTATATATAATGAAGTTTTTTTTTCTATTTAGTTAGTTATTTGATTTTAGGTTTTAGAAGACTTCTTGGGAAGTCTTCTTCTGTATCGAAAATATTTAACCTAATTGGATTTTTGTCTTCATATATAAAGAAAGTTTACACATTCTCTTTCTTGCTCTCAAATGGCTGCAACAAATATGTAATGTCTCTAATCTCTTTGAACATCAAAACACCAAACTTTATATTCATTTCTCATTTTTATGTCTTCTCACTAATTTATCTTCTTTTTGCAGGTTTTTCATTACATAGTTCTCATATTTCACTCCTTCAAAGGTAAATGTATAAATTTTGGATATGTATTTTTGTGTGTTTTATATGTTAGATTTTAAAAAGATATAGGTTCACCTTCACTAAAAGTCTTATGGGAAGTATTCCTTTAACATTATCAATAAAAGAAGACTTCTTGAGATAATTCTTAGACTTAACGCGAATTAAGCGGGAAACTTAAATTTAAGCGGGAAACTTAAATTTTAAGTGAAAATTGAAATTTCAATTTTTATGAAAGTTGAAAAATATATCTTATGGTCTAAAAAACACATTAAACCACATGACCCGACATTCTTGAAGTTACTTGACACTTTTGAAAAAATACATTTCGTGAAGTTACTTAGCACTCTTGAAAATACAAATTTTACAAAACAAATATAGAAGACTTCCCCATAAGTCTTCTGAGAGGAGACTTCTTAAGAAGTCGTCTCGGATTAGCTAGAAATAGAAGTAAACATGAATGTTTGTAACCTCATAATTATCATAAATTAAGTTATGAATTCCAATCATAATTCATAATATTGACTAACAAACATGAGTTAACCAGAAAATATTAAAAATTCATTTTAATTTTGGAAAAAAAATTGAAATTTAATAAAGATTGATGTAGAAGACTTCCTAAAAAGTCTTCCATTTAGGTCATTTTTGCAATTGCATATTTACGAAGGAAGACTTCTTAAGAAGTCTACTCTATAGAAGACATCTTGAGAAGTCTTCCTTTTAAAATATTGGCTTACTTTTGAATTTGAAAAATTCTCGAAAATTCCAGTCTTCTCGAATAAACAGGTTAGTTTTGCAATTGACCAAATTTCGTCAGAAATTTGACTTTTTATAGAAGGCTTCTCGGGAAGTCTTCTCTGGGAAGACCTCAGTATAAGTCTTTTTAAAGTCTTCCTGAAGGCTACCTGAGATACTTTTGCGATTGACTAAATTTGACTTTTTCAGAGAAGACTTCTCTAGAAGTCTTCTCTCGTAACCAAAGGTTTGACCAGAACCCGGAATAAAATCTGAGAAGACCTATAAAGTATTCTTCTTCTCAAGAAGTCTTCTCATTAATATTAAATGTTTTACTATTATTTTTCAATTGCAAAAATAATCCATGCAGACTTCTTCCGACAATGATATGACTTCGGGAAGACTTTCAAAAGACTTTTATAGAAGTATTCCCCGAGAAGTCTTCTAAAAAATGTCAAATTTTTTACAAACTTCGGTCAGTTACAAAACTAACCTGTTTATCCGAGAAGACTTCTCGAGAAGTCATTTTCAATTTTTTTTTGTTAACTTCTAGGGAAGTTTTCTCAATGGAGAAGAGATCTAGTGAAGTCTTCTGAAAGTCTTCCCAAAGTCTTCTCAAAGCCTTCGCGACCAGATCTGGAAAAAAAAACGATTTCATATCTTGAACCTGTGAGATGACTTGCTTAACTTCTCTAAGCACCCAGAACTTCACAACAAAAGCTACCAACTCGTTACTGATCAAGAATCATGAGTTTCAATGTCTCTATGAACTTTTCAAAGCTTGAAATCAAAATCTTGATTTTTTTGATGAATTTAAAGAGAAAGTGACAGAGATGTGATTTGTGTGTATAAGTATTAAGATATGAAGAGTAAAAATCGAAACTTTGGTGCATTAAGAGCTTCAAATTGGTTGCTCATGGTAGTTGGTGTATTGATGGAAATGACAATATTATAAATATTAGGAGAAGATGAGGATGATAAGGTAAAAAACTCATTCAGAAGAAAAAAAATAATGGTATTTTTATGAATAACTCGAACTTCTAGGGTGAATAGAGAAAAAAGAAAATTTCAAAAAAGTATGGATTATTTTTGTGTTTGACTTGAAATTTTAGGTCATATTTGAAAGTAGCCTATAAAAGAATAACATTTATTCTTCCTTTGTTAGATACAAGGTTTTTTTGTTAAAGGTAAAACACCATATTTTATTTTATTTTATTATTATTGTTTTGATTGATGTTATAATCTATATAATTTAAAATTAATTATATTTTCTAAATACTTATTTATTAATATTTAGTTAGAAAATAGAATTAATTGATAAACAAAAACCACAATGCACTTAATAATATATATTAGTAACTATTACGCCGGTCGATGAACAAAACACCTAGTATTTTATAAATATATACACGAGGGTATAGATTATATGGTTGGACCATCGAAGTTCTTATAAATATAATGGACCTTATATCATACACAAAAAATCGTTTAGATTTCTCTCGTTGGTATGATTGGTTGGACTGTAATTGTGTTAATTTAGTTGTAAAATTTATGTTGTAGGTAAAATAGTTATAACTGTAATTTTATTATTGTAGATTGTTTTGCAGAGATTTTTACTGTAATAAAGTTTGTTGTAAATTAGTCGTAGATATTTTATTAAAATATGTAAAAATATATATATATATATATATAACATAACTATTTTTCAATTAATAAATTATATTAATAAATAAATCATACATTATCAAAATTTACTATAATTAATGTAATTAATAAATAACATTTCTAATATTTTTAAAAATTCAATAATATAAAAATATTCAAAACTATATAAAATTTATTAAAATTATTGTAAGAAAGAATATTTAAATAGTAATAAATTTTATCTTTGATTATCTAATTTTATTTGATATTATAGATATTTTTTCAATTTTATAGAATCTATAGTCTAAATAAAAAAAATGTAAGTTTTTAATCTAAAATGCATAATGAAAATTTCCTTGGTTTTGTTGTAGCTTTCATAAAGCTAAATCATGATCGGTAAAATCTACAGAAATTGACGTTGACTTTAAATTTTAAAACTTAAGCTAAATCATGATTGGTAAAGTTTATTAATTAAAAAAATTAAAATAGATAAAGGCCAACCAATCACCGCAACCAATCACTCACACTTATGTCTCAGAAAAAAATAAACATCAAAGAAGTTTCCAAATGTAACCAACACAAATACCATTCACGATTTAGTTTCAAGCTGCCAAATCTTCACCATCCCATCATCACTGGCCGAGGCAAGCAACCTGTTCTCCTTCTGTTTCAGAAAACAACAGCAAGCTCAGAATCATAGATTATATGCAACAACTGCAAGCAACAACGCCATCATCTCTCTCTAATCAAATAACAAATCTTCGGTATTATGTTATAGCTTTTAAGCCACGTTTATACGATGCCATTTAGACCTTCATTATTGGTACCATATATCAAAGTTGTATCCATCTGTGTCTATTACTTCATAAGAAACATAGAACTTACACTGGGTGACCATTGGACAGAGTTTATATCCATTTCATGTGCTTTTTCTTTCTTGAGTAAAAGATTATATGAAGGTCCATTAACCTGGTTACACAAGCAAACAGCTTAAAGTTAAAAGTAGAAGAGAAAATGTCTGATTGCATAGTGGAAAATCACTGGCTAAACAAGAATAATAGAGCCTGCGACTTGCAATGTGTTTCTTGTAATGTGCTACGAATGTAGCAAAACTGGACTAAACGCCACAATTTTGAAGCAAAACAAAAGATGAAATTTTCTTACAGAGTCATGTTTGCTGTCCACAAACAACCTTATGGCATCATCACCAGCTCCACTGGCAATAATGTCATCGCTGTCAAGTTGTAAGAAAGAAACCGATGTGCAAACAGAAGTTAACAGAAAATCCACAAGATATAGTGTAAACTTCGGGGACTTTAAACTAAAAAGTTGAAGTAAATTACTAAGAGCTTAAAAAGATTAACATCATGTTTTTAATGAAACTAAGCCAAGTTTCAATACCTTGACCAGTGAGTTGAGAATATGGTACGGTCATGATAACCAGAAAGTGTACAAAGATGAGTCCTGCAAAGCCGGAGCAGGTAGACATTATATTAGCGGAAGTTGGGCAAAGCAATTATTCAAGAAGGTACAGAATTGTGTAGGGTGCATATAATGCAAAGCTCTTAAACTACAATAATAAGAACAAAGTCCATTATATGTTTTGACCAAACAAAAAAAAGTCAATTATATGTAAACCATTATATTCTCACCAAGGAGCATATCCTTCACCAGAGTGCATCATGGAAATATCTGCCATCCATATCTTCAAGGTTAGATCATCACTGCAAGTACACATTCAAGTAAGATTGATATTGTCAAGACAGTAAACCAGAGACAGATTACTTTTGGAACGGCCATCATATACAAAGGGAGTAGATTCACCAACCTACAAGTGACCATCTTGTCCCCTGTAGCGTTAAACGAGATGGCCCAAACAGTAGAGGAGTGACCACTGTGAGACCCAAAAGCATTAATTAATCTTCTAGTACAAAACGTAAAGAGTTTTCTATTAAGGGTGAAAAAAACGGACGGCATATCAAAGAAACAGGCAAGTAGGGTTATACTTGCTAGATTCATCTAAGGTCTGGACACATTGATAATCACCATCGTCATCTTCAGACCACCAAACCTGCGAGTAGCAACTAAGTTATAAATTTTCTTAATTTGTACAACTTTCAGGTGCTGCGTCACTAAACCAAATCAAAGTATTCTCATTACCTTGATGGTATTATCATAACTGCAAGAAAATAAAACATCCATGGTAGGATGCCACTGAACCATCTTCACATCTTGTGTATGCCCATTTAAAACTGAAGCGCAATCATATTCATTCCCTCCTAGAACTTCCCAAATCCACACAGATTTGTCTCTACTACATGTTGCAAGGTATGAACCAGATGCATTCCATGATACACTCTTGACTTCGTTTTCATGTCCCTGCACATATTTACTCTAATAAGATTTTACTAAACAAAAAATATGAGGCAATACAAGAAAATCACTGAGCATAGAGAATATTAAATAATGAAGTGGCCACTCAATACCCATGAAATTAGGAACTCGGGGGGATGCATATAATGGAAAAAAACAATGACAATTCCAGGATGGGGCTAAGGAAGTACCTCCAATGTGGAAATACACTCAAATTCATCACCCAAATCTTCCCAAATACCAGTGGTACCATCAAAACTTGCAGAGGCCAATAACTTCCCTGAAGGTGACCAAGAACACGACCTCACAGTTCTTGTGTGCGTTTCTTCTAAAACTGTCTGAACAATCACAACACACAAGTCTCACATAACCAATAAAGCTTCGGCCTTAAGGGAGCTAGAATCACAGGAAGTAACGCAACAAGGTCAAGTTAAGCCCTTCAGAGAATCAATAAATTCACGATCCTTAAGGTGAAATACTATTTAAACAAGTAGAGATCGAGAGAGACCTTGCAGGTCCAGGAGCGAGAGAGAGAGCTCTGTTCCCAGATTCTTACGGTGTTGTCACCACTGCAAGAAGCAAGAATCGGACTTGGAGAAGAAGAGACAGGGTTCCAGGCAACGTTCCAAACTCGGTCGTTGTGGCCTTCGAGTTTCTGAACCTCGAGTAACTCCAAGTTTTTCTCCATCAAATCCATCTACTACCTTCGTCTCTCTCCTCTGAATCGGACTATGAGTAGCAGATCGAGAAAATCGATGAACAAGGTTGGAAGGGATATAAGAGGCCGTGACCGGAAGCCCTATAACCGGACAAAGGTGATGTGGAACTATAAGTGATTCAGTTTGGTTCATATTGGTTTAATACCGGTTTCGTCTCTGATTTGACAGCACACCGGCCCGGTTTCGTTATCCGTTAATTGTGGGCTTTGAATTTTTTTATTCTTGGTCAAGCTCGCTTGAGCTTTTTTTTACTCATAAACGACTTATCATTAGCCAATTTGGGAGGAACATGATTTACACCACGACGGTTTTAACCACATTTACATACTGAGACCTCTAATATCACCTAAAGCCACCAGATGGGCTTTACGCTACCTGAAATTGGACTCATATGTAATTCAACCCGGTGAGGACACCACTCTACTTACGACACAAATAAAGCTGCCTCTTAGACCCCGAAATTAGACCTCGAAATACAGAGATATTAATCAAAACAGAATCCAAAGAGACACAACTAGTTACAAATTGAGTACCAACAACTGGTCGCCTAAAATATGAGTTCAGCCCGTGTACCATTGTTCACCACCAGCCGGTGCATTCCTAGTTGCTTCCCCCGTCTTCCGGTGATCGCCATCCTGATTCTAAGCCAAAACTGAACACTCTGTCCGGAATGAAAAGCGGACCTTGACTACAGCTCAGAGGCAGGAACACTGGTTCACAGCTTCGAGAGGTGCGTTGTTCGTACCACTGGACACACCAGTGCTGGGAAGTACTAAACTCCGCCGCGCTTCACCACCAAAGCCCTCTTCTCCGGTTGACAACTCCATCAATGAGAAGCTTCGCCACGCGTCGCCTCCGGAAACCGAAGGTCAAGTCTCTATTCACCATATATTCGCACCAATCCTTCACCCTTCTCACCGCCTCAGGGGGAGGTAGATCCATGATGGAGGAGACGTCTACTCCGTCCACGCGCCGCCGTCGCCGTGAAAATTCTGACACAGATCTCGAAAATGGAAAATCAGATCTGATCAAAAACCTTTGATCCTAAAATCCGACCCTCACCACCATCGTCCGCCATGAGTCTCGCTGTTTCTCCATAGAAAGCCAAGATCTGTCTCCATTGACCAAGAGGCACTCCGGAGAAGATCTCAACCAATACAGAAATCCGAGCATCTCGACTTAGGTAAGAGATGGGGTGGAAGAGAGCAAAAAGAAAATCGAGAGAGAAGGAAAGGGAGAGCGCCTCCGGCGCACCGAGGAGCGGCGGCCGGAGCTAGGGTTTTCGTCACTGTTCTTCGCTAAAGAGAAGGGAGAGCCTTTTTAGAGAGAGAGAGATTTTTTTTGAGGAAAGTTCGATTTTTTGCTCACTTGAGTTTTTAGGTTTACATTATTTCAAATAAAAAATGTTAACTAAATATATTAAATCGATTTTAACTCAGTTCTCCCAGTTTACAGGTTTCAATTGTAAACATATAATCTGATTAAGACCCAAAAAATCTTTTAATTTTGATTTTAATTGGATAGTTTTATATAAAATACTCTAGATATATAAAAAAAAAGAGAAAATGGAGAGACACTCAAAATTTTTTAAAAGAAAACTATATATATTATCAAAAGTTAACATTGTAAAATGTCATATTTAACATATTTCAACCCAAAACTTGAACTTACCCAAAATTCCAATTTGAATTAAAGATACAAACAACATCATATACAAGAAGAACAAATAACACAACTAAAAACACCCATTTGTTGAAACTACAAAGTTCAAATAATCTAGTATCTTTAATTTCATAACAAACAAACTATTACAAAAATTCCTTAGAAAGGTGGTTAAAGTGAAAAAATGATAATTAGGGGTTTCGCACGATTTTTGTACATGTAAGGAATTATGGTGGATCAACGATCAGTGTTTCAGACAAAGTTAATGTCGGTCAGGCCGAAAGGAAACCCTATGATAGTTACAGATTATAGTTGAAAGGGAATGCTCATACGGTTTCATTGGTTGATGCAATGAAAAATAGGTTGATGCTTTCAAATCAAGTTTTTCAGGTAAAGAATGGATCATAAACAACTATAGTTCCAGAGTTGGTTTTAGCGGATGTAATTCTATTGGAAGATTTTTTTGTGGGTGGTTTCTATCAGCAACACCATATGTCGCTAAAAGACATGTTAATGTAAACAGATCTGGCGAGTTAAAGACAAATAAATAATAACAGAAGTGTTTGAAGTGGATGATAAGACAGTACAACTAATAATAAATGATGCACTAACAAGATTTAGAGTTTTAAAAGAGATATGTGGAATACAAATGCTCTCTAATTGTTGTAAAACAATAGTCTACGTGCAAGTTGAAACTCATAAAACTAAATTTGTTAAATAGTTTTAGGGGAACCAAAATTTCAGGAAGATTCCCATAAATAAGAAATATCGTTAAGATTTATTTTTTTGCTTGTTAAAGAAAAAAAAACATTTTGTACAAGTGATCAAACTGCTTTTATAAAGTTTTTCTAAATTTTCTAAAAAAAAATAAAGCCAAGTACTATGTTGTAGTTGTTGTTAGGCTATGACTTGTTCATGACTTATTCTTTTTCTCAATGTTTCCTCTTCTTTTATAGTTGCGTACGTTGGTTCCTTTCGAATTTTCCAATACTTGCGGATATTTGATTCTATCATCTTTTCCTTTTTTTCTTTCAATTTTCCATCTCCTTGCTGATTTTTCTTTTTGTAGTTATCTTCTTGAAACCGTAAAACTTTATTGTCTATGTGTGCACAATGCAAAAACGTGAAACAACAGGATGCAAAAATTATATCAAAACATCTTTTCTCATATTGATTTAAGGGAAATTTCTATGTTTGGACTAGCTTTGGAGAATTTTTTATGACGTTGGTGAAAGTTTAGGAGAAATCATTTGACGGCTGCAGATGAAATGTGAAAGGATCCTACTAGGAATTCTCTAGATGATGGTTACAATTAAATTCAAGAAGCACATGCTTACATGGAAGAAGACATAGCACCACTTAACATGTCGGAACCGATACAAAAGAAGAAAGTGATGAGCGATATCATGATAGTGTTTTTCAAACATTTGAAGTGGCTACTCAGCCGCATTACGATGGGTGTGAAGAAATAATTACTCAGTTGTATATTACATCGCATGTGATGAAAGTCAAGACATATTATAATTTGGCAAATGAATGTGTAGATGCGATGTCTAAACATTTAAAAAGTGCTTATGTGGCCTAATAAAGCTTCAATATCACATTATGAGACGAAGAAGCTGACATGGGTGCTTAGGTTACCCGTACGTTAGATTGATATTTGTGAGGCTAATTGTATTCTATTTTGGAAGGAAAAAGATCTCAAGTTGGTGTGTTGTCGTTTTTTTGGTAAAGACTGATACCACACGACTAATGCCAAGGGAAAAAAATATACCAAAAAGAGTGGTTTACAAGCCGATTACATATCGTCTAAAGAGGTTATATCAACTCGAGGAAAAAGCTTCCAATATACAGTGACATAATGAACATGTGTCTCCAGAAGGTGAGATCCATCACCTGTCTCATGTCGAAGCGTGGAAGCAATTTAATTTGCTATATCCTGCTTTTGTTGTTGAAAGTCGTAATATTTATCTATGATTATCCACAGTTGGATTTAATTCGATTGGTATGAGTGGTGAAGCGCACTCTGTTTGGCATATGCATGAAAAAGGAGTATTTTTTCTTTTGATACTAGTATTGGACCAAACTATAAGCTCAAGAAATTAGAGATTGATAGGTTGCTGCAGTGGTGGAGCTTTGGTTTGTGTACATGTGTTACACATGGAGAATGATGTGTGACATACGCTTTAGAAGAATTAATAGAAAACTTCAAGATATGATGATGTGGAATATTTCCATATGTTTGGTTGACGAAATAAACATAAAGGAATATTATTAGATCACGTATTGAAAAAATTTCTGATGCTAAAATATATGAAATAATATATTCAATAATAGAAAAGGTTATTTTATATATCTTGGTTTTAACCTAAGTTTAGGGTTAGAGATTTTGACGTTGTAATTCTCAGAGAACAACACAAAGTTTTGGGGTTTCATAGCTGAGTGAATTAAGAGACTTAATCAAGAGTATTGAGTCAAGAAAGGCGAATAGATTAGGAATCGATCTGTGTCGAGTCGTGTAGTTCAGATGAAGCAAGTCTGTAAGAGATAGTATAAAGGATTTCTAATAAAAGAAATACATGTTCTTGGAATTATTTTACGCTTTTGTTTTTGCTGAATCTCGACTCTACAATTGGTATCAAATTAGGACACCTAAACGAAGGAGGGTTCTCCGAATACATGTGAGATCCTTAAAAGAGAATATGGCGATTTTGGCACATAATATATTGTTGCTGAATGATGTGAATTTGGTTTTGGAAAGTTAGAATAAAAACAACCTTATGTGGTATTGATGAAGATGTGTGGATTGTTGTTAAATAAGGATGAGAAGAACCATGTGTGATGCTAGACGATGGCTTGAAGACACCTAAACCGAAGACAAAGTGGACTGCAGTAGAGAAAAAGCTTTCAAAGTTTAATGCGAAAACATTAGATACCATTTCCAGGTCTGTAGATGGAAAAAAATTTGAGCTTATACAGGGATATGTGAATCAGCTAAGAAGGTTTGGGATATACTACAAAACGCTTTTGAGGGTACTGCAAATGTTAGGAGGACAAGATTGGACTTGATTGCATCATAGTTTGAAGACATAATGATGAGCAGTGATGATAAGATAGGATGCTTCAGTGCCACCATGGCCAATGAAGCACAAGTTTCAGGTAAAAAATACAAAGATGCAAAACTGGTTAACAAACTTGCGATGTTTGCCTACTAAGTTTGCAGCACATAAATCTGCAATAAATTTGACGATGAACAATGATGAACTCGCATAGGCGGTAGGGATGTTAAAGGCTGAAGAGATAGAATTAGAATCTAACTTGTCAAAGCATGTTCAAGAATCTAGAATTACAGTTGACGAAGACATTCAGAAAGCTCAAAGCTTTGAAGAATATATTCACTTTCTTATTTAGAAACTTAAAGAAAAAATGGATCTTTTGTATAAGATGTCTAACAACAGATTGTCTACAAAAGAAGAAAGACATAAAAGTATTGAAGCGGTGTGTTGTAGTTGTCATGGTATTGGACATGTCAAATCAGATTGTCCATCATTCAAGAGAAGATAAATCAAGTGTAATGGATGTAATGGTTATGGACACATTAAAGCAGTGTGAAAACAAAAAAGATGAAGAGAAGTTTTAGTAATAAAAATTCAGAAATAGATGAAGACGTTCTTAATGTGGTAGCTCTTCAAGGAGTTATGGGGACTAAGAAAGACATCACCAAAGGTGAATTTCGTGTGTTGATGTCACTCAAATTACCCTAAGGAGTGAATTACTCTCTCAAATAAGAGGCTCAGTTGTAGTACCTAGGGATCGAATCCACAGGAAGCTAGAGAACACAAAAGATCTAATGATTAAGTTAGATCGATTATGATTAAACTTAAATAGCAGGTTTTGAGAAAGGTAGTTGCTCGGTTGGTTTGATTGAGGCTTTGACAATTAATAGAAAATAGCTAGACTTAGGGATTCTATTCAGGTAATCAGGATTATAATTCAATAGATGCCTAAAAGTTGTTTCCATGATATTATAGAGCTCAACTTATAAGAACAAATCGATCAGCTTTCGCTTGTTTAGACTCGTCTATTGACTAGATCTAATGATCTCACCAATCGGCTTGATCAATTAGAAAGTGTCGATCGATGATTCTAGAGGAATATCGATCGATACACCTTTTACACCGCCGATCGATTATTCTATAGGAATATCGATCGACGCGCTCCAGCAAGCTCTGCGCATGGGTTGAATAAATGCTCACTAAGAGTTCCTAGATCAGCTTCCGCCTTTTGTCTAGCAATCCTAGTTCAATTAGGATAGATTCAGGATGAGACCAAGCAATAACTTGTACCCTAGGTCAAGGTTCTAGTTGGCTATTCTAAAACACAAGCATTAAGAGCATCTTAATAATGAATATTACAACTTAGCAATCTATAGTTGGGGCTAATCCCTCGTAACATATTTGAACCCTAAACCTAATAATGGAACTACTCAGACATAGCTAAGCAATTCATAGCAACAAGGTGTAAAGAAAACTGCATAAATAGATAGATAGATAATAATGTAGTTCCAATCACAAATCTCTTTGGATCTTCTCCCCAACTCGAAAAATCCCTAAAAACCTTTTGCTGTGTAAAACAAGAGAATATAAAAGCATACTTTGCCTTAAACACTTTGGCAAACTATATATATTAGGTTAAAAACTCGTCAGAGGCAATCTTGTAATTTGGTGAAGTCTTAGGCTTTAAGTCGGCTGGAACCAATTTGGCTTCTGCGCGCTTTGCCGTCGATCGATGTCACATGATGTGCATCGATCGATTATTGATTCTAATCGTAGACCACTTCGCTATCGAACAATGGCACAGAGTGTGCATCGATCGATTATTGACCTGAATGTCGACCTCCGGTCTGGTTCGATGGTCAGCTCGGGTGAAATCTCTTTGATGCTCTAAAATACTCCAAAATCATCACTTTATTGCAAAACACTCATGAACCTGAAAACATACTAAATAGACTTCAAAACATAATAATTATATCTTAAAACACTTATATACCATGGGTGAAAATTGGTCAATTAATCCATGGTATATCATAGTTGATAGGTGATCCACTTTAGTATCTCTAGTACATTCTACAGTCAATAAATTTAAGAATGGTGCTAGAGAATGGTTAGATACTAAGTAAAGATCGAAAAAGTTCATTATCCCCTTCTTGACTCAATATAAACTTTTGAAAACATTTAGTAAGACTTAAAAAGTAAAGCAATGTTAGTAAAACTTCCCCTCAGACTTAAATTATACACTGGCCTCAGTGTATATCCAATCGGAGTTAAGGGAATAACATAAATCATAAGTACTAAATTGAACAAGTTAGAACAATATACATGACCAAAGTCCGTGTCGATCGATGGCATGAAGTGTCCGTAGATCCTTGTTTCTGTTGCAGTGTCGATCGATGTCGACCTGGTTTTATTGGTCGATTTCCTCAGCAATTGTCTACTCTGATCTTTTTTTTTTACCTGCAATAAAGGTGTAAAACAAAAATTAGTAACTATAAAGAGTAAACTAAGTTCAAATTACCTAATAGTGGATTGCCTTCCACTCAGTGTTTTTTTATAGTCATTTAGCTTGACTTTGGAGGTATTTGTGCTACTAAGGATGAAAGTGACTACTTGTTGGAAAACAAGTGTCTACTTCTTCTCTTCTCTTCTGGAACCATGTAGCCATGAAGCTTAGTATAGCTTCTTCTCCTCTGGTCCACTGATTCTTCAATATCTCCTTAGAAACTTCCAATGCTGTCCAGATGTGTTACAAGTCTGGCATATGTGTAGCTTGATACGTCCTTCAACTCTTGGTTGAAATCATCTCTAATGAGTTCTAGAGAAATATCAATGCCATCAAGCTTATCATGTATTACTTGCTCTGTAACCAGTTTTCCTTGGACTGATGCGGACTCAGCGTCGGTCGATGGTGTGGACTGACTGTCGATCGATTTTTGTTGAGATGCTACAATCGCAGTCTGTTTCTGATTCATCTCCTCAATCTTAGCTGAATATAACTGTAAGCTGTTCTTCAAGTGATGCAAACCTAGCGTCGATCGATGCTTGAATGCTACTGTCGATCGATGTTGATGTTCCTGCTCCGATTGCATGTTGTTCCTGAATCGTGGCTATGGTTTTCTTCATCACATCTGTGCGTGTAGTCAACCAGCCTATACTATTGCTGAATGGATAGTAGACATAATCGAGCCCTTTAGTGAAGTAGTCTTTTGATGTCCCCTAACTATGTAGATACCATGTACTATCTCATCAATCTATGCTCTGGTGCAAATGTTCGATGGTGAATGCTTGTCGTCGATCGATGGTTGGGTGTTGTCGTCGATCGATGCTGGCTTTGTTGCTTATGCCTCATGCTATGTCTACATCGTGGCTAAATCTTTCTTCATCTCTTCCATGCATGTACTCAACCAATTGATGCTGCCATTCAGTGGGTAGTAGACACCATCAAGCTTCATCTTAAAATCATCTTCTGTTCTTCCTTGAGCTCCACAGATTCCATATATCATCTCATTAACCTCACCTTTGGTGTAGATCTCTGGCACTAAACTGGTCTGTGTGAATGAATGGGCATGTTCTTGAATACATATGTAAGAGCGCTCATCAACTGAAGCTCTTCTCAGCAGATTTTTGATGTCATCTTTTGATACATTGATGATGTTGCCATCTACTTCTCGTGCATATCCATGCTCATCTCTGTAGCCGTCATACTCATCTTTCTGTTCCCAGTGGATTCTTCATATGCCATGACGGTTGTAGGCTCTCCTTCCAAACTTGGGATACCTGTTGATCGATGTTGGCCTTATCTTGTCGATCTACGGTCGAGTATGTGGTCGACGTTGGGACTCGAAACGATCATCTACTTTGCCAGCTATGTCAAAGAATTCGTTTGTAACCCTATGCTGGTATTCTGTAGTGTTGCGTTGTTGCATGAAGAGGTTGTCTGGTCCGTTGGCCATCTGAAGGATGTCTGCAATGTCTTCTCTGGATGCTTGTAGAAATGGTGAAACCTTCATGCAATTTATCTGCACCTATCACATGTGGTGCACCTTCGACTGCATAACTCTCTTTATAGCGATCATCTGCCCAACTGCCAATTGAGTAGTTTCCTTCTTGTGCATGATCGATCATGGTGTCGATCGATAAGTTTGTTGATGTCAAATTAATGCTCTTGCACTTTCTGCCAGGTGATGAGTGTCGATCGATGTTGAGATGTCTCTGTCGATCAAAGCTGCATGCCAGCCAACTCGCCATTTTGGCGAGTTGGACCGAGAAGCATGTCCAACTCGCCAAAATGGCGAGTTGGACCAAGCACAATGGTTTTCGTGCAGAACTGCACAGACGCGTCAGATATTTAGATATGGATGGAGACCTTTCCATGGTACGATTGAGCTCATCTGTTGATAAAAGATAGAGCTTTGAGTTAGCTTTCCAATGCCACCGGTTTAGAGACAATCCAACGGTTAGATCAGAAGTTATGCCCGTTTTATTGAAGAGTGGTCGGTCTGCCTCGCGAGAAGAAGCTGTCGGGAAGTCCAAGCAATGGCCTGCTCGCCATTTTGGCGAGTAGGACCAGTCCTGCTCGCCATAATGGCGAGCAGGATCATGCACACACGTCCTGCTCGCCAAAATGGCGAGCAGGATCATGCATGCACGTCTTGCTCGCCAAAATGGCGAGTAGGACCAGTCCTGCTCGCCAAAATGGCGAGTAGGATCAAGCACCTTGTCCGACTCCCCCATTCGGAGAGTTTGACCAAATCTTATGCCTTCCACTGAACCTCGACGGGTCAATCCCTCGTTCCGTCTCGATCGTAGTTACTATTGAAGCCTTACAATAAGAGCCGAGAAGATTTGTATTCCCGAAAGGAGTCCATTGTTATCATGTAAATGACGAAGGTTCACTTAACACCACAATCTACTAAACTATACGAGAAGTATGGGCTTCCTCGTCGAATTGACGTCGCATCAAGAAGCGCTTTTTCGAAGAGATCGTAAAAATGCTTAAGTTAGGAAACGGCCCGAAGAGGCCTAGGACACAGCCCAAAACCCACTTACGATTTCATTCGAGATCAAACCGCAATGCTATGACGGTCTATCTTACTTGTAGAAGGAGGAAAATCTCACGAAATTGAAAGATAAATGTCAAGTTTCCAAGATAATGACGAAGATCGAGAAGAAAAAGGAATATTTACATAAAACGATAAACTCGACCTAGGGCCAAAAAAGGAAGCGGGGAACCGACCTAGAAGGCATATATAAGGGGAGCTAAAGCTAAAGATAAAAAGGACTTTTTTAGACTCTATAACTCTGCACTTAGAAATCCTATGTATTATTCTCGACATGCATGTTTCTATGACTTGCGCTCATACTAGACGAACTCGCCCAGGCAGTTTGATCTCTTGTTCAATTCTTTCTAACTGAATTACGTTCGGCTTGATCCTCGAAAGGGCTACGTAGGCAGCCTTTCATAAGGTCCAGTCCAAAATCTTCAAAACCTTTTCTGTATCTTTTTCGTCTTTGTTATCGAGCTGCGTCTCAACTAGGTCTAGGGTTTCAGATGGCTTGAACTGGCCGAAAGCTCTTGCGGCCATAGTTTTCATAACCTTTTGTAACAATCGCAACGCTCTCTACTTTTTCTATAAATTTGTTTTATTATCTCTTCGTATTTTTGCATATGTTTGGTCACTTGTCGTTGGCTCTCACAGAGAATCCGGGACCTCAGGGAAAGTTAGGGTTTCTTGACTTTCCTTAATTTACGAAAATCGACGGTGTGAATTTTGGTTCCCACATCTATCTTCTTCTGCAAGAAGACCATGATACTATGTAGCTCGTTCCTCCTTGTAATCCTCATCATACTCCTCATCTCTAATCTCAGGCATTGCAGTGTCCATTACAAAAGTTGGGTTATATCGATCGCTTTCCCAGCTGTCAATCGAAAAATTCCCATATGGGTAGTCGTTTTCCCAATGTGCAGAGTTACTGTCGATCGATTCTTCCTTATTAATGTCGATCGACGGCTGATTGATGGTACTGTCTATCGATGTTGGAGTGTGTGTGTCGTTCGATATGGAATACTGTGTCTCGTACTCAACTTATGAATCACATTCAACTCCACAATAGCATGCTGCTTGTGGGAACCGAAATTCACACCGTCGATTTTAATGAATAAAAACGGAGGAAAGCCAAGTTAACCCGACTTTCCCTGAAGGTCCGGATTCTCTGCGACAGCCAACGACAAGTGACCGAATAAATGCGGAAAAGGTTTTGTTAAGATTTGCGACTGGACCTTAAGAAAGGCTGCCTACGTACCCCTTTTGAGGATCAAGTCGGACGTAGTTCAGTTTAGAAAGAATTGAACAAGAGATCGAACCGTCTGGCGGGTTAAATCAGTATGGCGTTGTCATAGAAACAGGCATGTCGAAGATAGCGCCTAGGGTTTCTGTATGCGGAGCTCTGAAGTAAAGAATTGTCCGATCCTTTCGAGGAGCGGAGATTTGCGGCGAGGCGACCAGGCGTTCTAAGGCCTGCCTTGCTAGTCTAACCCTAAATTCTAAGTTCTATCAGCTAGGGAGCTCTCTAGGTCTCCAATCTAGAATTTTGGATCCCTTCTCCTCTGCTCTTGCTCTCCTTATATACACACTCCTAGGTCGGTTTGCCTTAGGATGATGGACCTCGCCTTTGGGCCCAAGTTTATCTCTTCAGGAAGTATTCCATTTTCGTCGATCATTGTAATTATCCTCGAGTTTTCCCCTATTTTTCGGTGACTTGATGTTTATCCGATGTTCGAAATCGGATAAACCGTCATAACTGATTGGGCCTGAATTCTTAAAATCGTAAGTAAGTCCGTGGACTTGTCTTAAATCGTTGAACGTTTTATACGATTTCTCGGAAAGACTATCTTTCTCGTAAAATAAACCGCATAGCCTAAAGGATCGATGTTCGAGTTAATCGATCTTGTTTTATGCGATATTCTCTGAGAAATCAATCCTTCTATTTTTGTCGTAAAACATCGAGGATGATTCCAATCGAGTCGAATCGAAGATGTTTGTTCCATAGCCGTGATCGTATCAAACTCTCGAGGATTGATCCAAGCAGGCCAAGATGGGATCAGACCGAGTATGATGGGACGAGACCAGGGCGAGGGCCGTCGACCCGGCGTCGGGGCTTGCGCCGGGGAGCTTCTTGGGGCAGCGTGCCGCGGCAGGCGAGTGCCGCCCGGCGCAGTCAGCGTGGCGATGCGCCGGCGCCAGGCGAGTGCCGCCCGATGGGTTTTCCGTTGCCGATTTTTCCCCGTTAGTCGTTCGTGCGGGAAATCTTTGACTTGAAGGATCTTTAGCCGTAGATTTCGAGATAACCGTTTTCGACCTCACCGAGTGTATATTCTAATTTGAGAAAATCTCGTATAACTTCTTTTCAAATTATCCGAGACTTTTTGTTTTAGAAATACTTTCCAGAGACTTTCAGTCATTGATTCCGTCGTGACCGATTTTGACACCAACAGTTAGCCCCCCAGCTCGTTAGAACCTTCGTGATGTTATTGCGGCGATAAGACATGTCAGGTAAGATAGGCGGAATTAATGGTTGAAAGGCTCCGTTGAAAGTGGTAAGATTGGGGCTGCGCTTCGAAGGCTGCCTACGTACCCTTGTTGTAGGGATCAAGCCTTCCGTAGTTCGTTTTGGAGTTTAAGACCCTTGTGATCTGTTTTCCAGCGAGACTTATATGGTCTGGTTATGTGTCATGAGAGACTTTCGAGCATGATGCTGTTGATGTATTTGTTTTGGTCAGGCGTTGTGAGGCCATTATGTGTTTTAATTTTTATGAACTTCAGTTTTGAGTATGAGAAAGAGGGTGTGAGTTGTCGTCTCATTCCTAGTTCCCTGATGATCACCGTACCCATTGTTTGCATAAAGCGAGACTTTCCCCGGTTTACCAATTCTGCGAAAAGTTAGGTGAAACGAATAGGCTTAAGTGAAGAGACAAATTTTGGATCTCGTATACCATACTATATCTGTGAGATGTCAAGATCCAGCGTGGCTGGGTTTAGGGCAAGACCTAGGTTTACTCTCGGACTTAGGCTTTGCGATGACAAATCGGCTTTCGTTTTGCCTGTTTGCGATTTTAACCTGACTCGTACCGTTTAAAATCCAGCGAATTGTTATCGGCTTATATGATTTGTCTGCGTGAGTCGAGCTACTTCCTTCTGAAGAGCTAAACCAAAATTTGGATTTCTTGTATAGCTATGTTTATCCTTGTCGGATGCAAGAGAGCCTACCCCTTGAAGGGCGGCTATTTGTCTGTTTAGGACGTTAGAGTTCGTTTGTTGTGATCAGCAACAACGACATGATGCCAGTTTAGAGGCATGTTACCGTTTAGAGGTGTGTTTGTATGTTTTGAGAAAAGAATGTCCTTCGGCGTTAGCGACGTCTCGCAGTGCTGAAGGTCGAGTTTCCCTTGTGCCGCATTTCGTGGTTGAAATGTTCGCGGGCTTTGGAGATGTTTTGCGAATGTTCGCAGCCAAAACTGTTGTTTGGTTTGGGCCAGGACCAAGAGGTCGCGTAAGTTCGACCGGAGAAGCGTCTACATTCACAGTGCCGTGAAGTGTTGGCCTTCGGGATTTGTTTGTATATATTAAGGATGACTCATTATAACCCTTGGAGCCTTGTCATGAGTGTTTCTTTTCATGCCGTGTTTACGGGGTGTATAGAACTTAATCGGTTGACAATGAGTTTAAATCTTCCGTTAACCATATGGTTGTTAGGACTGAGTTTTGGTATGAAGAGTTTATCGTTATGATTTCGATTCTGGGTTATCGCGAAAAATTGCTTGCGTAATAGTCACTTGGCATTCTATGAACAAATCGTGGATTGTTGTTTTAGCCGTTAAGTGATTGGGCGGTGCTCGCTCAGTAGCTTTGGATTGGCATGGAGGCTAGATTCAGCCGTATCGCCAAGGAAGTGGTTAGTAAACGATCAGACCATGACCCTTATTAAGGTCATGTTAGTTCTGATTGTCCTTAATGGGGATGCGAATTCAGGTCCGGGCTTTACGGAAGGCGTAGTTGGCGAGGGCCAAATAGCGTTGCGAGATAGACATGCCAAGCATAGCGGAGTTTTCTGAGTTATGGCTGATGGCTTTTAGAAGCGATCTTCCACTTTAGGTCTTAGTTATCGATGAATGGCTCATTATAAATTCTTTTTGTTGCATGAAAATCGTTTCATTTTATCCGGAAAAGTTTAAGGGATCGGCCTTGGGACATATGCGGGTTCGCTGCGTGATTATTTCCTGCTCGGACGTAACGGGAGTGGCAGGAGCCAGAAACCTTGTGGAGCAAAAACTGTCTATGACAGTTACTCGTTGGACCCATTATGTTTATTTTACAAAAGTTGCTTTGTATGAATTGACTAGACCATACAGAGGATTTTTCGTAAAAGTGATGTAAGAGGGTTTTCGCAAAGGTAACGGAGAGTGTTTCTCACAAATTACTTGCGATTAGCGACCACGGATTATGTTTTCCTCATTCACTTTTGCGTACTGCGAAATCGTTTTGCATGAGACCGATCATGTTTTTCCATAGGCTGTTTTGTTTTAAAATGTTCTTGTTATCAAAGTAATGGATGACCGGTTTCATGGAGATAGAAAATCGCAGATTGTTAAAGTAGCGATGTTTCCGCGGATTACGGGAGATGTTTCGCTATGATTTCGACCTTTGACGAAAGCTGCTTGAACTACTCATGGAGTTTTACCGAAGGTTATTTCGTTATTTTCGTAGTTCACCGTCGTGCTATTAGTCTGGCGTTGGTACCGTTTCTAGTCGTGAGTTTGCGACGAGAGCGGCGTAGAGTTTTCAAGACTATGTTTGTAGCGGTTGGGCTATGCGCTAGCGTCTTTAGGCGAATCTTATTGCTGCAAGAGTTTGCTTTGTCAAAGCGTTGTCTTGATGCTGAAGCAAAAGTTTTGAAGATGAGATTATTCGGGTATAGTATCGTACCTACTTTCCTTTTCTTTTCTAAAGAAAGCGGGTTAGGCGTTCTTCGAAGGCTTGTCGTTTTTCTTTTTAGGAAGCGGGATTAGTATGCTTTTGCGATCGTGTCTCGGTTTTGAGACTTGATCGGTTTGCATGTTCTGCCTTAGTCTCATCGATCGTTCAAGGCTGCCTCTTGCCCGTTCCTCTTTGTTTCGTGACTTTTAGCGATTCATCGTCAAAGGAGTTTAAAAGTTTGATACGAGCGAGAATCGGTTTTGATGAAATTCTGGCGAGAATATCGGGCGAAGAGATATGAGAAGTTCCTGTTCTCGTTTCTTCGTACTGCTGGTCAAATTGACAATGTGTCCGAAGGAACATTACAGAATCGTTGAAACAAAGGGGGGAGAAGTAGGCGATAACTCGAAGAAGGCTAAGGTGGGTGCTTTAGACAAATGGAGACATTGGGCAAGACGCCACTCGGTGAGGCTCTTAGCTCGTCAGGCTATGGCGAACTGGTTAGGTCCTTATCGTTTCATATGATCTTGTATGACTTTACGAATGGTGTTTTGTAAAATATTCCCGAGCTTGATTTTAAAATATGAACTTTGTTAAACAATCGAGAAGTCTTTGCGGAAGAATCGTCTTGTTTCTCGAACAATCCGAACATGGGTTTAAGGGACCAAGATGTTGTCGTTTCCGAGATCACGAGCGACTGCGGATGGGCAGGACCCTTGCCGCCCGGCCAGACGGAAACGGCAGGCCTTCGCGGCCCGGCGGAGGGCGAGCCTGCCGCCGGGGCAGCGTGGTGATCTGCGCCCGGCCCTACGCCGATGCGTGCCAGCGTCCGCCGTCGATCCCCGGGGCTCACGGACTCAAAGATCGAGTTACGAAAACTCAGGCAAAGATGCATGGTACTGAGACAGGACCGGGCTCGTCTATGGCGGGACAGAGATCCTTCTCATGGGCGAGGTGGTCGAGACAGCGACGTTGTTTTCGTAAAATCTCAGCGGAAGCTCCGATTGAGACGAAACGAAAACCATCTTGACCTAGACTCAAAGGAGAGCAAAGTGAGGTTTCCACAGGCGAGGTGGCCATGGGCGAGGTGACCTTGGTGATGGTTGTTCTCGTCCACGGGCGAGGTGGCGGAGAGTGATTTTGTTCCTTCGTAAAATCTCAGCGGAAATTCCGATTGAGGCGAAGCGAAAGCCACTATGATCTAGACTCAAAGGATAACGAAGGTGAGTTCACCCTGTGGTGAGGTAGCCATGTCGGAGGGTGAGGTGACCTCGGTAATGTTTGTCCTTGCCCCGGCGAGGTGGCGGGACAGTGACTTTGTTCTCAGCGGAAACTCGGTTGAAATGAAGCGAAAGCCATTTTGACCTAGACACAAAGGAGAACAAAGTGGGCTCTTACTAAAGCGGACTGGGAAGACTGATCTTACCCTATGGCAAGTCGTCCTAGTAAGATCAAGCTCCGACCTCCTTTCGTTTTCCGTTTGTTCCTCGAGAGTTGTTTGTAAGAAGTATGGCGGTGGGAATCGGTGAACCGATTTGCGCTTCTGTTCTTGTAATATAGGGTTTCCCAAGGTTTCGAGGAGAATAAGTTTTATTTTTCGAGAGGTTCGAAAAAAGCGTTTTCGTAGAAACCTTGCTCGTTCGCGATTTCTCTAACTTGGTAATAAGGCAATTTTTGGGGTTTGATAGATTTTATCGTTGCCCTTTCTGTTTAGATAGAAATTGCGAGCTCGTTTTCGTGCTCTTCCTGTGGCGGAAAGCAGCGGCTAGGTTTTGATTTGCTTTCGAGCACCGTGGCGTTTGCGTGGCGTTGGAACAATCGCTGCTGGAGTTGTTTTACCATCGTTGGCGCAAACAACAACTTTTCTTTCATATTTCGGACATCGGTTCGATCGCTTGCGGCCGTATGAGTAAAGTAATCTGTCCCCCTTCCTTAGCCAAACTGTGGGAACGAAATTCACACCGTCGATTTTAATGAATAAAAGCGGAGGAAAGCCAAGTTAACCCGACTTTCCCAAAGGTCGGTTCTCTGCGACAGCCAACGACAAGTGACCGAATAAATGCGGAAAAGGTTTTGTTAAGATTTGCGACTGGACCTTGAGAAAGGCTGCCTACGTACCCCTTCGAGGATCAAGTCGGACGTAGTTCAGTTTAGAAAGAATTGAACAAGAGATCGAACCGTCTGGCGGGTTTGTCTAGTATGGCGTTGTCATAGAAACAGGCATGTCGAAGATAACGCCTAGGGTTTCTATGTGCGGAGCTCTGAAATAAAGAATTGTCCGATCCTTGAGAGAGGAGATTTCGCGAGCAGGTGACCAGGCGTTCTAGGGCCTGCCTTGCTAGTCTAACCGCCTAAATTCTAAGTTCTATCAGCTAACAGGAGCTCTCTGGTCTCAATCTAGGATTTTCGGATCCCTTCTCCTCTGCTCTTGCTCTCCTTATATACCCTCTAGGTCGGTTTGCCTTAGGATGATGGACCTCGTCTTTGGGCCCAAGTTTATCTCTTGAGGAAGTATTCCATTTTAAATCGATCATTGTAATTAACCTCGAGTTTTCCCTATTTTTGGTGACTTGATGTTTATCCGATGTTGAAATCGGATAAACCGTCATAGCCTGATTGGGCCTGAATTCTTAAAATCGTAAGTAAGTCCGTGGACTTGTCTTAAATCGTTGAGCGTTTTATCGATTTCGGAAAGACTATCTTTCTCGTAAAATAAACCGCATAGCCTAAAGGATTGATGTTGAGTTAATCGATCTTGTTTTATGCGATATCCTCTAGAAATCAATCCTTCTATTTTTGTCGTAAAACATCGAGGATGATTCCAATCGAGTCGAATCGAAGATGTTTGTTCCATAGCCGTGATCGTATCAAACTCTCGAGGATTGATCCAACCAGGCCAAGATGGGATCAGGCCGAGTATGATGGGACCGAGACAGGGCGAGGGCCGTTGACCGGCGTCGGGGCTTCGCCGGTGCCAGGCCGGCGGCGTGCGCGGCGCCAGGCGCCTGTGTGACTCGTGCAGCGGGCTCCGCGTGGCGTGCCGCCGGCGCCAGGCGGCTTCATGGCAGCGCCGGCGCCAGGAAGTGCCGCGGCGCCAGGCGGCTCGCATGGCAGCGTGCTGCGGCGCCAGGCGAAGTGCCGCGGCGTAGGCTGGGTGCCGCCGGCAGGCGGCTTCGGCGTGGCGATGCCGCCCGGCCGGCTCCGTGGCGATGCCGGTATGGCCTGCTCAGCGTGGCGCGCGGCGGCGCCAGGCAGGTGCCGCCGTAGGCGGCTTCAGCGTGCGATGCGCCGGGCGAGGGTGCCGCCCGTGGGTTTTCCGTTGCCGATTTTCCCCGTTAGTCGTTAGATGCGGGAAATCTTTGAGTTCGGAAGGATCTTTAGCCGTAGATTTCGAGATAACCGTTTTCGACCTCACCAGAGAGTGGATATTCTAATTTGAGAAAATCTCGTATAACTTCTTTTCAAATTATCCGAGACTTTTTGTTTTAAGAAATACTTTCCAGAGACTTTCAGTTATTGATTCCGTCGTGACCGATTTTGACACCAACACTGCTATGAATCCCGGATCATCTCCAATTTCTACGATGGGCATCTGTGTATTGACAACTCGAACTGGATCATAGTAGACGTTCGGATCTATAAGTGTCAGGCACAACTGGTTAGTCTGCATGTTGCAAACTGCTCCTACAGTAGCCAAGAAAGCTCTCCCAAGTAGTAGAGAAATGTTCCAGTTCAGCTTGATATCCAGGACATGAAAATCAACTGGAACTAGGGCATTACCAATCTGCACCTCAAGGTCTCTGATGATTCCTCCTGAGTTCCTTTAAGAACAGCTCACAAATGTAAATGAGTCCTCTAAAGGCTCTATCTTCAGACCTAGATGGTCTGCCATCACCTTAGGTAGGATGCTGACTGAAGCTCCTGTGTCGCACAGCACACGTGGGAACTCAATACCTTGTACCAAGAAGGGTATTGTGAACTTTCCAGGATCACTCTTGTTCTTCAATGTGATCCTCTGCTTCATCTTATCTCTGACTTGATGAAACATTCTCCTAATGTCCTCCTCAGTTTACTTGGTTTCTCTGAAGAACATCCACAACCTGTGGTAAAGTAAGCTTCTTCGAATGACTTGTCTAGTTGGATCCTGAGAACTCTCTTTGCGAAGCTATCCATCTCCTTCTCATTAACTCCCCTCTTCAGATGCTTAGGAACCTTTTCCTTCCTTTTCCCCAAGGTTCTCCTTTCAGTAGCCTTATCAACTTGCATAGGCTCTGGTGCATCTTCAGTTTGAGCGCAGGTGGTGTCTGGTGGGTTATCTGAAGGTTTGGAGGAATGCCTGAGTGCATTAATTCGTGCTACATCAATCTTTGGTAGCTGTACTCGGTATGTGAGAGGTGCTTGTCGATCGATGGGTGCTGGAGGTTGTCGATCATCGGTGGTCACACTCTGTCGATCAATGGCTTGTTCATGATGCCAATCGATATTAGTATGAAAAGAGCTGGGTGGATGTGGGTGTCTCGCTGCAAACTCCTTGTGAGTCATAATCTTCACCAAATTGCATGATGTGACTGACTCTGCTGGTGTCGTCGATCGATGCTAGTCAAGGCTCATCGATCGGTGTTGATTGGAGTCCATCGATTGATGCTACTAGTATGGTGTCGATCGACAACAGTGCGATCCACCGAAACTCATTGAGCTTTCCACTTCCAAATCTCCTTCTTGCAGCTTTTTATGTTTCCACACTTGCCAGAAATCATCATCTATGATGGCATTTATGTGGTGCTTCATTGCTTCTTCACTTATCTCCCTTGCTAAGGCTTCCTGCCTCTTAACAGCTTCTCCTGTCTGAACACCTGCATCTCCAGTTTCTTTACATGAGTGCCCAAAGTCTCAAACTTGGTGTTCAGGTTGGTGTAGACAGAATCAATCTTCCCATTGAAATCTACTGTTAGCTTCTGTTGGCCTTCAATAACCTGATCAAGCATTGTTTCTATCTTGCTTTCCTGAGTCTGTGGTGGTGGATTCTGGTAAGATGAGTTTCCATAATTCTTGTTGTTGTTGTTATTGTTGTTGTTGCTATCGTTGTTGTTGTAGGGTTTCTGGTACTGCGAATTCTGGTTGAAGTTACTCCTTTGCCCAAATAAGTTCCTTTTTCCATTCTGGTTTCCAGACCTCTGAAATCCAGTTCCACTGATAAAGTTCACATCCTCCTCTACTTCTGCTTTATCCTCTGTGTCTACAGCATCTTCATCCTCTACTTAGCAAACCTGCTTCCTAAGAAGCTTGTGAACACTATCCAACTTTGCTTTCACTTCATCCATCTGCTCCTTCCCAAGGATGGCTGCAGATTTCCTTCTCTCAAAGTCAGTGTTCTTGGTGTTGTTACTGGATGCCAAGTTCTCTATAAGTCTCACAGCCTCTTCTGGATTCCTAGTGTTGAAATTCCCTTCACTAGATGTGTCCAGAGCCATCTGATATTGCAACGCGATGCCTCTGAAGAAAGTGCTGAGTAGCTGCACTTGGTTGAATCTGTGGTCTGGACAATCTCTCTGGTAAGACTTGAATCTGATCCAGAAGCTTCTGAAGGATTTTGTAGGCTCCTGTGTGAATGTAGCAATCTTTCTCCTCAAGTTTTCAGCACGTGCCTCATCAAAGAAGTTACACAAGAATGTGTTCTTGATGTCGGCCCAGGATGTAAGAGATTCTGGTGGTAACTGCTTAAGCCATTGCGAAGCTTCTCCAGCAAGTGAGTACTTGAATAGCTTACAGAAAAGATAGTCCTCAGGGACTCCATTGACTTTAATAGAAGATATGAGATCCTCGAACCTCTCCAGATGGTCTATAGGATGCTCCTGAGATAACCCACAGTAGGGTGTCTGTCCCACGAGTGTGTAGTACTTTGGCTTCAACTCAAAATCGCCTCTCTGGATAGCTGGAGGGCGAATGGCTGATCTGTTGGCATAGAACTGATCTGGATGGGTGTAATCAGCCAACGTTCGGGGTCGAGCAGCTCATGTAGCTTCAGTATCAGTCGCAGGGATTACAGCCCCTTGCTCCATTACGCAGATGACCTTCTAGATCATGCAGGTTTCCATTCTCATCCTGTCTGAGTATCAGTGTCGCAACCATATCTCGCGGCTGACTATCGATCAATGTAAGTGTCGAGCGATGTCGGGTAGAAGATATCGGTCGACGGAAGAGTGGCCTCGGTCGACAGTGATGGGCGAGTGTCGGTCGACGGAATAAGTCTCGGTCGACGGTGGTGTGCGAGTGTCGGTCAACGAACTAGTCTGCTGTCGTTCTATGCGGAGTGTCTTTCTTTGCGGATCGAACGTTCCAAGCTTGCAGGATCTTCTGAGAATAGCAGTTCTTTTCCTTGTTGCTTCTGGTACTGCTAGGCATGCACCTGAAAAGATAAGAAAAAATTTATGTCAGAAAGTGGTTTTAAGAAGTAACCTAAACGAAATCAGACTAAATCTAATGGCGATCAAAGCTCTCCGGCAACGGCGCCAAATTTGGTGTCATTCAAATTACCTTAAGAAGTGAATTACTCTCTCAAATTAGAGGTTCAGTTGTAGTACTTAGGGATCGAATCTACATGGAGCTAGGGAACACAAAAGATCTAATCAGAATGATTAAGCTAGGTTGATTTTGATAAAACTTAAATAGCAGGTTTTGAGCAAGGTAGTTTCTCGGTTGGTTTGATTAAGGTTTTGAAAATTAATAGAAAATAGCTAGACTTAGGGTTTCTATTCAGGTGATCAGGATTATAATTCAATAGATGCCTAACGGTTGTTTGCATGATATTATAGAGCTCAACTTATAAGAACAAATCGATCAGCTTTCGCTTGTTTAGACTCGTCTATTGACTAGATCTAATGATCTCACCAATCTGCTTGATCAATTACAAAGTGTCGATCGATGATTCTAGAGAAATATCGATCGATACATCTTTTACACCGTTGATCGATTATTCTATAAGAATATCGATCAACACGCTCTAGTAAGCTGCACGAGTTGAATAAATGCTCACTAAGAGTTCCTAGATCAGCTTCCGTCTTTTGTCTAGCAATCCTAGTTCAATTAGGATAGATTCAGGATGAGACCAAGCAATAACTTGTACCCTAGGTCAAGTTTCTAGTTAGCTATTCTAAACACACAAGCATTAAGAGCATCCTTATGATGAATATCACAACTTAGCAATCTATAGTTGGGGCTAATCCCTCATAACATATTTGAACCCTAAACCTAATAATGGAACTACTCAGACATAGCTAAGCAATTCATAGCAACAAGGTGTAAAGAAAACTGCATATATAGATAATAATGGAGTTTCAATCACAAATCTCTTTGGATCTTCTCTCCAACTCTAAAAATCCCTAAAAATCCTTTGCTGTGTAAAACAAGAGAATAGAAAAGCACACTTTGCCTTAAACACTTTGGCAAACTATATATATTAGGTTAAAAACTCGTCAGGGGTAATCTTGTAATTTGATGAAGTTTTTGGCTTTAAGTCTGCTGGAACCAATCTGGCTTATGTGCTTCGCCGTCGATCGATGTCACAGGATGTGCATCAATCGATTATTAACTCTAATCGTAGACTGCTTCGCTATCAATCGATGGCACAGAGTGTGCATCGATCGATTATTGACTCTGAATGTTGACCTCCGGTCTGGTTCGATGGTCAGCTCGGGTGAAATCTCTTTGATGCTCTAAAATGCTCCAAAATCATCACTTTATTGCAAAACACTCCTGAACCTGAAAACACATTAAATAGACTCCAAAACATAATAATTATATCTTAAAACACTTATATACCATGGGTGAAAATGGGTCCAATCTATGGTATATAATGTGTTGCACACCAATTTCGATGTGTCACACGGTGATACAGAAATTGATCTTGATGTGGATGTTTTAGCTGAGTATCATGTTCCCTTTGGAAAATTTTCTAAACTCAGTGACAAAAATATTCAGCTGATACAAGATACGGCGGTGTTGAAGGCCTAAGTAAGCATCATTGAGATAGAACATGTTGCACGAGATATAAAACCAAGCAAAAAGATTGTAGAAGTGAATGTTAAATCTGAGGAAACCAATAATTAGCTTCTCAATGATCTGGTTGTTGAACAAGAGAACAATAAAAGCTTGGAGCAGAAATTAACAAGATGTGTGAGATGTTCAATCAAGAGCAAGAGAAAAATTAACTACTCGAAAGACGGCTCAATGGCAACTACATGAATCTCAGGATGATGAATAAAGGATCTGAAACTTTAGATCATTTATTATCAGTTGGACAACCTCAAAAGGTACATTGGGGTTTAGGATTCAAGGGTGCTGCTCTAAAAAGTCAACCTAGTCCAGTCGATGTTATCAAGTTTGTAAAAATTACTACATCTCACCCTGAAAGTAGCTTGAAAGTTGAGAAAAGTCATATATTTGCATCTGTAGAGAAGGAACATAAGGCTCATAAAACACTACACTCTCCAAAGCCTGTAATAACTCGAAGGAATGGATGTCTATTTTGCGGGAATCATGAGTTTTCTTTATGTTATTCCTGGAGAAACCAGATTGAGCAGCTTAGAGGATGAATCTTTTTTT
Source organism: Brassica nigra (assembly GCA_016432835.1). Taxonomy (NCBI): domain Eukaryota; kingdom Viridiplantae; phylum Streptophyta; class Magnoliopsida; order Brassicales; family Brassicaceae; genus Brassica; species Brassica nigra. The sequence goes on from CM028247.1 coordinate 50,414,694, forward strand.
TATGTGGAACCAATAATGTATGGACATGTATGGATAACTAAGAAGGATCTATATCCTAAATTAACGAAAGGTGTGTCGCCCCAGCATAAAAAAGTGTCATACACTCGAAAGGAAAATCAATATACTGAAATTGAAGAACCAATTCAATAGATTAGAAGGTATTGAGAGGGTTCATGTTCCAACAAGTATAATGAAGTTTTTCACAGATTTTTCACTCAAGTAAGGGAAAAGTATACTTGATTTGGGGTGGTGGTTTAAGTTAATACTTTGGTGGGGTGTATGATGCATATTGTGCTTAACGGATAGTGAGCTTGGGTTGTAAACTCAGTGAATAAGGAGGAGAATGTAAGTTCAAGAAATTGGAGCTTGATAGGTTGCTGCAGTGGTGGAGCTTTGGTTCGTGTACATGTGTTACATATGGAGAATGATGTGTGACATAAACTTCAGAAGAATAAAAAGAAACGTTAAGATGCGATGATGTGGAATATTTCCATATGTTTGGTTGGCAAAATAAACATTAAGAAATATTATTAGATCAGGATTGGAAGATTTTGTGATGCTAAATATTGGAAAATATATTAGATTATAGAAAAGATTATTTTAATATATATCTTGGCTTTTACCTTTATATTTTATATTTACTATAATTGGTACTTTTATCTATTTAAATTATTTGATGTTATAAATATTTTTTTTGATATGCATATTTTTCTCTTCTTCAGATATATTTCATCAAATATTTTACTAAACAAAGATGCTTCCATTTTAAAGTAAAATATTTCTGTGAAACTTTATAACAATACAAGAAATATAGCACACTGAAAACGCTACCATATGGTTTACATAGCGTTTCCATAATCGCTATGCAACCGCAACTATAATCAATCAGCCCCCCCCCCCTCTAATAGCGGTTTTTAACTCTATGATAAATGGAAATATTGTAGTATTAATCGTCAACTATAGTATAGAATTTATAGCATTTAAAATGTGCTATGATGTACGTTTTCATAGTTTTTTAGTGTTGTAAAATATTTTATAATGAAATAGATATAATAATATTTTCATAATACATATATGATTATAATTCAAAATTAAGTAATTGAAAATTAATTTGTAATTTAAAATAAATAAGTTTTATTTATAAATTAAAATCGGTTTACAAATAAGTTATGGTTTACAAAACTAAAATAAAATTAAAAAATAAAGTAAAACCAGAAAAAAATAGAAACTAAACCTAGTGTCGTTATCGGTTTACAGAAAACAAAATCTATTAAAAAACTAAACCTAAAAAACAATATATGCTTAGAACATTTGCAACCCTACTCTATATTTGACTTCAAACTCTATTTTTGCAGGTAAAAATTTCACCAACTCTACTCCATATTTAACTCCAAAATAGAGTAATAGACATGATTACTCCAAAAATAGAGTAAACCAATTCATTACTCCAAAATAGAGTTTAACTTTTTTTTATTTATAAAATGGTCCTCTAAATATAAATATTTTTGTTTTAGTTATATATTATTATAAATGAGTATACTAATATTATTTTATTATATATATTATGAAATTTTATTATTATTTCTTAAATATATAAATATACATCTAATGAACTACTTTTATGCAACAAAATATATAAAATATAAAACATAGAGATCATACATATTAAAAATAAACAGGTACCATAAAATAAGAGTAACGTAAAATAAATTTTACAACGAAGAAAATGGCTCAATAATTCGGGAAACTATTTCTGGATCCACTTAGAATATCAAAATATTGTCTAAACGAAGTATATGGAGGAGCAGCTTGTTGTTGAAGACTCTAATTTTGTAAAATCTGTGCTTGTTGGGCTTGAATATATGTTAGAATATTTAGATCTTGTACGGAATTCAAGTCAAAAAATAAAATTTTATTTTCTTCCCTCAGTTCTTTCAATGCATTATTTGTTTTGAATCTTTGTGCATTTGCCTACTTTAGTTGCTCCAAAAGTTGTTTATTTCCTTTCAATTTGGATTTTTTCATTCCTCTTGGTCTTTGAGATGAAGATCCGCCAATAATGTCATCATCATGATTTGAATTCAAAGAAAATGAAGGCAAACCTGGGATGCTTGTGTAGGAGAATCTATGGTAGGATTTTTGGTTTCCAAAGATATATATATTCGGAACCACATGAATCTGACACCTTCTTTTTTGACGTACCACCAATAAACTTTTCAAAATTCATAAGAATATTCCAAACATGATCAAATTTCCAACTAGTTTTGAATTGTGGATCTTCCCTTGCCATCAACTTAGCTAGATTGAACTACACCTCATACAAATAAATAAATTATTCAAACAAATTAAGTATAATCGACAATTTATTGAAACGCCACTTTCGTGTCTATTTTCACATTGTTTGATACATGCATGGAGTCTCTTTGTTGCTTTTCCATTGGTTTGAACTCGAGATTGCATAAATTTTAAGTAATACCAACATATTTTTATCAATAAGTCTGTATACACAACTTCACTTTATTGGCTTTTATATTTTAAATTGTAAATAAAGAATATCTTCATATGTCTATAAATACCACTAGATTTTAGTAGTGGTCATCACAATTTTAAAAACACATATTCCCTTGTTCTTTCTAAATTTTCTTTTCAAAAATGAATTTCAATTTCAGAAATATACCAAATTTACTTGGTTCATCATCATCATTATCATCATCTTCTCCGAAGATGATGAAAATATGGAAATCATCAATAATCTTAATCATCAAGAAGATGTAATACATCTTGCTATTGCTAATAACGATTCGGTGATTCAGTTTTTTCTTCATCAACAAAGCAACAAAGCGATTCATGGTGGCTCGGTTCTAGGCTGTTGTTTCATCCACCGTGATCGAGAAATTGCATATTGTAGATTGTTCAACGATTACTTCACAGAAAATCCAAACTACAATGATGCTATATTTCACAGAAGATATTGTATAGTCTCGTCCTCTATTTCAGCGTATTATCGATGCAGTTGAAACTCATGACATGTACTTCACACAACGAAGGGATATAATGGGTCGACTTCCCTAAAAAGATAACAGCGGTGTTTCGGATGCTAGCATATGGAGTTCCGGCTGATGCCACAAACGAGTATACAAAAATAGGTGAATCAACAGCAATCGAAAGCATGAAGATATTTTGTCAAGCAATAGTGTAAAATATATTCATCATAGTATGTACGGTCACCAACAGCTAATGATGTTGCTAGACTTCTTTATATTTGTGAAAAGCAGGGTTTTTCCGGAATGCTTGGTAGCTTAGACTGCATGCAATGGCAATGGAAGAATTGTCCCACCGCTTGGGCAGACAATATGCAGAATGGAACACCGGCGATAATTCTTGAAGCTGTTGCTGATTATGATCTTTGGATATAGCATGCATATTTCGGAATGCTGGACACCAACAAGGGTATCAATATGTTGGAGTCTTCCCATCTTTTCTCTAATATTGCTCAAGGTATTGATCCTCTTGTTCAGTATTACATACATGGAAAGGAATATAACATGGGCTATTACTTAGCTGATGGTGTATATCTAAAGTTTTCGACTATAGTTCAAACCATTCATGAGCCAATAAGTCGAAAGAAAAAGTATTTTGTTATGCAATAAGAAGCATATAGGAAATATGTAGAACGAGCATTTAGAGTTCTTCAGTCTCGTTTTTCTATTGTGAAAGAGCCTGTTCGTTTCTGGAAGAAAAATGTACTCCATGATTCATCCTTTGAAAGTGACATAGTTTTCTTCTGCACACTATTATTTACTTGTCCTGCAACAGTCTTACCATCAAGAAAGTAGAGTGAGCCACTCAAGGTATCTTGAAGAGCCAGCTTTCCATTATTATAGAATCTGGTATTCCCTTCTCCACCTGAGTGTTTGAAACCAACCACATCCAGTGTACCGCTGGAGATCAAGTTTCTTTTGAGTGTTTCATTCAAGTATTTGTACTGATTTTGAAGTGACTTCATCAGAAGAATAGCCTGAATTTCCTCAGATACCTGCATATTCACACTTGACAGATTTGATACTTTCTTCAAGAAATCATCAATATTCTCATCAATCATCTCTGATTCTTTCATCTTGAATGTCTAGAACTTATGCTGCAAGTGTATCCGATTCGGTAAAAATTTAGAGAGATACAACCTTTCCAATGTTAACTAAGTCGATGTAGCGTTTGTGCACATCTCGATCTTCCACAATACATGATCGCCAACATTTAGGATTGTTAAATTAATCGCTTCCTCAGATCTTTCTGACCTCTCCAATTCTTATCTCTGCAACATCTATTCGAACACATCTTCATCCTTGTCTTTCTTAATCACCGACTTTAGAATCGATGTTTCCTTCAGCAACACATCCTTCAATCCCAAGACTGAGAGATGAGTAAGCATGCACTTCTTTCACAAAGAGAAATCTCCTTTCCACCGGACCTCTCGACCTCGATCCTCGCATTCGCCATTTATTCAATCAACCTCAAAGCTCATAAACCTTGATTCAACAGCCTTGATCTTTGATACCACTTGTTATTTTTCAAGCTTGGTTCGAACGTCACACACAAACACTGATAGTGTTTAACCGTAAACTGTTTCATAACCGTAAACCGAGAGCAATAATCTACTGGATATTAAAACCAATGTCTTTTCCAGTCACCCGCTCAATCGTCTATCTCAACTTGGTTTAAGTTTAATACAAACTGATTCTTCATCACCAACATAACAGGAAGCACCTTATTATCTTTTTGGTAGGTCTTTGATGTCTTTCACTTTGCAAAGGACAATCCCGCTTGAACATATATGCATCTAATCTATACTAACCATAGAAAATTGTTTGCTTTGCAATTTTTCTCAGTCGCATTTAAACCTCGAACATTTACAACTTACAAGATAGAATCTAATTGGTTAACTAAGATCCATGGGCGGATCTACTTGTTTTGAGGGTGGGGCACGTGCTCCACACTAACTTTTATTTTTTTTGTTCGTAACATAATTTTGAATATGTAAATCTAGCATATTTGGTTTAATTAAGTTAATGGTGCCACACACTCACGTTTGACCATACGTTTCTTCCATCCTTTTTTTTAATTTATTTTGTTATTTCCAAATTTAATGTCTTTAATTACTTTTTGTCCTTATATTTTAATTTTTATCATTTCTTTTTTTTTTTGAACTGAGGCTAATTTTTACCATTTTTCTTAAACTTAATTAAATTAGTTATATATTTCTAATATGTTCAGCTTTTTGTGTAAATATAAATTTTGGATTTCAAAATTCTTATTTTATACTCCCCTATTAAAAAATTTATATTATATGCTTATTACAAAATATCAAAATATAATAATAAATATGTTATTTATGTGATTAACTAATAATAATTCAATAAATACAAATAGTTATTCAAATTTACAGTTTACCATTATTATCTTCTATAAAATGTATTAAAAATATAAACTATAAATCTTACAAATAATTTATCTTTCTCAAAAATACATATTTTCAAAAACTTTATCTAACGGAAAGATTATTGCGACATATATTATTTATATAATAATATAATAAAATTGTAAAATATTTTATAAATTATATATAACTATATTGTGCCCCATATAAAATATTTTTCTGGGTCCATCCATGCTAAGATCTGAATGGTCAATTAATCACCTCATTAGCGACAAAGGACAAATCTAATTAGATCATATGTGGAAAAGCTATATGACTAATATAATATTGGACGTCAGCCTAGTTTCAGTAATTAATTAAGAAACCCTAAAGATTGATCAATTATATTGGTCATGTTCTAGTATTTTATCTTATATTCATCAAAGGAAAGGTTAGCCTAAAATGGCAACACCTAGACAATAATTACTTTACTTATTCCAACAACAATAATTAAATTTAGAATAATTAGCAAATGAACAAATTTGAAAAATCGTTTTCTGATTTGGCCATAAGATAGATTGTTTGCAAACTAATCAGTTTAACTAAAAAAAACAAACCTCATTTTCCATAAGCGTACATAAAGATATTTCTTCCATGGATAATTAAATTGTATGGCTTTCTAAATATGGTTAAAAATCGAACACCAGTTATGGTAATAGCTAATTATTAAATACATCAGTAGTGCAGTGTAACCTTCCCACTACATCACGGAATAATATAGAGAATTTGTTTGCTACAAGACAAAATAACCCAGCTCTGACCACCACCTATTTTTTCTCGAACCCCAAAAGATTGCATGAGCGGAATTTCCAATAGCCAACAAATTTTAATTCACAATGGTAGTAGCTTAATCAATAAGTATGTTAGTAAATGGTAGTAGCTTAATCAATAAGTATGTTAGTGTCAATTAAGAAAATAAAATATGTATATTAATTATGATTATGAGGGAGATGATTGGGTGCCTTCTATATGCAGTGGTAGTGCACTGAGAAAAAAAAAAACAATTCACCAAAATTAACCATTATGTTCTTTTTTTTGGTAAAAAACCATTCGGTTCTTTGTCTATAAATGGCCTTCAAGTTAACCATTATGTGTGTTATCTGATTTTATCAGTAAAGTGATGACATCTTTAAATACATTAAACTTTAGGTTCCGAAATATATATATATATATTTTCCATCTATTATATTAAAAGAGAAGTCATGACTTCTCATTTATGTGTGATATTTAAGAAAATGAACCCTAACTAGAAATCACAACTTATTCATTTAAAATAGATATTTCTTAAGAAATCATATTTCATTTATTTATAATTAACATTTTGACATCATTAAGATATCATATATTAAATAATCAATATATATAACAACTTCACCTATAAAAATTGTTTTACCATTTTAATTATAGCAATTTGTTGACAAAAAAATCTAAAAATCTTATTAAAAATTTAAAATATTTTTATAAAATAATGCATTAATTAATTTCGTAATTTGTAGTATAATATTATTATAAATTAATGTTAATTAAGATTTTATTATAAAATAAAAATTTGGGACTAATAAAATTTGTATATTATTTTTCTTAAAATTTCTAATTATAGTCTATCTTATCTACTAAAATAGAAATAATGACTTATTTCATGTATGATTTTTTTAATTTGGACCATCCTTTAAATTTTTTATTAAATATATTTTATTAAGACTAATAATATATAGAACCTCTGAACTATATTAATCACAATATCTTTTGATACCTTTTCATTTCAAATATAAATCTATATTTTTAAAAATTCTAACAAATCTGTTGAAAAGATTTCAACAAGATCTTAATTTTCAAAATTATATCTAAATATTTTCACTAATTTCAAAATTAGTTATGAAATATTATTATATATTATATATTTTATAAAATTAAAAATATGAACTCTATCCTATCTTATCTATTATATAATCATAATCAATCATTTCAAGAGAAAATTATTATATTAGCTAAATATGATAAAATTATATTAAATTGTTAAATGTATATATTTTATTTTCTTAAGTATTTATGTTCTAAATATAATATGTAGGTACCACGTGTTAACGTTAGCAAACTATATAATACATGTATAAAAATTAACATGTATTTCATTAAAGCTAATAATATAAAATCTTTTATCATGATATCTTTTCATTTTAAATATAAATATATATATATATATATTTTTAACAAATCTGTTTAAAAATATTTTAACAATTTCTTAATATTCAAAATTTTATGTAAATATTTCAACTAATTTCTTAATTAGCAATCAACTATTATTATGCATTAATATATATTCAGATATTATTTATGAAATAAAAATAAATAAATAAAAATTCTTATTTTTATCTATTTTGTAATAATACATGTTAAATGAAATTATTATAGTGAGCTAAATATGATAATCTTATATCTGAATATGATAATCTTATATCTGAATATATATATCTGAATATTTATATCTTTTCATTTTAAATATAAATAAATATATATATATATATATATTTTTTTTTTAACAAATCTGTTTAAAAATATTTTAACAATTTCTTAATATTCAAAAATTTTATGTAAATATTTCAACTAATTTCTTAATTAGCAATCAACTATTATTATGCATTAATATATATTCAGATATTATTTATGAAATAAAATAAATAAATAAAAATTCTTATTTTTATCTATTTTGTAATAATACATGTTAAATGAAATTATTATAGTGAGCTAAATATAATAATCTTATATATTCAAATAAAAGTCATGACTTATTTCATGTGTGATCTTTTTTTTGACCATCCCTTAGAAAATTACTTAAATAATTTTTTTATACATATTTGAATTATTCTAAACAAACAAATAAAACATATATTCTCAGATTTTCTCTTAATTACATCCCAATACAACTTTTTTAAAAAACATTATTTACAATATAAATATACATTCGTATTTATTTAAAATATAAATGTATATTTTGTTTTCATAAGAAAACCTTTTAAATATTTAATGAATTTCGTAATTATTTATAATATACATGTATATTTCATTTTACTAAAATAAACCTTTTAAGTATCTAACTAATTTTTAATTATATTAAACTCATCTACAATTTTATAATAAATTTGTGATATTAATATAATTAATATAATATTTTAATGTAGGTTGATATTAGTTACACTTAATGTAGATTATTTAATCAAAGAATTAAATCATACATATAATTTGATTAACATATATGTACGATCAAAACCTAAAATAAAAGTAAAAGGAAAATTAATATCTAAGTTAATAGTAAGTTGAATGGAATTTGTCGTAAATATCAAATAATATAAAATTTTAATTAGTGTTCATGTATTAATAAGAGAGATATTACTAAAAATCTGAAACAAAAAAATAAATTCATGTATGCAAACTATAAAATTGTTGTGTTTGAAAAAAATAATAAACTATTAATAATATGACAAATATTAAAACTATATACCACTAATCATGTAAACCAAGTAGTTACATGTATAAAAATGAAAATAATCACCCGCACGGTTGTGCGGGTTGAGATCTAGTTGGTATTAATTTGCCCGATATTTTGAGTCTCTGACCCATCATCAATTGTTGAATACACTTATGAAAATTTGTTATCCATAACTAGTAAATATATAATAATAAAAATAAAAAATCAAGTTTAGATATAAAAACAATTTTAATGAGTTTTTTGAGTACTTAAGATGATAGAAGTATTTAACTATCTTAATATTCAAATGTTGAAATATCTATTCACAGTTATTTTTGAATAGTTACTTTAACATTTTATATGTATTTATTTTTCTAAGTAATTATTTGATACTCAGAGTTGAAAATACTCTAAGTTACATAATAAGGTTGATTTTTTTACACTCCAAGACACATTTTGTCTTGTGAATTACACGTTTAGTCACTTCCCACTTGGGGAACACAATTTGCTTGTGGAATGTCTCCCTTGTCCTCGTTTTAGACAACCCAAGACTCTCCTAACCATTTCAAAACTAACTATGGTTCACCCCTTTTAATATTTTTAAAAGACTCTTCCTTAAATACTTAGGGAGAGAGAAACTGTATCTTCTCTCCGATGAAGCCATGTCTCTGCTCAGATCTCGTCAACCTCAATCTCTCTAAGATAACCAAGCAAATCATTGCTACATACATGGTTTGTTCTCTCTTTCTCTCTCAGAGCTACTTTAATTATCTCTGTTTCTTACTATTATTATAAAAACTTGTCCTTTTTTTGTTTTCTGAGTTTTGATATTCTCATAATTGGTTTTTAAGATTTGTTTTTCTTGATGTATCTTTATTTTAAAAGGTCAATTTTTTTTGTTGGAGCTATCTACTGTTCTTGCCAAGCCTTTTCAGATTTGTTCTTCTTGATCATGATCATCCACATCCACAATCTCTCAGTTTTTATTTTTCGACAAATTTGACGTCCACACTTTGTCTGTCCACAACTCTTTTTTCTATCTGGTTTAGAGAGGACGTGACGACGAGCAGATCCGACCTCCGTTGTGGAAAAGACGACGACAAGCTCTCGTGTCTATTATATTTAGTGATTATGTTTTGTGGTGTGTCTATTAGAGATTTATAAGGATGATGTAAACTCTTGTTTGTGACTGTGACTATAAACCCTTCCTCATGATTAATAAAATTGGCATCATCTGTTTATTGAATATTTTGTTTGGTTGATTGGATTTAGAAAATGTTTTGACTCAATGAAACAGTTTGTGGACTTTCTATTAGTTGGATATGTCAATTCTTAACTTGACGACTATAGTTTCTTGATATTCTATCAGTTATCCACATCCACAAATGGCAACAATGAACTTTCGTCCACATCCACAAACAACAACCATTTTCAGCATCCACAAACACGTATACACATATGCATATCAGAGAGACTCGCTTCAACACGGTAACTCATAGACATATTGTCTTTTGTCAAGGTTCAAAGACTCAAAATACAATCTTAGTTAATATAGTTAATATGAAACCACATTTCTCAAATCAACACTAAGTCCTGTACAATTTTGTATACATTTACGGTGTCCATGTCCACAATTTTTTTCATATTCAAATTGCAAAATATACCAAAATGGATCTTAAAATGTAGAGAACAAAAGACATAATTTATGATAACAAATTTATTTATTTATATATTTTAAATATGTTAAAATAATCACATAAAGAAATAGATCCGATTGATAAAGTAGTATCAGAAAAGTTCAAGTAACTCTGACCATACGATCTATTTTCTTTATATCTAATGGCTCAAAAAAAACATAAAGAAGAAGAAAAGAAAGTGAGCGAGTGGAGAGAAGCTGGCAGATTTAATAAATAATTTTTTTTTATTAAAATCGAAACTAACTCAACTCTTCTTTTCTTTAACTAGAGCAAAAGGGCAATAGAGTATTAACATATGGGGGGAAGAAGGAAGAAGTGCCTCTCAAGTGGAATGTGTCTTATGGAGTAAAAAAAGAGAAAAAAGTGTTCTTTTGAGTAATCAACTCAATAAAGCTCCTATAAATAATATATCTATTACTAGAAAAATTTGTGAATGAGAACATTCTTCGCAAATTAGTTACTGCGAGGGATTTTCGAGATATAGACAAATTCTAAAATTTCTCACAAATTTACAAGGAAATTTTAGTCTCGTAATTTTAATATGGATTTGCAAAGGAAAATTAGCGTCACCATAGCCATATATTTGTGAGCTTTATGAACTAGTTGAAATACATTTTTTATAAAGGCATCTAATCTGTTGGAGGGAAATTTTGTCGCAATTCAGTAGAATACGGTCTTTTTCTTACAAAATTTTGTCGTAATACCTTTTCAAAAAGGTTGCACTTCCAGTTTTAATTCTATAAATAGCCCTACATGAGTATATGTAGTTCATACGAAATTCAAATCTTATAAAGGATAAACAAAATTAATCAAGATTTTTATGCAGATATATTTGCAACATGAAAGAAATGCATTACGAGTGTTAGGCTTGGGACTTATTATCCGGGATCCGGATTCGATCCGAGATCCGCTCTGGATCCGCTCCGAAAATAGGATATTCGGGGTGTCTGGATCCGAATCCGGATAGTAAAATCAAGGATCCGTCGAAACCGAATCTGGATCCGGATATCTTAATTTTTAGATTCGGATCCGGATCCGGATCCATACTTTTAAAATATATTAAGTTTTTAAATTTTATTAAGAATTATATTTGATATATTAATATTTATTCATAAAATTAGTTTTATAATACTATATTTTAATTTTTAAATATTATATTCATATTTATATTTATAAATCTTGTATAAATATTTAATTTATGTATTATTTTAGAATTTTAATATTTTTACAAATATTATTTTTATTTTATTAATTAGTTTTACGAATCTGAATTCGGATCCGAATATCCGTGGATAGTAAGATAACTTTCACCTCAGTAGCTCATTCTATCCAGAGTCAAGCTAGATGACTATAATCAAAGCGCTGAGTGTGAGGCAACCCACTGTTAGTTACGACTAGACGATTACCACTCAAATCGACCGACATGACACTGTCGATATCGATCGACATACACCAAACAATAGCGATCGACGAAGGCGACTCAACATCGATCGATACGGATCACGGTTAGGTATATCGTTCTACTTTTTCGATATCAGTATATTTTATTTTTGCCTACGCCTTCACCGGACTGGTTATACACTGAGGACAGTGTATGATTTAAGTCTGGGGGGATAATTACTGATGATATTTACCTTTTGACTTCATCTAAAAATGTTTTCAAAATGGTTTTTATTCACTACAAGAAAACACAGCTTTAGCGACGAAGATTAGCGAGGAAAATAAAACCTCGTAAAATAACGTCGCCTTTACGAGTTACTTACGAGGAAAATAAAAAGCAACGTCAGTTCGTCGTAAATTAACGAGGAAATTATTTCCACGTAAAAAAGACGTAAGATAACGTGGTTCTTACGAGGAAAATAATGTTCCTCGTAATGTCGATGTAAATTTAGCGTGTCCTTTACGAGGAAAACCTTTGCGTGTAAATAACGACGAAATTTCGAGTCTACCAACTTTGTAGGTGTAACACGTTTTTTTTTCGGCTACCTAACAAAATTTCGTGGTTATTTCGTAGTAAAATCTCAACTACTAGATTCGAAAATTTTCTATAAATATGAACCTTTGAAGATCATTTTAAACACACCAAGAAGAAAAAAATGAAAACTTGAAAGAAAAAAAATGTCGGGCTCCGGGAATATTTTCAAGTTGCGGAGGTGGATGTATATGCATAGAGATGCTAACGGGAGAGTGACGAAAGAATACCTTGCGGGGCTGGAGACATTTATGCATCAGGCAGATTCCACACCGCTGGCCCAAGAAAGCGGTAAGATGTTCTGTCCTTGTCGGAAATGCAACAATTCGAAATTGGAAAATCGTGAAAATGTTTAGAAGCATTTAATAAATAGAAGTTTCACGCCAAATTACTATATCTGGTTTCAACATGGAAAATGTTATAATTATGATGAGAATCATGAAGCTAGTAGTAGTAATAGCAATTTTCAGGAAGAACAACCGGTTCATCATCATCATTTGCATAATGAACATAGTTACCATCAAGAAGAGCATATGGTAGATTTTGATAGGGTTCATGATATGGTAGCTGATGCATTCGTAGCTCATGATGGAGATGAAGAACCTAATATAGATGCAAAAAAGTTTTATGAAATGTTAGATGCTGCGAATCAGCCACTTTACAGTGGTTGTAGAGAAGGTCTCTCTAAATTGTCGTTGGCAGCTAGAATGATGAATATTAAAACTGATCACAATCTACCTGAAAGTTGCATGAATGAATGGGCAGACTTGTTTAAAGAGTATTTGCCGGAAGACAATGTGTCTGCTGATTCTTATTATGAGATTCAGAAACTGGTTTATAGTCTTGGCTTGCCTTCGGAGATAATAGATGTTTGCATTGAAAATTGCATGATCTACTGGGGAGATGATGAGAAGTTAGAAGAATGTCGATTCTGCAAGAAGCCACGATTCAAGCCGCAAGGACGGGGACGTAATAGGGTACCGTACCAAAGGATGTGGTACCTACCAATTACATACATATTGAAAAGATTGTACCAATCATAGCAGACTACTGGGAAGATGAGATGGCATGCAGAGCACACTCAGACGGATGGTGAGATGACTCATCCATCAGATGCAAGAGCCTGGAAACATTTCAAAAAAGTACATTCAGAATTCGCTAGCAACAGCCGGAATGTGTATCTCGGATTATGCACATATGGATTTAGTCCATTCGGAATGTCAGGGAGACAATATTCATTGTGGCCATTCTTTCTTACGCCATACAACCTGCCACCGGAGATGTGCATGCAATGGGAGTTGCTATTCTTGACCATATTAATACCTGGTCCGAACCATCCAAAAAGGTCTCTGGATGTTTTCCTACAACCAGTGATAAAAGAGTTGAAGGATTTGTGGTCAACAGGGAAGAGGACGTATGATTGCTCAACGAAGACGAATTTTACGATGCGAGCGATGCTTTTGTGGACCATAAGTGACTTTCCTGCCTATGGGATGTTGTATGGATGGACTACACATGGGAGATTAGCTTGTCCATATTGTAATGGAACGACATATGCATTTCAACTGAAGAATGGTAGGAAGATAAGTTGGTTCGATTGTCACCGTCGATTTCTTCCCATTGGCCATCCGTACCGAATAAACAAGAAATTGTTTAGGCACAAAAGAGTTGTGAGAGACACTCATCCTCCATATTTAACTGGACAACAAATTGAAGCGCAACTCGATTACTATGGAGCTCTGGAAACAGTTCCTCGTGGTGGTAATTGGCATGTCTCCGGTAATATGCCTGATTTTTACGGTGTTCAGCACAATTGGCACAAGAAGAGTATATTTTGGGAGTTGCCATATTGGAAGGATCTTCTTTTGCGCCACAACCTCGATGTGATGCATATAGAGAAGAATTTCTTTGAGAACATCATGAATACAATATTGAATGTCCCAGGGAAGACAAAAGATAACATAAAATCGAGGATGGACTTGCCGGATATTTGCTCAAGAAGTGAGTTACATATAAAAAGCAATGGACAAGTTCCCGTTCCGATATTCAGATTGTCTTCAGAAAAAAGTCGGTGTTGTTCAACCGGGTGGCATCGAAGTGAAGTTCCCGATGGGTATGTTTCAAATCTCTAGATGTGTTGAAAAGGGTCAAAAGTTCTCTGGGATGAAGAGTCATGATTGTCATGTATTTATGCAACGACTACTTCCTTTTGCATTTGGAGCTACTTCCAACAAATGTACATGAAGCACTTGCAGGTAATAAATTATAACCCAGTAATTTTATAATGGTTTAGTTTGCAATAATATATGACTAATGTGTTTATTTTTTTTTTTGGAATTAGGCATGGAGCATTTTTCAGGGATCTGAGCACACACACTCTTAAAGAAGAAGTTGTGGAACAGCTCGGAAGAACATTTCCATCTTATTGTGCAACTTGGAGAAAATATTTCCTCCGGGATTTTTTGATGTCATGGAGCATGATGCACCCCAAATCGGGAAGGATCACTTTAGCCGGGTGTTGGATATGAACCGAGAAGGCAAAGGCACTTCTGGAACTGGGATGGATTGAATGGATCGTCAAGAGGTGCGGAATGACTTTTGATATACCCACGATCTAAGGCTAACCACCAAAGAACGGATGTAGTCGTTGGCTAACCACCAAATAACACACAAAGATGATTGGCTGACCACCAAATCAACAAGCCGGTTCAAACCGATGAACTAGCTAAAGAACTATCTCTCTCACTCAGAGAAAAGAAACACAAATATAACTCAAACTTAGACTGATTTTATTGAATGAATTCAGTTCCTATTTATAGGATTACAAAGAGATGAAAGGATAAAAGATAATAAATATATTTGTGTAAAAACAATGCATAGAAAAAGAAATCTTTGACTAGAACATGATAAATGAGTCAAAGGTGTAGAATCTGATGAAGACTGGTCAAGGATGGTGATTTTGAGGAAGACTGGTCAAGGTTGTCGAATTTTAGGAAGATTGGTCAAGACAACCATTCATTAAATGCGCCATGTCTGAATTCGCGAGAATCGAAGATCATCTGATTTGAAAATGGCATAACTCCCACATCTGAACTCCGTTTGAGCTGATTCTTCTTCGAGGAGCTCCGGAATTGAGTTGAGCACGTTCTCCAAGTAATTTCATGCGTAGAAGCGTCGTGTTTTGGAATATATGAGTCAAATAATGAACATATATCATTGCTGCTTCCCATGATCAAGCCATGCATGTTTGTTTTGCTCGGTCCGCTATCCCAGGGCACATCAGAGCATCTAGCTATCCACCTCCCATGTGAGGCATTTATTTGTGGACCTGTAAATTACAGATGGATGTATCAGTATGAGCGAGCCATGAAATATTTGAAGGGAAAAGCCAAAAACCTCGCAAAAGTTGAAGGTTCTATAATTGCTGGAAGTTTGACGGAAGAAACTTCTCACTTCACATCGTACTACTTTGGGTCAAAAGTACGTACCTGGAAAAGAGCTCCTAGAAGATATGATAATGGTGGTGTCGCGCCAACATATGCAGTTGCTGGTGTTCCAGACATCTTTAGCCAGATTGGGCGACTCGGTGGGAAATGAAAAGAGGTTTGGTGGTCGAGTGAAGAAGACGCCCATAGTGCACACACCTATATTCTACTCAATTGCAAGGATCCATTGATGCGTTATTTTGAAAGGTACATATGGACACTTCTAAACACACATAATAAATATAAATTATATAATTGTGAAATTAAGATTAATTGATATAAAATGTGATTTTACAGCTTATTTGTTTCTGAAGTCGAAGAAACATTCCCAGGTATATCCACAAGTGACGTAGACAAAAGGAAAGATCAACACTTTATTAAGTGGTTGAAGAATCATGTATTAATTTTACAGCTCGATCAAATTATTTTTCATACATTATATGTACTAATATTTCAACGTTCTCTTTTTAAGGTTGATTATGACGACGATGCAAATTATCCTAAGTGGTTACGAAGTAATTCAATCTCCACATGTAAAGGTCACCACATCACAGATGTATTTCACACGAGGCTATACTTTTCACACATATGAGTATGGTAGACAACGGGCGACCAGTAACTATGGAATATGTGTGAAAGGGGAAACATATTTCTACGGGATCTTGACGGAGATTATTGAAGTCGAATTCCCAAGGATATTGAAGCTGAAATCGTCCTCTTCAAATGTGAATGGTTCGACCCTGTCGTCAGAGGTGTTCGGTTTAACAAATTCGGTGTAGTTGATGTCAATGGTGGACGAAGGTACAACAAATTTGAGCCTTTCATCTTAGCTTCACAAGCAGACCAAGGTAGCTTCCTTCAATACCCTCGGATGAGAGAATCAAGAATAAATTGGTTATCCGTGATCAAAGTTACACCTCGTGGACGAATCATAAGTGGAGAAGAACCACCATTGCAAGAAGAACAGATAAATGTAGTCGAGGAACCTGAAGCTGCCACAGACGACATACTTCTCATTGATCCGCATAACCATGAGTACGAAGATCTTACCGACGATGCGACAGACGAAGCTGTTGAAGACGAGTTTAATGAAAATGATGATGTTTCTAGTGATGACGAGAATGTCGATGTATCCGATTGATGTATTTGTATTGATGTATTTCTTTTAAGTGTATGATTGATTTTCAGACTTAAGGAATTGTGGTTTTCGAATTGTGGAATGGAATAAAAAGATTGAGGTTAAAAGGAAGATGGTTGGGGTTTGGAATATATGAAGTAGAAGATAAGGAAGATGGGATTTGGGGTTTAGGTTTTGGATTTTAGGGATTTAAACATAAACCTCTTTATTTCCACGTAATATAACGTGGTCTTTACGACGAAAGTGAGAATTAAAAACACGGGCCTCGCGATTTCCACGTAAGCAGAATTCGTTGTAAAGATCTCGTAAGCTTACGTGGAAATAACGAGAAACATTTAATTATGAAAAAAAAGAAACACGTTAATTCCACGTAAGAACAAATCGTCGTAAAGACCACGTTGGCTTACGTGGAAATAACGAGAAACATTTAAATATTAAAAATAAATAAACACGTTAATTCCACGTAAGCACAAATCGTCGTAAAGACCACGTTAGCTTACGTGGAAATAACGAGGTTTATGTTTAAATACCTAAAATCCTAAACCCTAAACCCTATCTTCCTTATCTTCTACTTCATATATTCCAAACCCCAAATTCTAAACCAAAATCCTAAACCCTAAACCCTATCTTCCTTAGAGATTGATGGGTTGTATAAGAAGTAGAGGTTGAAGTTATAAGAAGTAGAGGTTGAAGTTATAAAGTTATAAAGTTATAAGAAGAAGGGGTTTGGAGTTTTGGGTTGTAAGGATTTAGAACAAATCCTCATTATTTCCTCGTGGAAATAAGCATGGGCCTCGCGATTTCCACGTGAGTTCACGTGGAACTGACGAGGAATACGGGAAACGAAGAGACTAGCCTAGTTATTTCCTCGTTAACTCACGAGGAATTAACGAGGAAAACTACATCTATATATACCAAGACCATTTTGTCACAATTCAGAATTCATAAATATTAAAAAGAATAAAGATTCTTAAAAAAAAAAAAAAGGTCTGGAATCACAAGTGCGAAGACACGGTCTCTTCCCACTTGTGATTCCAGTATCTTTCTTCTCTTTCTTTGAAGAATTCTATAAAAATAGAAGAAATATCCGGAATCACGAGTGGGAAGACACGGGCTCTTCCTACTTACGATTCCAGCAATTACATAAATCCTAAAATTATAATTTGGAGTTTAGGATTTTGGATTTTAGGGATTTATGAAAGATCCTCGTTAGTTCCTCGTTACTGAGAAACACGGGCCTCGCGATTTCCTCGTAAAGGAAAACACGGGGCCTCGCGATTTCCTCGTAAAGGAAAACACGGGCCTCGCGATTTCTTCGTAAAGGAAAACACGGGCCTCGCGATTTCCTCGTTAACTTACGTGGTTTTAACGTTGTAATCTATCCGATATATATACCCACGAACTCTCTCACTTTCTCATTTCCTCTCCACTTCCTCTCTAAAAACATGGTAAGTCCTCTCTCTTTCCTTTGATTAGTTTAGGGTAGTTTAGGTGGTTAGTGTAGGGAATTTAGATAGGTTTATGGATTTTAGGTTAGTTAGTGTTGATTAGGTGATTAATTAGGAATTTAGTCTATAAAAATTTGAAGTTTGAGTGCTAATTTTGAATGTTTTTTTAATAGGTACGAAAGAACAAACTTACTGCCCACTACAGACAGATGTCCGGTGAGCCGGGTAGTCGTTTACAGCCCGGTTCTTCTTCTACAGCACCTAGTTCTTCGGGTCCGGATAGCGTCCCAGAGACTCAGTCTTCTCAGAGAGTCTCTCCTTCTGGTGTACAATCGGTTGCACCACCGGCTCCTCATGATCATCATGTCCCAGAGGTGCCACCTCCTGTGCCACCTCATGTGCCTCCGCCGATGGCTGCGGAGATGCCGGCGGAGATGCCGGCTCCCATTCATCCCGATCTGATGGTGCCGCCGAGTACTCCTTACTCGCAGTACACTGTCGAGGACATTCTCGCTCAGCCAGGCGGAGAAGGTTTACCAGTCATAGACCCCGACCGACCGGACGGAACTTTGTGGTATGTTACATTTTTTTACATTCTTTTAAAATTTTTTAATAACATTAGTATCTAATTTATACTTTAAATTTGTTTTTTTTTTAGGTTTGGGGTTGACCATTGTCTCGCATCAGGCGTAACCGACACGATGAAGGGTTACTTCTCCATGCCACATCCGAACTGGAAGAAGACGTCCGTCTACATCAGAAAGACGTGGTTCAAGATTTTCGCTGTAAGTTACTATTAATTTATATATATATACTATTATTTTTTAAGTTATATTTCAAAATTTTTTAATACTAATTATTACCTTTTTTTTCTGCTACAGCAAAAGTATCATTGGTCCTTGGGGGTCAATGAGAAGGTGAGGAAAGCGTTCAATAGTAAGGTGAAAGCTCGCCTGTTGGACACGGTCTCCAACTGGAAGGGGGATTGGATCGTGAAGGGATATGACCGTGGTAAACCCGCTGAGCTCACCACAGAGGTGTGGGATGGCCACATCCGTTATTGGGAAACTCCTGACGCCATAAGAATCGCCCAGGCTTGCTCTGCCTCCCGTAACACGGTAGATGAGCAGGGTCACGGGCCGATGCTTCACTCTACGGGCCAAAAACTCCACGCCGCTATCCGTTTGGAGATGGTACGTAATTAAATATTGAATTTAATTAATTTCTTTTATATAATATATTTATATATAGTAACTCTCTAAAATGTTTTGTAGGCCAAAGAGACGGGACAGCTCCGACTCTTCGGAACTTTACGAGAAGATCCACAAGAACAACTCGGTCGATTCAGATCCTAGGTCGAGCAAATCTTCAATGAAGTTGCTGACCAGGTTCAAAGCGCCGACCCAGCTGACAAAGCAGTCTACCGACGGACTACCGTCACCTTATCCACAGTTGAAGTGGATAGGATTTATGAGGAGGTAAATTTTAAAAATTATAATTTTAAATTATTTATTTAATTTAACTTTAAATTTTACTAACAATAATTTTTTTTGGGTTTTTAAGGTTGTCCCTAAGAAAAAGGGACGTACGTTGGGGATTGGTTCCGTCAACGATGTTCCGAGAGCGACATCGTCTTATGGTCAGAGACGGGAAGACGAGGTCACTGAGCTGCGTAACGAGTTGGCCTCGACAAAATCTGCGTTCACAGCTCGACAGGGTGTAGTCGAGGGCTTCTTGGACGTCATAGCGGCCACAAATCCGGAATGGGAGTCCTTGTTGAGGAACTGCGACGACAAAATCCAATTCCAGGCGAGCGACAAGCGATAACGAAGCGGATGTAGAGAGGAGGAGTGATGAGTTCTACCAGGCGATGAACGAGCCTTAGTTTTTTATTTCCTTTTTATTCGTTGTAAATATAAATTCTAATTATTTATGAATAAATATATTTTTCTTTTTATTGGTTGTGTATTTTAATTCAAATTTTATAATTATAATTAAAATTATAAATATTTTCCTGATTATATTTTTTTAATTCTGTATATATAAAAATCGAAGTAAATTCCTCGTTAAAACTCACGAGGAAATAACTTGGTAAGCCTAACGTGGTCTTTACGAGGATTATCTTTCGAGTACTACGTGTCTTTCTCGTGGAAAGTTTACGTGGAAATGAAGAGGAAAATTAACGTGGAATTTACGAGGAAATGTTTTCGTGATTTTTACGTGTAATTATAGATAAAATGTTTACGTGATATTGACGAGGAAACTTTTCGTGGTCTTTACGAGGAAAAGTAGCGAGTTCCTTACATGGAAAGGTTACGTGGTCTTTACGACGAAGTATTGTACTTGGTCTTTACGACGAAAACTTTTCCTCGCTAATTGACGTGGAATTGGCGAGGAAATACGCGTTACGACGAACGAATAACGACCAAACGTTTTTCCTCGCTATTTTCTCGTAATGCCTCATTAACGACGAATTCACGAAGAATTCAGCCGTCGTTAATCTTGTGTTTTCTTGTAGTGATTGAGTCAAGAAAGGGATAATGATATTTTAAATTTTTACTTTTTATCTAACCAATCTTTTAGGCACCATTCTTAGATTTGTTGATGCAGAATGTACTATAGATGCTAAAGTTGATCACCTATCAGCTATGACAACGCTTTTATTGATTTTCTGGAGGAACCAAAGCTGATTTCCAACCTAACTTGACATTCTCTGCTTGTCTTGGGGCTTGGTATACCTGGGATCGGATGCTTCAAACAAGTCTGGAAGGTAAAGCCTTGTGTAGATAGTTTTATCACCTTCTCGCTCTCATTTTCGAATTTAGATTTAATTTTCGTATTCAGTTAATTAAAATTATATATATATATATATATATATATATATTTCGAAAATAAGCTTAAATTTATGATATAGGACTAGTTAGTTATTACTTAGGAAGGAATTTGAACAGGGCTTGGCGGTTACCCCCCTCAAGACTTGATTCATAAGAATTCTGTAGGTAAAGGATTTAAACAGGGCTTGGTGGTTACCCCCTTCAAGACTTGCTTCAATGAATCCTAGGATATAGGTCAAAAGAAGTGAACATGACTTGGTGGCTACAACCATTAAGGCTTGATTCATGGAAGCCTGTCAATCTTGGTCAATGTCTTGCAAATAAAAGCAGACCTGACTAGGAGAGAAATAGTAGAGAGAGGATAGAAACTAATTTTTAACTGCAGGTCCAGATACTTGTTTGAGCAACCATGCATCCTGTGATCGATACTTCCAAGGTAAAGCCTGCACTTTCATTTTTATGTACATAAATGAAATCAGTAGAGGGTTAGTCAGACAGATTGCTAAGTTGTTGGCTAGATGATCAAGGTTGTTTAATTAGGATATTGCATAATGTATACGTGATTGACAGATTCTTAGATGTGGTTTGCAACAAAGTATAGGTTATGATTCTAAGTTTGAATTTGATTGAGTCCCTGCTTTTTAAAACCTCTTTCATAAAAGACTGCATGTGTGTTTGCTTGAGGACAAGCAAAAGGTTAAGTCTGGGGGAGTTGATATACCATGGATTTTACCCGTTTTACCCATGGTATATGAGTATTTTATTACTATTATCTATATTTTGGAGTCTATTAGGTATGTTTTCAGGTTCAGAAGCATTTTGGAGAAAAGTGATGTTTTAGGTGCCTTTTTGGAGCTTAAAGAAGAGTTCACCCGAGATCAGACCAGAGGTCGACATCCGGAGCTACACATCGATCGATGCACCCTCCGTGCTATCGATCGACACACATTGCCGAAGGACGATACATCGAGATCATAATCGATCGATGTACATCCAGTACTATCGATCGATATCGAAGCGGCAGAAGACAAGTTGGACTTGGCCGAACTTGAAGCCCACGACATCACATTTTTACAAGATTGCCCCTGAAGAGTTTATAACCTAATGAACTCATATTTATATATGCCTAAGTGTTTTGGCACCGTACCACGATTACAAGTTTCTTATAAGTTTTACCTAAGAGTTTCTTTTCTACTCATTTTCTTTTCATTACTTTGCAAGTTCTCAATAAAGTTCTATACAGTTCTTTGCTTGTTCTTCTTAACAAAGGTTATAGGATTCTAGATCTAGAGGAGAGATCCAAAGAGATTTGTTATTCGAACTTAAGTGTTCACTCCTCTAATAGATCCATGAACTCCTATTATTACCTTGTTACTATGAATCACTTATCCATGTGAGTAGATTCATTTGTTAGATTTAGGGTTTAAATAGGATATGAGGGATTAGCCCCAGCCTATATCTGCTATAGTTGTGATATTTATTGTTAGGATTGTTCACTAATGCTTTTTCTAGATTAGCTACCTAGAACATGAACTTGGATTGCATTATTTATTTAATACAATTCCTGATAACATCCTAAACATGCTATGACCCTCTTGAGACAAGGAAGCTGATCTAAGATCATGGTGAGCACTGTATCAACTCGCATAAGTTCTGCTTAGAGCCGATCGGTCGATACACCTATAGAGTAATCGATCGACGTAGCTAGAGGTGTATCGGTCGATATTTCTATCGAATAATCGATCGATACTGTCGGCGATATAGCTGACCCCAAACACCATTTAGCATCTAAGTAATAGATGGTCTAAATATTGCGAGAGCTGATGGATTCATTTAATAGTGTTGAGCTCTGACATATCATGCAAGCAACTTGTTAGCATTTATAGTATTTATAATCCTGAATTCCTGAATACCTACCCTGAATCTAACTACTTTTCTTTATTGTCTTAGACCAAAACCTTTCAACTGAGTAATCTTACCATTACTCAAAAACCTGCATTTACTGTAAACCATTTTCAACCTAGCTTAGTCACTAAGATTGCATCTTATTTGTACATTAGCCCTCTGTGGATTCGATCCCTAAGTACTACAACTGAACCTCTTATTTGAGAGAGTAAAGTCACTCCTTAGGGTAATTTGAGTGATATCAGTTTATCAAACATAATCAAAGTTTATCGATACTGTTTGTGGTAGTGTTCATCCGAACACTGTTCATTCCGTGTCTGAGGGGCACCAGATCGATTTCATCTCAGATAATGACTTTTGGGATGTGCTCGAGCATGAGAAACTGACTAAAGTGATTTTCTAGTTGAAAATTGCATGTCAATTGGAAGCTCCCTGGTGTCGATCGACACTAACATCTGAGCATCGATCGACACCACTTTTGGGATCGTGCAAAACTGTTCGAATTTAGAGCCACTCAGATTTCGCGGCTCGACACCTGCATCCTCCCACCCTAGCTCGAGTTAATTCGAATGACGTCGATCGACAACAACAGATGAGCAGTGATCGACACCTGCCCATACCATATCAAGTTCATTAACCAGATCTTGATGCACACCGCTTGAAGGCAACTCGAAACCCATCTCACACTTTAGTTTGCTTGAAGACTATAGAGAAGATAAATCAGCAATCTGGAGAAGCACCAGAGTTATAGCAATCAACCCTAGCTGAAACCTCTTTCGTTGAGAGTGTCGATCGACGACGTATACTTGGTATATATCGACACCAAACGGACAGACACAAACCTGCCATGGAAAAGCAGGCAACGAAAGAAGATATTTCAGTTGAGAAAAGAGTAAAATCTAGGAAACCCTATATTCCCAAACACCTCAGGAGAGAAGTTAACAAAGTGGAACTTGATGGATTTCACAAAAGGGTGAAGAGGGTTCCTAAGGATATGTCTTTCAAGGATGCATATCATAAGTATATCTTGGTAATTTCTTCAGAGAGAGCAGAGAGACAGATAAGGACATTGACTACTATTCAACAAGGTATGACGTAAGTCTAAGAGAACTCTGAAGAAGGAACAAGATCCAGGGAAATTCATGATTCCATGCTGTATACATAACCATGATTTCCCAAACGCGCTCAGCGATACTGGATCTACAGTCAGCATTATGGATATAGACACTGCTGAAGTATTAGGATTAAAGACGAAACCTTCAAAAGATAGTATTACTTTCGTGGATAACTCCAAAGCAAACTCAGCAGGCATGATCAGGAATGTTAAGGTAGAGATAGGGGAATGCACTATTCCTGTGGACTTTCATGTCATGGAGATGTAGGGGAATGCACTATTCATGTGGACTTTGAAGGAACCAAAGCTGATCTCCAACCTAGTTTGACTACTACTGCTTGTCTTGGGGCTTGGTATACATTAGATCGGGTTCCTCCCGCAAGTCTGGAAGGTAAAAAGTCTGTGTGTTTCTGGTTGCCTTCTCTCTCTCTCTCTCTCTCTCTCTCTCTCTCTCTCTCTCTCTCCTAGATATAAAAGATTAAGATGATTTCCTGGAAGATGCAGAGGGGTAGGAGTGTCTCCTGTGACCCCAGTATTCTAATTCAGAAAGGAACGATCACACATTGTGGAAACAAGGGATAGGTAAATTACATGTGACCCCATTATTTGCTACACTTTGTCAAAATAGGAGCTACAAAAGTATATATGTCAACAAAATGAGCAAAGATCGCCTGATCGGCATCGACGTTCATTGGGGTTGAACCTATAAGGATTCAGAGAAGAGAGAAGAAAGGGATCAGAGAAGACTACATGTGTGTTCGGGAAACTTGCTTGAGTAAGAATCCATGTGTCCCTTGATCGATACTCCCAAGGTAAAGCCTACACATTTATTTTATGCAAGAAATGAGGTTAGTAGAGGGGTTAGTCAGACAGGATTTGCTAAGTTGCTGGCTAGATGAATTTGGTTGCTAAGCTAGGATATGGTATAAAGTGCTTCTAGAGTTAGGAGATATTTGATGTGGCTTGCAACATTATAGACGTGATGATTCTAGGATTAAAGATTGTGTGAATCCCTGCTGTTTTCAAACCTTTTTCAGAGAGATTGCCTGTATGTTTTGCTTGAGGACAAGCAAAAGGGTAACTCTGGGGGAGTTGATATACCATGGATTTGACCCAGTTTTACCTATGGTATATAGGTGTTTTAAGATATAATTATTATGTTTTGGAGTCTATTAGGTATGTTTTTAGGTTCAGGAGTGTTCTTGAATAAAGTGATGTTTTTGGAGCATTTTGGAGTACAAGAGAGATTTCATCCGAGCTGACCATCAATCCAGACCAGAGGTCGATATTCAAAGTTAATAATCGATCGATGAATACTTTTTGCCATTGATCGATATTGAAGAGAAGGGTCCACGATTGAAGATGATAATCAATCGATGCACATCCTGTGACATCGATCGATGCTGAGCCAAACTGAAGACAACCGACTTAAAGCCCAAGACTTCACCAAATTACAAGATTGCCCCTGACGAGTTTTTAACCTAATATATATACTCTTTTTATGGTTTTGAGCAAACAGAGTTTTTTGAGAGATTTTATATTCTATTGTTCTATGGATTTTAGTTGGAGAGAAGATCCAAAGAGATTTGTGATTGAAACTTGATCAGTATTATCTATCTATCTATCTATGCAGTTTTCTTATTACTTTGTTATTATGAATTACTTGGCCATGTCTGAGTAGTTCTATTGTTAGATTTAGGATTCAAATAGGTTATGAGGGATTAGCCCCAACTATAGATTGCTAAGTTGTGATATTCATCATTAGGATGCTCTTAATGCTTGTGTTCTTGAGTAGCTAACTAGAACCTTGACATAGAATATAAGTTATTACTTGAGCTTGTCCTGAACCTATCCTAATTGAGCTAAGATTACTAGAAACAAATGAGAGTTGATCTAGGAACTCTTAGTGAGCATTCATTCAACCCGATCTCAAAGCTTGGCTAGAGCGCGTCAATCGATACTCCTATAGAGTAATCGATTGGCAGTGTCAAAGGTGTATCGATCGATATTCCTATAGAATAATTGATCGACACTTTCTAAGAGAATGAAACAAAAGGTAAGATCATTAGATCTAGTCAATAGACGAATCTAGAAGGTGGAAGCTAATCGATTTGTTCTTATGAAGTTGAGCCCTACAATATCATGCATATAACTTGTTAGGCATCTATAGGATTATAATCCTGATTACCTAAATAGAAACCCTAAGTCTAGCTACTTTCCTTTAATTGTCAAAACTCCTCTACCTGAATAGAAACCCTAAGTCTAGCTACTTTCCTTTAATTGTCAAAACCCCTCAATCAATCATCTGAGCAATTTACTTGCTCAACAACCTGCTATTTAACTTTAATCATATTCAACCTAACTTAATCAGCCTGATTAGATCTTAGTGGTTCCCTAGCTCCTTGTGGATTCGATCCCTAAGTACTACAGTTGAACCTCTTATTTGAGAGAGTAATTCACTCCTTAGGGTAATCTGAGTGATATCATCAAGCAATTATTAAGTGCAAGTCTACTAACTATCTTAGCACCCTAGCATCAATTCCCATTGGATAGGAAGGCAAAGAGCATTATCAACTTCATTCAGGCATTTCATCAAACACCTTCCGGGTGTGAAATATCTAATGATCTAGATTAGAGAGGCCAACTCTAATATAACATTAAGAGCAGTAGATAAGAAAGGAAAACAAGAGATCTAACACTAAACACCCTAGATCTTCACTTAATCACCCTTAATCAGCCTAACCCATGAATCCAAAAAGGATCTACTCACTAATCAACATGTTTACTCTTAAACCCATGATGGATTCAAGCTTAACCATGTTTAGAAAGCAATAAAATCACTCAAGAACACAAGAATAAAGATGAAATCTAGATTAAAAGATCAAACTGTCACCAATATGTCAAGTGTTTTAGAGAGAAAATAAGATAAGATCCAACTTTGGGATCACAAAAGTATTTATATGATCCTTAAAATCATAATGGGCTTCATTAACAAGTCTAAGAAAGCCCATAAAATCATTAAAATGACTAAGTAAGAGGATGCAGTGGCCAGACTTCCTTGCTCCAGCCAGTCGCTCCGGAGTTTTGCTCCAATTAGTGATGAAAAGCCGAGCGGGTAAGTGGGGTCTTGATGGGTGGTCGCTCTGGCTCACAGTGGGCTCTTCTGGTCGCTCCAAGGGGGTCGCTCCAGAAGGCTGCTCGAGGGATAAGTGACAGCGGGATTTGCGGGTCGCTCCGGTTTGTCCTGTCACCAGCAGATGCTTTGAGTCGCTGTGAAGACCCGCTCTGAATGCTCAGCTCGACTAATGCTTATCTTTCACCTCTTTTTGAACCCCAAGTGCCTCCAAACATCTCCAAGAACTCCAAGGGATACTCCAACACCTGATAAGGACTCATGTATGCAAAATACAACCTAAAGATGACTAATTCCTATTCTACATGATCAAAATGTACAAAATTGATAGCTAAAACAATGAAAATATGCAGGATATCAGCTTTCTTTCCGGAGAACTTGTTCTGCTGTTCTAAATTCCAGATTATTCTGGCTTTGATTTTATATGATGATGTATTCCTCTATTGTAATGTTGGATGTTTAATACAAGTATCTTTTAGTGTTAATATATATAGTTGCTTTTGCATGGTTTATTTACTTCGGGAAAAAAGGTTGGAGGGAAAAAATAATCACTTGCACGAGACTCTTGTCATAAGTCCCTTTTTGTCATACGGTCTTTGACAGAAAGATAGGACAAACTACTAGTTAGTTGGGAGCAGGATGAAAAGAATAGCGAAAGAGCATATTGAACATTGAAGTAAAAAAAAATTATTGAAAAAATCAGATCAAGCGTTTCTCAAAAAATCAGATCTTGCAGAAGCGCTCTCAGCAAATGAAAGAGAAAGGAAAATCTCAATGCTAAAGAAAAGATTCGAGCGCTTCAGATACGTCTTGAATGGTTCCAATCTAAGCCTTACCCTTGCCGTTTTATGATAGATATAATCTCAAAGGATCTGTCGCTTGCGTACAAAGAGGATGAGTTGTTTTGGAAACAAAAGAGCGGGGACAAATGGATGATTTTCGGTGATAAAAGTTCCAAGTTCTTCCATGGTTCTGTCAAAACAAATAGATCAAAGAACCAGATCCTGAAGCTGAAAGATAAGAACGAGAAGGTGAAATGGTCGGACAGTGCCAAAGCGGAGGTCGCCATAGATTACTTCTCAGACCTGTTCAAGTCCTCGAATCCAAGTTCTTATGAACCTGCGTTTGAGAGTTTCCAACCGAGGGTGACAATGGAGATGAATGAGCTTCTCACGAAACAGATTTGTAAAGAGGAAGTCTCTCAGGCCGTGTTCTCTATTTGCGCAGACAGTGCCCCGGGTCCTGACGGGATGACTGCTGCTTTCTTTCAGCGCTTTTGGGAAATCATCGGAGATCAGATCACTGCTGAAATTCAAGAAGTTTTTGCATCGGGTGTCATGCCAACCGAGTGGAACCTCACGTACTTATGCCTCCTGCCAAAAATCCCACACCCTGATCGGATGAAGGATCTACAGCCAATAAGCCTTTGCTCGGTTTTGTACAAAATTGGGGTTAAGATTCTGGTGAAGAGAATCCAACCTTTCTTGCAGGCCATTGTTTCTGTTAACCAGTCGGCTTTTGTGAGAGATAGAGTGATCTCTGATAACATCATCATAGCCCATGAAGCGGTCCATGCTTTGAAGGTGCAATCGGACATATCTAAGGAGTTTATGGCAGTTAAAATCGACATGTCGAAAGCGTACGACCGAGTAGAGTGGAGCTATCTGAGGAGCCTTTTGGGAGCGCTGGGTTTTGAAAACAGGGTAGTCCAGTGGGTGATGATGTGTGTGTCTTCAGTTACCTATTATGTGCTCATCAATGACCGGCCTTTCGGACTGATTTCGCCACAACGATGGATCAGACAGGGAGACCCGCTGTCTCCCTTTCTCTTTGTATTGTGTACGGAAGGTCTAACCCATCTACTGAATGTCGTTGAAAGGAACGGTCTACTGAATGGAATGCAATTTGCGATGGATGGACCAGTGATACATCATTTATTGTTTGCTGATGACAGCCTCTTCATGTGCAAGGCTACTGCTGCTCAAGTGACGGTGGTGAACCGAATCCTTCATTACTATGGAGCCGCGACTGGTCAGAACATAAACCTTCAGAAATCGTCTATATCCTTTGGAGCATTGACTGATGAAGATACCAGAGCTCAAATAAAAGCAATCTTGGGCATTGAAAACGAGGGAGGAGCCAGCAAATACTTTGGCTTACCTGAAATTTTTTCGGGATCCAAGGTTGAAATGCTTTCGTTTCTAAAGGTGATACCACTCAAATTACCCTAAGGAGTGACTTTACTCTCTCAAATAAGAGGTTCAGTTGTAGTACTTAGGGATCGAATCCACAGAGAGCTAGTGTACAGATAAGATGCAATCTTAATGACTATGCTAGGTTGAAAATAGTTTAAAGTAAAGTGCAGGTTTGCTGAGTAAGGATGAGATTACTCAGTTGAAAGGATTTGGTTTTGAAAACAATAAAGAAAAGTAGTTAGATTCAGGGTAAGTATTCAGGAATTCAGGATTATAAATACTATAAAGGCTAACAAGTTGCTTGCATGATATGTCGAGCTCAATACTTATTAAATGAATCCATCAGCTCTGCATTATTTAGACCATCTATTACTTAGATGCTAAATGGTGTTGCGATCGGCTACTACGCGCTGGTATCGCCGATAATTTGATAGGAATATCGACCGATACACCTCTAGCTACGTCGATCGATTACTCTATATGAGTATCGATCGATACGGCTCTAAGCAAGCTTTATGCGCGAGTTGATACAATGCTCACCATGATCTTAGATCAGCTTTATATCTCAAGAGGGTCATAGCATGTTTAGGATGTTATCAGGTATTGCATGTAATAAATCAATGCAATCCAAGTTCATGTTCTAGGTAGCTAAGCTAGAAAAGCATTAATGAACAATCCTAACAATAAATATCAAAACTATAGCAATTATAGGCTGGGGCTAATCCCTCATATCCTATTTAAACCCTAAATCTAACAAGTGAATATACTCAGACATGGCTAAGTAGTTCATAACAACAAGGTAATAATAGGAGTTCATAGATATATTAGAGGAATGAACACTTAAGTTCCAATCACAAATCTCTTTGGATCTTTCCTCTAAATCTAGAATCCTATAACCTTTGTAAATAAAGAACTGGAAGAAAATGAGTAGAAGTAGAAGAAACTCTTAAAACTTCTATTACTGTAAAAGATTGTATATCAAAGAGACTTGAATGAAAAGAAAGCTTGTTTTTAATGCCAAAATACTTAGGCATATAAATATATGAGTTCATTAGGTTAAAAAAACTCGTCAGGGGCATTCTTGTAAAATATGATATCTTGGGCTTCAAGTTCGACCAGGTCCAACTTGTCTTTCAGCCGCCTCAGTATCGATCGATAGTACAAGGTGTACATCGATCGATTATGGTCTCGATGTATCATCCTTCGGCTAATGTGTGTCGATCGATTGCACAGAGTGTGCATCGATCGATGTGTAACTCTGATGTCGACCTCTGGTCTTGATCTCGGGTGAACTCTTCTTTAAGCTCCAAAAAGGCACCTAAAACATCATTTTTCTCCAAAATGCTTCTGAACCTGAAAACATACCTAATAGACTCCAAAACATAGATAATAGTAGTAAAAACACTTATATACCAGGGGTAAAAACGGGTAAAATCCATGGTATATCAACTTCCCCAGACTTAACCTTTTGCTTGTCCTCAAGCAAACACACAGCAGTCTTTATGAAAGAGGTTTTGAAAAGCAGGGACTAAATCAAATTCAAACTTAGAATCATAACTCTACTTTGCTGCAAACTACATCTAAGAGTCATCAATCACGAAGCACATTATGCAATATCCTAGTTAAGCTACCTTGATCATCTAGCCAACAACTTAGCAATCATGTCTGACTAACCCTCTACTGATTTCATTTTGTACATAAAAATAAAAGTGCAGGCTTCCTTGGGAGTATCGATCACAGGATGCAAGGTTGCTCAAACAAGTATCGGACCTGAAGGTAAAATTAGTTCCTATCTCTCTCTCTCTACTATTTCTCTCTAGTCAAGTCTGCTTTCATTTGCAAGACATTGACCAAGATTGACAGGCTTCCATGAATCAAGCCTTAATGGTTGCAGCCACCAAGTCCTGTTCACTTCTTTTGACCTATATCCTAGGATTCATTCGAAGCAAGTCTTGAAGGGGTAACCACCAAGCCATGTTCGAACCCTTTACCTATAGAATTCTTATGAATCAAGTCTTGAGGGGGTAACCGCCAAGCCCTGTTAATTCCTTCCTAGTTAATATCTAACTATTCCTAGAACATAAATTTAAACTAATTTTCAATTTATTTATTTATTTTTTTGAGAAGTAAAAAATTAATTCTAATTTCGAAAATGAGAGAGAGGGTGATAAAATTATCTACACAAGGCTTTTACCTTCCAGACTTGTTTGAAACATCTGATCCCATGAATACCAAGCCCCAAGACAAGCAAAGAATTGTCAGGTTAGGTTGGAAATCAGCTTTGGTTTCTCGGACAATCAATGAAAGTGTTGTCATAGTTGATAGGTGATCAACTTTAGCATCTATAGTACATGTATCAACAAATCTAAGAATGGTGCCTAAAAGATTGGTTAGATAAAAGTGAAAATTAAATTATCATTATCCCTTTCTTGACTCAATAAAAACCATTTTGAAAACATTTTATTTTTATGAAATCAAAAGGTAAATAGCATCAGTAACATACCCCGGACTTAAATCATACACTGTCCCGTGTATAACCAGTTCGATGAAGGCATAGGTAATAATAAAGTACACTGATATCAAAAAGTTTAGAACGATATACCTGACCGTGTTGCGTATCGATCGATGTTGAGTCATCTTCGTCGATCGCTTCTTTTTGGTTTATGTCGATCGATATCGACAGTGTCATGTCGGTCAATTTCAGTGGCAATCGTCTAATTGTAACTGCAAAGAAAAACAAATACGAAAAATAAATTCCTAAAAATAAAAATAAAATGAAAAACTACCTAACAGTGGGTTGCCTCCCACTCAGCGCTTTGATTATAGTCATCTAGCTTGACTTTGGATGAGATGAGCTACTGAGTTGAAGTCCAGGTACTTGTTGAGAAACAAGTATCCTCTGTATTTCTCTTCTCTCCGAACCATACGTCAAATAGGCTTCTTGTGGCTTCATATTCTCTAGTTCGTTTATCCTTTAACTCAATCAACTCATCAGTGATCCTTTGAATCCTCTCTTCTTGACTTTCAATGCTGACCGCGTGCCATCCTATCTTCCTGTAGGCATGTTCTGAAAGGTCACTAAGCTCTGCTTGCATTGAAGGCGTTGGATCATCTTGTCTTGGATGGAGCTGGTATCGATCGATTCCTCGGTTGAAATATTGGTCGATGGCTGTTGACGTCCATCGATCGATGCGCTGGTTGCTCGATCGATCGATTCTAAGGGCGCAGGTCTGCTTGCAAGCTGTCTCTGAATGGCTTTGATTTCTTTCTGCATCCCTTCTATGCTAGATTCCATACTTCCAACCTCGTTAACAAGCGGGAAATACGTTTGGTCTAGACGTCTATCTTGTGGATCATCCACGCTTGTTATTGCTGTGTATACATCATCAGCTAATTTATCCAAATCGGCTCTGGTACAGATCTCTGAAGTCCGTGTATCGATCGATGCAACTGCTTGCTTATCGGTCGATGTTTGCTTCTGCAGATTTTCGTGAAGCTTCTCTGCAAAGAGCTTCATCTGGCCATCGATTTCAGTTAATAGCCTATCGATCGATGTGAGGTTGAGCTCGTCGGTCGATGCAATCGATGCAGCCTGATAATCAAGTTGATGTTGGAACTTCTCAGCCTCCTGCTGCGTAGTATCTATCTGTAGTGCGAGTTCCTACACTTCTTTGTCTACTAAGAAGTGTATATCAGCAATTTTCCTCTCAACTGCTTTCAGACGGGTCAATCCTCCAAAAGGATTGCAAGGTGCAGCAGGGTTCATATCTGCGTGTGCTTCATTGATAAGGCGGATAGATCTCCTCAGCTCTTCTGTGCAGATTCTAAGATCTGCTAGGCTGTGCAAGATCCCCTCATAGGTTGTGGTTTGTTTGATGCTGAGACGAGCTTCTGCTTTCTTCAATTCTTTCCAGATATCTCCAAGAGACTCATCAACCTCACGTTTTGAGTAAGTGGTCGATGGTGTAGGTTCCGTATCGATCGATGTGGATGTTACTCCGTCGATCGATATTGATCTTTTCTGGGTATGGTTCTGTGCTTTGCGAAGATCTTCAAGTTCCAGCTCAAGACGTTGAACCCTCTTGAGTAATCCTTGGTCTGCACTGAACATCCAGTTCATCTCACTGCGAAGCTTGTCTGTGGCCTCTTCCAAACTCTTTTCTATGGAGAGCTTTTCCCATTTGCGTTCTCCAAGGAAACCGGTGAACATCTCGTTGATCTCGTCCTTGGTGTAGGTTTCTTGCATCAATTTTCTTCTTGTAAATGAACTAGCGTTCTCTGGTAGACAGATGTAGGAGCGCTCGTCCATTGAAGTTCTTTGGAGCAGTTTCTTGATGTCGTCTTTAGAAATACTGATGACATCACCATCTATTCCTCTAGCAAAACCATTCTCGTCTCTGTAGACCCCATACTCATCTCTCTGCTCCCAAAAGAATTTTCGAACTCCATATCGAAAGGCTCTCTTTCCGAATTCGGGACACTAATCGATCGACGCGACACAATCTGTATCGATCGATTTTTGTTGAAGATGTGGATCCTTCATGTTGAGATGGTTATCCTCAGCCTCCTTTGGCTCGGTTGTTGTGTCTGCCTCCCGGTGCTGATAATGGTGGTCTGGTCCGTGGCGTTGTTGCTGGAATAGGTTGTGGGATCCATTGGCTAACTGTAGGACGTCTGCAATGTCTTCTTTGGATATGTGCAGTGTTCGTCCATCCATTGAGCGTGCAAAACCTTGTGAATCCCTGAAAATACCAAATTCATCCGGTATTAGATTTCTGAAATTAAGTATATTTGAATGTCTTACCTCGGATGGTTGGTTGTATGAATCGGTTGATTGCACTGGTTCTGAATCGGTCCATGGTTGTTCAGGCCTATCGGTCGATTGTACACGTGCCGTGTCAATCGATGAGACTTCTTCGGGTTGGGTGATGTATGTTGGTGCGGCGGTCTCGACCGCAAAGCTCAGACTGGTAGTCGCCCAGCTCGATTGAGTAGTCTGCCTCGTTTGTTGTTGACTGTGTTGTCGAATAATGCGAGGCAAGTAGTATCGATCAATGGGGAGAAGGCCCTGTCGATCGATGTCGTGATTCTGAGGTTGTGGTGGAGAAGTCGATCTTCATCTTCTCGAAGGTTTTGACATTCTATAGCTCTCTCCTCCTCGATTCATCAGTATACTCCTCAAGATGAGTAGTATTTGCAGCATATGGTGGGATGTAGTAGTCGTTCTCCCACGTGTTTACTTCAAATCACCTTCGAAACTCCTCCTCGATCTGATTGAATAGTGAATCGATCGATGACCATATGTGGCTGTCGATCGATGTCGGTTCACCGAGATGATCGATGAGACAGTGTTTCTATTGATCGATTCTTCGGTCTGTCTCGATTCGCCTTGTGAGTCGTATTCATCTCCACAATAGCAAACAGCTACAAGGTCTGAGTCGTCTTGGATCTTCTTAGGGACCTTGAGGACTCGTCTTGGATCATAGTAGACCGTAGGGTTGATCAGGTTAGGCAGTTTGTTTGTCGAAGGTTGCAGACTGCTCCAACCGTGGCTAGGAAGGCTCTTCCAAGTAGCAAAGAAGTAGGTAGGGTTATCTTGACGCCCAAGACATGGAAGTCCACTGGAATTAGGGGTTCTCCTATGGTGACTTCAAGGTTTCTCACAATTCCTCCGAGTTCTGCTGAGAACAATCCACAAAGATGAACGATTCTTCAAGAGGCTCTATCTTTGACCTAGATGATCTGCTATCACCTTGGGTAAGATGCTAACTCCAGATCCTGTATCACATAGGCACGTGGGAAGTTGATCCCATGGACTGAGCAAGGAACAACGAACTTCCTGGATCACCCTTCTTCTCTAGTTTAATCCTCTTCTTCATACTTTCTCGACTTGGTTGAACATCCTCTTGATATCTTCTTCGTCTCCTTGGTCTCTCTGAAAACATCCACAATCTGTGTGAAAAGTAGGCTTCTTCAAAGGGTTTCTCTGTAGGTATCCTTAGAACTCTCTTTCCGAAACTTGCCAACTCTTTCTCATTAACTCCTCTTTTAAGGTGTTTGGAAACCTTCTCTTTCCTTTTTCTGAGAACTCTGCCATCTTTTTCCTTTTCTATCTCCATTGGATCAATAATATCCGTGGGCTTCTTCATTATGGCGGTTGGTAGGTTTCTGGAAGGCTTAGATTGCTCCGGGTGCATTAAGTCGTGCAACGTCTATCTTGGGAAGTTGCACTCGGCGTGTGATAACTGAATATTGATCAACAGCTTCTGGAGTGTGTCGATCGATTTCTTTATCAATTTGTCGATCGATGGGTTGTCTGTCCTGTCGGTCGACGTGGTAAGGGCTGGGCGGATGTGGGTGTTTTGCTGCGAACTCCTCGTGAGTAAGTATCCTCACGGCATTGCACTCGTTGGTGGATTCTTCAAGATCCATCGGTCGATGCTCGTCTTGCTCCATCGATCGATTGTTGTTGGCGTACGTCGAATGATGAGGGGATCCTGACATCGATCGATTCCATTGGTAGCCGCCAATTCTTTTGATCTGGAAGTCTTCCTCTTGCAGCTTCTCTTTCTTAACCACTCTCCAAAAATCATCTTCTATGATAGCACTGACGTTGTGGCCTGTTGTTTCTTCTCTCCAGTCCCTTTTCCTAAAGCTTCTTGCTTCTTAACAGCTTCTCCTGTCTGAGTCACTTGGGTCTCTAGTTTCTTCACATGGGTACTCAAAGCATCAAGCTTTGTATTCAAAGTGGTGTAGACAGCATCGATCTTTCCATTGAAGTTCACCTCTAATTGCTGCTGGCTTTCAAGAACTTTGCTGAGCATGTCTTCTAGCTTTCCTTCTGGGGTTGGTGTGGGTGGCTTCATGTAAGATGAGTTTCCATAACTCCTGTTGTTGTTGGGGTTGCTGCTATTGAAGTTTCCTCTCGTCTGTGAAGTTTCGTTTCCTTGGTTTCAGACCTCTGAAACCGGTTCCACTGATCCAGTTGACTTCGCTTCGTAGTCATCTTCTTCATCAGCTGCATCCTCCACGAGCAGATTTGCTTTTAGCGTTTCAACATTGTCAAGTGTAGCTTGTACCTCATTTATCTGTTCCTTTCCAAGGAACGCTGCAGATCTTGCTCTTACAATGTTCTTTGTGCTGTTGCTGGATGCTAGGTTGTCTATCAGCTTCACAGCATCTTCAGGATTCCTTGTGGTGAAGTTGCCTTCACTTGCAGTGTCTAGAGCCATCGATACTTCAGTTCGATGCCTCAAGAAAGTGCATAGCAGCTGCACTTTATTGAATCCATGGTGTGGGCAATCTCACCGTAAGACTTGAATCTAATCCGGTATCCTTGAATGACTCTCAGGCTCCTGATTGAATGTGGCAATTTTCCTCCTTAAGTCTTCAGCGCATCATCAAAGAAGTTACGCAAAATGCGTTTTGATTTCGCTCGTGATGTAAGAGATCCGGTGGTAGCTGCTAAGCCACCGCAAAGCTTCTCCAGATAAAGAGTGTTTGAAGAGCTTACAGAGAAGGTAGTCCACAGGGACTCCATTGGCTTTGATAGCAGATATGAGATCCTCGAACCTCTCTAGATGGTCCAAAGGATGCTCACTGGACAGCCCATAGTAAGGTATCTGTCCCACAAGGGTGTAGTACTGCGGCTTGAGCTCGAAATCGCCTCTCTGAATAGCAGGGGGGCGAATGGCTGATCTGTTGGTGTAGAACTGATCTGGACAGTTGTAGTCAGCTAGTGTTCGAGAAGCCTCTTATACAGGTTGAACGGCTCCTGTAGGTACAGTTTCTGGCTCAGGGATTACTTCATTCTAAGCGTTGAGTTTCTGACCTGCTTTATTACGAAGGTGACCTTCTTGGTAACGCAAGTCTCCATTCTCATCTCGTGTGAGAATAATAGGCGCAACCATGACTTGCGGAGTAGTATCGATCGATATAATGTTAGGGGTATCGATCGATATCGGATGAAAGATGTCGGTCGACGGTGAAGTAGCGTCGGTCGACGGTGAAGTAGCGTCGGTCGACGGTGAAGTAG
Organism: Brassica nigra; assembly: GCA_016432835.1. Lineage (NCBI taxonomy): Eukaryota > Viridiplantae > Streptophyta > Magnoliopsida > Brassicales > Brassicaceae > Brassica > Brassica nigra. Next base: position 50,452,589 of record CM028247.1, read on the forward strand.
CGTCGGTCGACGTGAAGGTGCGAGTGTCGGTCGACAAAGGCGGTGTCTCTGTCGGCAGGGGTGCGTCGGTATCGGTCGACGGGTAGTGGATGGCGTCGATCTATGCGGAACGGATTTCCTTGCGGATTGAACGTTCCAAGCTAGCAGGGTCTTCTGAGAAGAAAAGTTGGGATTCCTTGTTGCTTCTGGTGCTGCTGGGCATATACCCGAAAAGACAAGAAAAATTTTTGTGTCAGAAAACAAATTAAAACGAAAATAAAAATAACCTAGACCTAATCAGATTAGATCCTATTGTATCAAAGCTCCCCGGCAACGGCGCCAAATTTGATACCACTCAAATTACCCTAAGGAGTGACTTTACTCTCTCAAATAAGAGGTTCAGTTGTAGTACTTAGGGATCGAATCCACGAGAGCTAGTGTACAGATAAGATGCAATCTTAATGACTATGCTAGGTTGAAAATAGTTTAAAGTAAAGTGTAGGTTTGCTGAGTAAGGATGAGATTACTCAGTTGAAAGGATTTTGTTTTGAAAACAATAAAGAAAAGTAGTTAGATTCGGGGTAAGAATTGAGGATTATAAATACTATAAAGGCTAACAAGTTGCTTGCATGATATGTCGAGCTCAACACTTATTAAATGAATCCATCAGCTCTGCATTATTTAGACCATCTATTACTTAGATGCTAAATGGTGTTGCGATCGGCTACTTCGCCGCTGGTATCGCCGGTAGTTCGATAGGAATATCGACCGATACACCTCTCTACGTCGATCGATTACTCTATAGGAGTATCGATGGATACGGCTCTAAGCAAGCTTTATGCGCGAGTTGATACAATCCTCACCATGATCTTAGATCAGCTTTGATATCTCAAGAGGGTCATAGCATGTTTAGGATGTTATCAGGTATTGCATGTAATAAATCAATGCAATCCAAGTTCATGTTCTAGGTAGCTAAACTAGAAAAGCATTAATGAACAATCCTAACAATAAATATCACAACTATAGCAATTATAGGCTGGGGCTAATCCCTCATATCCTATTTAAACTCTAAATCTAACAAGTGAATCTACTCAGACATGGCTAAGTAGTTCATAACAACAAGGTAATAATAGGAGTTCATAGATATATTAGAGGAATGAACACTTAAGTTCCAATCACAAATCTCTTTGGATCTTTCCTCTAGATCTAGAATCCTATAACCTTTGTAAATAAAGAACTGAAAGAAAATGAGTAGAAGTAGAAGAAACTCTTAAAACTTCTATTACTGTAAAAGATTGTATATCAAAGAGACTTGAATGAAAAGAAAGCTTGTTTTTAATGCCAAAACACTTAGGCATATAAATATATGAGTTCATTAGGTTAAAAAACTCGTCAGGGGATTCTTGTAAAAAGTGATATCTTGGGCTTCAAGTTCGGCCAGGTCCAACTTGTCTTTCAGCCTCAGTATCGATTGATAGTACAAGGTGTACATCGATCGATTATGGTCTCGATGTATCGTCCATCGGCTGATGTGTGTCGATCGATTGCACAGAGTGTGCATCGATCGATGTGTAACTCTGATGTCGACCTCTGGTCTTGATCTCGGGTGAACTCTTCTTTAAGCTCCAAAAAGGCACCTAAAACATCACTTTTCTCCAAAATGCTTCTGAACCTGAAAACATACCTAATAGACTCCAAACATAGATAATAGTAGTAAAAACACTCATATACCAGGGGTAAAAACGGGTAAAATCCATGGTATATCAAAAGGATAAATCTCAGGCGAGACTGGACGGTTGGTATATGCAGCAAGTATCGCAGGATGGAAAAGAAGTGCTACTGAAATTTTCGGTGGGAGGCATTCCGGTGTTTGCGATGTCAGTGTTTCGAATGCCTAAAACGCTGCTTTCAAAAATCTCCAGCATGATGGCCAATAACTGGTGGGGGGATGATTCAAACAAGAGAAAAATCCATTGGATCGCGTGGGATAAGGTCTGCCTGCCCAAGGATCTAGGAGGAGTGGGTTTTAGAGACCTGGAATACTTCAACCAAGCTCTCCTGGCTAAACAAGGATGGAAGATCATCAACAAGCCTCAATCTCTCCTCTCAAGGTTTTTGAAGAGTATTTACTTTAAGGATGGAGACTTTCTCTTGGCTCCAATGGGAACAAGACCTTCCTTTGCTTGGCGAAGTCTTCTTTTTGGCAGGGAGCTTTTACAGAAGGGTTTGAGGCATCATATTGGGAATGGTAAATCAACAGAAGTCTGGCTTGACAAATGGGTTGAAGACCCTGAAGAAGGATTGAAAGCGCCTTGGATAAGAAGTTACTCCTTTGATGTTAACCTCAAGGCAGAGGAACTTATTGATCTGAGATCGGGAAGATGGGATGTGAGTAAATTAACAGAGGTTTTTGTGCCTGGGGACGTGGAGATCATCTTAAGGAACCAGCCGGTGGTATCTAAAGAGGACTATCATTCATGGAAATTTAATAAAAGTGGGCAGATCTCTGTTAAATCAGCGTATTGGCTTGCTGCAGATTTGAAAAGGAGAAAGAATCATCCCCAGGCTTTTGCTCTTCCTTCTTTAAACGGGCTGAAAGAAAAAGCATGGAAAAGCCAGACTTCTCCAAAGCTGCGAATGTTCATTTGGAAAGATTTGAGCGAAGCTCTCCATGCTGCTGAACTGATCAATGCTAGAGGAATGACAGTTGATGAGAGGTGCCAAGCTTGCGGGGATGAAGGAGAATCCATCAACCATATTCTTTTCACGTGCCATGTTGCCAGACAAGCCTGGGCGCTTTCATCTATACCCCACCCAAAAGGTGGATTCCACTCGGACTCAATTTATGCCAACTTTGACTTTATTTTCAACCTTGACAAGAGGAGGAATCTGAGAAAGGAATATAGCAGAGTGTGGCCATGGATTATCTGGAATTTATGGAAAAGAAGGAATGATATGTTGTTTGAGGGCAGATGCTATGAGCGGGCTGATTTAGTGCTCAAAGCGAACTGAGATGCAGTGGAATGGTTCATGGCGCAAGACATAGAGGAAAGGTGGAAACAAGAGGAGAAGGCTAGCCACCCTGTTCACCAGCGAAATTGGAACCCCCCAAAGCAAGGCTGGAAGATGTGTAATGTGGGGGTCGATTTTGATAAAACGAAAGAGTTGCAGGTGGTGCTTGGGTGTTGCGAAATGAAAGGGGAGTAGTGCTATTTCATAGCAGAAGATCTTTTGCAGGAATAAACTCAAAAGAGGAAGCAAAGCTTCAAGTGTTGTTGTGGTCTATTGAAAGTACGAAGAGTCAAAGACAAACTCATGTGATCTTTGCTGGGGAATTCGAGGAGTTCTTTGGGGCAGTACAAAGACCTAACGCCTGACCATCCTTCCTCTACCAAGGTACCATCATTCATGAGGAACTGCTTGGGTTGGAAGTGTTTGAGTTAAAGGTGGTTAATCGAAAAGCTAATAGAGGGGCTGTTTTCATTGCTCAAAGCGTGAAGAAGATGGATTTGGTGCACTCGTATGTGGCGGCGGGGCATCCAGATTGGTTATTCGAATTCTTTGTTAATGAAAGCAGAGACCTCTGATTGCTAGTTGGGTGTTTTTTGTGGCTTAAGTACCGGTGTGTTTGATATAGGGTCAATAGGAGGTTGTGTTGGTGGGTTGTTTTGTTACCTTCTTTGTTTAATCTCTGTCTTTCATGTGCGGCTGAGATTTTAAAAGTTTGTATGATGTCTTTGCCCTTGTGACATTGAAAGGAATGAAATCTTCTTTGTCGGAAAAAAAACTAACTTCGAAGTATTTACTTGAAGTTTTCCCAAAGAAAAGTATTTACTTGAAGTTAACATATAAAAAAGGAAGAAATTACTCTATAAGTCTATAGAGAAACTGCATGAGAATGCATTGAGTATCTCAATAGATTTTATGTGTTTTATAAAGAAACAGAAGGGAACAATTATATATGCAAGTGAGGTTGCTCTTAAATGTGAATAGTTTCTTTTCTCTCCGATTGTCTCACACCTCACAGGTCGGCAAAATATAAAATTCGTTTGCGCACAAAATTATGTTTTTTTGTCATCCAAAAAAAAAAAATCAGCTGCAATTACTCGAAGATGCATTAATGAATTTTCTATTTTCAAAATATTTATCACAATAATAATATACTAAGGTTGACATTGTTGCAAACTTGCAATTATAAAATGGGATCGATAGAACCCAAAATCATTTTAAGTGGGGTGGTAGTTAGATGTAGTTTCGAGCCGACGCAACCTCTTTTTGTTGACTTTTATCATGCACCAAAATAACTTAATTTCGGCAACAGTTTCACTTGATTCTCAAGCCATTTGGAGAAAATAAAATTAAAATTTTTAAACCAATAGAAACAATATATATCTTCTATCTGAAAAGGTAAAACCAACTCGCGGAGACAACCATCGGAAGTGGTACATGATTGCATGCATAATGTGACACACTTCTCTTTTCCCGCTCTCTTTTTTTTTTTTTTGACAAGACTTTTCCAGCTCTCTAAAGCAAGAAAAAGGAAGAAAAGAACTTCTATGTTATAAATCCATTGTGTGGATTGCCATTTAACCAAGTAGAAGTCCAAGGAGGTTCACATCCGACCCGACTATCCAGTCCGTCTACACCCGTCTCCGGTGCGTCTACATTCGTCCAAGACTTAGTCAAACGAGAAGACTCATTCAACCGGAGCATTTATGAGCTTTGACCAAGACTGTATCTTTGTAATGAATGTAGTCAATATGTATTAATTGTGTAGATACTCTCCTTGCTATGAACCTCCACTATATATTGATAGTGAGAGCTAATGAGAAATACACAACTTTCACAGCAACACTTCTCTCATATTATAACACGTTATCAGCACGAAAAGTGCTCTCCACCTGAGAAATCTCTCTCCACCGGAGTTCCCCTCTTCCGCCAGCTCCACGGCGCCAGCCTTTGTTCCACCGGTGCTCAGCCTCATTTCTGTCGGCCACCTCTCTCTCTCTCAGATTCCGGCCAACTCTCAGCCTCTCTCACACGGTGGTCCTTTCAGAAACTTTGTGGTGAAAAGGTAAACAAGATCAAAACCTTGAAATCTAAAGAACACCATTATATCTGAAACAAATCTAGGATCTATATGAATCCATAATATATAAACAAGCTATGGATTTATAATATTAATCTTGTTTCTATGATCCATATGATCCATATGAAACTTGATTCTAAAATTATTTTGAATCCATAAATCTTATAATTCTCTAAAGGTTCTAAGTTTCTCTAAATCTTATTAAAACATCTAAAGATCTATATGAATCTTGTTTATAAAACTTATGAATCATAAAATCATTAGAGAAAGCTTAAAACTTTGATTCAAATCCTTGCTGTGCCATTTTCGCCAGATCCCTAAAATCAGTCAACCCATCAATAAAATCGAAATTTAATTTCATTCATTGCATATCCTTGACTGTTAATATTTGTTTTGTAACTGTCAAAGTTTTAAAAACCTTTTATAATTTTTATAAATTCAAAATCGGATTTTATAAATGCTTGTTTGATTTTATTGAAAGCATATCTTTGACTGAAAAATATTTCTAAAGTATTATATTTTATAAATCTCATTTCATATTGATATGTCATAAGATAGAATAAAATCTGTTTGAAAATCATTTGATCATAAACTATTTTATCTCATACTGAATTTTGATCACATAAGTTGCTAGTTTAAATTATTCTTAATCTAGTTTCATCCTTGAACATGATTTTGTGATTGAATTATGTACTGATCATATTCATACTTGATAATGCATCATTTAGTTTATAAATCATTAGATTAATCTTGAATCATCTTGAATCAACCATTTTGATGCATCCAATTGTCATATTGTTAAAACTGAAATATGTTTGCATATCATTGACAATCCTGATAATAGTTCATATAAATTAAGTTGGTTCATATTGCTTGCATCTAAATAATGATCATTGCTTGCATATAATTAGACCAAATCTTTTCATTTTTAATCTTGTTTGTCTTACCCCATGATGCATTTTAATCCTGAAAATAAAATGCATAATATGCCATCATCAATCTTATTGGCATATAGATTCAAAATCTGAATTGTATCATGAATCTCATAAAGATTGTCTGAATCCATTGCTTAGATCTAAACATTCATTCAACTATTTCTTGATCCATGCATCTCATTCAAATAAAATAATGATTGATCCTAATTCGACTTTTAAAGGGCCTTAATACCCTATATATATATATAATCAATCTATTTTGAATTATAATAAAAGGATCAATAGATTTAAAGCAAAAGGGATTATGTGATTTTGGGGAAAGCCTTATTAAAATCACAAAACATATTCATTAAAACTTCTATTACTTGGATCTCAGATGTCAAGAGGAATGTTTGAACCTTCAGATTACCCTGCCTTAAATCTCTCTGGAGATAATTACCTAGAATGGGTAAAGAATACTCGTGTTGCCCTGATATCCAGAGGACTCGGACAAAGCCTTAATGAGTACTTTGTCCGAGATGTCCCTGAAAGTGAAAGGCATAGAGCTATAACGATTATACGTTATCACCTCACTGAGGAACTAAGAGACCTTTACCTCCATGTTGAGGACCCTTGTGCCCTTTGGCTACAATTAAGGCAAAGGTTCAAACCGGTATTACGGCAAAAGGCAAACGCCCAATGGGACACCATTAGATTCCGGGATTTTGAATCAGTGGATAAATATGATTCTGCCCTGATGAATATTGTTGAAGGTCTTATACTATGTGATGAAATGATAACAAATGAGGACTTATTATATAAGACTTACTCCACCTTCGATCCAAAGGACGTGCAGCTATTTTACACGGCTCAAAAGTTCACCAACTATAGTGATCTATTGGAGTACCTATTGGCTAGAGAAAAGAAGGCAGATACTCTGGGATAACATCATGAATTGAAAACCAGATTATATAATGGTCTTTCGACATCCTCATTTTCCTGTTTTCTGAGTTTATGAATTCCTTTGATACTTTGTTTTATACACGATTTCATTAATAAAATGAATTTCTTTGATTTCATGATCGTGTCTATTTTTAAAGGAATCATCTTATTCAAACTATTATTTGATAAGAAACTATACTATGGAAATTCTATTTATGAAATAAAATTTATTTGAGATACATGCCTTACACCCAAGGTGATCGACTCTTGTCTATTTTCAGAAATGAAAGAAGGCAAGAACCAGCTAGTTGTGGATAGTGGATCAAGTCACACTATATTAAAAGACAAAAGATATTTTGTTAATCTCACTATGGAGAATGCCAATATCAGTACTATAGCAGGCACTTCCAGCCTTATTAAAGGTCATGGTCCAGCTCACTTAATAATGCCTAAAGGCACGATCTAGAAATTTCTGATGCATTATATTCTCCTAAATCAAAGAGAAATTTATTGAGTTTCAAAGACATTCGTATGAATGGTCTACATGTTGAAACTAAGGGCGAGAGAAAGAAAGAATTCCTTTGATTTATGAAAATGCCCAAGGCCATAAGAAAGTCCTAGAGACTATCCCTGCTATATCTATGGGCCTTTATTGTGCCGACATAAAATCAATTGAGGCAAATGTCACAAAGACAAATGAGTTCAAAGAAGCCTTTAAACAATGGCATGAAAGGCTCGGCCATCCTGGTCTAACCATGATGCGCAAGATAATCTTGAACTCAACTGGGCATCCCTTGAAAGAAAGTAACATTATCCCTATGGGCATTACATGTATTCCATGCTCACAAGGGAAATTAATAATAAGGCCATCACCTGTAAAGGTAGTTAAAGAAACATTGAATTTTCTGGAAAGGATACAAGGTGATATATGTGGACCAATTCATCCACCTTGTGGAACATTTCGATATTTTATGGTCCTCATTGACGCATCGACTAGATGGTCGCATGTTTGTCTATTATCATCTCAGAACTTTGCATTAGCAAGATTATTGGCTCAGATCATAAGACTGCGAGCCCACTTTCCAGACTTTCCATTAAAGACTATACGTCTTGACAATGCAAGTGAATTCAGTTCCCAAGCTTTTAATGATTACTGTATGTCCATGGGGGTAAGTGTGGAACACTCCGTGGCACATGTACATACACAGAATGGATTGGCCGAATCCTTCATTAAAAGAATCCAGTTGATTGCTCGACCATTACTCATGAGGTCGGCTACCAGTATCAGCTTGGGGACATGCGGTATTACATGCTGCTGAATTGATACGCATAAGGCCATCCAGTGAACATAAATATTCTCCATCCCAATTACTCTCGGGTCATGAGCCAGATGTGTCCCATATCAAAACATTTGGATGTTCTGTGTACGTCCCTATCGCACCACCACAGAGAACAAAAATGGGACCTCAAAGGAGGATGGGAATATATGTTGGTTTTGATTCTCCAACCATTATTAAATATCTTGAGCCTACTACTGGGGATTTATTTAAGGCCAGATATGCTGATTGTCATTTTGATGAATCAGAGTACCCAACATTAGGGAGAGAAAACAACAAGCTGAGCAAAGAAATAATGTGGAATCAAACATCCTTATCATGGCAAGATCCTCGGACTCAATCATGTGATTTAGAGGTCCAGAAAATAATTCATATGCAAAAGCTAGCTAATCAATTGCCTGATTCCTTTGCTGACCCGAAAAGAGTGACTAAGTCCTATATACCAGCTTGTAATGCACCAATGAGTATTGATGGACACAATCAAGTGGCTACAGAGTCTAAAGCACGTCTTAAGCGTGGTAGACCAATTGGTTCCAAAGATAAAAGACCTCGGAAATTAAAGAAAAGTACAAAAGATACCGAGGTCATAGATTGTCCAGACAAGGCCGAAATGGCCATTCCTAAGGTACCAACCAATGGGTCTCGGGACGCCGAGCCTCATGGTACTGAGGGTTCAAATGATGAGATCTCTATTAATTATCTTATGTCTGGAACAAGATGGAACCGGAAAGATGTCGACATCGATGATATATTTGCATACCAAGTAGCCCTTGATATAATGGACTTAGATGAGGATCATGAACCCACGTCTATACTAGAGTGCACTCAAAGATCTGATTGGCTTAAATGGAAAGAAGCCATAAACGTGGAGTTAGAATCATTAAAGAAAAGGAATGTCTTTGGATCAATTATCAAGACACCTTATAATGTTAAACCAGTGGGGTATAAGTGGGTATTTGTGAGGAAGAGAAATGAACATGGTGAAATTATAAGATACAAAGCACGGCTTGTAGCACAAGGATTCTCACAAATACCAGGCATCGATTATGAGGAGACATACTCCCCTGTGGTGGATGCAACTACATTTCGGTTTTTAATAAGTCTGGCCATCAAAGAAAATTTGGATATGCGGTTGATGGATGTTGTGACCGCATACCTTTATGGTCCACTGGATAACGAAATATATATGAGATTACCAGAGGGTATTGAGCTTAAAGCTAATAAAGGTTCTCGAGAAGAACACTGCATAAGGCTGAACAAATCCTTATATGGACTTAAGCAAAGTGGTCGAATGTGGTACAATCGCTTAAGCGAATACCTTGCCAAAATTGGTTATAAGAACGACCCTATCAGTCCATGTATCTTTATAAAGAAGTTTGCAAACAAAGGATTTGTTATCATAGCAGTGTATGTTGATGATTTGAACATCATTGGAACCTCTGGGGAAATCGCCCAAACAGTTGAATATCTCAAGAAAGAGTTTGAGATGAAAGACCTAGGTAAAACTAAAGTCTGTTTGGGATTACAACTTGAGTACATAAAAGGAGGAATCCTTGTGCATCAGAAGGCATATACAGAAAAGGTACTCAAGAGATTTAACATGGACCAGGCTCAACCATTGACCAGCCCAATGGTCGTGAGGTCCCTTGGAGTGGACACTGACCCATTCCGTCCTAAGGAGGACGATGAGGAGGTCCTGGGTCCTGAAGTGCCTTACCTCAGTGCCATAGGAGCGTTACTATATTTGGCTAGCCACACTAGACCAGATATATGTTTTGCCGTGAGTCTCCTAGCTCGTTTTAGTTCATGTCCGACCCAAAGGCACTGGAATGGAATAAAGCATATCCTACGTTACCTTCAAAGAACTATGGATTTGGGTCTATTTTATACTAATGAAACCAAAGATGGTTTAGTAGGCTTTGCTGATGCAGGCTTCTTATCTGATCCACACCATGCTCGGTCCCAAACCGGCTATGTATTTAATTATGGTGGTACTGCAATATCATGGCGTTCCATGAAACAAACAATAGCAGCCACATCATCTAATCACTCAGAAATTTTGGCTATGCATGAGGCAAGTCGTGAGTGTGTATGGTTGAGGTCTATGACTCAACACATCCGATCAGATAGTGGAATGGTCGAGGACAATGGTCCGACCATCATATATGAAGATAATACAGCCTGCATTGCTCAACTCAAAGATGGGTATATCAAGGGTGACCGAACCAAATATATACTACCCAAATTCTTCTTCACCCATGAGTTGCAGAAAGCCAAGGAGGTCAACATCACTCAAATCCGGTCAAGCAAAAACTCAGCCGACCTCTTCACCAAGTCACTTCCCACAAGCACATTCAGGAAGCTCACGCATCAGATTGGCATGCGTAGACTCAAGGACCTTCAGTGATGTCCAAATCAGGGGGAGTAATGTGTGTTGTACTCTTTTTCCTTAACTATGGTTTTGTCCCAATGGGTTTTCCTAGTAAGGTTTTAATGAGGCAACATTAGCACATTACAAGCCCGATATGGTTATGGCATCCAAGGGGGAGTGTTATAAATCCATTGTGTGGATTGCCATTTAACCAAGTAGAAGTCCAAGGAGGTTCACATCCGACCCGACTATCCAGTCCGTCTACACCCGTCTCCGGTGCGTCTACATTCGTCCAAGACTTAGTCAAACGAGAAGACTCATTCAACCGGAGCATTTATGAGCTTGACCAAGACTGTATCTTTGTAATGAATGTAGTCAATATGTATTAATTGTGTAGATACTCTCCTTGCTATGAACCTCCACTATATATTGATAGTGAGAACTAATGAGAAATACACAACTTTCACAGCAACACTTCTCTCATATTATAACATTCTACACTAATCTAGACCATTAATCAAAAAATATTTCACAATAATTGAGAAAATTACCATTCCATTAATTTAATTCAGTGATGGTTTTTTTTCTGGATATTTCAGCATATTTTCTTATGACTACAACATTTATATCTAAATTCAAAGAATCTATGTTGAAGGTTTTCTTACCAACTTACCAATATAATACGATCTTTGATATCACGAATTGATCATCAAAATAGGACAAACTTAATTAAATAGAGACAAAAAGAGAACTAAATGACATAATTCTTGATTGGCCATTTATTGGAAACAAACGAGAAATGATATCCAGACAAACATTTGCTTCCAATAGATTAAAATAGAAAGAAAAAAAACTTGCAAATTAAGTAAATAATCGCCGTAAAGGAGAAATGAAATTTAGAAATCAATCATGCGTAGGTGCAGCAGTGGCGATAACTCCGAGTTTCTGAAGATTGAGATTGACGACAGTGTCCACAAACATTTTGGTGTCCTCTGCCGTGTTCCCCTCGGGAATATCAACCGTGTAGGATTCAAGAACAACCGTGTAGACTTTGCCCGAATCTTGATTCAAGAACTCGTTGACCGATGTCACCGATTTGTAGTTGCTAAGCGGTGCTCTCCGCCAACAACCCTAAAGCTTAGGGCATGGTGATCGTCGTCGAGAAACTCGAGCCGCTCTGTGCTAGTGGAGGCTGGGAGGCCGGAGATTACAGTAACTTCCCGGACGCTTCGAACGCCGTCGTCGCCCGACACACGGCGGCAGCTTTTGACGAAGTGTTTGTAGCGTTGATGGTTGTCGAATCTGCGGATGAGAGGCCAAACCACGGAGGCGGGAGCGTCGATTCTTTGGGCTACGAGAGAAGTGCAAGTGGTTAGGTCCGGTTCGAACTGGTGGTAACTATTGATAACTAGTTCGAGGGTTTTGTGCTCCTCGTCGGTTAGGCTTTTCACGACTGGAGAGGAGTCCATGATGATGAATAGATCACACGTGCGACGTGTGTGGGGGTGGGAGAGAATTAGGGTTCGATGAGAGAGAGAGAGATGGCCTTCTTGCTGTAGATTGGTGGTGGGGGGTTTGTAAAAGAGATGAGAATAAAAGACAGTTCTTCTTTCGGGAGCTATATGTGGTATTTTATATTCATCCATCTGAAACCCATCACTGTTTTTCTTTTGACGAATTTGTCCCTCTGCATTTGTTTATTGTTATTCATCAAATAGAAAGATCAATAAATACTAAACTTCTTTTTAGCTAAAAGGAGACGTGGCTACTACAACTTGACGCGCTGATGTATGATTTAACTCGTGTTCAATGTAAATTTATAAATAGTTGGTTTTATAAAAAATGTCACATGTATATTTTTTATATTTTGTAATTTACATACATAATATACTATTATTTTATAATAATATAGATATTTGATAATAATTTTTATATATATAATAATTGATATCACTCAAATGTTTATCCCTAAGAAGTGACTTTACTCTCTCAAATAAGAGGTTCAGTTGTAGCACTTAGGGGTGAATCCACAGAGAGCTAGTGTACAAATAAGATGCAATCTTAGTGACTATGCTAGGTTGAAAATGGTTTAAAGTAAAGTGCAGGTTTTTGACTAATTGTAATATTACTCAGTTCAAAGGTTTTGGTTTAAGACAATAAAGAAAAGTAGTTAGATTCATGGTAGGTATTCAGGAATTCAGGATTATAAATACTATAAATGTGAACAAGTTGCTTGCATGATATGTCAGAGCTCAACACTATTAAATGAATCCATCAGCTCTCGCAATATTTAGACCATCTATTACTTAGATGCTAAATGGTGTTTGCGGTTAGCTATATCGCCAACAGTATCGATCGATTATTCGATAGGAATATCGACCGATACACCTCTAGCTACGTCGATCGGTTACTCTATAGGAGTATCGATCCATACGGCTCTAAGCAGAACTTATGCGCGAGTTGATACAGTGCTCACCATGATCTTAGATCACCTTCCACTTGTCTCAAGAGGGTCATAGCATGTATAGGATGTTATCAGGAATTATATTAAATAAATAATGCAATCCAAGTTCATGTTCTAGTTAGCTAATCTAGAAAAAGCATTAGTGAAAAATCCTAACAATAAATATCACAACTATAGCAGATATAGGTTGGGGCTAATCCCTCATATCCTATTTAAACCCTAAATCTAACAAGTGAATCTACTCAGACATGGCTAAGTGATTCATAGCAACGTGGTAATAATAGGAGTTCATAGATATATTAGAGGAATGAACACATAAGTTCCAATCACAAATCTCTTTGGATGTTTCCTCTAGATCTAGAATCCTATAACATTTGTTAAGAAGAACAAGTAAAGAATTAAGAACTGAATATAACTTTATTGAGAACTTGCAAAGTAATGAAACTATGGTAAAAGAAAAGTGAAAAGGTCTCTGGTGCCAAAACACTTAGGCACATATAAATATGAGTTCATTAGGTTAAAAACTCGTCAGGGGCAATCTTGTAAAAATTTGATGTCGTGGGCTTCAAGTTCGGACAAGTCCAACTTGTCTTCTTTCGCCGCTCGATATCGATCGATAGTACTGGATGTACATCGATCGATCATGATCTCGATGTATCGTCCTTCGGAAAATGTGTGTCGATCGATAGCACGAAATGTGCATCGATCGATGTATAGTTCGGATGTCGACCTCGGGTGAACTCTTCTTTAAGCTCCAAAAAGGCACATAAAACATCACTTTTCTCCAAAATGCTCCTGAGCCTGAAAACATACCTAATAGACTCCAAAACATAGATAATAGTAATAAAAACACTTATATACCATGGGTAAAAACGGGTAAAATCCATGGTATATCAATAATATTATATAAAAAGTTTTAACTTGATGCAATTTGATGTAATTGTACTATTCATATATTAACCTGGTGTTTTTTGTTAATTTATTTTAAAATGAAACAACATACTAAATTTTTTAATTTTTACATTAGTTTTATCTACTAATTATTATTAATTTAGGGTAATTTGCTCAATGACTATAATGGGAGGGATATTAGTTTCATAGGAAGAGGTTAGAGAAAGGAAATTGTTAGTTAGTGAAATTAATTTTTTTTGTTGGTTATTGGTCCAAATTTTATATTTGAAACTAAATAAGATAATACTATATTTTAAATTTTTTATATAATATATACTATATATTTCAGTTTGGGTTTTTATTTTCACCACAAAGAAACAACAACCATAAATTGCTACACAAAATTTATTGTAGTTTACTTTGTTTTATATATAGAAAAAAGTTATCTCCTTTTAATACAAGCGATTTAGTTAAATATTCGTACAATATTAATTGATGCTCAATATATGACTATCGATTTGGTTAGATAAGCTTTGGAATTGTAATTAATTAATTTAAATTGATTTTAAAAGTAGTGGCAGATTGTGTAAATAAAAAGAAATATAAAAATGAAGTATATAATTTATTGTAAATGCAATCGCTAAATGTGTAAATAAAAATATATAAAAAAAAAGTACTTCTTTTTATACTGCTATCTATGTTTACAAACAATTCTCATTTATAATGTTATCCATGTTTCCAAACAGCACCAAAAGATACTTCTGTTTTAATAATATAGATATACAGTATTGGATAGGTTGTCTTGCCATGAATCACCTGAATGATATTTGAGACGGATCCTTGAATTTTAAGTTTTGGTGGATGATCTCACAATAAGGTTACAGAATACCCTAAAGTTGTTTTACTATAGTTACCTACGAGTGTAACCTTGGATACGTCTAAAGTCCAGGTACTTGTTGGAAAACAAGTATCCTCTGTATCCTTCTTTGCACCGAACCATGAGTCAAATAAGCTTCTTGTGGTTTCATATTCTCTGGTTTGTTTCTTCTTTATCTCAATTACCTCATCATTGATCCTTTGAATCCTGCATGACCTTCAAAGCTGAGCTCGTGCCATCCTAATTTCTCATAGGCATGTTCTGAAAGATCACTAAGCTCCGCTTGTATTGAATCAAGAAGTTGGATCATTTTGTCGTGGATAGAGCTGGTATCGATCGATTCCTTTGTTGAATTATCGTTCGATGGCTGTTGAGGTCCGTCGATCGATGAGCTGGTTCTTCTGTCGATCGATGCTAAGGGTGCAGGTCTGCTCGCAAGCTGCCTCTGAATGGCTCTGATTCCTTTTTGCATCCCTTCTATGCTAGATTCCATTCTGCCAACTTTGTTGTTTAGCGGGAAATACGTCTGATCTAGACGTCTGTCTTGCTAATCATCCACGCTCGTAAGTGCCGTGTAGACTTCATCAGCTAACTTATCCAAGTCAGCTCTGGTGCAGATTTCTGAAGTCCGTATATCGATCGATGCAACATGGTGTTCATCGGTCGATTTGTGCTTCTGTAGATTCTCGTGAAGCTTCTCGGCAAAGAGCTTCATCTGTCCGTCGATTTCAGTCATTCGCCTATCGATCGATGTGAGGTTGTACTCATCGATGGATGCGATTGATGCAGCCTGATAATCGAGTTGACGTTAGAACTTCTCAGCCTCCTGCTGCATAGTGTCCATGCGTAGTGAAAGTTCCTCCACTTCTTTGTCTACTAAGAAGTGTATGTCAGCAAGTTTCCTCTCATCTGCTTTTAAACGAGTCAATCCTCCAAAAAGATTGCAAGGTTCCGTGGGGTTCATATCTGCATGCGCCTCATTGATAAGGCGGATAGATCTCTTCATCTCTTCGGTGCAGATGCTTAGATCCCCTAGGTTGTGGAAGATAAGTTCACAGGTTTTGGTGAGTTTGCTGCTGCTTTCCTCAGTTCTTTCCACATATCTCCGAGAGACTCATCGATCTCACGTTTTGAGTAGGTGGTCGATGGTGCAGGCTTCATATCGATCGATGTGGATGTTACTCCGTCGATCGATATTGCATTTGTCTGGCCGTGGTGCTGGGTGTTGCGAAGATCTTCAAGTTCCAGCTCAAGACGTTTAACCTTCTTGCTTAATGCCTGGTCTGCACTGAACATCCAGTTCATCTCGCTGCGAAGCTTGTCTGTAGCATCCTCTGAACTCTTTTCCATGGAGAGTTTTTCCCACTTGCGTTCTCCAAGTAGACAAGTGAACATCTCGTTGATTTCATCTTTGGTGTAGATTTCTTGCACCAAATCTCTTCTTGTAAATGAACTGGTGTGCTCTGGTAAACAGATGTAAGAGCGCTCGTCCATTGAAGTCCTTTGAAGCAGTTTCTTGATGTCGTCTTTAGAAACTCTGATGACGTCACCATCTACTCCTCTAGCAAACCCTTTCTCGTCCCTGTAGACCCCATACTCATCTCTCTGCTCCCAAAAGAATTTTCGAACTCCATATCGAAAAGCTCTCTTTTCAAATTCAGGACGCATATCGATCAATGTCATGTGCTCAATATCGATCGATTTCCGTTGGAAATCTGGGTCCTCCGTGTTGAGATGATTATCCTCAGCTTCCTTTGGCTTGGCTGTTGTGTCTGCCTCCTAGTGCTGATGATGGTGGTCTAGTCCGTAGCGTTGCTGCTGGAATAGGTTTTGGGATCCGTTGGTTAACTGTAGGACGTCTGCAATGTCCTCTCTGGATAAGTGGAGTGTTCGTCCATCCATTGAGCGTGCTAAGCCTTTTGAATCCCTGAAAATACCAAACTCATCCGGGGTTAAATTACCGAAATCAAGTACATGTGAATTTGTTACCTGGGGGATGGTTTGATGAATGTATCGGTCGATGGCACAGGTACGGGATCGGTCGATGGTGGTTCAGGGCCTATCGGTCGATTGTGTTGGTGCCGTGTTGATCGATGAGACTTCCTCGGGCTGAGTATTGTATGTTAGCGTTGCGGTCTCGACCGCGAAGCTCTCGTGCTGGTAATCGCTTGCCCAGCTCCCGATTTAGTTGTCTCCGTCTCGCTTGTTGTTGACTGTGTTGTCGAATGATGCGAGGCAAGTAGTATTGATCGATGGGGAGAAGGTCCTATCGATCGATGTGTTGATTCTGAGGTTGTGGTGGAGAAGTCTATCTTCATCTTCTGGAAGGTTGTGATACTCTATAGCTCTCTCCTCCTTGTAATCAGTATACTCCTCAGTGTGAGTAGTA
Source organism: Brassica nigra (assembly GCA_016432835.1). NCBI lineage: Eukaryota > Viridiplantae > Streptophyta > Magnoliopsida > Brassicales > Brassicaceae > Brassica > Brassica nigra. The sequence goes on from CM028247.1 coordinate 50,469,842, forward strand.
TCTACAGCATGTGGTGGGATGTAGTAGTCGTTCTACCACTCGTTTACTTCGAAGTCACCGTCTGGAAACTCCTCCTCGATCTGGTTGAATAGCGAATCGATCGATGACCATGTATGTCTGTCGATCGATTTCGTTTCACGAGAATTGATCGATGAGAAAGCACCACTATCGATCGATTCGGTGTACTCCGTCTCGTATGCGTCTTGTGAATCGTATTCATCTCCACAATAGCAAACAACTACGAGTTATGAGCCGTCTTGGATCTTCTCACGAACCTTGATGACTCGTACCGGATCATAGTAGACCGTAGGATTGATCAGGGTTAGGCACAGTTTGTTTGTTTGAAGGTTGCAGATAGCTCCAACTGTGGCTAGGAAGGCTCTTCCAAGTAGCAAAGAAGTAGGTAGGGTTACCTTGACGTCCAAGACATGTAAATCTACTGGTATTAGGGCTTCTCCGATGTTAACCTCAAGGTTTCTTACAATTCCTCCAGAGTTATACTGAGAACAATCCACAAAGATGAACGATTCTTCATTAGGCTCTATCTTCAGACCTAGATGGTCTGCTATCACCTTGGGTAGGATGCTGACTCCAGATCCTGTGTCACATAGGGCACATGAGAAGTTGATCCCATGGACTGAGTAAGGAACAACGAACTTCCCTGGATCACCCTTCTTCTCAAGTTTGATCCTCTTCTTCATACTGTCTCTGACTTGGTTGAACATCCTCCTGATGTCTTCTTCTGTCTCCTTGGTTTCTCTGAAAAATATCCACAATCTGTGTGAAAAGTAGGCTTCTTCAAAAAGTTTCTCTGTAGGTATTCTTAGAACTCTCTTTCTGAAGCTTTCTAATTCTTTCTCATTAACTTCTCTTTTAAGGTGTGTAGGAACCTTCTCTTTCCTTTTTCTGAGAACTCTGCCATCTTTTTCCTTTTCTATCTCCATTGAATCAATGATATCCGTGGGCTTCTTCATGATGGCGGTCGGTGGGTTTCTGGAAGGCTTAGACTGCTCCCGAAGTGCATTAAGTCGTGCAACATCTATCTTGGGAAGTTGCACTCGGCGTGTGATAACTGAATATCGATCGATAGGTTCTGAAGTATGTCGATCGATTTCCTTATCCTTTGGTCGATCGATGAACATCCATTCTGTCGATCGATGTTAAAAGGGCTGTGTGGATGTGGGTGCTTTGCTGCGAACTCCGCATGAGTAAGTATCTTTACGGCATTGCACTCGTGAGTGGATTCTTCAAGGTCCATCGGTCGATGCTCGTCTGAGTCCATCGTTCGATTTGAGTTGGCATACATCGATCGATGGTCATGTCCGGACATCGGTTGATACCAATGGTTCCCGCCAACACTCATGGAACTTTCGATCTGGAAGTCTCCCTCTTGCAACTTCTCATGCTTCACCACTCTCCAAAAATCGTCTTCTATGATAGCATTGACGTTGTGGCCTGTTGCTTCTTCTCCAGTCCCTTTTCCTAAGGCTTCCTGCTTCTTAACAGCTTCTCATGTCTGAATCACTTGAGTCTCTAGTTTCTTCACATGAGTGCTCAAAGCATCAAGCTTTGTGTTCAAGGTGGTATAGGCAGCGTCGATCTTTCTATTGAAGTTCACCTCTAACTGCTGCTGGCTTTCAAGAACTTTGCTGAGCATGTCTTATAGCTTTCCTTCTGGGGTTGGTGTGGGTGGCTTCATGTAAGATGAGTTTCCATAACTCCTGTTGTTGTTGGGGTTGCTGCTGTTGAAGTTGCCTCTCTGTCCTGAGAAGTTTCTGTTTCCTTCGTTTCCAGATCTCTGAAATCCAGTTCCATTGATCCAGTTGACTTATGCTTCTATGTAGTCATCTTCTTCATCAGTTTCTGCATCTTCCACTGAGCAGATTTGCTTGTTTAGCAGCTTCTGAACATTGTCAAGTGTAGCCTGTACCTCATTTATATGTTCCTTTCCAAGGAACGCTGCAGATCTTGCTTTTACAATGTTCTCTGTGCTGTTGCTGGATGCTAATTGGTCTATTAGCTTCACAGCATCTTCAGGATTCCTTGTGGTGAAGTTGCCTTCACTCGCAGTATCCAGAGCTATCTGATATTTCAGCGCGATGCCTCTGAAGAAAGTGCAGAGCAGTTGCACCTTGTTGAATCCATGGTGTGGACAATCTCGCTGGTAAGACTTGAATCTGATCCAGGTATCCTTGAATGACTCTCCAGGCTCCTGGTTGAATGTGGCAATTTTCCTCCTCAAGTCTTCAGCGCGCGCATCATCAAAGAAGTTACGCAAAAATGCGTTTTTGATGTCGCTCCAGGATGTAAGAGATCCTGGTGGTAGCTGCTTAAGCCACTATAAAGCTTCTCCAGATAAAGAGTGCTTGAAGAGCTTACAGAGATGGTAGTCCACGGGGACTCCATTGGCTTTGATAGCAGATATGAGATCCTCGAACCTCTCCAGAGGGTCCATGGGATGCTCATTGGACAGCCCACGTAGGGTGTCTGTCCCACAAGGGTGTAGTACTGCGGCTTGAGCTCGAAATTGCCTCTTTGAAGAGCAGGGGGACGAATGGCTGATCTGTCAGTGTAGAACTGATCTGGACGGTTGTAGTCAGCTAGTGTTCGAGCAGCCTTTCCTACAGGTTGAACAGCTCCTGTAGGTGCAGTTTCTGGCTCAGGGATTACTTCATTCTGAGCATTGAGCTTCTGACCTGCTTCATTACGAAGGTGACCTTCTTGGTCACGCAAGTCTCCATTCTAATCTCGTGTGAGAATAATCGGCGCAACCATGACTCGCGGAACAGTATCGATCGATATAAGGTAAGGGCTATCGATCGATGTCGGATGAAACGTGTTGGTCGACGGTGAAGTAGTGTCAGTCGACAGGAAGGTGCGAGTATTGGTCGACGAAGACGGTGTCTCGGTCGACAGGGGTGCGTCGGTATCGGTCGACCGACAGTTGTTGATGTCGATCGATGCGGAACGGATTTCCTTACGGATTGAATGTTCCAAGCTAGCAGGGTCTTCTGAGAACAAAAGTTGAGATGCCTTGTTACTTCTGGTACTGCTGGGCATGTACGTGAAAAGACAAGAAAAAAATTGTGTTAGAAAACAAATTAGGGTAAAAATAACCTAGACCTAATCAGATTAAAACCTATTGTATCAAAGTTCCCCGGCAACGGCGCCAAATTTGATATCACTCAAATTACCCTTAGGAGTGACTTTACTCTATCAAATAAGAGGTTCAGTTGTAGTACTTAGGGATCGAATCCACAGAGAGCTAGTGTACAAATAAGATGCAATCTTAGTGACTATGCTAGGTTGAAAATGGTTTAAAGTAAATGCAGGTTTTTGAGTAATGGTAAGATTACTCAGTTGAAAGGTTTTGGTTTAAGACAATAAAGAAAAGTAGTTAGATTCAGAGTAGGTATTCAGGAATTCAGGATTATAAATACTATAAATGCTAACAAGTTACTTGCATGATATGTCAGAGCTCAACACTATTAAATGAATCCATCAGCTCTCACAATATTTAGACCATCCATTACTTAGATGCTAAATGGTGTTTGCGGTCAGCTATATCGCCGACAGTATCGATCGATTATTCGATTGGAATATCGACCGCTACACCTCTAGCTACGTCGATCGATTACTCTATAGGTGTATCGATCGATACGGCTCTAAGCAGAACTTATGCGCGAGTTGATACAGTGCTCACCATGATCTTAGATCAGCTTCCGCTTGACTCAAGAGGGTCATAACATGTTTAGGATGTTATCAGGAATTGTATTAAATAAATAATGCAATCCAAGTTCATGTTCTAGGTAGCTAATCTAGAAAAAGCATTAGTGAACAATCCTAACAATAAATATCACAACTATAGCAGATATAGGCTGGGGCTAATCCCTCATATCCTATTTAAACCCTAAATCTAACAAATGAATCTACTCAGACATGACTAAGTGATTCATAGTACCAAGGTAATAATAGGAGTTCATCGATCTATTAGAGGAATGAACACTTAAGTTCGAATCACAAATCTCTTTGGATCTTTCCTCTAGATCTAGAATCCTATAACCTCTGTTAAGAAGAACAAGCAAAGAACTGAATAAAACTTTATTGAGAACTTGCAAAGTAATGAAACAGAAAATGAGTAGAAAAGAAACTCTTAGGTAAAAACTTATAAGAAACTTGTAATCGTCGTACGGTGCCAAAACACTTAGGCACATATAAATATGAGTTCATTAGGTTAAAAACTCGTCAGGGGCAATCTTGTAAAATTGTGATGTCGTGGGCTTCAAATTCGGCCAAGTCCAACTTGTCTTCTGCCGCTTCGGTATCGATCTATAGTACTGGATGTACATCGATCGATTATGATCTCGATATATCGTCCTTCGGCAAATGTGTGTCAATCGATAGCATGGAGTGTGCATCGATCGATGTGTAGCTCTGGATGTCGATCTTTGGTCTGATCTCGGGTGAACTCTTCTTTAAGCTCCAAAAAGGCACCTAAAACATCACTTTTCTCCAAAATGCTCATGAACCTAAAAACATACCTAATAGACTCCAAAACATAGATAATAGTAATAAAAATACTTATATACCATGGGTAAAAATGGGTAAAATCCATGGTATATCATAAACGTTTTCTGTGGGAAGGGAATCATTGATTAGAAGGTCGTCTTCAATTCTGATCCGTGAAAGATGGTTATCAACTCCATTTTCTACTCCTTTTTTATCTTTGATCTCTATGTCGAATTCTTGCAGGAGCAAGATCCATCGTAAAAGCCTTGGCTTTGTATCTTTCTTTTGCATCAAGTATTTTAGAGCAGCACGGTCAGTGTGGACAACTACTTTAGAACCAACTAGGTAAGGTCGAAACTTTTCGAAAGTGTATACAACGGCTAGTAACTCCTTCTCTGTTGTTGTATATTTTCTCTGTGCATCGTCGAGAGTTCTACTAGCATAGGAGATAACATATAGTTTCTTGTCCTTTTTCTGCCCATGTACTGCGCCTACAGCATAGTCGCTTGCGTCGCACATTATTTCGAAGGGTAAACTTTAATCAGGAGCTTGCATGATAGGGGCGGTTACTGGAGCAGACTTGATCTCCTCAAAAGCTTTTAAACATTCAGAGGCGAAGTCGAATTTTACTTCTTTGCACAGGAGAGTTGTTAGAGGTCTAGCTATTTTGCTAAAGTCCTTTATAAATCTCCTGTAGAAACCAGCATGCCCAAGAAAAATCCTCACGTCTTTTACATTGGAAGGTGTCGGCAGACTGGTCATTACTTTGATTTTAGTTCGATCTACTTATATACTGGCTGCTGAAACCTTGTACCCCAGAACAATTATATCATTGACCATAAAGTGGCACTTCTCCCAATTTAGGACAAGATTCTTCTCCTCACATCTTTCTAATACTTTGCACAAGTTGTTAAGGCATGATGTAAAAATCGTTTCCATACACCGATAAATCATCCATAAAAGACTTCCATGAAGTCCTCGATCAAATCTATGAAGATAGACATCATAAATCTCTGGAAGGTAGCAGGAGCATTACAAAGCCCAAAAGGCATCCTGCGGTATGCGAAAGTACCGTATGGACAAGTAAATGTGGTCTTTTCTTGGTCGTTCGGATGGATAGGAATCTGGGAAAATCCTGAATACCCATCTAAAAAGCAATAGTACTTGTGGTTTGCAAGCCTTTCTAACATCTGATCTATGAAGGATAGAGGGAAGTGATCTTTTCTTGTAGCAGCGTTGATCTTCCTATAATATATGCACATCCTAAGCCCAGTAACAGTCCTCATAGGGATCAACTCATTTTTATCATTCTTTACCACTGTAAATCCTGCTTTCTTTGGAACCACATGTAGCGGATTGACCCAGTTGCTGTCTGAAATTGGATAGATAATTCCTGCTTTCAGAAGCTTCATTATCTCTTTCTTCACCACATCTTTCAGATTTGGATTCAGTCTTCTCTGATGCTCAACAGATGATTTCGACTCTGTTGGGGTCAAAATCGGTCAATGACGAAATCGTCACCCGAAAATCCTCGAAAGAAAAGCCAAGCGACGATCAAAGCCAAGAAACGGGTCGTCGCTCGATAAAACTCACGGCAAGGCTCGTCCGCTCTCGCCTGGCACCAGCGGCAAGGGTCCTGGCGCCCATCCGTGCAATCATCTCATAATCTCGGGCAAAGGCAGCATCTTGGTTCCTTAAAACCCATGTCCGGATCGTCCGAGATCTACAATGGTTCTTCCGCAAAGCCTTCCCGAGTGTTTAAAAGATTCATCTTTTAACACAACTCAAATCCCGATACTCGAGGAATCTCGTTGGATTAGAAACGATTATCTCGAAATCTACGGCTAAAGACCTTCCCAAACTCAAAAGATTTCCGAAACGGACGGGAAAGATCGAACAACGAAAACCCACAGACGGCAAGATCGCCTGGCACCGGGCGGCATGCGGACGCTGGCGCCTGGCGCCGGCGGCACTCGCCTGCCGGCACCGCCACGCGGCCGGCCTGGTGGCGGCACCGCCTGGCGGCGGCACTCGCCACGCGGGCGGCCTGGCCGGCGGCACCGCCTGGCGGCGGCACCGCCGCTGGCGGCCTGGCGCCGGCGGCACCGCCTGGCGGGCGGCACTCACGCTGGCCGCCTGGCGCCGGCGGCACCCGCCTGGCCGCAGCACACGGACGGGCGGCCTGGCCGGCGCACGGACGCTGGCGGCCGGCGGCACCCGCCTGGCGCCGGCGGCACCCGCCGCGGGTTGGCCTGGCGTCGGTCCGCGGCCCTCATCCCGCCTCGGTCCTATCGCGCCGGTTCGATCCGCCTCGAGCTTGTTCGATCAATCTACGCAAGTTTGGTACGATCACGGTTATTCTGCAACACCACTATCTCGACTATACGAGGAATTGAGGTTCCTTCGGAAACACCAAAACCTTCAAAGACCGTCCTTCAAAACCGTAAAACGCCTAACGGCCCAACGCGTGGCCAAACGCCCACGACGATTTTCCGAAAGGAAGGATAACTATGACGGTTTATCTTTATCCTCACATAAGAGATAAATGTCGAGTTTCCAGAAGATAAATGTCAAGTTTCCAGAAGATAAATGTCAAGTTTTCCGATAAACACGAAGATGGACGAAAATGGAAAAAGCCCGATTCAGCCCGCGAGAAGATAACCGTCTTAAGAGGAGTATATAAGGAGAGCTTTGAGCAAGAAGCAAACCAGATCACAAACTTTCTGAGCACTTAGCACTTAGGCGTTTTAGCTTTTCTGTTTTCGTTAGCGAGCTGCGACTCAACTAGGTTAGATCTAGGCGGCCGGACTAGCGGACCTTTCGACAGCTCTTGTAGCTTACTTCTTACCTGTTGTTCACGCTCAAAACGCGAATTCAGAAATAAGATCTTTTTTCCGCTCAACTTTTACGATTTCTATTTTCGCAACTTCTATCTTTATTGATTGTTTCGTGTGCGGCCCAGCAGATATCCGGGACCTTCAAGGAAGATCGGGTTAACTCGGTTTTCCTCCACAAATCTTTATCGGAAATTGACGGTGCGAATTTCGGTTCCCACAGACTCGTCTTCCAAGTGTATACTATGCATGCATAAATCGGGCGAGATTCCAGGAATGTCATTGAGAGAATATCCGAGAGCTTTGCGATACTTGCGCAGCTTATTAAGCAACAAAGTTAGTTCTCCGCTAGTTAGGTTTGCATTGACTACGACAGGAAAGGAGTTATTGTAGAGGAAAGCGTATCTGAGTCCAGCTGGAAGTTGTTTTAATTAAACTTCGGTACTTTTTCCGAACCCCAGCTGTCCGATGCAAAAGGGTGTCGATCGACATTATCCGATAGGTATCGATCGACTTTTATTGCGGATTCGTCATCTTCTTCGTTGTCAACATGCATGACTTCCTTACTGGCTTCCATTAGTTGAGTGTTCTCATCAACTTTGTCATCAATACTGAAAATATTTTCTACATGAGCCATGAGTGTATTTTCTAAGGGATCGTTAGAACACATTTCAATGAAAGATTGGTGAACTGCATCGGATAGATAATCTATAAAGAAGGTTTGGCCATCAATCAAAGGTTTCTTGTTCAGACTTTCCATGTCGAAAGTCATAGACAAATCTCCGATGTTCAGCGATATACGCCCTTTCCTAACATCAGTGATTGCACCAGCTGTGGCCAAGAACGGCCTTCCTAGAATTAGAGGATCTTTAGGTTCATGCCTATACTTCAGCACTACGAAATCCGTAGGTATATAGAATTCATTTATCCTTATGAGAACATCTTCTAGAACACCTTCTGGAATCCTAAAAGATCTATCAGCTAGAACGAGAGTGTTATTTGTGGGTTTGAATTGAGTTAGCCCGAGGGTTACTGCAACGGAATAAGGTATTAAATTCACACTAGAGCTTAGATCACAGAGAGATCTCTGGAACCGCCCATTGTGGATGTTGCAATCCAAAACAAAACTACCAGGGTCTGGTTGTTAATTGGGATTTTTTCTTGAATCATGGTGCTTCTTCTGAAACCATCATGAAACTGTGTTCCGATGATGGAAAACTTTTGGATACCATGTCTTTCACATATTTCTTAATGGAAGGTGAAACTTTCATTGCATCTCTCAATGGCATTTCAACTGTGATTTTGTCGAGGGCTTTCTTGCAAATCGCTTTATCCATTTCTCGTTTAGTCTGCGACTTGTTGGGAGAGAAGAAGGCAAGGGTCTGTACATCTCTCTATTACGGGCTCGACGGGTGTTAATTTCGGTGTAGGAGGTGCAGGACGTCGATCGATGTTGTCATCACCACGTCGATCGATATCTTTATCACCTCGTCGATCGACGGTTGCCTCTTCCTCGTCCTCGTCGCTAAGGTTAATCGGTTCAGAATCATTGAGAGTTATCGTTTTGGATCTACTTTTTTCGGTTATCTCGACTTCAGCAAGTTCGTCATTAGTAGCGCTTTCTTTTGTAATCGGAACAAGGCATTTCCCGCTCCTTAGTAGCACACCGCGGACTTGATGTTTTGGGTTTGTCTCAGCCCTTGCAGGGAGACAACCTTTTTCCTTTCGTACAAACCCATTGTCATGCAAAAATTGGATATCCAAATTTTTTACATGATCACTCAGAGTTTCAAAATTATCATGCAAATTAGAGTACATAGAATCCAATTTTACATCGAGATCCGCACTCATCTTCTGCTGGTTTTTGAGAACTTGTCCCATCATAGATTCTACTTTGCTCTCATGGGTATGTGCTGCCTTGTAGCTTCTTATAAAGCTTATGTTTCTCTGCTGATCAGAAATTCTCCCAGATATTCGATCTTCACTCGAATTCTCGGCCATCTTACTCCTTTCAAGATCAGTCTATCAGTCTTCTTGGCACTGGTGCTAGTCGCCATATTTTCGATGAGTCTTGTCGTTTCTTCAGGGCTCCTAGTTTTGAAGTTTCCTTGTCTCGCAGCGTCCAAAGTCGCTTGGTATGTCCAATCGAGCCCTCTGAAGAAAATATTAAGTAGCTGAATCTCAGAAGAACCATGGTGTGGCAGTCTCGTTGGTAAGCTCTGAATCTCACCCAAGAAGCCTTAAAACCTTCAGTAATGCCTTGAGAAAAATTATAGATTTTATTCCCAAATTCCTCGGTTCGTGCATCATCGAAGAAATTGTTGAGGAAAGCACTTTTGATATCGTTCCAGCAAGTCAAAGATCCTGGCTGCAATTTTTCAGCCAGTGAGTCGCATCTCCAGCAAGAGAGTGCGGGAAGAGCTTGCAAAATAGGTAATCTTCAGAGACTCCGTGCATCTTGATGTTAGACACAAAGTCCTCAAGTGCTTCGATATGGTCTATGAGATTTTCATGAGGAAGACCATGAAAGGGATGCTGACCTACTAGAGAGAAGTATTTAGGTTTCAGCTCAAAGTCTTTCCTCGGAATTGCTGGTGGGCGGATCGCAGACCTATTAGTGTAAAACCGATCAGGTCTGCTGTAATCTCCAAGCGTACGGTGGTGCTCCAGCCCAGCATTTAAAACGATGGCTATTCCAACAGGAATTGCAGCCCTAGTTCTATAATTAATTTGGTTTGATGCATTACATACTCGATCCTTTGGATCTCCTAGAACTACTTTCCCATAATTGAAATTGGTAAGCACAGACTTACCTGGTTCCGTCTGGGTGGCATCGATCGATTTGTATAGCTCAGCGTCGATCGATTTTTGTTGATCAGCGTCGATCGATTGCAGTAGGGAAGTGTCGATCGCTTCGTACGTCGATGCGTTGGTCGATTTGTTCGTCATCTTGTCGATCGATGCTCGGCCGAAACTTGTGTTCCTCTCCCAAAGTGCCTGTGTCAGCAGGGAAAGAAGAAAAACTTTTAAGCAAACAGAAAGTAAAATCTGGGCTATATTCTAAACTTAATCTAATGGTAATAAAAAAGAGTCCCCGACAACAGCGCCAAATGTGATATCACCCAAATTACCCTAAGGAGTGAATTACTCTCTCAAAAATAAGAGGTTCAGCTGTAGTACATAGGGATCGAATCCACATAAACTCTAGTATTACTTCGAAATAAAGCTAGATAAGCAGGTTTAAAACAGTAAAATGAAGTGGTGAACAACATAGTTGTTCGATTGATTTGATTTGAGGTTGTTTAGCAGATGGGAAACAGCTAGATTCAGGTATATCTCAGGTATGACAAGTATGCAACTTAATTGGGTATTTAAGGATTTATGAATATTAATTGTTCTGAACTCAAACTTAGGAACAATCTATTAGATTATGAAAGATTTACAGCGAGAGTCACTTTTGCACTTATAAATATCATCCCAAGACACATTCTACTCCTAGCACACTTTCTCTTGTATTTCCTCTATCCTTAACCATAAGAAATTCCAATTTTACCCATGTGCACAGTAAAACCTAACTAATGCGCTCCTAACTAAAAAAACTATCGCATAACATTTTTTTCTGAATCTCTATTCAAAGTTTCAATTTTGTTTATTTGATTCATTGGTTTCACACGCTTCCCAGAATTATCATGCGTTTCATAGCGACCGGTTCTTCTTCGGGGCTGCGTCTGCCAAATCCTCCGTATGAACCACATCTATTATCGTTGATCCCAAAACTCTAATCTGTAGAGAAGAGCCAAAACCCTAGTTCTCGTGAGGTAGGACTTGAGTGGCCGATAAATAATACTTAAACGACGAATTAAATATTAGTGTTTCGTTGACTAGATTCATCATATGGGTTCTTAAAATCTGATTGGTGGGTTTTCAATGTCAACTCGTTTTGATTCTTTGGTCTGAGATTTGATTCATGTGTTTTGATTGTAAAGTTGTTTCTTTAATTGCTTAGGTATCTTTTCAAACTCTCCAGTGGCTGAAAGATTTGTTGTTCCTAGATTGGATTCAAAGTGGCTATTTTGACTCCATATCAGGCAGAAAAGATTGAAAGCTTCAGAGTTTGAAGCTGATTCGCAGTCAAAATTATATAACTCGGCGGCAATAAACTGAGTTGCAGGTGCAATACAAATATATGTTGATTTTTTTTTTTGTCTCTTTGGATGGTTAATCATGGTTTATGATTGATGGGTTTGTTATTAGAGTATCATCGGCTATAGGAAGCGGAAGAGTAGAGCTGAAACATCGAGCGTACGCAGACGTTTACAGAGCTCGACTCAATTCTGACGATCTCCTCGTCGTGTTCAAGGATCTCGCCGCGGTGATCTGAGATGCCAAGAGGCGGAGGAAGAACAAATCATGAGGAGATGAATTCTCTGTGGGTGAGATTAAGAGATGTGTGATTCAGATTCTCTCCAGCCTTGATGCTGCCATAGGAGTCTGACCATAGAGATTTGAAGTCTGAGAATATGGACTGCCCAAGATTGCAGATTTTGGTCATGTGACTTATAAGATTTCGATCTTTTGAGTTGAGTTAGTTTCTCTTTGCATCTACTTAGTTTTTCTTTGAATCAACTTGTGTATTCAAGAGATCCTTAGTTTATTTGGGAAGTCTGAAGAGACATGCTAGGGGGACATGAAAACAAGCATTTCACGGGACAACATATGCACACAAGCATTCAACCGTACAATGGGTTGCCTCTTACTCCCACATCTACACAACCATCTGCATCTACTAGGAAGTTATGTGATATTGATTCATATTTGATATCCTCATATTCCTCATTTTTTGCGTATTCAACATTCTTCATGCTCCTCTTTTTATTTGTTGGTACATATGTACAGAAAACATTGTACATGACCATAACTATTCATGTGTACAACTGATATCTGGTGTACACATATACACAAACAAATATGATTATAAACCTGTAAACACTACCCACCAACTAAACTATGTGACTCTTAGTAGATGATTTCTATACTACACACATCAAACTCCCTTCACAATATGATCATAGATCTAACTAATCTCCATCTAAACAACCATTTTACTCAAAACATCAAACCTTAATTTAAATGTATTCTCCAATATATAAACAAATCTTCTTTAAAAGTGCTTCATATTTCATGACCAAAACTAAAAATAATTGTTGTACACATGGATCTTGCTACCCGGTATACATGTAGCTCTTAAGAAAAAGTGTACATGCGGATACTATTATGAAGCTTTATGATCTGCTGTACATGCAGACTTTGAAAAATGTGTACACTTGGATTACGTTTTCGCCGTACCTATATGTGTTACCAACTGATAAATTTCTGGATATATGAATGTGGAGTGATTGTAAAAGTGCTCTATTTCTCTTCAAAAACATAGTTTCTGATTTAAACTCGACTCGATGGCTCTTGCAACAACTGATCCAAAGTTCAGACAAAACCAAACGGTTATTATAGCTAGTGACTAATTCAAAAGCAAAACAAAACCAAAACTCTCAAAATACTCTTAGCACCAATTCAAATCCATGAGTGAAAGAGCAAAGCCACTTGACAATCATTAGCTTCCCAAACCCAAATTAGCTACAATGTGTTACCTAAGAAAACAAGTCTAACTTCACCTTCATAAGAAACAGCAAAAACTTCATCAGGAGCTACTCGGTGAACTTATGGGCAATAGGTTCTCTGATCTTCAAACTCTTCTCTTCCTTGAGATGCGTCTTGAAGTACTCTTGCACATTCATTAGTAGGAAGGTTGTGACATCTATCTTGAATGAGTACATCTTGGGTCGCATCGGGCGATATGGGCTGTTTCGAAAATCACTACAAGAAAACAGGGCGATACCGACGAACGAATTCGTCAGAATATCGTCGGAATAAGCATATTTTGACGAAATTCTGACGAAAGCGGTCATCGGTATTATTTCGTCGGAATTTAAAGATTCGTTGGAATTTCGTCAGAGACTCCGACGACATTCTGACGAATACCGAGAAACCTCATTCTGACGAACTTCCGACGAAAGTCCGACAACAAATTCCGAGAATATAGTTCATCGGAAACACTACATTCCGACGACTCCAGTTCGTCGGTATATTCCGACGACTCCAGTTCATCATAATATACCGACGAACCTTAGTTCGTCATAATAGTGCATTTTTAAAAATATTTATTTATTTTAAATTTTTTTAATATTAAATATTAATAAATAAATAAAATCGAAATTAAAAATTAATAATATTATAGAATTTTAAAATTCATACAAACTGAAATAGAAAAAAAACATTCAGAAAGTTTTAAAATTCACAAAAAAAAAACTAGGAACCAGAAGGAAACAAACGATCTAGCTTCTCCATTATCTCCGCGTTGGTCTTCCTTGAATCCGCTAACTCAGCAAGAATTGTTGCATTCTGCTCCTCCAATGCCACAATCCGTTCATCTCTGCTGTGTAGCTGCCCTAGAATCATGGGATCGGCATATGGAGCTTGCGAAGAAGAAGTCGGATACGAAGAAGCACGGCGGGCCAACCCAACTAAATAGCCTCCATTCCTTTTAGGAACCGCCTACAAAAATATTTAAAGTCAGTAAACAGTATTATAAAATAAATATATTTTTATTTTAAAAAATTACCTTTTCGACCATCTCGTTTATTTGCAGTCGGGACATGGTGGTTGAAGCACCCGTAGAATCGCCGTCATCAGAGAGAGGCTGAGAAGCTAGATAAGCTTCTTTTTGAGATTCCACCAACTCAACGACCTCTCTGGTCATGGGATCCTGAACTTGTCCGGTCTTCTTGTTAGTGTGAGCCTCTTTAATGAGCGCGAGACGATCTACGGGATTACCGTCGTTTGCTTCAATCTAAAAAAACATTAGTTAAGGAATATATAAAAAATTTATTTAAACAAATGTAAAGATAAATAAATATAAAAAAGAATATCACTTACTAGTTGATCCTCCTTAGAGGACATAGAGCAAGCGCCGAGGTTGTGCACATAAATACCTTTCTCGCCACGATCACTCTTCCGGTTCTTGGAGTTCTTACGAGACGTCGCTGCAGTGTCGTCCTTCTCCCAATGGACTATCAACTGCTCCCACACCGTCCCGTTGATGAACCGTGGCCTCTTGTTCTTCAGCCATACTGTCTTCCACGAGTTGATCTGCTTCGTATACGAGTCCATGGCCTTCTCGTTGAATTTTTGACGGACAGTTTCCGTCAGACCGGACTCCCAAGTGAATTCTTGCTACAAAACACACATAGTTTTAATTAGTACATATATAAAAATAAATTGAAAAATGTTTTTAAAAAATTAAAAATTGTTTAAAAAAAAAACTGAAAAGTTACCGCAAACTGACGAAACCACAACTCCCGCTCCTCGAAAGGGATCACACTCCACTTCGAATATCCGGTACGGAGCATGGAATACATCATCTGGTTGATGCTGCGGCTAATGCCATTGTTGGACTTTTGGAACCTTTAAAAAAGTTTCATGTTAGAAAGTTAATTAATGGAAAACACATAATGCTACAAATAAAATAAAAACACTAACCAAGTTGTATATCCCGGTCGTGGGTTGGGATGGAGAATCGGGAGATGCTCTCGACCTGGTTGTTGAACCAGTAGTCCAACTGGCATGACCCCCGGTTCCTGCTGAGCACCAGCGGGATCGGCAGCTGGAGCGGGAACATAAGCGGGAACCGAGTTTTGTTCGTGAGACGATCCCAATGCACGGGAAGTACTCACCAAACTACCTCGGCCGCCAGGGGTGCTGAACGACGAGCGGTGGAACGGCGTGCATCCTCAGACCTAATTTTTTTAAAAAAATTAATACATCAGAAACCTTTTCAAAGATTTATATATATATATATATATATATATATATATAAATGTATGTATAAAAATTATAAATATTTGTAGAAATGTTTATAAATATTTATAAATGTTTAAAATATTTATAATTATAAAAATGTTTATAAATATTTCTAAATGTTTAAAAATATTTATAATTATAAAAATGTTTATAAATATTTATAAATGTTTAAAATATTTATAATTATAAAAATGTTTATAAATATTTATAAATGTTTAAAAATATTTATAATTACAAATCATAAATCTCAAACAATCTCAAACGTTTTTACTATCCATTCAATCCTAAATAACTAATCAAACAATCTCAAATCATAAAATCTAACTTCATCAACCCTAAAAAATGAAATTACTTTGAGGATTTGAGAAACTTACATGATTTTTGGGTGTGGGGGAAGATATTCAAAGTTAGGAAGAGGAATGGGGATTTCACCGATTGGAATCGCTGGAATCACGAGAGAGAGCAGTCAGAGAGAAGAAGAAATGGTGTGCAGCGGAGGAAATGAGGAAGAAGAAGAAAGTAGGGCTTTTATGTTTAGTGATTCCGATGGACCGCAGTCCGTCGGAATTCCGTCGGTTTTTTAAAAAATATTAATAAAATATATTAATTGGCGGTTCGCGAAAAATTTCACTCGGTTTGCCTCTCCCGGTTAAAATGATATTCCGATGGAAGTAGGTTCGTCGGAATGTCGTCAAACAAAACTGACGACATTCCGACGGATTAGTGTTTAGAGATTGAACATAAGTTTCTAAATGTAAAATCTAAATCTTTGATAATATATATAGTATTTGTCTAAGAATTTAACTTTAAAAAAGTTTTATAACACGATTTTACACATACAAAAATATTTTATGAATGTTATGAAGATGTTATGAGTATAAGTATATATAAGTGTTAGGAAGATGTTATGAAAACAATGATAGACATACAAAAATATTTTAGTAAGTTGTTAAATTTGAACGGTTACGATCTAATACTATACTAAACACTTAATATGTGTTATTTTCATAGTTTTGTATCCGAATATATATATTTTTTTTGATGTAGAAAATGTTAAAAACACAGGTTGTCGAAAATTCCTCGGAATGTCCTCAGAATTTTCTGTGGAATTTCCGACGACTTATATCAATCTTGAATAAACCACCTTCCGTCGGTATGTCGTCGCTATATACCGACAACATACCGACGGACTCTAGAAAAAAAAAATACAACTTAACTAAGATGTTATAAGAATTCCTAATCAGAATCTTCAGAATCTTCATCAAACTCCCCAACCTCCGCTTCTGAGTCCAAATGTACAACATCATCAAGTCCAAACTCGGAAAAATTCTCAACGAGTCCAACATCTGCCAAATCTTCAACTGCACTCACGTTGCTGGTAGAATCTGGTTGTAATGGCTCATTACCATAAGTTCCATCCACTCGTCCTCTTGGGTTGATTTGTGTAACCGTGACCCATGGATCGTCTCTGTATGTAACCCGAGGATAACTGATGTAACACACCTATCAATTTTACAAGGTATTAGTAAAATGTAAACCATTAATTATGTTGTTAATTAATTATAAATAAATTGACATACCTGATCAGCTTGCGAAGCTAGAATGAAGGGATCATAATATTGAAGTTTTTGCCGCGAATGAATTGATGTAACACCAAACGCATCAGTCTTCACTCCTCTATCTGGGGTGGTATCATACCAATCACAATAGAATACTACACACCGCAATCCAACCATACCAGAAAACTGGATTTCCAATATTTCTTCTATGTTACCATAGTACACATCATCACCGGAAGAAGACGAAACACCAGCATCATATGTTGACCTCGAATGACCTTTTCTTGTGAATGCAAATCCTCGCGTACAATATTTTGGATATGATTTGACCACAAAGTTTGGTCCCCGCATAATTTCGCGTATCCAATCATCGAACACAAAACCTCTGGGCAAACCATCATTCACCTAAAAATTAAAGACATTTATTAGTTGAAAGTTAATTACTTTATATTTAATATAAACTAATCATTTTGGATGGGGTAATATGATATATGACTCACATAACTAAGAAACCATGCAGCAAATCCGTTATGTCTGAGTTGTTGAAGCTCATCTTCTGTCGCATGCCTGTGAGTCATACGCAACTCTGCCATATAAACACTATATAAAAGATATTGTCAATATGAATCAAACTTGCGAAGCTATATTAATCTATCTATTTAAATGAATAAATATGTTTACCTCTCATATTGTAGAACTTCTTCACAGTTGGTGAGCAAATATGTTTGCAAATGAGCGTGCTCAGTCTCCGTAAGTCTCCGCTTCGTGGGTTTTCCACTAAGTCGTCCTATTTCCCTGAACATGCTTGGGACAGTAACATGATATGTTGCTCTCTCCCCTCTGTCATCATGCCGAGCAGGTCTTCGGTTTTTTGTATGCACTTCTGATGGAAAATAGTTTTCAGCAAAGATTGCAGTTTCTTCATTGATCACCTGTGCGACTATAGATCCTTCAACCTTGCTTAAATTTCCCACCTTCTTCTTCAGATGATGCATATAACGCTCAAAAAGATACATCTATCGGTAATGCACAAGACCACCAAGTTCCAATTCTCTTGCGAGATGAATAGCAAGATGTTCCATTACATCAAAGAATGACAGAGGAAATATCTTCTCGAGGTTGCACATGCTTACTGGTATGTTTGCCTTCAGATTACTAATACCCTCTGCAGTCACTGCTCTGGTGCATAAATCGCGGAAGAAAACACTTATCCCTACATAGATAAAAGACAAAATTTTCATAAGTATTAGGTTTATTTAAGCATAAAATATAAAAATCACTTAAATGTTAAAATATAAGATACCTGCAATTGCTTCATGAACATTACGTGGCAATAGTGCGTGAAAAGCAAACGGAAGGAGGCGCTGCATAATTACATGACAATCATGACTCTTCAAGCCAGTAAACTTTCCTTCCCTTCTATCAACGCAGTTCGCAAATTTGATGCATAACCGTCTGAAATTGCATTCTATTTGTAATCCAATCAAAGAACTCTTCTTTTGCAGCACCATCCAGCCGATAAATGGGAAAAGGGGCCATACCGTTCTCATCAACGTGAAGTTCAGAACGATCACATATATCGACTAAATCTAACCTTGACTTCAAATTATCCTTCGTTTTACCTTGGATGTTAAGGATTGTGTTCATCAGATTGTCGAAAAAGTTCTTCTCGATATGCATGACATCTAAATTATGCCGCAACAGATGATCATTCCAATATGGCAGATCCAGAAAATACTCTTTTTGTGCCAGTTATGTAGCTCTCCAACCGCATCAACTCGAATGTTTTCATGTCCACCTACGTCTGGCGTTCTATCTGCACCAAAATCCCTCAACTGCTTCCACAAATCTTCCCCACTAGCTTCCTCAGGTGGACCATCAAACATCTGCTTGTTCTTCGTAAACAAAGTCTTACTCCTACGGTATGGATGATCAGGTGGTAGAAATCTTCGTGACAGTCAAACCAACACGTTTTCCTTCCGTGCTTTAGTTTGAAAGCATCTGTGTCATCTTGACAATATGGACATGATAGCATCCCATGTGTTGTCCATCCGGATAACATACCATATACTGGAAAGTCACTTATTGTCCACATAAGTACTGCCAGCATATGAAAGTTTTCTTTGCACGAAACATCGTATGACTCAAAACCATGCGCCCATAGTTGTTGCAACTCATATATCAGTGGTTGAAGAAACACATCTAGTGATCTCTTAGGATGCTCTGGCCCAGGGACGAGAATTGAGAGGAACAAAAACTCTCGTCGCATGCACAAGCTCGGCGGTAAGTTGTACGGTGTCACAATAACTGGCCATAGAGAATACTGTCTTCCATGCTTTCCAAATGGACTGAAACCATCAGTACATAATCCAAGATAAACATTTCTTCTCTTCCGCAAATTCTGGATATGTTGACTGAAAATGTTTCCAAGCCTTCGATCTGAAGGATTTCTAATCTCACCATTTGTGGAATGCTCTACATGCCATCTCATTGCTTTTGCTGTGCGCCACACTGATACAACCTCTTCAATCTTTCCGTCAAAGGCAAATACCACATCCTTTTGAACGGGACCGGAACTCTTCCCCTCGTCTCCTGATAACGAGGTTTCCTACAAAATTTGCATTTATCACGTTCCTTATCAGCTCCCCAGTAGATCATGCAGTTGTCAATACATACATCTATCACTTCGTACGGTAGTTGAAGACCCGCAACAAGTTTCTGAACCTCGTAGTATGAACTCTGTGCCAGATTATCCTCAGGTAGAATACCTTTGACAAAATCCGTAATCGCGTCCACACATTCTTCAGCCAAATTATAGTCTGTCTTAATACCCATCAATCTAGTTGCAGATGGTAAGGGTGAATGACCATCTCTATAACCTTTATACAAAGGTTGTTTTCCTGCATCGAACATGTCAAAAAATCTCATAGATTCGGGATTTGGTTCTTCTCCTCTATAATGATCATGTACCATCTGCTCAGTACCTACACCATAATCTATATCCGTTCAAGGTTCTTCTAACATAATATCAGGCTAAAGTTCGCTAACAGGCTGAGGTTTGCTAGTACTACCATATTCATAACCAGTTTTCCCATGATGATACCAAACTTTATAATTACGTGAAAACCCTCTCATATACAAATGAGTCCAAACATCAAATTCTTTTGTAATTCTATTATTATTGCAAGTAGAGCAGGGACATCTTAACATACTGGTTTTTATATCCGGTTCCTGTTGAACAAGCCTCATGAATTCTCCAATCCCTTGAACGCATTCATCCGTAAGAAAATTGGTGTTGGGATCCATATGAGGTTTATCCATCCAAGAACGATAATAAACTCCTGAAGACATGATTTTCTCGGAAATATTGTGATTAGAGAGAGTGAAGAGAGAATGAGGAGTGAATGAGTTGAATGAGGAGAGGTTGAATTTATAGGAAATTGGTTCCGACAATCCGACGACATTCCGACGGAATTCCGACGACCAACGGTCATGTTCGTCGGAATTCCGTCGGTGTTTTCCAATCTCAAACGGCTATAAAACGGTCATATCTATTTCTCGGCAACGGTCATAAAGTTCGTCAGAATTTTGTCAGTATATAGTGACGAAATTCCGACGAACACAATGGTTATATATATGATCAGAAGGTCGTCGGAATTTTGTCACTATATACTGACGAAATTCCGACGACCTCAACGGTTATATATATGATCGGAAGGTCGTCGGAATTCCGTCGGTATATTGTGACGGAATTCCGACGACCTCAACGTATATATATTATATCGGAATGTCGTCGGAATTCCGTCACTCTTTTCCGACGGACACAATTTTCTCGAAAAGTCGTCAGAATATTCCGACGACATTCCGACGACTTTGTATTTTTGACATTCGTCGGTATGTCGTCGGAATATCGTCAATAACGTCCGACGACCTTCCCTCCGTCGGAAAGTCCGTCGGAATATGCCGTGTTTTCTTGTAGTGAATAAGGAAGGCTCGAATCGATAGAGAGAAGCAACGAGTGAGGGCGAGACAACGACGGAGACAGAGAAGTCTAGGCTGTTTCTCCGTTTTCAAGAAGAATCTTTGCCGGTAAAGGGTTGTTCAAGATTGCCTTCTTCAGAATTTCTTCCTTGGTAACTGTACAAAAAAAAAGGAAAGAAAGTGAAGATATATTTTGCTTAAGGAAGTTACAGAAAAAAAAAGTCAATTAAATTCAGTTTAATTTTTGTCTCGGGTCCACAACAAGCAATTTTGAAATTCAAAAACAATAACCATAAATAAAATAGGAAACTAACACCACCACTTTGGTTTCGCTTATAGAAGGATAAAAGGTCTTCAACCATATCAAAAAGTACCCTAGTAGCACAATGTGCTCTACCATGTAATAAAGTGTCATAAAGTGACCTAAACCGTAAAAAGCTCTTAGATTATCTTCAACTAAATCTCGGACACAAGAAAGTGTCGATCGATTATTCTATGTGAATATCGATCGATACACCTTTCACTATATCGTTCGATACAACTGTCGTTGTGTCGATCGATATTGCTTCTAGTGAGCTTTAAGATCGAGTTTGATAGGTTCTCTAATCAAACTAGAATAACTTTCGTGTGTACCTAGTTTGATTAGATCATACTAGTTAGGGTTTCAGGTATCTGGTCAAGCTATCACTTATCCAAATTAATCCTAAGATCTAAGTCAAGGGTAATCAATCCTAAACATTAGCATTAAAAACAACTAGATGAAGAACTATATTTTAAACACCCTAATAGCAATTCATATTAGCAATGCATAATCAACCTAATGAGAAACCTAAATCTAACAGCAAGATTACTCAAACATATTCATAAGAAACATCATGATGGTCTGAATAATACTGCAATAGAATAATAGATAAACAAAATAAAGTAAAGAAACAAATGGAGTTCAAGATCTTCCCTTTCTCAAGGTGCTCAGATCTCTCTCTCCAATCCTAATCTTTCTCTCTCTAGAATAGTATGAAGCATAGCCGTCAACAATGGCTTAGAAAACATAAAATAGGGTTTACATTCGTCCAGGGGTATCTGGTAATTTGTGGTGACTTCTGGGCCTAAGTAAGTCATAAAATAAATCAGGCCCAAGTCTTGGCATCAGTGTCGATCGATATTAAGGTTTCTGCATCGATCGACATACGTTCCTCTTCTCGACAGCTTCCTCTCGTGAGGCAGACTGACCACTCTTTAGTAAAACAAGCATAACTTCCGCTACAGGATGCTGATTGATCTAAATCCGGTGGCATTGAAAATATAACTCAAAGATATAGCTTGTATCAAAACATGAGCTCAATCTAACGGTGGGAAGATCTACATCCATAGCTAAACATCTGATGCGTCTGTGCATTTCTGCACTTCGAAAGACTCCAAAAGGAACCAAAATCACCACTTTCCTCCAAAACGTACCTGAACCTGTAAATACTCTAAAAATACTTCAAAAAATAATAAACATATCTTAAAACACCTATATACCATGGGTAAAAGTGGGTGAAATCCATGGTATATCATGGATCATCAAATTCGGGACTACCCCATGGGAGGTACATGGAATTGTTACCAATGTGGTATTGCTGGACATTTGGCTCAATTTTGCAAACCAGGGAATGTGTAACAAGCTCCTACTTGTGGTGAACATCTGGAAAGGGATCTGCACCGCCGTCCTGTAGAAAAAAACGTGGCACTAAAGTTCCACATGATGGGAGTGGAGGGTGGAGGAAACCAGATTGATGGTAAGCCTTATACCTTGTTTAATATATGTTATTACTTTAATGTTATAATTATAATAGAAATTGAATGAAGGGCCGTGTAAGAATTGTTAGTGTTGGGGGAAGTGAAACGCACACTTTTCATGAATTTGGGTAGTCTTATTCCTTTGTGCATCCTGAAATGGTTGGGAGTCTATGAATATACCAAAAAAGCATCAAAATGGTTCAAGCAGCGGGTGGTGCAATGCTAAAGTTGCAGGCCTTTTATCGAGATGTTTCGGAAGTGGTGGAGAATGTGGACATGCTAGGTGATTTGATGTTTGAAATAAAAGGGTACAAATCAATTCTTGGAATGGATTGGTTGACTCGTTACCGAGCTAACTTGAACTCGAGAATTCTGAGTAACTTTTACTGAAGAAGAAAGGAAGCTAATGTCTCGAGGGAATGGGGAAGAGTTACTGATTCCAGTTGTATCAGCATCGTTGGCAGAAAGGATGGTCGAGAAAGGAGGTGAAGCGTTCTTGGCAACAATCACATGTGCAGGTGCGGAGCAAGAAGGGATGTTAGGCAAAATTTTGGCAATGAAAAATTTGAGGATATGTTCGAGAATCTCACTTGATTACCGCCCCCGCCTGATGAGCTGTTCATGATAGAGTTGGAACCTGGAACAGATCCTATATCCAAGAGTCCATACTGCATGGCTCCACCGAAGATGTCAGAGTTGAAAAAGTAGCTGGTGGAATTGATCGAGAAAAGGTCCATCAGGCTGAACAGTTTGTTTTGTGGGTGCACAAGTGTTATTTGCCAAAAAGAAGGATGTTAACTTCCATTTGTGCATCGATTGTCATGAGCTGAACCATGTGACGACAAAGAATACGTACTTAGGTGCGGCGAAGAATGGACCAGATGCACATACCCCTCGATCTAGTCGAGCAACATAGCAACAAGGCAAGATGGAGATGGTTAGACCAGAAGCAGAAGCGGGGTTGGACAAGTTGGAAAACACAGGGAGTGATGCGGAGAATTTGGAGCTTGACGAGTATGAAGAGGATGAGCTACCCGAACCATTTACGGGTATGCTGTTGGGAGAACCTGTTTATGGAGACAAAGGTGCATCAGATTGAACGGAAAACAAAAAGTATAGGAAGAGAAATGCATCTGAGCTTAAACTAAGCAATAGAGACAAGTTTCCTCATCCAAGTGGTTTGAAAATCAAGCAGGTGAAGTCAGATATATGCAAGATCGAGCTGAGTTGGAAGATGGATGAGAAAAAGCCTCTACAGCCCAAAAAGAGATTGACAACTCACATATTGACCCATATGTATTTTGGGACAGGCCAATTACACATGAAGGGACCAAATCTCAACAAGAGGCCATCCAACACTTACTTGAACTCGTGGGAAAAAAGGGAAATAAAGTGATCAGTGAAGTGCCAATATGTTGGTTTAATTTTTTAAGTGTTAAAAGTTAAGTAAACTAAACTCTTTTAGAATTAGGATTAGGATTAAACAAGGGTATTAAACCAACTTTAGTTAGAAATAAGATTACCTAAGCCATTCTTGTTAAGGATTAGGGCTTTCATTCGATTAAGTCAAGTTTTCTTTTCTTTATTTAACCGTGTACCAAGCTGAATTTGAGATCACCATTTTTAGGATTAGGATTATACAAGTGTATTGGACCAACCTAATTAGGAATAGGATTACCTAAACCATGATGGTTAAGGATTAGGATTTTCATTTGATTAGTTCGAGTTTGACCGTGTACCAAACTGAGTTTTAGATCTCCAGTTAATCTTATAACTTTTAGCTTAAATCTTGTCTCGTATCCTACTTCTATCTCAGTTAAGAATAACAACATTGATCTCACCTAAGGAAAGGAAAGTCCAACGTGACTATCTTGGGAAAAGCAGAGCGTGCTTGTGCCATAGAGTAGCAAAACATTCTTTTAAGCAGTTATAGTTGAGAGGAGAAGATCATCAACCAGAAACGAGTGCTAGTAGCTTCGAGTTCAATCATCATGCACCCCCTTCAAGTGATCCAGAAACAACAACCTACCCATGGCCGTACCAAGGTATCAGAGTCACTTGAAGGTTATGATATTGCTGTGTTTACTCGTTTCACTTCCACAAAACACTTATTCTCTTTCTATCTTTTGTAAGTCAACTTAGGCAATCCAAAAGAAAAGAGATCTAAGGATTTAAATCCGAAAAAGAGATGAGAAGAAATCTAACTAGAGTTTATTAATTAGTTGACAACCAAATTCTTTAAATCTTTCTATTTAATCATGTTAGGGATAAGGTTCTAGGTCTTTGGTGATTGATTGAGCTTTAATCTTAACTAAAATTTTGGGAAGAGCAAGAATATTGGGCGAGTTAAAATGAATGTGAGAGAGACCTTATTTGCTAACTTGTTTGTTAAGTGCTTCTTTCAGGAAACAATGGTTGATGGAGTAAGAGATGGAGAGTAAATGGATGAAACCTGTCTTCCAGCGCATTGCCCTAGAACACCTAAAGTTTGAGACAATGATAAATGAAATCATAAATAGGCTCAGGAGACATGCTAAGCAGATTTATGCTAATGTTTTACATGATCGTAATGTTGAACAACATGTACGTAGGGAAAAGAGTGGCTACTTGAGCTGCTGGACAAGTGATCAGAGGAGCTAGGCGAGGAACTCAGATTCAACACGGGGATTATTAAGCTGATCCAGTAGAAGAAGAATATGATGAAGAACTACAAGATGGGTGATTCAACAACAGGGAACCTCAAGGTGAGGACAATATAGGAAGCCTCAAACTCAAAAATACCACCATTCCATGGCAAGAAAGATCTTGATGCTTACCTAGAGTGGGAAAAGAAGATAAAACAAGTGTTTAGTTGTCAACACTATTATGAGGAGAAAAATTCACGTGGCGGCTTCTGAATTCACTGTTTATGCTATCCACTGGTGATAACAAATTGCGATAGTAGTGGACACCGTGATGAAAGCTGTGATGAAAAAGAGGTTTGTACCAGTACACTATGGTAGAGACATGTACCACAAGCAGAGGAGGTTGTCTTAATGGTCTAAAAGTGTAGAAGACTATCATCAGGAGATGGAGACACTTCTTATGCAAACTGAAATAAAGGAGACTGCTGAGGCAACCATGACTAAATTCTAAGGAGGTTTAAATCTAGAAATTTAAGATAGATTGAAGTTATAAGACTGTGAAGCCATGAAAGAGATTCTTCACAAAGCAACTCTGATTGAACAGTAAAACAAAGGAGAAGCACAACTCGAAATCAATTTGGTTCAGCTTCTAAACAAGCTTACTCTAGAGATGATAAGTCTTTTATTAAACTATATGAGGGTACCTCAACAACTATAAGATCCCATTATGATAAGGGCAAGGGAAGGAAAACTCCAACTCGGTCTGAGAATGTAATATTCTTCATATATCAAGGGTATGGCCATTATCTTAATGAATGTACAAGAAAGAAACTCACAATTTTTTTAGACAATAGTGATATACCATGGTTTTTTACCACATTTTGACTATGATATAAGTCCTTTATAGAGGCTTTATATTATGTTTTGTGTCTGTTTTAGTGTCTTTTCAGGTCTAGGTATGTTTTGGAGCATTGTGGAGATTATGGAGCCATTTGGAGCTTAAGATGAAGAAAACCCAATGTTGTGCAGAAAAGCAGAAGTCAAAGTCAATATTTGAAGATAGCATCGATCAACACCTCCTTGGTGTCGGTCGATACTCATTTTGTTTGACGTTGCCGACTGAAGTTTCAATAATTACACTTTGGCCCATAAATTTCTTTATTAATTTGCAAAAAAGAACTCTGGACGTGTTAATATATATTTATCTATTTTGCAGCCACTTTTTAGGCTAAGCTTTATTTTTTACTTAGAGCGGTTTTTGGAGAGAAGATTGAGAATCCTTTAGAGATTAACATTATTCCCTAGTAAATTTATTTGTTTGTCAACAGCGAAATCATTTCCCTTAGAATGTCTTATACCCAACGCTACTTCCTGATTGTCTTCATCCCCGCTTTCTCTATTTCTTTAGTTCCCTTGTTTCTATTTAATATCTTTAGTTACAAAAACCAAACAAACTTTCTTATTTTCTTTAGCTAGTAACTCATCTGAAAACTCTATGTGTGGTAATATGTCCTTGTGGATTCGAACCCGTGTTACTACTGCGTACATTACTGTGCACTTGCAGTTAGATTAATCGGGTTGAAACATGATCGTATCAAGTTTTTGGCACCGTTTCCGGGGACCTAATGGTCACCTTAAAGTTAAAGATAAGTTTCAGTCTATAGCTTTTTATTTTACTCTATTTAATCTTTTCTTTTCCTCTTTGTTTGTGTGCTCTCGGGTGCATGAGCATGTCTCAAACTAGGAGCCAATGATCATCTAATCTCATACCTATAGAACCGAAGCTTAGTTTCCTAGAAAGGCAGAAGAAGAAAGGAAAAGCACTAGAAGTCGAGATGGGTAAAACGGTGATAATCTTCAGATTTGGGATGGTCCTCATGACCATCAAATAGACAACAATGAGAAAGTTCTACCTGCTGCGGATGGACAACATGGCAACAATAGACCAAATTTTCAACAACCGGCTGCAGCTGTGAGGCAACCCGGGTGTGCATCAAGAAATGCCAAGGATGATGTTGGCATAGTATGATACACATGACGCTTTCTATGTGAATCGATCTGGCATCAATCCACCTCCTATAGAGAGGAGAGAATTTGAGATCGAGACTGGTCTCATATATTTGGTGCAGCAGAACCAATTTCACGGGCTTCCATCCGAGAACCCAATGTGGACACGTTTCAAAAAAATCTGTAGCACCATAGGACCAACGGGATACCAGAAGGGGTCTTGAAATGCAAATTATTCAAATTCTCTTTGGCAAAAAAGGCAAACATATGGATGAGATCCATCCTTACTAACTCATATGAGACTTAGGAAGAGAACAAAGCTGCACTGTTGGGATATTTCTTTACTAAATCGAAGTAAACTCATCTCAGGAACAAGTTTTCATGAAGCTAGGGAGCATTTTAGAGAAAACACCAAAGACTGCTTGCACCATGCTTATACCGATTTCAACCTGCTGAACATCTTCTACAATGGAGTTGACAAGAAATACCAGGACGCATGGATACTGCTAGTAATGGTGACTTCATGACCAAGACTGTGGATGAAGCATATCTTCTGATCAATAACCTAGTAGCCAGTCAAGCAAACCGTAGGTCAAAACATGAGCATTCTGGAAGAGGTTCAGGGTCTGATTCTCAGAAAATTGATGAGCTGAATGCCAATATTGAGATGCTGATGAAGAGAGATCAGAAAGCAGTTCATTTCGTGGGAGACCAGAGTGATCAGATCTATCAAGAGTCTACTGGTTATGACTCATATGATTTGCAAGCTGATGTGAACTACATTTGTGGTCAAGGGAAGTACAACAAAGGCTTCAATCAAAATTTCAGGAACCAACAAAATCTGTTATCTTACCAGAGCAACAATGTGGAGAATCCACAAGATAAGGTTTACCCTCAGTAGGGTAACAAGCAGAATCAGTCCCACAACGAAACCGTAGCGCAGAACCAGAGTGTTTTCAGTCAAGGATATCAGAAAGAAAACCAATTCCAAGGAAACAACTCCGGGAACAGCATTTTTCAGCAAAAGCAGCAGTATGGAAATTTTCAAACTCAGGGAAATGCATCCTCATCTCATCCTTCTCAATAAAATGAGCTTAAGAAAATGATGCAAATGATGCTAGAGGGACAGAAGAAGAATGCATCAGACATCAACATGTATGGAGATTTGAATGGTAAATTCAAAGCCTTAAACACTCATGTAAAAGTGTTGGAGACACATATTGCTCAGACTTCGTCAGTGAATAGAGTACCAGCTGGTATCCTACCAAGGAAACCTGAGAAGAATCCAAAAGAGTATGTCAATGCAATCACTCTAAGAAGTGGTTAAACTGTTGAGAACTCGAAGGATCATGAAGGTGATCGGTCTAAGGGAAAAGAGATTGATTTAAACAAGGAAAGCAAAGAAGAGAAGACTTTTGAAGTGGAGGAATTGAACAATCTCTCAAGGAGACAAATCGATCTGGTGCTCATGAAACAAGCAGTACTTCTATTGCATGTTCCAATCTCTTAAGAAGTAGAGGAAGTTTATGTGTCACCCCCACCTTATGTTCCCAAACCTCCTTACCCTTCCCGGCCTAGACAAAAGATAAAGGAGCATGTGTACGAGAAGTTGAGAAACCTTGTAGGAGAGCTACATGTGTGTTGCCTTTCAACAAAGTAGTCAAGATTGTGACTACTTTAAGAAGGTACATGAAGGAAATATTGTCTGATAAGCTCAGCTTGGAGCGTGGAGCGATGATGTTCACAAAAGAATGCAGCGCAGTTCTCCAAACTGTGATGGAAAAAAAGTTTGATGACCCAGGACCTGATGTCTTGCATATTTACATGTTTTTAGCATCCATATCTTGTGCATTTTGATCATATAAGTTAGGCATTAGGCATCATTAGGATCCATTTTGCATTCATTTGTCTTTATCAGGTGTTGGAGCATGCTTTGGTGTGGTTTGAGGTGTTTGGGAGTCTTATGGCCCAAAAAGAGCTGAAGAATCAAGTTTGGCCATGAAAAGAGAAGTCAATCCATGATCTGGTCAAGACAAAGATGAGCATGGACGGAGGCCTTAGAGATGTCTTATGATGCTACGATTTTGTGGAGACACAGAAAATTGAGTTAGCTTTCCAATGGAAGTGGTTTAAAGTCAGTTGGAGCTGTATTGGAGGAGTTATGATCAGTTCACTTGAAGCATATCAAGCTGGCCGGGTAGATCAGTCCGGGTTCGAGCACCCGGTCGGAACGCTGGACGACCAGGCTGGGGAGGCAGGACCGGGTAGGCTGGTCCGGGATGAGCTACCCGGCCGGGAGAAGCTTGAGATGGACAAGGCAGGACCGGGTAGGCTGGTCCGGGATGAGCTACCCGGTCGGGACGGCTGGACGGCCAGAACAAGGCTGATCCGGGTTGGTTGGACCGGGTTGGGCCATTTGCTCAACCCCTGACCGAAAATCACCCTCTCTTCCTATTGGTTGAAGCCTAATTGACCCCAGGGACCTTTTAGTATTTTCTATGATTTTTTTAGGGCTTCTAAGACTTGTATAAATACTCTTATATCTCCTAAAGTGGGAGTATCTCATTTTCTCTCAAGACTTTGCCTCATATTGTAAAAGCTTGAATCTTTTTATCATTTTAAGGAAGTTCTTCATCTTATATCTTGTTTCTCTTGATCATTAACATGATTAGCCTTAAATCTCACATAGATCTAAGGTTTCTCATGAAGATTAGAGAGTAGACACACTTTGGATTCATGGGCTAGGGTGATTAAGGGTGATTAGTGAAGATCTAGGGTGTTTAGTGTTAGATCTACTTGTTTCCTTGCTTGTTGAGGGTTCTTAATGCTATTTTAGTCTTGATCATACTAAAATAGATCTATAGGCATTTCCTGCTCACAAGGTGTATGATGAAATGCCTGAACCAACTCTTCAATGCTTTTAGCTTATCTTTGCCAAAGACCTTTGATGTTAAAGGAGCTAGGATTGCTAGTAGACTTGCTGTTAATGATTGATTGCATATTATTCAACCAATGACCATTTTATGCTTGAGATATGTTAGTGAATGTGCATTCTTCTTGACCATAGAGCTTGCTTAGTTTTGTTGTTTAGGCATAAGGAGAGTGTTTGATTGATCACTTGCCACCCTTAGATTGGATCTTAATCACCTAAAGTCAAGTCCCTAGTCCCATGGATCCTACCTTAGCATTTGATTGAGTTCTTGCACTTATTTCTTGATTGGATTTGAGATCACCTTGTTTATATTTTAAGGATCTTAGCTTGTTACCTTCATCCATCTTCTTGTTTGCTTAGATTAAGGAAGCTTGTGTATTCTTGGTGCTATAGATCACTAGTTCTCTGTGGTTCGACAACTTTTCTATACTATCATTTGACTTGGGAGCCTTGAAAACTTCCACTATCAAATTGGCGCCGTTGCCGGGGAACTAGTAGATTTATCATTAGGATTTCAATCTTTCTTGAGACTAAGTTTTATTTTCTTGCTTTGTTTTGCTTTTGTACAGTTACTAACTTTCTATTCTAGAATTTCTGTTTTATTGTGATGGCTTCAAGCTACTTTGAGAAGCCACAAGAAGAGGAAGATCACATTGAAGATGAGCCATATGTGTATGTGGAGCCACCACCCTTTGATATACGCATACTCACACCAGACCAAAGGGTGGAGTTGCACCGGCTTCAGAGAATGAAAGAGAATTGGGGCAAGCCAATGAGATCCCTGGCACGAATTATCCGGGTACACCTCATTAGGGATCGAGCAGAGTTTGAAGAAAGGGAGGTTACACAACATGAGTTTGATGTTGCTTATGACCTTAAAGAGGTAATGTATTGGGTTCCACCACTCCAGCTGGAAGGTACAAGCATTTCCACTTTAGAACTTCAACTTGAGGAAATATGCTTGCCTTGTGGTGAGAATATTGCCCATGATCTTGATTCTCTTCAGCTCATAAATGAATATCTTGATCTGATATGTGAAACTAGGAAACTAGATGAGTTGAGAATAGAAAAGCTTGTTAGAGATCATATTGAAGTTTGTTTTGACAAGAGCTATCTATGTGCTTCATTTGATCTTGAATCTGAGTTTTTCATTCTTAATGAACCTAGACCTCTTCTTGCACTTGCTGATCTAGGGGATGAACTTGATGTGGATAAGCTCTTGCTTGAGATAGAAAACCCCCATGCTGAAAATTATCATGAAAATGTGAACATTGTGTATTATTTGGTTGATGGAGATAGAGTTGACTACTTTGTTAAAACTTCGTTTGAGCCTGTAGTTGATTTTGTGTTTCCACCAAATGCTTTTGATTCTCATGACCATTTGAACCTCAAAGAGCATCTCATGATTCATGATGCATCTTTAGTGAAGCTCTTTGATGAAAAATCTGTCTATTTTATGTGGACAGTAGTGTGCTCCTTTGCATACTTGGTTCCTTGTTCTCATAGGAGAAGGACCAAAGGTGCATTGGCTCAGCCTTTTGATACTTATGATTAGCAAGCACACAAAGTCAAGCTAGAGACTTAAAACAAGCGCGCTTAGGAGGCATTCCCATGTTTATCCATTTTATATATTTCTTTATCTTTCTTTCTTTTGAAGCTTTTTAATAAGGATAGTTGAGGTTTTTCAGGTTGTGTCTAAGGCTAGACAAAAGGTGAAAGGCGGTCAAGCATTGCAACTCTAGACACCCGCCTTCACTTATCCGCTTCAGCCTATCTCTCCCGGTGGCACAAATCCGAGGCCAAGGGTCCTCTACCACCCAATTCAGCCAATAACCCCAAGTATGTGTCACTCCAACCCTTCTTGTATATACATTTGTGTGGGAACCGAAATTCACACTGTCAATTTCTGATAAGTAAGATTGCGGAGGAAAGCCAAGTAAACCCGACTTTCCTTGAAGGTCCGGATTCTCTGCGTTGCCACACGAAATCGATAAAGTAAACAGAAGACAAAAAATGGGAATTGAAATATTTGCCCGAAGGCGTTTTATTAGATAAGAGAAACGAGTACAAGGATTCTCCGAAAGACAAAGAGATTTGCGATTTAACGAAAAAGATAGAGTTGCAGGCAGCCAAACGTCCTAAGCCTTGCTCCGCTAGTCTAACCACCTAAACCCTAGTTCTTCTAAGCTAGCAGGATGCTCTAAGTCTAATTCTCGGATTTTCGGATGCTCTCCTCCTCTGCTCTTGCTCTCCTTATATATCCACTCCTAGGTCGGTTTGCCTTAGGATGATGGGCCTCGCCTTTGGGCCCAAGCTTATCTCTTCAGGAAATGTTCCATTTTCGGTCTTCGTAATCATCCCCGAAGTTTTCCGCTATCTTTCGATGACTTGATGTTTATCCGACGTTTGAAATCGGATAAACCCATAGCCTGATTGGGCCTGAATTCTGAAAATCGTAAGTAAGTCCGTGGACTTGTCTTAAGTCGTTAAACGTTTTATACGATTTCTGGAAGATGATCTTTCGGAGAATAAACCGTATAGCTTAAAGGATCGATGTTCAAGTTAATCGATCTTTGTTTTATACGATATCTTCTACGAGAAATCCAACCTCCAGTTTCCATCGTAAAACATTGAGGATGGTTCCACCGAATCGAAGATGTTTATTCCATAGCCTTGATTGTACCAAACTCACGAGGACTGATCGAACAAGCCAAGATGGGATTGGACCGAGCACAATGGGACCGAGACCAGGACGAGGACCGTGGATCGCCCGAACCAGGTGCCGCCGCCAGGCCGCCAGCGTGGCGGTGCCGCCGGTGCCAGGCGGTGCCGCCGGCGCCAGGCGTGGTGCCGCGCCAGGCGGCGCCAGGCGGGTGCCGCGGCGCCAGGCGGCGCCAGGCGAGTGCCGCCGGCCAGGCCGCCCGTGTCAGCGTGCGCCGGCCAGGCCGGGGTGCCGCCGGCGCCAGGCCGTCTTGCCGTCCGTGGGTTTTACGTTGCTCGATCTTTCCCCCGCTAGTCGTCCGTGCGGGAAATCTTCGAGTTTGGAAGGATCTTTGGCCGTACATTTCGAGATAACCGTTTTTGACCCCAACAATTTGCTTTTGTCTTGTTGGGGTATTCTCCTTCTCTCTTACTCACACAGAGACTTTGTGATTTAAGTGTGGGGGAGGTACCAGGTATTTTATCATGTTTGCTTTGTGATTTTGAGTCTCATGCATTGCATTGTACATTCATATTTGCATAGAAAATCCAAAAAATTTTAAATTTTTGAATCATGTAGATTGCATCACTTGCATCCTTAAGACTGAGTCTAGAGCATATAGGTTGAATTCATTTGCATATGGAGCATTTCCTTGTAAATAACACTTGTTTGCACTGAATTTGGCACCCTAGTTAAACATATCAAGTAGCTTAAGCATCTTTTGAAAGGCTTGCATGCTTTGAGCCTCGAAAACTCTTCTTGAAACTTGCTTGCTTGCTTGATATTGGCATTGTTCTTAAGACCAGCTCCATCCTGAACTTGGACTTGAATGAACCTAATTTCTCTTGCATATGGGCATTTGCATACTTGATCATGGATCTCATACACATTTGGGTTATCTTTTTCCATTGTACCACCCTTTGTTAACCCAAATGGCACTCCCTTACCCTTGAACCCTATCCATTCTTTGAAGCCTACATTGATTTGCATGAGTGAGGCCTCTTCTGATAGTTTGTCATGTGAAAAATCTTGAGACTATTGGGGCGACATGGATTTGTTCTCATCTCTTGCTAGCATAGGGTCATCATTTGGGCTAGCTTCTAGGATGGTGAGTGGGGTCTTTGGTACTTAATGGTTTATATCTTGGGTTTGGAATGTAACAATGTTGAGATTGATGAACAAAGAATGTATTGAGAAAGAAACACCCTAGGGACCTAGAATAGAAATATTAAGAGGCTCTTGATTGATGTTTTTGACCTTCCCCCTTCATATATATAAAAAAAAAGAAAAAAAAGAAAGATTCAATAAGATAGTGGGGAAGAAAAACAAAAAGTGTTAAAGCTTAGAAATGTGAATTGTGAATAAAAGGGTCCTTAGTGATTGAATCTTGAAGAAAGAAAATTGTTCATTGGGTGAGTGATGTGAGTATGTTTTTCATTATGGGTTATGGGATGAATAAAAGGGGTGTAGAACTTGTAATCACTTAGGATTGGGTAGAATGATGAGGATGGATCCATGTATGCATGAATTGCTCCTAGTCTTAGATAAATTTTGCATAATGATCAAGCTCCTTGATTCTTGAGTGATAGCCACCTTAAAAAGATGCATTGAACCCTCATTTTCATCCATATTAGACCATTTGATCACCTAGCCAAATGATTGAGATCATGTGCCCATTTGTGAGACTTCACCTTGTGTGTGTGTGAGAATCAATGTGAGGGCTGGTTAAGAGAACTTGTTGGTTGATAAGCATTGCATCTTGTGTAGAGGCATAAGAGTAATTGATAGGCCTTGTGAAGCTAGAGGATAATAAGAGAGTTTTGCTCATGCTATTTGCTATGTTTCTTTAGGATGTCAAGTTGAGTGCTATGAGTGTTTCTTTTGGCTTTACTTCAATCCCTATGTCTCTCCTCCTTGTGTTTTGAAAAGATTACTTGAGGACAAGTAAAGGTCTAGTGTGGGGGAGTTGATGTCTTGCATATTTACATGTTTTTAGCATCCATATCTTGTGCATTTTGATCATATAAGTTAGGCATTAGGAGTCATTAGGATCCATTTTGCATTCATTTGTCTTTATTAGGTGTTGGAGCATGCTTTGGTGTGATTTGAGGTGTTTGGGAGTCTTATGGCCCAAAAAGAGCTGAAGAATCAAGTTTGGCCATGAAAAGAGAAGTCAATCCATGATCTGGTCAAGACAAAGATGAGCATGGACGGAGGCCTTAGAGATGTCTTCTGATGCTAAGATTTTGTGGAGATACAATAAATTGAGTTATCTTTCCAATGGAAGTGGTTTAAAGTCAGTTGGAGCTGTATTGGAGGAGTTATGATCAGTTCACTGAAAGCATATCAATCTGGCCGGGTAGATCAGTTCGGGTTCGAGCACCCGGTCGGAAAGCTGGACGACCAGGCTGGGGAGGCAGGACCGGGTAGGCTGGTCCGGGATGAGCTACCCGGTTGGGAGAAGCTTGAGATGGACAAGGCAGGACCGGGTAGGCTGGTCCGGGATGAGCTACCCGGTCGGGACGGCTGGACCGCCAGAACAAGGCTGGTCCGGGTTGGTTGGACCGGGTTGGGCCATTTGCTCAACCCCTGACCGAAAATCACCCTCTCTTCCTATTGGTTGAAGCCTAATTGACCCCAGGGACCTTTTAGTATTTTTCTATGATATTTTTAGGGCTTCTAAGACTTGTATAAATACTCTTATATCTCCTAAAGTGGAAGTATCTCATTTTCTCTCAAGACTTTGCCTCATATTGTAAAAGCTTGAATCTTTTTATCATTTTAAGGAAGTTCTTCATCTTATATCTTATTTCTCTTGATCATTAACATGATTAGCCTTAAATCTCACATAGATCTAAGGTTTCTCATGAAGATTAGAGAGTAGACACACTTTGGATTCATGGGCTAGGGTGATTAAGGGTGATTAGTGAAGATCTAGGGTGTTTAGTGTTAGATCTACTTGTTTCCTTGCTTGTTGAGGGTTCTTAATGCTATTTTAGTCTTGATCATACTAAAATAGATCTATAGGCACTTTCTGCTCACAAGGTGTATGATGAAATGCCTGAACCAACTCTTCAATGCTTTTAGCTTATCTTTGCCAAAAACCTTTGATGTTAAAGGAGCTAGGATTGCTAGTAGACTTGCTGTTAATGATTGCTTGCATATTATTCAACCAATGACCATTTGATGCTTGAGATATGTTAGTGAATGAGCATTCTTCTTGACCATAGAGCTTGCTTAGTTTTGTTGTTTAGGCATAAGGTGAGTGTTTGATTGATTGCTTGTCACCCTTAGATTGGATCTTAATCACCTAAAGTCAAGTCCCTAGTCCCATGGATCCTACCTTAGCATTTGATTGAGTTCTTGGACTTATTTCTTGATTGGATTTGAGATCACCTTGTTTATATTTTTAGGATCTTAGCTTGTTACCTTCATCCATCTTCTTGTTTGCTTAGATTAAGGAAGCTTGTGTATTCTTGGTGCTATAGATCACTAGTTCTCTGTGGTTCGACAACCTTTCTATACTATCATTTGACTTGGGAGCCTTGAAAACTTCCATTATCAGGACCTTTTGTTTTACCTTGCCGCATCGGTTCTCTTATCAATCTTCTTCTCCACATTTATGGTCAATGGATGTGTTTGCTTTGCAATCAATTTCTTACGATCGAAAAACCATCGTAACAGTATTTCCTAGATACTGTTTATTAAAGGAATTATTGGATACTCACTCGGTGAATGGAATGCAGCATTGATAGATTCTGTAGGGTTAGTTTTCCTAATGTCATATCGGTGTCCAAGAAATACACATTTTAGCCCATTTTTCCACATCAGCCTCCATTAGATATATTCCAATTCCCAGACTGGTATTATAAACATTATCGAATTTCTTCTGAAAATCAACAACTCTGTACACCTCTGAAGCCTTTGAAATCAACCCAGCCAATCCCTTCCCTGTGAAATATGTTACCATGTTATTCGGCAAATTATGAAAGCAAATACAATGTCTAGCTAGTGGATACACGTTCTCATGTCTGTCCGAGATAAAAGCCAAACTGTAATCATCAGCAATAGCATCCTTTATTTATCTCAAAAATCATTCCCAAGAACGATCATTCTCAGAGTCGAATACCCCGAATACAATAGGATACAAATTTGAATTTCCATCTAAAGCAGTTACAACCAATATAACTCCTTTGTAATTACTCTTCAAAAATGTTCCATCAACCAGAATAGACTTTGTTAAAGCCTCTTATCGGTTGACCAAACACAATTGACATATATTGAAATCTACCAATGACGTCGTCTCATAAGCTGAATGTGTACCCGGATTGGCCTCTCCCAGCATGTGCAAGTACATTGGTATTTTCCCATAATTTTTCTCTATAATCTGACAGTGTTGACTGCAAATTCACGCAAATCCCATTCTAAAGAAGATGGGATCTCATATATAACCACTACACATAATATGAAGAATATCCTTTTATTTAGACCCTTCTTTGACACCTTCATATTTATGCATAATCAGACCGCCTATTATTTTCGCTGAAGTTTTCTTTTCGGAACTGGTACTTCGTGAAGGTGCGGATGAATGTTCACCGACATACTTCTTAATAATAAAATATGTGGAGCCTTTCAAACATTCTGCTCGAGCATCCCAATTACAAACATTATTTGTGCATCTAATAACCAAACTGTTTTATTGGATTTGATAATTGATAGTCAAAGTTATGCTTCATTGAACATATCTCAAACCTTTCATCAAAAATGTTTTGTTGCGGAAAAGATCTCCCTTCTTAACAATTTCCACCAAAGCCAAATTTGCCATATTTTCTCTATTTTCTTTTTCATATATCATGGTGATAGCATCATAATCCTCTCCATCAACGTCAACTTGTATCATCTTTCCTTTATTCTTCTCGTTATGTACATCAGCCTTAACTTTACTTGAATTGTCTCCATTGTTATAAGAATTGCGCTCCTCTTCACGAGTAGTTGAATTTTTTGGCAAGTTATTGAGATCAATGTTGACTCTATTCGTATTGTCAACCTTTAGTTTATAGGTTACACAAAATCGAGTAGACTGATTCTTCTTAAAAAAAAAATTCTTCATTTTGCGACCGTTTGCAAAGATCACTGGTGGACATCCTGATGTATTGGTCAACTTGATAGGTAGATAACTCAACTCCAAATCAGCATTAGTTTCTTCGATGCCAAAATCCTCCAAAACCATTCTCTGTAGCTCTTCTAATATGGAGCTCAATTCCAAATCGAGTAACCTTCCCCGTTTATGTTCATCAACCGAGAATCCTCATCCTGTAGTTGCACTCAATTTCCATACACCACAAGAGGCATAAATATGCATTATGGAAGAAGTTTTGTGAAAAATTTGTGAAAAATCAATGAAAACTTAGAGCAATTGAAGAAGAAGGGCTAATGGTCGATTTTTGGGTTTTTCGGTTAAGAAATTTGTGGATTTCATATAAGGAAATACCAAGTATGCAAATATTTTTATAACTGCATTTCCCATATTTTTGCAGCTATGTTCAGGATTATCCGTTAAGATTCTACTATATGTAAAAACAAGACAATCAGCTCGAAATTTGTTTTTACTATTATTAGACTATGAGTTTTTGTAGGTTTCTTGTTCTTCATAATTTAGATTGAAAAGTTTAGCGTAGAATGTAGATTCCAAATATATTTAGATAACAGTGATAGCGATAGATGTTTTATTCTAATATAAATAGATTGTCTAATAAAACGATTTAAATTTCTACTAAACTATTTTCTGTATAACATACAACCTACAGTGTGTAGAATTTAATATTAAATTTTAATTTAACAAGTTTAATAACCCTAAAAAATATCACTACATTGATATATGGTTATGTATTTGCTTAATTGTTTCTATTTTTCATAATTTTTGCTTTGTAAAAGTATTTGTTTGATTTATTTTGATAAATAGAAAAGGCAATAAAGAAAAATATGATATAAAATTGATTTTATACCAATGAGAATGTATGTATTTTTGGATTTAAAGAATCAATTTTTCCAAAACAGAATATGTTAGTTGTCGAGCAAAGTTTTTTTGGTGTACTTGTATTTTTGATTATCTTTTCGATGATGAAAGGATGAAAAGATATTGATATGATTGAGAAGGGATTGAAGATTTCTGGATATGTTTCAATGAAGTTGATTGTGGAGGATTGACCCGATGGATATCTAATAAGATTGGACAGCCTGTCTAGGTGGATTGTAATTATTTAAATTGTATCCTGGTTTTGGGGTCTCTAACTCTAATTTTAGAATTAAATAAAAAATTGACAGTGGTTCAATAAGATGGGCTCAGAAAAACTTTGAAGTTTTCTATAGCTGACACGATCTGAAAAACCCTAACCCGGCGGTGCTTTCCCTAGATGACGGTGGCCTTGGCCCAGGCCGGAGGCTTCTCCTTCTTCTCTTAATCTAATTTTTCCTTTGCCTCCTTGGTGCTTCCCTCTCTTCCCAGTGATATGCTAATGGTTCTGGAATTTCAACGGAGGACCCTGGCGGTTGCTCTGTCCATGGCGGAGTAGAAGTCGGACCGTCTGTAATTTCTGGAGCAGCGGTGAGTCGTGTGAAATAGAGGCTAGAGATAGGTCAGTTTTTAGGGTTCAGCTGTCCTAGTTCGACGAGCCGTTTTCCCCTTTGGTTTGTCAACTTTTAGCCTAGATGCGGTGGCGCAGGACTGCGTTTTGTCAATCCCTTTTGCAGATCTGGAAGTCGGAGGGTTGGTGGCTTGTAACCCAGGTCTGGAAGGTAAGAGGCTGTGTGGTGGCATGTGAAGAAACTTGGCTCTTGGGTAGCTCAACGCTCCTGCTCGCCCGTGTGAACTTTAGAGACTTCCCGTTGGAGGTGCACCAGAGTTTATAGGCGGACGTGTGTTTGTCGGATCAACTCTCGTGATGCGTCTACTGTCCATTCTTGATACATGAAGAATCGTCTATAGTTCAGAAGGAGGAGGGAATGGTAGTACTTCACCCAGAAAAAACGGAGCTTCGTCGATGGCGAGATGACGTACCATAGAAGAAGATTGTCCTACGGTTCTCGTAGGAGGAGCGTGGCGAGTCTTGGGCTCTTCTGAATGGTCTCTGGTAGAGTGTTAAAGGCTTGGTGGTGAACAAGCTTAGGGACAAGGCATTCACAGTACCGTGGTAGCGTCAAATCCGGTAGCTTTTGTTCCTTCTTCTGCTCTACTGGTCCCCGGCTCTGCCGTAGATTGAGTCACTGCCTCGATCCGATTTTACAGATTCAGAACCTCTATTTATTGCTCTTTGAATATCCTAAGTGAGAAGATGCACTTTTCAGATGATGAAGCAATGGACGAGGTTAACAACATAATCATTAGTTCCATTCGCTATGTGTTATTCTTAGAATTATTATTATATAAATTTTTGATGGCAAAGGACACGTTTTGTAATCTGGATTTAGTGGTGGAATTTAGTGGTTTAAGAGTCGGTTCATTCGAGGTAGTGAGAGAATCTTGTTCTCCTAGTGTTGAAAAAGGTAATATCGGATTTGATTGGGTAGCATATGATCCTTGTAAGTGTTCCTAGGTGATATTATGTCCCGATATTGTATGTGAGTGAAAATATTGTAAGACTGATGGCTTCCCGCGATATCGCGGGATAATATCATTTAAATACACTTACAGTAAACAACTTTTGTATGTATTTGAATTTTTAATAATTTTGATAAATTAAATTTGCTGATAAAAATTGATAGAAAAAATTTGATTGGCTAATAATGGAAGAATAACATTAAATTTTATTTCATTATATTA
The DNA here is from genome assembly GCA_016432835.1 of Brassica nigra. Lineage (NCBI taxonomy): Eukaryota > Viridiplantae > Streptophyta > Magnoliopsida > Brassicales > Brassicaceae > Brassica > Brassica nigra. Next base: position 50,510,501 of record CM028247.1, read on the forward strand.
ACCATATTAACAAATATATCTAATAATTTTGAAAAAAGTAAAAATTATAAAGAGAAACTACCATATGAGTCTTTTTTGTTTTGTTTTTGAAATTGACTACCATATATGAGTTGTAATATATATCTAATATTTTAAATTTGAAAAGATTCTGTTATAATACTTGGATACATAATATAAATTTATTTTGGAATTTTAACCAATATTAATTAATAAATGTTGTTTAGTTGTGTACACAATTAATAAATAATATTAGATTAATTTCAAGACATTCTTAAATATAATATAAGAGATCCCACTAAATACTCTCAAGACTTTGGTATGGTTCTTATAATATAATATATTAGTCAATAAAATTAGGATTTTAATCAAATATATTTATAATTTCAGATAATTTGAAGAAACCAATCATTTTGTTTGTCTTATAACTACAATTCATATTCTGGTGAAGATAAAAATCAAGTAAACTACAATCCAATATAATATAATTTCATTATAAAAAACTATAAATTAGCTATTTAAAATAATCTAATACATATTAAAACATTAAGCCGCATATTCTATAAAAGTATTCTTTTAAAACTTGCCTAAAATAGAATACTTAACATAATATATTACATAATTGTTTTGAAATATTTTTTAATGATTATATATAACTCTTACTTTCAATTATTTAATTATTTATGCAGTACATGTTATACTTATGAAGATTTTAAAATTTTGATTATTACAGTGACGTCCAACTTATTATGTATATATATATGTATATTTTTTTTCTTTGAGAAAAACTGAAGAGTAATAATGAAATTATGAACACATAGTATATAATATTTACATATGATAGAGATTTCACTAATTAAAATCTCTTACAAATTAATTAATATATATTATGCTAATATCATATAATAAATATGAATTTAAAGATTGGATTTGAAAAAAAAATATTTAAAATTTTATCATAATATTTATCTCTATTTATTTAATAAAATTTCAAATAATAGTGTGAAGTTAAATTGATTAGTATAAATTTAAACTGATGATTCAAACTGATGATTCATCACTCAAAATTATTTTTAAAAAATGATAAATAAGCATAATTACTTACAACTATGGAGAAAATTATTGATTATTCCTAAAATCATGGAGAAGCGGATAAGCAAACAAATTCACTTTGCAGTTTATAGTATAATAATAATAATATAATATTAAAGAGATAAAAAATTTTTTTTGAGCAACTAAATAGATAGATTATAATCCTTGTATCACGAATTGGTGGATGAAAAACTGATATTGAGTTAAAAGAAAAAAATAAAAAAGAAAAAAGAAAAAATGTGCTAAGAAAAGAGTGAAAAGAAAAAATTAAAAACGAAAAAGAAGTAAGGGCATATGTATTTTTTTTTGGTCTGGGGATAGACTATGTGAGCCTTAAATTTTTTTTTTTTTTTTTGTACTTGTCCTCATATATGACTCATATATATACAAGCGCCTGTGCTAGCCTATCTATACCCTTCACTCCTTATCTCCGCCTCTCAGGGTTTCTCTCTGACAAACATGGCGGACGAATCTCACTACTCCTCCGACTCTTACTCCAACAAACGCAAGTATGATGACCAAACCGCACCCCCTCCGCCGACCCGAAGACCCACTGGCTTCTCTTCGGGCCCGATCCCATCTCTTTCGCCAGATCCCTCCTCCGCCGTTCCTCCGCCGTCTTCCTACAACAGCGTCCCTCCTCCGATGGATGAAATCCAGATCGCTAAGCAGAAAGCCCAAGAAATCGCTGCTCGTCTCCTCAACAGCGCTGAGGCAAAACGTCCTCGCGTCGACTATGGCTCTTCTTATGATTACGGCGGCGACAAAGGGTTTAGCTCTTACCCTTCTGGTGAGTAAAGCTTTCTGGCTTGTCGTGTTTATGGAATTGGGTTTTGATCTTTGATTCTTCCAGAGGGTAAGCAGACGGCTCCAACTTCGATACCTGTTTTATACGGCAGCTTTACGGGATCTACGAAGAAGATTGATATTCCGAATATGAGAGTTGGTGTTATCATTGGTAAAGGTGGAGAAACGATTAAGTCTCTTCAACTTCAATCTGGAGCCAAGATTCAGGTTACTAGAGATATGGATGCTGACCCTAATGCTGCTACGAGAACTGTTGACCTAACTGGCACACCCGATCAGATCTCAAGGGCAGAGGAGTTGATCAATGAAGTCCTTCAAGAAGTACTCCAGCTCTTTTAGTCTTTATGATCATCTTGACACGAAAATTAAGTGTTACTTATGCTAATTTCTAATGATTTCGGTTTCAGGCTGAGTCAGGTGGTACAGTTGGTTCTGGTGGAGGATCTCGTAGGATGGGTGGACAGCCAGGAGCTGATCAGTTTGTTATGAAAATCCCTAATAATAAGGTACTTAATGCTCTGGTGATTGACAGATCTGTGTAACTTCTCTCTTGTATGTAATCCACAAACTACTCTAGGTTGGTCTCGTGATTGGTAAAGGAGGTGAAACTATCAAATCTATGCAAGCTCAGACTGGAGCTCGAATTCAGGTTTCTTAAACTACAACATACATGCATGCCTCTGTTTGTCTTCTGCTCTTTAAATGTTATTTAAACCTGCTTTAATTTTTTGCAGGTTATTCCTTTGCATTTGCCCCCTGGAGATCCAACGCCTGAAAGAACTTTGCAGATTGATGGGACCACCGACCAGATTGAGCATGCTAAACAATTAGTTAATGAAATCATCAGTGGCGAGGTATGTCTGATTCTTGTGTTTGCTATGGATTCTGGCAGGTTTCTGCTGTGTCTATTTTTCTACATGAAATTGGTATTGTGCTATGATTACATCATTTAGTTGTCAGCAGCTTTAGGATTATCTAGCCTATCCTTTAATGTGTAGATGTTAAGACACTGTTATGCTGAAATTTAGTTTTCATTTCATTCTGTCATGGGAGGAGTAATCAAGGTGATACAGGTTAATACTAGTTTCACGTAGCCAATGCATCAGCTGCTAAAGTACTCATTGTGCTCATGACGAGCTGTACTCATTTTAGTTATCCCTTCTTTTGATGGTGTTCATTTGGTTCCGATTTGCATATATTGAGTGTATTATTCTTCTCTTCCACTTATATCCTGGGAGAGGCTCTTTATTCTCTGATTTTCTTTACTTATTACACAAAGATATTACATCTTGATATTCCTCGGCTCCCTCTTGTTATTAATATGTTGCTTCTTTCTTCTCTGTTCATTGTTTGCCAGTACCTTTCTTAACCTAGTTTCATGCCTTTGTTGCTATCTTTATAAGACAGTTTTATTGGCGGCCTTTCCTAGCACTTACAATGTAATCTGTTTGGAGAATCAAAATCTTACAATCTTTTAGCAAGCTTCTTTTTAAGCTCTATTGTTAAGCAAGAGATATTATTAGCACATAGACTTTCAAATGATATCTTCGTAGTAGCAAGTTCTGTTATCTATTCTATGTTTACGGAGTATATGCAGACATCGCTTTGTGTTACACTGAAGCTGGCATGTGGATATTTTCAGTCCAACCTGCTGGGATAATATTTCTAAACATTTTTTTTGTCAAAATCACGTTGGCTCAGCTTTTGCTTCTGGTTTCAGTCATCAAGGTATCGCCGAAAGTGGGTCTAACCTATTAACTTATCTCGTTAAATATTTTACTAGCCTACTAACTGTTTATATTATGCTTTTCTTCTTGCCTCCGTTCTTCCTGGATTCGTTTTTGTCTGAACCATTCAGCCATAATATACTACAGAGAGATCATATCCCAGCTTGACTCTGCTATGTTCCTGTGTATATTGATGTTTTTGAAACGGCGTTCTTTAGTCGATATTAGGTTGCTTTGCTACGCAAACTTTGCCTTCAAGAATATAGGTTTCATGTATATGTATGTTACTTGTATCTGCAAAAGTTTCTATAGTATTCGTGGTTTCTCTTGCACCTATTTTACCTGGGATAGGGAAAGGAATGGGCTTCTGCAGGAGTAACCCAATAATTTCACCACTCAGTACGGTATGTAGGCTTCACCATACCCTTCTAGAATATGATATGATCTTGGTTGGTCCTGAATGGACAGATATTGGTATATGACATCATCGTGTATGCCTCTCTTGATCTAATCTTTGTATCCGTTTTATGTCTCTGCCTCTGTGTTCATGTGTGTTTTATGCTGTGTCGTACTTTTATTTATGTTTTTCCAAAGTTATCTATGTTTATCCTATTGTATTTTTTTGTTTTAATGTAGAACCGTATGAGAAACTCATCAATGGGTGGAGGCTATCCACAACAAGGATACCAATCCCGCCCGCCATCAAGCTGGGCACCATCTGGTGCTCCGCCACCACAACAGCCTGGTTACGGTTACATGCAATCCGGAGCATATCCGGGTCCACCTCAGTACGGTCAATCACCTTACGCAAGCTACCCTCAACAAACTTCAGCTGGCTACTCCTCTACCTGGGATCAATCCTCTGTGCCACCATCCCAGCAGGGCGCACAAGGTGAGTATGATTATTACGGTCAGCAACAGCCACAGGCCCTAAACAGTGGTGGAAGCGCACCCCCACCGACAGACATCACGGGGTACAATTACTACCAGCATTCTGGTTATGGCCAAGCTGATCAGGGATACCAGCAAGGTGGGTACGGAGCTTATAACGCCTCACAGCAATCGGGATATGGCCAAGCTGGGTATGACCAGCAACAGGGTGGTTATGGCAGCACCACTAACCCGGCTCAAGAGGAAGATACATCTCAAGGCGCTCCACAATCGTCGGCTCAGTCTGGCCAAGCTGGGTATGGAACAGCTGGTGAACAGCCTATTCCTCAAGGTAGTACTGGTCAAGCAGGGTATGGAGCTACTCCAACTACTCAAGCTGATTACAGCAGCCAGCCTCCAACGGCATACAGTTCTGGATATGGAGTACCACCTGCTGGAAAACCACCGGTTTATGCTCAGAACCAGCAGTCTCCTGGTGCTCCTGGAAGCTATGGAGGTCAGTATGGGTATGTGCAACCAGCTGGATCGGGTTATGGACAGCCTCCAGCAAATGGGTATGGTCAAGCACCTCAGGGATATGGGTCATATGGAGGATACACACAAGCTCCTGGTGGTGGTGGTTACTCTTCTGATGGGTCTGCTGGTGCTGCTCCTGCTGGTGCTGGTAGTGGTGGTACACCGGCTTCTCAGAGTGCTCCACCAGCTGGACCGCCTAAGGCATCCCCAAAGAGTTGATAACTTTTATGGAAAAGTTTCAGCTGTTATTAAAATACAGGTTTCCTCGCTCTTTACGTGTTTTCCACATAATATCTTTTAATGTTTGTGTATGACCTTTTAGTTGCTGAACATTTATATTTATATTTGGGAAAGTACTTAATGTTATGTTTGGTTCGCTTTGCCTCTCTTCCTGTAGTCCATATCCCTTGGTATTTTTTTTTTTTTGAACTTAATATCCCTTGGTATTTGAAATCTAAATAAGCTTTAATGCGATTGTCTTGAACAATATCGTAAGCACCATGAATTATTTTGTCAACTCACTGAATATATTTGTAAGCCTGCATTGCCAACGTTGTATGCAGTGGCGGACCTACGTGGTGGGAAGGGGGCCCTTTAAATGTTATAAACTTTAGATTTAAGCTGGGTTGTGTAACACTTCACCTCTGACCCCCCTAACCCGGGTTCAATGCTATCAGTTAGGGCTGGGCACTTTATCCAAACCTGTATCCGAAATATCCGAACCGAAATCCGAACCGAAGTAGTAATATATTCGAATGGGTATTGAATTAGGAGAGATTGGATATCCGAACCCGAACGGGTAATACTCGAACCCGAATGGAAATCCGAAGATAACCGAACATATGTATCCTTAACTTTATATTCCTAGTTTACTTCTCTAATTTTATTCAAAATATTTCTATTGATTATGCACATGGTTCAAAATTAGATAATATACATATAATTCCAAGAAAAATGAATTTTTACTCACTTAAAATGCTTAAAATGTATGTCAAATTATTTTGTTTCAAGCATTAACAAAAGTTACGTCCAAAATTTAAAAACAATAATCAAATTAGTTTCTTTTATTTTTAAAATGTTATTTTCAATTCTATTAATCATTCAATATATTAAAAAAATAAAAAATCAGTTAAGTGAAAATTATATTTTAAATAAAAAAACTTGAGAAATAAAAAAAATTAATTTTTTTTCCAAAATCTAAATATCCGAAAATCCGACCTGAAATACCCGAACCCGAACTAAAAATATTTGAACCCGGCCCAAAGTATAAAAATACCCGAACGGGTTCTATACTCCTATACCAAAATACCCGAAAACCCGAAATACCCGATCCGAATCCAAACGGGTATCCGAACGCCCACCCCTATCAGTTGCACCTGTTTGTTTTGTTTTACTTATTTAAATCTGTGGGTCTAAAGTCCAGTTTTTTTATTCTGTCTAGACCCAAAGCCCGGTTTTATTATTTCTTTTGTGTTGTGAAACATGAGAAGAAGAGGGAATCAATTGTTCTTATTATTCCATAGGTAATGATACATATATATACTGATACAAATCTAGGGTTTTTGAACTCTCTAGAACATGGACTTATGGACATCCACCTAATTAGTTCATAACACTCCCCCTTGGATGTTCATTACAAAAATATTCCTAAAACGCATAAGATGCTGTCTCATTAAAAACCTTACCAGGAAAACCTAGTGGGAAAAACCATGGTTAAGGGAAAAAAAGTGCAGTGCGCATCTACTCCCCTGATAAAAACATAACTTACAATATATGAGACCATACAATCTCACATGAACAAACTTCTTCTTAGTCTTGGGCTTGGACCGGTTCATTTCTCTTGGCGGATTTGACACTCTTTACTGAAACTTGAATAACTTGATGACCGTAGGACAAAGTGACTTCAAACCACTTGGAAATCGAAGCTAACATCCATGGCTAACTTCAGGCACTGGTCTAACTCTGGTAAGATGGGAATATCGAGCAATATTTGGGATACCAGTCGAAATTAGGTATTCAGAGACAGCTCATACATGTCCCACGAAAACAGCCATATCTCAAGTTCTATTATCTGTAATGACTTGGTTCAAATTGGAGACGAAAATAGACTCAAAGGTCTTTCTCTGGACACCAAGTACATATTTTAATTCCATCTAGAAGGTCTCTTTTGGTTGGAAAACTTTCGACCTTCGATTCTGTCTTACGAATAGAATGTATCCTTGATTCTTTTCAAGTATGATTGATCTTGATCATTCTCTCCTGCTTTGCTTAATCTCAAAAATATATTGAAATATTTATAGATCTTCATCACTTAAGTGATAATATTCCTCTTTAGGTATCTATCAATTGTGTGTTCTTTGTTGCCTCGTTAAAATCTTAACATGGAAAAACCCAATGGGACAAAAACCATGATAAGGAAAAAGAGTACAACCACACACATCATTATATTCTCCCCCTGGAAGCATCATATTGGGGAGATGTATTCTCATCATACATATCATCTTTTTAAGAATTGATATAATCATTTCCTTAATGAATAAACTCGTTTGATTGTCAAATAATCTCTTAGACATTGGACTTCTTGTCCATAATATTATTTTCACACAAAAGTTCATATCTTGGTCTATTTGGAATCCATGTCCAAATTTCCTTTAAAAACAATATTTTACACATTCATATTGTACAAACGAGTTATTCCTCTTTTCTTATAAAATCTACTAGTATGACCATTCTTCTTGTCATAAAAAATCACATCTTTCAGTATTGAAAGAGATTAGTAAAATTTCCAATATTCTGATATTTCATGACCAAGAATTGCTTCTTTTATCGGCTCAATATACTCGCGCGGTAATGTTCTCGAGAACTAGCACTTACTGCTTCTAGCAGCCAGAATCCTTATGGGGTTTAGTGCTTATTAAAGTTTATATCCTTTTGGATCATTGACATAATATCATTTCCAGTGGCTTTCAATTCTTGCCAGACTAAAGAAACTTGAAAGTTGATGCTTCCACCACATGATGTGTTTCTTATAAAAATTTCAGGTCTTTGTGAGAACTCTTGTGCAACTACTCTTTTATATCTCACAACTTTCCATCATCTCTTTCATTCTTTCACATAAATACCCATTTATGTGCCACTGGTTTACACCTTCAGGTGTATGAACTACTTGTCCAAATACTCTCTTTTCAAGAGATTTAATTCTACATCTATTGCTTATTTCCATTTTGGCCAATCATTTCTTTGTGTACACTTTTCAATAGATGGTTCATGATTCCCATTCTCATCAACTGCTACATTGTATGCATAAGTATTCACGACGTCGATTTGATATCGGTTCCATATTGTTCCAGACATGACATAGCTATTTTGAGATTTCTTTATTCTCAGGTACCTGAATTTCTTTCTTGTCATGTTGTATATCTCTTTTAGAGATCCTTAATATTTCCTCGATTCTGCCATTTTCATTCATGCTTCTTTTCTTTTTCGAGGATTATTATATTTAGAACCGATAGGTCTAACACGTTTCAGGCGCTGTTTAGACTCATTAGCAGTTTGATATTGTCCTTCTTGGACATCCATTTTAACTGGAGCATTTACAGCTGGCTCTTGTGACTTCACTCTCTTAGGGTCAGAAAATGAGTCTGGCAACTCATATATTAATCTTTGTAATAGAATTATCTTCACACATTCATTTTGTACTTATAATCACGCGTTTTTGTTCGAGGATCAATGATAATTCATTTGAACTCATTCATTTCCCAGCTGTTTATTTTCTCCCCCAAATGTTGGATATACTAACTTTGAGTCTATACATCTTATAAAATATTCTAAATTTTATCATCAATGGAGATAATATCCAACATATTCATAACCTCATTTGAGGTCCCATCTATTAGCGTTGTGGTGGAGCAACTACAACTTATCCAAATTTAATCGATGGAGATCTTTGGTTCCTGACCACAAACCAATTTGATGGGGAGAGTTCTTAATTACTCTTTGGCATTATGCGAATCAATGCTGCTACATAATATATATCATCAAAGACTTACTAATTCACCAGTATTACCGATTAGTCTCGCAAACATCAAGTTGCGGATCTATGACAAGGTTACATGCGACCTTCTTGTCGATGTACTAATTATAAATATATGGTGGATGATCAGTCCACCTATGGGTGATCAAGCTCACAAATATTTCCTTGTATAAATAGATTTCAAATCTATTTGACTGGTGAAAAATCTTATTCTTATATTACCTTGTAAGCAAGCAGCATACAGTAGATCATTCGTAAGAATCTTCTGGTTCTTCAACGAATGTCTATATGATTATCTTTCGCATTATTACAAAACCGGTATGGCATAAACGGTTTGCCAAACATTACACTTTCGGTAAACTTCTGGTTTACTATTACATTTATCTCCATTACACTAATCTTTATGTAGTACAATCTATAAGATGATGTAAACACTTTCTCAACAATACTTTTACTACCTTGAAAATATTTCTGATCGAAAGAATTTAACATTTCTTTCGCTTAGTGTCTTTGCATAATTTGTCTCAAATCTCTATGGATTTACTTTAAGAATGATTCATCAATCTCATTTCGAGTGGAAACATAATCTTCTAGATGTTTCACTTATTATAAATTGTGAGATTCTTTAACTCTTCCCCTCGAGATGATAATACTTCGAGTTTATCAATCTCGAATGAATCTTATTCTGAATCAACAACATATCCTATATGGGTCATGTATTCTTTCTTAGTTCCTTCTAACTTTTGAGACTTATAAGAATATAATGCAATAAAGGATTTTAAATTGCATTATTATGTGTACTCTTCTGGAGCATTCATATATATCCTCTTATTAAACATTCTATAAGGTTTTACTACCTTGTATTGTACTTACAATAATCTTCTTTCATCTTTAGAAGATAGAATCATATCTCTTCTTTATTACCACTAGAGATTTTCTCTGTGCTTCGCGCGGATAATTACTTTAATTATTTTATTTTACTGTTTAATGCAGTGTGACATATATAGCTTGGATAATAACTTGTATAAATTAGTTTATTTACATTTCTATTTATCTCAAATAAAAAAATACAGTTCTATTTATCACTAAATGGTCTGTTTCGCTTTTAGCTTAAATACTTTTAAATTATTAGAAGAATTCAAAACGTGTGTGTGAGAGTAAAGATTGACATTGAAAGAAAATGACAAAGTTTAACTATACTGGTAGCTTTCACTTGTTTGTGATAAAGAAAATACTGAAACAGAGAAATCAATTTCTTGAGAAAGAAGAAACATATGTTTGTAATTTCAGTCACTTACTAAACATGACAGTACACGACTGGAGTTATAAAACGAAATTTAGAATTTTACTCTTTTAATTTTTTATTTTTATTTTGGTCTTTACTCTTCAAATTTCAAACATATAGATATTCAATATGGAAATATCATGTTCTTTTTTTTGGAACATAAACGGAAGCGAGACCAAGACCCCAATGGTTTATTCGTCTGAAGAAAATAAATGTTTGTCTAACATAGACATTAAGTATCATAAATCTATGTACGGTTTAAATAATTGTATAACCCCATGGAAAATATAATATCTGGAAGAACCTCTCCTAAGCTCGCTAAGGCCACATTCTCCGCTGAAGTCGCCTTGTAAACCTGCTACTTCGCCTCCATGTCCATGGTAGAATCTATGCATAAGATTTGGTTAAAGTTTTGAAAAAACTAAACATGTATGGAAATAGCCAGACTCTTCTGATGTTGTTAAAAATGCATGAAATGCCTTCACGCTTACATACTTTTAAATCTGTTCTTTTGTGAAAGAGATCCTGTTGCACGGAACACTTAGTTTCTATTTTTCATGTTTCTAATAATCTGCTAAAGCAAAGAGAAGATTAGAAATTTAGAAGAGATGCAATTTAATTAGAGAAATTGATTAAAAGTGGATGAAGTTGCCTCTGTTTTCATGAATGCAAGACGAAAAACTTAAGAAGCACACACAAACTATATTTTAGGTTGCTGGCAAAAAAATTATATTTTAGGTTTAGCAAATATAGCTCATAAGTTTAATTGTGTTATTTACCCGTAAGTTTAGTTTGATGTCCTGCTTGTCCATTAATTCATTTTCATTTCCAGAGTGGAGAATGTTAATCAATGTGGGAAATATAGCAAAAACCAAATTCTGTGACAGAACCGGCGATAATCTGTTAAACCGTACGAACCGAACGAATTCGATGCAAACTTCTATGTTACAATCTGTATCATAACCAGCGAAAATCCAAACAACTTGAAAGTAAAACTAATGCTACTGATTGAGAATGGAGAGACATGTTAACATTCAGACACTTAACTTGAGTAGCCAAACAGAAAATAGCTAACCACCAGCAACACATACAGACTCAGTAGTAAGTGTTGTAGTAAGCTTGAGGAGGAGCAGCGGCTTGCTGGAGCAGCACAGCCACTGGTGCTGTAGCTGCAGTAGTTGGGTATGCCTGAAGTTTAACAAATAAATAATTACATTAGTTGATGAAATGAAACAACTCGTGGCTAGCTTAATCACTCTAAAACATAATTGGTTACCTGATTAGGATATGCGCAATAAGCAGTTCTTGTGCCACGGGTGGTTGTGTTTGTGAAGCAGCATAGCCAGCTGGATAGCCCATTTTGAGACACGTACAAAGAGAATATGTTTGGAATTTTTACGTTCTAACATTTCCAGCATTGTTCATCAAAAATTAAGTGTGATGTTACTGCTTGTGTTCTTAACTTGGTGGTTTTTCCATTCATGACTCATCTCTTTGCAAAACTATACAAAAAAATTATTGCTACAATCAAGAACTACTGAAGAGTTGACGAATTAAAAACAGTTGCGTATATATATATGTGTATGTACCTAGAATTTTGTTCTTGATGGTTTTGATTGCTCATAAGCGCTGAAATTCTTCCATAAGTGATGTGGCCTATTACTATAATGTTCTCAAACTATGCAGAAACAACATGAGAACGACGTAATCTCTTTTTTTCAAGTCCAATATTTTTTTCTGAAGCAAACTGAGAATGGATGAATCACCTGTCCATATGATAGAATGATCATGTTGCTTATGAGGAGTATTTTCCATTCTCTTAGATAAGAGATGATGATATTTCCACAAGATAAAAAACTTACTTCAGCTAGAAAGTATGATCTTTTCTCTGATCGGTTAGAATCACAGGGAAGCAGATTGTTATGTTGTACCTCGGTTACTATCTAAGAAACACGGTAAGGCAAAAACAAAGTGAGTTTTAATGATGAGATTCATATATGAATACTATACATCTATTACTAACCTCGGCGTAAATGTCACTGAAGACGGCGGCTATTCTTAAGTGATAGTTTCTTCTCCATTCGACCTTGAGTAGAATAATTAATATGGTTAAAACAACAGAGAATACGAAAACTGAAGTGTGTGTGTGTGTTTAAACGTACCATTGCCACAAGCCTCTGGAATCTAAGTCTTATGTCGCTGTGATTCAATATCAGCCAGTTCAGATGTGGCTTCTTTCCCGACAGCTGCCATGTGGGCCGGATCTTCTCTTACACACACTTGCCTTCTTGAAACTTTTTCTGCCTGTTTGCTTTCTGAAATTTTAACTCACATTACAATATTAGCCAGAATCATGATCGTTGTAAGAAGATTACATGTGTCTCTGCCTCTAGTATCATGCGGCTATAACATGTAAGAAAGTAACAGAATGACAAAGATGTAAAACTAAAAACTGCAAGGAAATTTTTAGAAGGAAAATATAAAACAGCAATGCAATTCAGATCGACATTCTATCCCTTCTCATACCTGTTCATACAAAAAATGTATCAAACGGAAACAGAGCTCCGATTCAACTAAGCCAGGGGGAGATGTCTAAAAAATTGAGCAACTGGAGCCTTCATAGTGGATTTCGCTGATATGGTTGCCATTGATGATGAGATTCTCAGGTAAATTATGGAGGTTTCATGAGTTTTTGTGTGGAGTAGGGAATGGATATGAAATCTTGCATCGCAGTCTCCTGCAGGAGTTGAAATAATTCAAGTTTAAGGATGCTGGCTTAGAATACAATGGAATGAAGTTAAGGATTAGAATTCATACCTGTTCATCGATTTCAATTGGTCTCATCAAGAACCTGTTTTGAAACATCAATTCACAGGCGTGGTTGTAAAGGACACACATATATGAACAATATGCACCAAAAAACCAAAACCATAAGTTTTTTAACCAAATCTCAGTACCTATGCCAAAGGGAAAACTTGTGGTTCAAACTCTTTTTATAGTTGAAACAGAAACCCTCACAGAGTTGTGGCTTTAGAGACCCTGCAATGTGAAATCAAAAAAACATATACTAACACAAATCTTAAATCAAAACCATAAGAAAAGACACTCAAAACAAAGTGTGATTAAAACACAAACATGAAACACGTAAAAGGTGACAACTTAAAAAGGTCTGGAATGAAATAAAATTCTACCGAATGCAACACCCATTTCCATTTCGATTCCGATTGACTGGTTCAAAAGCAACATGTGGGTTCTCGAAATAACTGTATAAGGAGCTCGACACTTCAGAAAACCTTTGTAGCGGCTTCGGATCTATGAACTCTTTAAAAAGAGAGAAGTCAAATTTCAGGAACAATGATAAGCATTAGTCTCTTCACCGAAAAAGAAAAAAAGCTCCGATTCTATCCAGCCGCAGATATGGTGATGGGTGTAAGAAAACTCACAGTGGTGTTAGCAAATCGATCACTGAAAGCAGCTTTCCATCTAGAGTTTGGCTCTTTGACTTCCTTCACAATCTTATCCTGCAAAAATATATCAACAATCAAACAATATAGAATGGTACGTAACAATGCTTCGAATGGGTTTGGATTAGGATCATAATCTAAAGAATTCGTGAGGTCAGCTTCTGATGCCATAGTTTGCTTTGATTTTTCGTTTGCGTGACTTGGTGAAGGAGAGAATAGAGGAAGCACATGAATATATAAGCTGTTGAGTTGATGGAATGTGTAAAGATGCGTACCGTTTCCATAGTAGCAGTTAATGATGATTGATGAAGCTTTATGAGACTTAGATGTAGATACAAATCACGGCGGCTATGTTTTGGTGATTTGGAGAAAGATGAAACAGATTTATCGATTAGGATTTAGGAGGATTTGGGTTTGGGTATGCATAATGGCCCAAAATAACTTGTTAATATTAAATGACGTGGCATAACCTTATGTTTTAATTGGTAGATTTTTTCTGCCGATGTGGATATCTTAGATGTTGAGCTTATTCCCCTTTTAATATAGGTTAGATCTTTATTTTCTCAACTTCAAGTGAGAGTATGAGTTCTAAAAAGAAACTCTTTGGTCTTGACCTTACATCAAAATCTCATTGTTTTTGTGAATCTTAAAGAGACAATATAAACTCCTTTTTTATATTAACTACTTTTCAATCAATTTTATAAGTATATATATATAGCAGATGCCTTGTGTAAATTAATACATCTAACCAAATTTAAATAATCATAAATGTATAAACATGACAAATAATACTTATCTCAAGAAGAATAACGTAAAGTAGTGGAGATTGTAGACCTCACGACAAGGCGGCCAAAGTACTTTGCAAAAGCAAAACTCTTGTCTTGTATATAAATAGATTTAATCCTGAAACTTCAAAATTTTGCTCATACAAATATGGCCATTACATTAGTAAATATTAACATATAATTTATGATATTATACCAAAGACTAACCGATTACAAATAATATCTAAGCAAGTCAAGGAAATAAACCGAGATTCATGAAATATATTTCGGCGATACCTTTAAACCATAATATACCATAGTAAGCAAACGTTATTTTGCTACACACCAACACATGAATAATAAAGTAGATAATTCATCAAGCCCATGTTTAACTAATTCAAACCAGTAATTATCTAAACCAACTTAAACAAAAATAATATCAAATTAGATTAATAGAGCTGAGTGCATGTGACGTTAGTAATATAGACATGCATGTATAATAAGGAATAAATATATATCAAACAATAAACGCCTCAAAACATATATTCTATTCACAAGATGCCTTTTAAATTATAAGCCAGTGAAAAGTAAATATGACATACCAAGAATTACAAAACAAACAACCATAACCCATAAAAAATCAATAAGGTAGTTGTATTACTTATCTTGATAATGAAGAGGGAGAGATGGAGTAACGCCATTGACGAAGAACGCGTATAATGGTCAAACTCAAGCACCATTGATGAGAATTATGAGTAGGGTTTTGCTCAGCAGCGAGCACTTAGGGCAGACAGCATATATCATGAGTATAATAAGGAATAAATATATATCAAACAATAAACGTCTCAAAACATATATTCTATTCACAAGATGCCTTTTAAACTATAAGCCAGTGAAAAGTAAATATGACATACCAAGAATTACAAAACAAACAACCATAACCCATAAAAAATCAATAAGGTAGTTGTATTACTTATCTTGATAATGAAGAGGGAGAGATGGAGTAACGCCATTGACGAAGAACGCGTATAATGGTCAAACTCAAGCACCATTGATGAGAATTATGAGTAGGGTTTTGCTCAGCAGCGAGCACTTAGGGCAGACAGCATATATCATGAGTATTCAATTCGACTATTCTTAAGTGCATCGGATGCTGAGAGAGTGTTGGAAATCGTCCATGTTGCTCAGTTGGTTGTAATCTCAAATAATAAACCTGAATTACTCAAAATTTTGCTCATGAAAACATGGCTCTTATGTTAGTCTAATTTAAAATCAATAAATTAGACTTCATAAACCAAATTATAAAATGGTTATAAACGATGCTTAACATGGATCTATAAAATAAGTAATAAAAAGGTCAAATCCTGATACTCTAGCAGGTCATAGACTCTTACGATTAGAAATACAAAAACTAATCAGGATCATATAAAGACTAACTATGTCAATTCAATAATATAAGGCATAATTGAACACGTAATGATGACCAAATTAACAAATTGCTAGTAAAATAAATAAACCAAAGACAGAATAAACCAAACCATCAAACGATTATTTTATCAATTCCAAGATTATTAAATTCATATGAATTCAATTGTTGGTCAAGTTATAAAAACAAAGACAGGTATTACTTATCTTGATCATAGTGATAATGGATAGATAGGAGAAACAAAAACACCGACACCGTTGATGTGTTAGAACAGAGACCCTTTGAAACTTGAAAGAACAAGATACGTAGCCCATAAAGATGATTTTATCTCGATCTTTTTTTTTTTTCTTTTCTTAGAGGCGGCTAGGGTTAGAACGGTTAGTATTAGATCGTGCTGATAACATGTTGTGAAATAGGAGAGGAAGAGAGAATCAATTGTTCTTATTATTTCATAGGTAATGATATATATATATACTGATACAAATCTAGGGTTTTAGAAATCTCTAAAACATAGGCTTATGAGTCTAATGGACATCCACTTAATTAATTTATAACATTTTGGCTAAAATGATTTTTTTTCCTTTTAGAATGGGCCTAAATTGTATACTTTTTCACTTTTATATGTTGTTACATACTTTTTCTGGAACTATTATCTTTTTATTATCCCAAAAATACTCTTTAGTTTTATTTTCGTCATAAAATTTAACAGAATTTTTATGCTTTGTTCAGTATTTAGGTTCTCATAAATATAGTGATTTTCCAAAAATATATATGCTAAAATTTAATAACTTATATTATATTAAAATTATATAGTATTTGATTTAATGTATGACACCGCACTACAAGAAAACAGGACTTTAACAACTACACAATTGGTAGTAACTTGGTCGTAAAAAGGGATTTACGACCAGGTTACTACCAATTGTGTTTGGTCGTTATACGCTGGTCGTAATCACTAATTGGTAGTAACTTGGTCGTAAATGTACGACTAACATTATTGGTCGTAAAGTAGTTGTACATTTACGACTCCCAGAGATGGTCGTAAATTAGATGTACATTTACGACTACCAATGTTGGTCGTAAATTAGATGTAAAACAGGTAGTCGTAAATTAGTAGTTAGACATGTAGTCGTAAATTAGATGTAATACAGTCATAAATTTACGACTAAATTACATCCAATGTAGAAGTAAATCAGTCGTAAATTAACGACTATTGTGCAACTAATAGAGATGTACATTAGTCGTTAATTTATGACAATTTACTGAATTTATTTACGAAAATTTTTATTTTTTAAAAATAAAATAAAATAAAAAATTAATAATAATAAATTTGATATATTTTAATGAATTTGATAAAATTCCATAATAACAAAATAAATGACATTCATAAAATTAAAATATTCAAATACAAAATAATTAAAACCGAAAAAACTAATAATTTAGGTTTATTTCATCTAAAAATTCAGAACTCCTTTGTTCCGCACGCCGATGCAAATCCGCTTGCTCTTCGGGAGTAGGGTCGGAGACGGCAAAATTCGAACGTAGGGTCTGCCACGCTGACGTAACCGACGGGTTGACGTTGGGGGTTGAGGCTATCATCATATCGAAAACGCTTGATATAGCCTTCCATTTGTCGTTGTTCTCGGCTATGGCTCGGTTCGCATTTTCCAAATCCCTCCGGAGCGAGGACTCTTCTTCCCTTCTAGCAGCGTATTCAACTCTCGCCCTGGGGACATCGTTCACACTCCCGATTCCTGGTATACGTCCCCTTTTCTTCGGAGCAACCTTGAATTTATAAATAGATATTAATTAGTACATATGTAAAAATATATGTAAACATAAATTAAAAGATCGAATATTTTACCTGCTCAAAATTATGTCTTGTTCGATGGCAAAAGCTGAACCGGTGCACCGTCCGGATTTTCTTCGTCAGCTGAGTCTGACCTCTTGAATCGAGCCTCTACATCGTTGCAGAGCTTCTCTGCTCGAGGATGAGAGAAAGTGCCATCGGCATGCTGGTGGGTCAACTTGTAAAGCCGGGCCAGAGTCGGTGATGCTCCTTCATCGGCAGCCTATATTAAAAAATAAAAGTCAAATGAATAAAACTATAGCATTTAATAAAAATTTAATTATTATATATGTAATAAAATTAAGAAATTTCTAAAACTTACAATTTGCAGTGCCCTTTTGGCGTGTGGAGTATGTCCCGAAGTATGAGGTATTGGCAGGTTACCATCAGCATCTCGGGTCATCCGGGCCGCAGAGCAAGTGAGAGACCTTTGGACTGAGTCAGGCAAAATCCAATTTGGCTTTCAAAGCAGTCCAAACCTCATCGCTGAGGTAGGTCTCTTTTGCCATCCCCAAATACTTCCACTTTTCCTTCCAGTCGCCAACAATGTTCTTAAGGCGAGCCATCGCCTTTTTGTTGAACGCTGCCTTCACCGTCTCATTGACCCCAATAGACCAATTCCATTTTTGCTACAAAAAAATAATGAAAAATATTAATTACTTAACCAAATTATTTTTATTTAAATTAAAAAAAAATTTATAACTAACCAAGCACTTGAACCAAGTAATGCGAACGTGGTCCGTGTAAGAGTCCAGTTTGGATCGCTTCCGGAAGTTTGATCTGATGACATTCCCACCGCTCTGGCCCACCGCATTGTTCGCTTTAAACCTACAAAATTTGAAAGAATATATATATAGAATTAATTGTTATATATAAATTTAAAATTATATTTAATTAATTTAAAATTAATTACCAAGTTGTGTTGGGTCGTAGATCTGGATCAAGGATGGGTAAACCTTCTCGTCCCGGCATCTGGAGAATATCTTCCACGGAATATCTTGCATACGGTGCATTCGGTGGCACCAACAAATCTGGATGAAGACCTGGAGCTGCAGGAGCCTGGTGTGGAGGCTGGTATGCAGCAGGCTGTGGGACCTGGTGTGGAGGCTGGTATGGAGCAGGCTGTGGAGCAGACTGTGAAGCAGGCTATGGAGCAGGCTGTGAAGCAGGCTGTGGATGATACTGATCATGAGGCTGCTGATGCGGCGGCTGCTGATGCGGCGGCTGCTGATCATGCGTCTGCGGATCATGTGGCTGCTGATCATGCCGAGGCTCCTCATAAGTAAAGTATGCAGCATCATCATACTGCGGAATGTATGGAGCTACATGATCGACAGCTTGCGGAACGCTAGGAATTTGGCTATCGGGGACATTGTCTGGGGTGCGGGAGGTAGAAGCTGCAGATGGATCCGTCTGACCGAGAAATGTAGTCCCGTAAGAGGTCCCTCTGCCACGGTTTCTAAGTCTGTTTCTACCGCCAGCCATAACTACAATAGCGTCAATCTGAAAAAAAAATTTTAAAAAACAAGAATGGTTATAAAAATTCAAATAATTATTATTATTATAAATAATGTAATCTCACCTAAACTAATTCCAACCTAAACTAATTCCAACCTAATCTAATCACCTAAACTAATTCCAAACCTAATCTAATCACCTAACTAACCACTTAGAACTAAAACAAAAAAAAAAATTACCTTGAGAGAGAAGGCAAATGGTTGTAAGGGAGAGGGGAGAGAGATGGGAGTGAGCAACCAAATGGCTACGATTTGTTTGCCTTATATAGAATTTTGCCTTGGTCTCTCATTGGTCATAAATGTACAACCCATTAGGGACTATTGGTCGTACATTGGTCGTACATTTACGACCAATGAGAGACTAAAGTTGCTTTAGTCGTAAAAAGGTGGTTAATTTACGACCAATGTGAGACTAAGGAAGCATTGGTCGTACACGAGTGGTTAATATACGACCAATGAAAGACTAAATATTAACTTGGTCGTAAATGGGTTGTTAATTTACGACCAATGAAGGACTATTCGTCCTACATTGGTTGTAAATTAACAACCCATTTACGACCAAGTTTATATTTACAACCAATTTGTGACTAAAAGTGTTTTTCGAAAAATGAGAAGAGGTTTATCAAAAGTCATGATAAACCTCTATGAACAACGGTCCACTTTATGAACAACGGTCCACTTTAAATTTTACGAAAAAAAGAGAAGAAAGATACTGGAATCACAAGTGGAAATAGAAAAGACGAAATCTACGAATGTCTTTTTCCACTTATGATTCCAGATCTTTCTTTTCTTTCTTTTTATAAGATTTCTAAACATTTTTCTATGATTTGAGAAAATAATTAGTGGGTATATATAGGAAATTAATAGAGAAATTAGTCGTACATTGGTGGTAAATGTACCACCAATTTACGACCAATGACATGCTTGGTCGTACATTGGTCGTACATTTACCACCAATTTACAACCAGCCATGATTGGTCGTACATTGGTCGTAAATGTACCACCAATTTACGACCATGCTTGTGATTGGTCGTACATTTACAACCAATGAGCTTCATTTTCCCCTAAGCCCTAAACCCTAAACCCCAAATCCTAAACCCTAAACCCCAAACCTCTTAAGCTTTATACACTTTTGTACATTTAAACCCCAAACCCAAAATCTCAAATCCCAAACCCCAAATCCCAAACCCCAAACCCCAAACCCCAAACCTCTCTGGGTTTTAAACACTTTCATACTCCAAAATACAATTTAAAAAAAAAAAATTCATATATAATTGAGCAAACATGATGATAAGTTATATATATTATTTGAAATGCAATACAAAGAAACTTAATTGATAATAGTAAAACACAATGAAACTTTATCACTCGTCATCATCAGAAACATCATCCACTTCATCATTTTCTTCAAATTCATCTTCGTTGGCTTCGTCCGTTGCATCATCTGGAAGTTCTTCATATCCCGGATTATGTGGATCAATAAGTAAGATAGCATCTGTAGCTTGTTCGGATACTTCTACTTCATTCACGGCATCTTCTTGTAAAGGCGGTTGTTCATCACTACTCAATACTCGGCCCCGAGGTGTAACTTTTATTGAAGCTAACCAAGATATTCCAGATTGGCTGATCCTCGGGTATGGAACAAAACAAACTTGGTCCGCTTGAGAAGCCAAAATGTATGCTTCAAATTTGTTGTACCTCCGTGTAGCATTTATATCAACAACACCAAACTTGCTATACCGAACACCTCTATTGACGGTTGGGTTAAACCAGTCACATTTGAAGAGAACGCATTTCAGCTTTACTACGCCGGGAAACTCCACTTCGATGATCTCTTGCAAGATTCCATAGAAATCTGTTTCACCTTTTACACATACTCCATAATTCATTGTTGCTCGCCGACTTCCATATTCGTAAGTGTGAAATGTGTATCCTCGTGTGAAATACATAGATGCTGTCGTGACCTTACCGACCGGACCTTGTATCAATTCGTGAAACCACTGAGGATAAAATTGATCATCATACTCAACCTGGAACATCAACATATATATATAAATATATAACTTCACTGAATATATTTGTTAATTATATAAATTGTGATATGTATACCTGCGTTTTTAACCATTTCACAAAGTGTTGGTCTTTCCTTTTGTTGAGATCATTGGTTGATATTCCTGGAATAGTTTCTTCGACTTGGGCAACAAAATCGCTGTTTTAAAACAAAATGATCATTAAAATACGTATATATGTTTGTATGGGTGTTTAACTGGGTTCAGTTTGGGTTTAATTCTTGGGGCATGAAATTTAGTTTTATTCGGATATGCTTAATAAAGTCCGATTTAGATTATAGTAATGCATTGTATAAATCTGTTTCAAATCTTGATTTAGTTCTAATTCGGATTTCATTACTCAAATGCATGTTTATGATTAATAATCTGTTTCAAATTTCGATTTAGTTCTAATTCAGATTTCATTACTCAAATGCATGTTTATGATTCAAAAGTATATGTTCGTTCACAAACTCGATAAATTTAAATAGTTTGCAATAATAAAGGTTTAGTAGCATGACTTAAAATTGATTGTTAAATAAAGAGAAACATAAGCAAGTTAAAAAGAGCAACTAACAATTTAAACAATACAAAATATTATTAAACTTAAAAAGTGAAGTCACATTTTTAAAATTTCAGAAACAAATTTATTTCTATTCAAGTTTTAAATGTAATTATTAAAACATATTTTATTATTTGATTAAATACCAAAAAATATACTTAAACTAAGATATTAGATTTTAACTCGCATTTTCAAAGTGCGGACATTTTCTATTGATCATTTTGATAAAATAGACACAAACTATAATTTTTATTAAAAACAATTAATTTTAATAATGTTTGAATTTTAAACAGCGTTTTATATTCGATCCAGATCTGTAGTCAAACAGATAAACTCGACGATATGTATATAACCTGTATATAGCATATGTTAGAATATACAGTTTTTAATATTATTAGTTTATCTAAAGTTCAAAATAGTATAATTAATTATTTAGATCCGTCATTGAAATATAGTATAAAAAATTATGGGAGATTTGCCAAAAATGACTCAAAACTTGATTTTGAATACAAAAATGTACCCCAAATTCAATCAAATACAAAAGTAACCCAAAAACCTAGTAAAATTACAACAACCCCCTAATGAACAAACAAAAAACCTGTATTCAACTTTACCATTATAACCCTCCGTTAGAGAAGACTTACAAAGAAGTCTTCTAATTTAATAGATCTTAAAAATAATTTTAAATTTTTATTAAAAATATTTTGATGGGTAAAAAATTAAAATCATGTAATAATAAGCATTTCTCAATGATGTAAATTTAGTTTATCTAAAATTGAATTATTTTCAACATAGATGAGTGAATGTAGATTGGTTCATGAGTCATTGGTTTAGGGTTTGGTAACATATGTTATAGTATTGTTGGAATCTTTAGGGTTAGATTCTGAAATCTTACCTTCATTTTTTTTTCAAGTTGACCTATATATGTTTAGTATCTATCTAATAACTTGATTTAAACACTTTCTAAGTTTCTTTTAAGTTTAAGTAAGTGTTTTTTTGCATAGTTATTTGATTTTAGGGTCTGGAAGACTCATAGAAGACTTGAAAAGAAGTCTTCGAGCACATCCCGCCTAAATTTTAGTAGAATTTAAGGTTCCCGCCTAAAAAGTTTTGAAGAATTTAGGTTTTCCGCCTAAATCAAAGTCTTCTATAGGTCTTCCAGAAGTTTTCTCATGGATTAGATCTTAAAATAATTAATAAATTTTATAAAAAATATTTTTAAAGGAAAAAATCGAAATCATGTATTAATAAACATTTCTAAAAGATGAAAATTTAGTTTTACTGAAATTGAATTATTTTTAACATAGATAGGTGATGTAGACTGAGTCATGATAATCTTTGGTTTTGGGTGTGATAACATATATTGTAGTATTGTTAGGATTTTTAGGGTTAGATTTTGAAATCTTATATATATTTTTTTAAAAAAATTGACCTATATATGTTTATTGACTATCTAATAACTTGATTTAAACACTTTTAAAGGTCCTTTTAAGTTTAAGAAAGTGCTTTTTTCATAGCTATTTGATTTTAGGGTCTAGAAGACTCACAGAAGATTTCTTGGGAAGTCTTCTGACATATCCCGCCTAAAGTTTTGTATAGTTTAGGAATCCCGCCTAAATTTTAGAAAAATTTAGGTTTCCCGTCTAAATCGAAGTCTTCTTGAAGTCTTCCAGAAGTCTTCCAAATGAACTATTCTCATGTATTAGATCTTAAAAGTAATTTATAACATTTTTAAAATATATTTTGGTAGGGAAAAATATCCAAATCATGTAAATATAAACATTTCTAAATGATGTAAATTTATTTTTACTAAAATTGAATTATTTTTCACACAGATGAGTGAACGTAGACTGAGTCATGATAGTCATTGGTTTTTAGGGTTTGGTAATATATGTTATAGTACTGTTGGTATTTTTAGGATTAGATTTTAAAATATTAACTTAAAAAATAAATTTGACATATATGTGTGTTTAGTTTTGTGTATATTAAACACTTTAAAAGTTGATTTTATATTTAATGAAGTGTTTTTTGTTTTGCTATTTAGTTAGTTTTTTTGATTTTAGGGTCTAGAAGACTTCTTGGAAAGTCTTCTGTATCGAAAATATTTAACCAAATTAGAATTTGTGTCCATATATAAAGAAAGTTTACACATTCTCTTTCTTCCTCTCAAATGGCTGCAACAAATATGTAATGTTTCTTACTCTAAAACTCCCCAACTTCTCTCTAATCTCTTTGAACATCAAAGCACCAAACTTTATATCAATTTCTTATTTTTTCTTATGTCTTCTCACTAATTTATATTCTTTTTGCAGGTTTTTCATTACATGGTTCTCATCTTTCACTCATTCAAAGGTAGATCTATAAATTTTGGATATGTATTTTTGTGTGTGTTTATATGTTAGATTCTAAAAAGATATAGGTTCAACCTAATTGGCTGTTTTTTGTTATTTAGCGTAAAAAAATATTTTTAAAGTTTTTCTCCTTTTTGAAGCCATTTGAATGTTTTTGATTTTTCAGGTTTTTTCAGATTTGAGACAAACTTTTAAACCCTTCTCAGAAGACTTCTCAGTCTAATACATTTTATGCTAGAAGACTTTCCACGAAGTCTTCAGAAAGTCTTCCGAAGTCTTCTGCCTAAAGTGGTGTAAATTTTGGATATGTATTTTGTATTTTATATATTAGATTCTAAAAAGTTATAGATTCAACCAAAAAGTGACTGTTTTGTTTATTATTTAAGCATAAAAATTTTATTTTGAAGTTTTCTCTGCTTTGAAGCCATTTGGATGCTTTTGAATATGCAGATTTTTTAGATCTGAGTCAGACTTTGGAAGACTTCTCAGGAGAGTCTTGGAAGACTCTCGAAAGACTCTTAGAAGACTTTTCAGAAAATTTCTCGGAAGACTTCTTGGGAAGTCTTCTAATGTATTTTATGCTAGAAGACTTCACACGAAGTCTTTAGGAAGTCTTCTGCCCAAAGTGGTGCAAATTTTGGATATGTATTTCTGTGTTCTGTATATTTGATTCTAAATTTTTATAGTTTCAACCTAATGTGACTGTTTTGTCTATTAATTAAGCATAAAAAATTTATATTTTAAATTTTCTCTGTTTTAAAGCCATTTGAATGCTTTTATATATGCAGATTTTTCAGATCTAAGTCAGATTTGGAAGAATTCTCAGAAGACTTCTTGGAAAGTCTTCTAATGTTTTTTTATGCTAGAAGACTTCCCACGAAGTCTTCAGGAACTCTTCTGCCCGAAGTGGTACAAAGGGATGAAGTCAAGTGGAGTCCAAACTTATCTATGTTGAGGAATGATATCTAGCTCAATGTGTAATAGTTTTGTTTATAGTCTGTTTTATGATCTGTATGTGTACTATTTTAGTTGTGAATGCTTTTATAAACATGAAGATATGATAATCAAAAGAATTTGATAAACATGTTCATGTTTTGCCAAAAGTACTTGACATTATTGAACTTATTGATACAACACACCAAGAAATTTTTTAAACCATTCTACCCACTCATAACAAAACACAACAACACAAAAACTTAGTCAAATTCACAAAAGAACAAACAATACATTAGGCCTGTGACTTATTATCCCGGATCCGGATTCGATCCGAGATCCGCTGCGAAAATAGGATATCCGGGGTGCCCGAATCCGAATTCGGATAGTAAAATCAAGGATCTATCAAAACCGAATCCGGATCCGGATATCTTAATTTTATGTCTGGATATCCGGATCCGTAGTTTTAAAATATATATATATATATATTAATTTATTAATAATTATATTTGATATATTAATATTTATTCATAAAATTAGTTTTATAATACTATATTTTAATTTTTTAATATTATTTTTAATTTATTAATTATTTTACGAATACGAATCCGGATCTGGATATCCGCGGATTGTATGATAACTAGACGGATATCCGGAATCCGGAAGCCCCAAATCTGGATCCGGATACTAAATCCACGAATCCGGATACCTCCAAATTTCCCGGATATCCAGATCCGTCCCACCCCTACAATACATAAGTCTGACTAGAAGAATTTTCAGAAGACTTCACTAAAAGTCTTATGGGAAGTCTTCCTTTAACATTATCAATAACATAAGACTTCTTGAGATAATTCTTTAAAAATTAATGAGAAAACAAGTTAAGTCTCCATATGTCTTCCGGGAATTAAACGGAAAACTAAAATTTAAGGTGAAAAAATTAAGCGGGAAACTTAAATTTTAAGTGAAAGTTGAAATTTTAATTTTCATAAAAGTTGAAAAGTATATTTTTATGATCTAAGAAAACAGACTAAACCACATGATTTGATATTCTTGAAGTTACTTGACACTTTTGAAAAAAATACATTTCCTTATGTTACTTAGCCCTCTTGAAAATACAAATTTTACAAAACAAATATAGAAGACTTCTTAAGAAGTCTTCTCAAATTAGCTAGAAATAGTAATATTTGTAACATCATAATATTGACTAACAAACATGAATTAACCAGAAAATATCAAATATTCATTTTAAGTTTGGAAAAAATTGAAGTTTAATAAAGATTGACGTATAAGACTTCCTAAGAAGTCTTCCGCGGAAGACTTCCTAAGATGTCTTCTCCGAGAAGACTTCCTAAGATGTCTTCTCCAAGAAGACTTCCTAAGATGTCTTCTCCGAGAAGACTTCCTAAGAAGTCTTCCATTTAGGTCATTTTTGCAATTGCAAATTTACGAAGGAAGACTTCTTAAGAAGTCTACTCTACAGAAGACATCTTGAGAAGTCTTCCTTTGTAAATATTGGCTTACTTTTGAATTTGAAATTTTTTCAAAAATGCCAGAGAAGACTTCTTGAAGTCTTCTCGGATAAACATGTTAGTTTTGCAATTGACCAAAGTTTGTCTGTAGAAGTCTTCTGAAAGTCTTCCCGAAGTCTACCTAGGATAATTTTGCAATTGACTATATATTTGACTAGGAAAAAAGAAAGTTTCAAAAAAAGCATGAGTTATTTTTGTGTTTGACTTAAAATTTTAGGTCATATTTAAAAAAAGCCCAAAAATTATAGTAGATAATTTTTTGGAAAATTACTGTAAATAGTTTTTTAGGATAGTAAATATAGTGGTACATTTTGAAAGGAAAATGATAAAGTGGAGATATTATACATGATTTAATTATTATCTTAGTTTTGGAATATTTCATAAATTAATTGTTTGGCTGATATTAATTAATTATGCTACTCATAAAAATGTAGGAGTGGCATGATATTATAATTATCTCAGAAAATAAGGCTAGAATCTTACGAGGGATTCTACTTTAATACTATAGAGTATTTATTGTTCATGTAATATGTTGTGAATCGAGAGAAAATAAGGAATTGGTTGTTCTTATTCATAACATAATGTGCCCTTTATATAGGGAATTACAAGATATATAAACCGTCATAGATAAATGGAAATAGTACAAATCCTAAATCAATAAGGAAAAAGGTCAACCACCTAAGTGAAAAGGAAATTGTCTCTTTGGTTATTGCATTCACTCTTTGGTCTCCTCTGGTCCTTGCTTCCCAGTTCGTCGACGAGCGACTTATGGCGGGGCTTGACGAGTTTGGGTCGAATGTTATGATCGATGCCAATGCCGTCACGGTGCTCCGTACGCCAAGTGCTTCCCGTGAGGCATCTTTTGTCGAAGATGGTGTCGAACCTCCTACTGCTAAGGACCTTCCTCCGGAGTCGGGAGTACGAGGTTCCGCACCGGAAAATGTGGTCCCCGAAGAGCCTACATCTGAGCGGGCCGCGGAATCTGTCCCGACAGGCGAATAACCCAATGTTGTGCTGTCGTCTGATTCGTCTTCGAGCCAGCAGGGAGATGGGACCGCCGATGATGACGATGGCGATACGGTCGAAGAGTCGGGTGAGAAGGACGAGGAGTCTCCGCGTCGGGATGCTAGCGAGGAGCCGCCGAAGGACTCAGGAGATATCGTTGCGAACCCTTCTGACGCGAATGATCAGACTGCTCGGATCGATGGGGCCCACGAGAATGCGGTGGAAGCTAGAGCCGATTGAGCGAGTCCCCGTTTCTTATGTCATGTCGCCCATCTTTTGTTTATTTCTTTGTAGTGATCGTACCTTGTCTCGTACCTTGTCGCTTATCTTTTGATTTGAATGACTCTTTTTTTTATTCAGTTAAGTTTTATTTACCACGACTTGGTGAAAGCGTGCTTATATCGAATTAGATCGTAGACCGACCGTCGTTTCGATTAAGGTTCTGCTTCTCGCGTAAAATTTTTTTATTAATGTCGTTGCTTGTGAAAACGAGGCTTACGATCATTCGCTTAATCGAACTCTCGAACTTTCGAATATGGAAATGCTCGATTTTAATTATCAAATCTCGAAGTTCCGGACTTAAGATGATAACAAAGAAACATACGCATATACACTTTATATATATTTTTTAAGTAAATGACGACGGTTCCTCGTTGAATCTCAGTGTATTCCGAAGCATTCGGTCGGCCAGTCCTTGCTTGGTGAATTTGGTGATGAGATGGAATCGTCATTTCAGTCGTTTCGACTAAGATCGTGGTGCGATCTGATCCCCATGAGCATTGGTCTGATCAGGACGTGCTCGATGGCAGGATCCGAGTGCCGATACATTGAATCGAGAGACTGGAGTCTTCGAGTGTATGCACTGTTGTGGTGAGAAGCAACTGTTTACTCATTCCCGGGTTTGCTACCTCGGAGGATAGTTGCTTAGTTTTAGTTACAGCTGCACCCATAAAGGTTGCCTACGTACCTCGGTAGAGGATCAAGCCATTCGTAGTTCAGAGTAAAAGTGGCTGGCATTACGCATTTACTCGACCGTTACAGCTGCACCTGTGAGGGCTGCCTACGTATCCCAAGGGAATCAAGCCATTTGTAGTTCGGGGGAGCCCGAGTAAAAGTGGCCGGCACGGCGCATTCCCTCGGGTTTTTTTTTTTGAGTATCGTCTACTCGTTTTACTTAAGAGGCGAAAAGTCGGAGGTGTTTTGAGTTCTAGGCTCTCGGAACCGTCTCTCCAGTCGAAGTCTCGAGGCGATAGACTCCTGGTTATACTACTTCGGTGATTTTGTATGGGCCTTCCCAATTAGCTCCAAGCTTGTCGGCCTTCCACTCCTTAGTGTTCTCGAATACTTTCCGGAGAACCAAGTCGCCAAGCTCGAGTGACCGTGTCTTGACCTTCTTGTTATAGTAGCCTTCGATTCGGTGCTGGTAATTTTTTATTCAGAGCAACGCTTGGTCGCGTTTTTCTTCGATATCGTCGAGGGCATCTAGGAGCATGTCCCGGTTGAGGTCCGCGTTTTGTGGCATTCGCGATCGGCGTAAGCTGGTGACGTTCACTTCCGCGGGTGCCATTGCCTCGACTCCGTAAGCCATCGAGAAGGGGGTGGATTGACTTACACTGCGCAGAGTCGTTCGGTGGGACCATAGGATGCCGTCCAATTCGTCGGCCCAGCAATTTTTTTTTTAAGTCGAGTCGCTTCTTTAATCCGTCGATGATGACTTTGTTTGTTGATTTGGCTTGGCCATTGCTTTGCGGGTTCCTCGGTGTTGACATGTTAAGGAGGATCTTCCATCTCTCGCAGAATTCTTTGAAGTTTCGGGAGATGAATTGGGATCCGTTGTCGGTTATAATTTCGTATGGTACTCCATGTCTGCAGATGATATTTTTCCAGACGAACTGCTGTACTTCGTTGTCTGTGATTCGCGCGTATGACTCGGCTTCGACCCACTTGGTGAAGTAATCCGTGAGGACTAAGATGTATTTCTTCTGTCGAGAGCTGACAAGTGGACCGATTATGTCCATCCCCCACCTCATGAATGGGTAAGGCGCTGTCAATGTGTGGAGTAGCTCGGTCGGGCTGTGGATCGTTGAAGCGTGCCGTTGGCATTTGTCGCATTTCCACGCGTAGGATTCGCAGTTTGTGTTCATCGTTGGCCAGTAGAACCCGAGCTTCTTGATCTTCAGAGCGAGAGCTCGTCCTCCCGAGTGATTGCCTGCTGCGCCTTCATGTGTTTCGGCCATGACGAGCCTTGTGTCGTCGCCGGCTATACATTTGAGGAGTACTTTCGTTGCCGTCCATCGGTGGAGCTCTCCTTCGGTGAAGACGTAGTTTGTACTGCGCCTTTTGAGTCGCCTTGCTTCCCACTTATCGGAGGGCAGCTTGCCATCGGCCAGGTAATCGATGAACTCTTTTCGCCAGTCGGGTGGACTAGACTCTGTTTCCGGAAGCTCGATATCGTCGACTTCCGCTGCAGCTGTCGTCGATGCGACGGTACCATTTTGTTCGTTGGTAAGCGCGATGCTTGGTTCGGCTATCTTGTGGATTGGGATCGTCCGTTCTACTTGGTTGTGCAATTTGCTTCCCAAAGCGGCCAACGCGTCTGCGCAAACGTTTTCTCCACGGGGGACCTTCGTTAGTTCAAAAAATTCAAATTCTCGCGAGAGATCCTGGACTAGTTTGAGGTAAGCATCCATGCACTCGTTTCGGACGTCGTAGTTGCCTAGGTACTGGCTTACGACAAGTTGGGAGTCGCAGCAGCAAGCGCTGAGTCGCTTGGCCTTTGCTGCTTTAGCGAGGCGGAGTCCCGCGATCAGTGATTCGTACTCGGCTTTGTTGTAGGACGCAGCAAAGCCGAAGCTGAACGACTGCCGAATAAGTTTGCCGGTGGGTAACTGTAGTTGCACGCCTGCTCCCGAACCCTTGTTCATAGATGAACCGTCTACGTGCAGTATCCAATTTTTGCTTGGCAATATCAAGTCCTGTTCGAGCTCTCGTGTCAACTCGATCAGGAAGTCGGCAAGAACTTGAGATTTGGCCGCTGTGCGATTCTTGAATACGATATCATGTTCGCTGAGTTCCATTGCCCACTTCGTCAAACGACCGGATTGATTCGTGTTCAGCATTACTGTTCGGAGGGGCTGATTGGAAAGTATCTCGATGGTGTGCGACTGAAAATATGGAAGCTTTCTCGCGGACGTGACGACGGCGAGGGACATCTTTTCAAGTGTCGGATAGTGAGTTTCTGGCTCCGTCATTCGCTTGCTCGTATAGAAGATAGGTTTTTACTCTCCGCGATCCTCTCGGATGAGGACACTGCTGACTGCGGATGACGTGACCGCGATATACAGGGACAAGGTGTCGCCGGCTTCTGGCTTTGAAAGGACTGGGGGGGTTGTGAGGTAGTGTTTCAGTTGGTTAAATGCTTCCTCGCATTTCTCGTCCCAGACGAACCGTTTGTTTCCTCGTAAGAGCTCGTAGAAAGGAAAGCACTTGTCCGTGGAGCGCGAGATGAATCTGTTGAGGGCGGCGATTCGTCCGGTGAGGCGTTGCACTTCACGACTGTTCTTCGGGCTGGGTAGGTCCAGGATCGCCGTGATTTGTTTGGGGTTCGCTTCGATGCCTCGTTGTGTAACGATGTACCCGAGGAATCCGCCCGAGGTAACGCCAAAAGTGCACTTGGCAGGGTTCAGTTTCATTCCGTACTCGTTCAGGACTTTGAAGCATTCACGTAGGTGGTTTAGATGGTCCTCGGCGCGAAGTGACTTTACCAGCATATCATCAATATATACTTCCATGGTGTTACCTAGTTTGTCGGCAAACATTCGGTTGACGAGCGCTGGTACGCCGCCTGCTTTTAGTCGGGGGCATCACCTTGTAAAGACGTCCCCTATCCGTGATGAAGGCTGTCTTCTCGCGGTCGTCCGGATGCATGCGAATTTGATTGTACCCCGAGAACGCGTCCATAAGGTTAAGAGTTCGTAACCAGCTGTCGATTCCACCCAGTCGGTCGATATGAGGGAGCGGGTAACTGTCCTGGGCATGCTTTGTTTAGGTCGGTGAAGTCGCGAACCGCCACTTCCGCTCTTTTCTTGACTACGACAGGGTTTGCTAACAACTCGATATCGAACTTCCGTTATGAAATCCGATCGAGGAGTCTGTCGACTTCATCGCTACGGCCTTCGATCTCGGGCCCAACTTTCGCCTCTTCGATAGGTTTGAACGTCGGATCGACGCTTAGTTCGTGGGAAGTGTTTGAGGGATTGATTCCTTTCAAACCGAGGTGGTCCAGCGAAGGTCGACGATTTTCCTTCAGGAAGGAGATGATTTTCTGTTGCATATCGCCCAGAGATAGGCACCGATTCGCACTATTTTCGACGGTCGGCCTCGCCGATGGGAACTTCGCGGATTTCTTCTTTTCGGGTAGATTTTTGAATTGGTTTTGCGCGGAGCTGACGAGTGAGAGTAATTGCTGTTGCTTTATTCTTGCGATGAGTAACTCTCGCGCTCTATGATCTCCTCGAATGGTCTTGATCGCCATCCCTCCCGTGAAACTTAACACATTGATGGTAGGAGGACGGATGGCTTGCATCGAATGGAGCCAAGGGTTCCTGGATGGAATTGTATGGGGCTTTGGCTGCACGACGGAGAATTTTACTTTTTTTTTGTTAAACCTCGCGTGAACTGGAGCCTTATCGTTCCGATCATCTGTTCCGAGGCGCAGTTAAAAGCGCCGTTAAACCCGTTAGCGGCTTCATGTCGCGCAGGTCGACCGAGCTACCAGTGTCGATTAAAACCTTCGTGACCTGGCACTCGCCTATGTCGATTTCGACGAGAAGTGGATCGTTGTGCCGGATCTTGACCCCGCGAGTATCCTCAGTCGAGAAAGTGATCGAGGGGCCGTCCACTTCCTGTGTTGGCCATTTTTGCTCGGTTATCGCCTGGCGGCGATAATTCTTTACCGATCGTCCTCCCATGATTACGTTGATGCGGCGGTTGCGCTTGCCTCTCGCGAAATCCAGCTGTTCTCGGAGATCGTTGATGTTTCTCGGATCATTGGTACGCTCTTGGGGCTGCTTCGCCTTTTCGAGGTAGCGTCGTAAGTCTGATCCTTTGGAACGGTTTAGCGTTATCCGCAGGTCTTCGTTTTTGGAGTTGAGACGGCCGCGTAGGTCAGTCGTCAGTGAAGCTGGTACGCTCACGTGATCTGTCGCGTCTTGAGGTTTTTACTTGTTGATGATTGCTCGGAGATCCTTCTCAGGAACTGATCATGTCATTTACAACTTTCTCTTCAGCGGGTTGCGCAAATCGCCTGGGTTCAGAGAGATGTTGCTGCCCTTGGTTAGTAATTCGCGAAGTCGGCGCTGCGCCTTTCGGCGTCGTCGTACGGTTGGGAGAGTATTACGTCGACTCGTCTTCTATGTCTTGGCTGTTTGTTGTCGGTGAAGTCGTCATCCGGGTCGATATTATTCACGGGGGCTCCGTCTATGCTCGCCTGTCTTTCCTTCGGGGAAGCCTTGGCATGAGTTTTCTGAGTTTTATTTTCTTTATTCTTACTCCAGCTTTTGTTATTCTTAGGCTTCTGAGTGGAGGGCTCGATCTCGATTTCCCCTTTGCTGATGGACTCGAGGTATCGCCCGAAGAGAATTTTACATTCCTTCGTATCGTGCGATTTGACTTTATGATACGAGCAGTATTTCTCCGGCTCGGTGGCGTTCGAACTTGTTGGCTCTGACTCGGCCGATGGTTTTGGAGTGGAGTCTCGATCCCAGTGATTCCATCCTTTCTCTCGCGTAACGGCCGCAGATCCTGCGGTCTCGTTTTCGTCGATAGAACTGACATACCCTTTCTTCGCGTTTGGTTTCCCACCGGAAGAATGTTGTCGAGGCTCCGGTCGTGTATCGTTCGCTCGAGAGGACGCTTGTTTGCCCGCAGCCTCCTTTGCTGCTTTGGCTTTCGTATCTTCTTCCATACGGATGAAATTGTGAGAACGGGCAATAGCATCTGATATGGATCTTGTCGGGTTGCGATAGAGGTCGTCCCGGAAGCGTGACTTTAGATGGAGGGTGATTTTCAGCGATTCCACCGCGATGTGGTCGGGAACGTCGGCCTTTGAGAGAACGGCCTTGAATTTTTCCATAAAGTCCCGGAGGCTTTGGTCGTTTGCGTGGGTCAGGTTCCAAAGGTCCGAGGCGGTTGTCTCATGATATAGTTCTTGAGGAACTCGGTGGATAGATCGTGGAAGCAGCCGATAGAGTTCTCATGGAGGCTAGTGAACCAACCGAGAGCTGGGCCCTCGAGGGTTTCAACGAATAATTGGCAAAAGCCTGCGTCTTTTTCCTCGTCGTAGAAGTTGGCACGCCGCATCGCTATGTTAAAGGACGTGACATGGACGGAGGGGTCGGAGATACCATCGAAGGTTGGAAGGCGCAGCTTTTCCATTTTCTGGAGTCGGACGCCAGTTATTTTCTGTGTGAACGGTGTCCGGAGGGACTCAGCGAGGACACGTTCAATCTGTGGTGCTGAGGTAGTAACATGGTGCATCCTTGAGTTGATGTCGACGACCGACTGCTTTAATGCGGCGAGCTCGTTCATGGCCTGGGCGTCGAGGCCGCCAGGAGTTTGCACTGTGTTGCCGTCGTTATTCTCTTGAGCTCCAAGTGGCGGTAGGGTCGCACCAGCCGTTGGTTCGGTATTGAACAACTGACGTCGGATCTGAGCCGTTGATGCTTCCATGTTGGCGGCTAGAGGGTCGAGTATTTTAGCTAGGGCTGCTATCTGCTCGGTTGCCGCCTTTTGGGCCGCGTCCTGTTGCGCGAGACGTGCCATAATGGTGTCAATCGATGATGGAGGTAGCGGTGCTGGAGTCGCCGTTACCGGGGTGGGTATCGGCTCACGAGTTGCGCGGTCTTCCCCCGAGGAGGAGGAACCGTCGTCTCTTGTTGCCATCTTATCGGCGTTACTTTGCTGGAGGCCCCACGGTGGGCGCCAACTGTTTGTGCGGGAAACGGTATCGAAAGAAGATGAGATGTGGGTTTAGCAAAGACGTCTTATTAATGGTCGAAAGAACGTACGGACGGTTACAAGGTAAAGGATTGACTAAACGGAAGACCGGAGCTCGGAGAACGTCGGTCAGAAAAGTAGAAAACAGCGAGAACAAGCAGAAATGAAAACCCTAGTTCTAGCCGTTTCCTCTCTCTATTTTCGGATCCCCTTTACGTCGTCCTTCCTTGTCTATTTATAGTCGTCCTTCGCCCTTCCGTGACCTAGTTCGCGTCGTGTTAGTGGGCTTTTGTTCGTTGGGCCGGATCACGTCGAGCGTCCGCTGAGCCGGCTCCGCTTGGTCGCTGAGGAGTGCCCAAAAGTACTCTGGAGCTGCGCTGAGACTTCGGCGTCTCGAGCCGTTAAGCCGAGCCGAACGCTCATGGAGACGGGCCTGGGAATCTGTCTTTTGGGCCTTGAGGGGATGGTCGAATCTATCCCCTACACTATTTTAACTGGAACATTTACAACTGGTAGTTGTGACTTAATCACTTTATTAGGGTCACTAAACGAGTCTGGCAACTCATATGTTAATCTTTGTAATATAATTATCTACATACATTCATTTTGTACTTATAATCACGCGCTTTAGTCAGAGGATCAACTATAATTCATTTCAACTCATTCATTTTCCAGATGTTTATTTTCTCCCCCTAATGTTGGATAGACTAACTTTTGAGTCTTTCTTATAAAATCTTCTAAATTTTTATCATCAATGGAGATCTTATCCAACATATTCATAACCTTATTTGAGGTCCCATCTTTTAACGGTGTGGTGGAGTAACTAAAAATTATCCAAATTTTCTAGATGGGGATCTTTGGTTCCTGACCCAAAACCAATTTGATGGGGAGAGTTATTTATTACTCTTTGGCAATATGCGAATCAATGCTGCTGCGTCTTACGTATGAACATTAGCTACAAGATGTTCATCATGTATCTCCACATGCATAAAATAATCATCAAAGGCTTATTAATTCACCGGTATTACCAATTAGTCTCGCAAACATTAAGTTGCGGATGACAAGGATACTTACGACCATTTTGTTGATGTATTAATTATAAACATATGGTGGATGATCAGTTCACCTGTGGGTGATCAAGCCCACAAACATTTCCTTGTATAAATAGATTTCAAATCTATTTGACTGGTGAAAACCATATTCTTATATTGCCTTATAAGCAAACAGCATATAGCAGATCATTCGTAAGAATCTTCTGGTTCTTCAACGAATGTCTATATGATATATATTTTCGCATCATTACTAAACCGGGATGGCATAACCAGTTTGCCAAATATTATATTTTCGGTAAACTTCTGGTTTACTATTATATCTATCTCCATTTTCTTGTCATTGTGTAGTACAATACAATATTGTCTCTCCCTCGAGATGATAACACTGTTTTTTGTCAATCTCGAATTGAATCTCAACTAAAAGTCAACAACATACTCAACTTAAGGTCATGTTTTATATTTTAGATCCTTTTGATCTTTGAGACTTGGGAAAGTATAAGTATAGTTCCCATAGGCATACATGTATCTGCTCTTCTAGAGCTTCAAATAATGTAGATATTACAAGACATTGTACTCACAATATTTTTTTTCATCTTTAGATGATATATCTCTTGTTTATTACCAACTTTATTTTCTCAACTTTAAGTGAAAATATGAGTCCTAAAAAGAAACTCTTTGGCTTTTGACCTTAAAACCCAAAAGATAGTGGTAATATAATAATAAATAATTTCAAATTATATAGAAATATGTATTATTATAAATATTTTAACTATATCAAGAAATAAATAATACTATTATAATTATTATTATATGGACTAAATCTTTATTTTCATGATTTTTAACAAGGTTCAACCAATCTTTATATATTTTCATGGACAAAATAACTTGATTATTTTCATACTATTTAATAAGGTTTTACGTAGAGCAAAATAATAAATACTTATCTCGGTGATAGAGGCAGCGTCGGATTAGAGCCGAAGATAGTCACACATAGTTGATGTAGGTCCAAAAAGCATTCAATTGGTACACCTCAATCCAAAGTGAAGCAAAATCGGAACCGTCGTATACAATAACGCCAATTAGGATTCAACATGCAACAAAACATGAAAATTTCATTGGTTAAAACTCATGCGAATTTAGAGAAGTACAATTTTCTTTAATCAAATCAATCGTCAAAGAATATAGATATACCATATACTTATAATACATGATCGTATCATATACAGTATATATGAACAAAATATTAACACGATCAATACAAGATTATACTAACATTACTTAACAATGCCAAACCATCGGATTAAGAGTCTACCATACCAAATAGTTATCAAACATATATACTCCATCTGCTGTGTTAAATCAGAACTCAAACCATTTACCAAGCCAGATATATCTAAAAGATGCAAAAAGGAATAACATCAATTTTTTTTTAAGAAAAAAATAAACGTGTAGTTGACCAATTAGTATTGAAGAATATTACATGTACTCATATATGTAAATAATATATTAACTGCATGCACTCAGTCAGTAAAACTTTTACAATATTAATAAAAGTATGGGATGCAGTCGTAAACTTAAGACAATTAAATATTAATTTATAAGCAAGAACGAATGCTGTTAATAGAACTAGAGATTTTTCGCCCGGGTTTTTTCCATATATTTTCATTGAATTTAGATTATTTTATAATTTATATCTGAATATACTTAGACTGATTACGCTATATACTATAATAAGATCAGATAATTAATTGCTAAAACTTACTAATTTACGAATGTCCGAAATAATAACATATCATGCATATATAAGTGTTAAGAATCCTGCACCCATGGGCATACGGCCTGGCAGGCCTTCCCTTTCTGACGGAGCTTCATGGGTGTTGCCCTGTTCCCCAATCAGATATGATATTTGGATGTGAGCCACTGAACTTCTAATGCCAAACAAAATAATTTAATGGTAATCTTCTTTTACATCCGTGCATATACTTTTTGTTCCTGTTGTCAACGTTTTTCGCTTTCTTTGCTGAGAAAAATTCTAGGGGAAGGAAAGAAGTTCGGATGATAATTTAATTACATGTTTTTGTCTTTTGCTTTAAAAAATATAGCGTTTGGTGTGGAATATAATGTTGTTTATACTTAATTATGATAAAACTAAAATATTTTGGGAATTGGTCAGCTTATAGAAAAATATTATTTATATTTCTGCTCTTTTCTGGTATGTAAGTATTTTCAACATTTAGCAGTTTAAGTTACTTTTAAATTTAATTTAGAATTTGAAATGCATTGATTTATAATATGTTGTAACAAATATTAATTTTGTTAAAGGTTTCATTTCTTTGTTCTTTCGCATATCACCACTTTTTAAAATGATGTAAAACTAAAGTATCTGTGAGATATAAACTAAAGTATTTAATTTGCAAAATTATTTACTTACTAAACTATTAAATTGGTGTTAGTTTGTGATATGTGGAACTTACTTAAATATTTAAGAAAAATGCGAAGAATACGCGTAAATACAAATATTATTTCAACTTGACATAACTATCATCAACACTAATCCATATTTCATGTTAATATCTTAATTTTTCTTTTTGGCTCAACGTACTTTTCATTAACCAAATAGTGTACACATGATGTTTATCACCTTCCACTAAGACATCTAACTATCTTGGCAACAAAATACAATATAGGGGTAGTATTCTTAAAAGAGATTTTCATTTGCAATTCTGTCTGCCACTCTGTTCCCTTCTCTAAGCTTGAAAGACTACCTTGTGATCTCCTATCTTCAAGAGCATGAGTTGAATATCTTGGATATGGGCGCTGTGAGCTGGCTGTGGTTCATCTTCTTGTAAAGCTTCCATTAGATCCTTGGAATCAGTTTCAAATATCACTTCATAAAATTGAATCTTACAACTTAATCTCTTGGACGATCACTTTAAAACGTCTTCTAATAAATAGACGCTAATATACTTACCGCATCACCAATTGCTTTCTTTTTTGTGCAACACCAATGGCTGTATCACTAATATCTGTTGATCATTCCACATTGCAAATCATGTAAATCCTTTTGTCCACCATCACGTTCTGTATAAACGAAAAAGAAAAGAATAAGGCGTTGGTAACATGTTCATATTCAAAGATTTTGTTTGCTTTTGATTCACACAACACAAAACAAATTTATGTGACCAGGTCATCGGAGAAACATATTTACATAGGATAAAAGATGTTCCAGATCAGGAAATAAATAACTTGGTTGTGGCGTTTGCTTCCTCAAACATTACACTCTTCTCATTGCTAACTTGAAGCCATAACATGCAAGTCAAAAGAGATATCAGAAGAAAGTTGCAGAGTGCCGGTAATTCTGAAAGATTCGAAAAAAAAATTAAGAACCAGCAGGAGCTGCTGATTCATGCTCCTTGATCTCGACAACAACACAATTGGACAAAACGTAAAACTGAAATCAGATTTTACCTCTTCAAAGATGCATGTGCTACTACTGTAACCGGGGTTATTACACTTTAAAACCTGCTTTAATAAGGAAAACCCCTTTAACACCAAGAATCGAATCGCAAACAAAAGAAAAAGTAAAATTTCAGTGATAAATTTTACCTCTGAAATTGCCGTATAAGCTGTGAGAGTTGTCTCTATTTCTTAAAATTTCTTGGTAAAATGAACACAGAAACAATAGAAAACAGAACGTGACTACTCAACTCGCATTGCTATCTTACCAAAAAAAAACTCAGCATTGCTACTTGAGGAAAACAGAACCTGACCATTCCATTTCATAGAAAACTCTGGATCCATTATATCCTTGACCAGACTGGTTTTCCTAATCCTTGATTCAAGTGAAGAACCGAGGAAGCACACAATACGATAGTAGATGAAAACTTGATTTCACAGATTCTAGCTCCATCAGTTCATATAGCATAGACATATCGAATCCTCTTTCTATGAATAAATGGAAGCAACATCGTTGACGTAAACGGCTGTTTGGAAAGAGGCGTTAACAGCTGCAAAGAAAGAGGTGGGATGCGATAGGAGTTGTATAGCTAGTGGAATATGGTAGAAGTAAAAGTCACGAATAGTTATATATGGTGAAACTGGGAAAATTGAACAGAGGAATTATGCCGGATCTTTAACGCCTACATTTGGACTGTGGTGTGATGAGGAAGGAGAAGGGGAAGGGGAAGGGGAAGGGGAAGAGTTAAGCATAGGAAAGAGAATGTGATTAGGTTTTAGGGGCTTCTGTTTGGGCTTCGCAAAATATTAATATGATTTTGATCTGTTTAAGATAAATTTTTTTTTGATGACATGGTAGAATAAAGGATTTTTATTGGTTGATTTAAATTGTTGATGTGGAGAGCTTCTAAGTTGAGTATATTCTCCTTTTAATACTTGTTTGATTAAGAGCAAGACGATTATTAATGAACAGAGTCAATAAATGAATGGAGCCAACTTAATTAATTTATGAAAGTCATAATACTGCAACCGTAATTATTATATGCAGCCGTATACATCTATTATTATAAAGTTGAGTTTCCTCACTTCTACGCATGCCAAGGCCCACGTCACTAATTCGGTGTTTGTGGTGGCGACACGTGTCATGGTCAATCAAAACTTAATGTTTTATTAATTCTTGAGTTTAAATGGTTTTATGTGTTTATTACGATCCAAATGCATCTTCTCCAAAAGCGATACAAAACCTGGGAAAGTGGCCATCGACAACAATTTCCGTTCATCAATTGTCAATAAAAATCTAATGGTTTCACCGGTGTGAACGATTCGATCAATGTCGGTTGGAAGCTGAATAGACTTCTTTCATCGGCCGTTACGAAATTAACTTGGTTTCACGGTGATGAACGATTCGATCAATGTCTGAAGTTGAATAGACTTCTTTAATCCGCACCGTTACGGAAATTAACTTGGTTCATGCATCTTCATTAACATTTGCATTAATACATATTCTCTACTTCTCACACGACCTTACATTCAATGAATCCCTTCATTCATTCTTCTGTGTTAATCCTCCATTATAAATATGAAAGTTTTCTTCCAACAAGATCATCAGTTCATTTCTCTTAATAAACAACACAAAAGGTGATGAAAAGAGATATGTTAAGTCCATGGTTGTGCTTAATGGATTGTGACAGAAAAGTGATAAGAAACAAAAGAAATGAGATGAGAAACAGAATAAACAAAGAAGAAGAGAAATGAGGAGAACGATGAAGAGGGAGATAACTTTTTTTTAGTGAACCTTTTTTAAAAAAAAATCTATTTATCTTTAACTCATAATAATTTCCAACATCTTGGTGTTGATTTTTCATTATTGTGGCTCCCTAAAAGGTTGTTGGCCCTGATCTCAATGATCAACAATTAGTGCAGACACTTATGGATAAGAATCTACTGTGTATATGTATGATTGTGATTTGTGAGTATATTTCAATTACATCTTTTCCATATCAACTACTGGACTGTGAATTCTATTTAAATTAGCTGCTTCTGTGTCTCCAAAATGGGCTGAGTTTTGATATATACGTAGAATGCATTTTTCTTATTATACTTCTAAGTTTGAGTCTGCATATATCACAATAAAATGAGGATGATGGACTAATGAGCTGAGTGTGGAATACTAAACATGTTCTTACATGAAATTAAAGCGTTTTAGTTTTGTACAAACATTAACTTATGCTTTATTTAGAACACTCACTTCCCATAACATATATACTCTCTTCTCGACAAATTGACACTGCTAACCTAATAAAACAATAGTTTCAAATTTAATAAAGCTGAATCCTTTATTTTCGTGATAGCATTTCATCAATAAAATTGTCTAAAAATTTAACACTATAATTTTTAAAATTTTATTAAGTATTCCACATTTTAATCATCTTTTGTTTAAACCAAATTAAAAAGTAAATTATTTAATAATCTAGAATTTATTTTTGATTAATATTTTATTTTAGGTCTAACAAAACATTTGATATCAATCTAAAATAATATTTTATCACATAATTAACAATATAATATCAAATATGTAAGTTTTAAAATATTCATAAGAAAAAGTAATGTAAGATTTTGTATCAAAATTATTTTACTTATTATCAAACATTATCATAATTACAGTAGAATAAACAAAGATAATATGTAAAACTATTATGTATCATGACCATTTTAATATTAAGATAATCATAATCTATAAAAAGAATAACAAAACATACACAATAAAAATTAATATCACCTTAAATATACTCTTTAACTGTTATATTTATATATTTTCGGTTATTAACACACCCGTGAGAGAGAGAGAGAGAGAGAGAGAGAGAGAGAGAGAGAGAGAGAGAGAGAGAGAGTAAATTATGCTAATAGTAGAAATTAGTTGTTTGGTTAATTATAAATTAAGAAAATAGTATATGTGATATACACTGAAACCTCTATAAATTAATAATGTTGGGACTACACCAAAACTAAAAATTTTATTAATTTATAGAGATTATTAATTTATCGAGATACTAATTGAACCAAAACTCAATTTGGGACTATGAAATTATATTAATTTATAGAGATATTAATTTATAGATTATTAATTTAAAGAGGTTATACTGATCGCTTGCAAATGTAAACATAAAACACAAACCACAAATCATATAAAAAATAATAATCTTGATCACAAGTTAAGTATATCCCGCCCGTAGGACGGGCCGCGGCCCTAGTATCTCTATATAACATGCATACTCCGTGTGTTTTATATTAAATCAACAATTAAACAATTTATACTGACCAAATAAAACAACTTATATTATACAGAGACTTGTGTCATAATGAAGCACTATAGCACACATCTTAATATATATGGCGATAAACATTAAATAATGAAACGAAATTCTAAGCCAAGTACGTCTAATAAGACATCTTTTGTAATTTATGATGTGCTAAGACTACAACCAATAACTGATTAAATCAACATGAGACAATAGCAAATTCAACACTTAAGAACATGCAATCTAAACGATAGTATACAATAATATTGTGACAGTAAAATAATGTATACGAATTTTTTTATCAATCTTATAATTTTACTGAACATGAATACTAAAAGTCTAAATAAACAGTACGAAGACAAAATATGCTTTTGCCAAAAACGAAACATGTTTCAAGTACTGGTGGCATATAGGACAAAGCAATAGATCAATAATAAATCATCGGCAGATCTATGAATCGTGAGAAATTATCTCAGTAGTATTGCTCGATAATAGAGGATGAATTACGATAGAGACATCACTGGTTTTTATGGTACTGCTCAACGGCTAAGGTTTCGTGCTGATAACGTGTTGTGAATCGAGAGAGAATAAGGAATTGGTTGTTCTTATTTATAACATAATGTACCCTTTACATAGGGAATTACAAGATAGATAAACCGTCATAGATAAATGGAAATAGTACAAATCTTAAATCAATAAGGAAAAAAGTAAATTGCCTAAGTGAAAAGGAAATTGTCTCTTTGATTATTGCATTCAATA
This sequence comes from Brassica nigra, assembly GCA_016432835.1. Classification (NCBI taxonomy): domain Eukaryota; kingdom Viridiplantae; phylum Streptophyta; class Magnoliopsida; order Brassicales; family Brassicaceae; genus Brassica; species Brassica nigra. The sequence continues at coordinate 50,553,859 of CM028247.1, forward strand.
ATTGGTTCGTAACATAATATATATTTTCCAGGAATTCATTGGAATTTTTTTAGTGGAATTAGGATTGGTATGACTTTTTGGGGGTTTTAAAATTGTTTGACTTTTTAGATATATGTTCGAGTTCAAATTTTGTTCGGTTTCAGTTCAGATATTACCAACGCCCAAAATACAATAGAATGAGACTGATTTCCAAATTTGTCTCAAATTCGCTTAGCTTCATTTTTTTGGTCCATTCAGTTCATATTCCATCTTTTTGGCTCACCGTTAAGTATGCAAGTTTGGGTTACTTGGTGTGGGTTATTTAATTTTTGGTTAGTTTTGTTTAATAATCTAAACCCTGATACGAAGCAAGTCTTTTTTGCTCACTGTAGACACCTAGGGATGAGCCCAAGCAATGACTCTTTGTGCTGGTGGTGGATTCTGTAGGTACTTATGTTATTGCAATTATTACTGGCAAGTAGTAGTATATAAACTATTTCCAATCAGCTTAAAATTGACAGATAAACCCAACTCATCAAACTTAATAATTGCTTTTGACAGCTTATAATTGTTTTTAAATCTAAATCAAAATCGCATAGATTTTTTTTTTAATATAAATACATGCATATATATAACATCTATCCAAACATAAAATGTTTACTCGCAGAATTTCAAAACTGTAGAGAAAATAATCTTACTCTTGGGGTCTTTCTCTCCACAATTGACAGTTTAAGGAGATGAAGAAGTGGAAGTATGCGAAGTTAATAACTTTAGCTTTATTGTGTCTCATTTTAATGATTCTTCTTTTGGCATTTCAAGGTTCAGTTCTTCTTTTACCTTTCTTTTGATATACTCTTTGTTTGATAGTGATTACTGACTGATGCATACGATACATATGCATTTAATTAGGTATATCAAGAGCTGAAGATCATCAACATATTCATGCGGCCATCGGAAACAAGGATATCTCGATGGGACGAGAGGCATATATACATGTGACAACTGTAATTTAAGTAAAACTTAGAGAAAATTGCCAATTGTGACTCAAAACATGATTTCAAATACAATAGTAAACCCAAACTTGAATCAATAGCAAAAGTAACCTAAAAGGGTATTGAAATTACAACTAACCCCTTGTGAACAAACAAAAAAACCGAATATTTGTTCCGCTTCTACCCCACGTAAGTCGTCTGTACAGACGACTTTAAACTAAGTCGTCCAGACGACTTAAAACTAAGTCGTCTGGCTCTGTTGAGCTTAAAAATAATTTATAAATTAAAAAAAAAATGTTTGGACAAGTGAAAAATAAAAATCATGTAATGATTAACAGTTTTAAATGATGTAAATTAACATATAATAAAATGAATAGTTTTCAACATAGATGAGTGAAAGTAGTTAATCATGATATTCTTTGGTTTTGAGGGTTTGAAAACATATGTTGTAGTATTGTATGTATTCTTAGGGTTAGATTTTGGAAAGCTTGGATTTTTCTAAAATATATATTTTTTACTTATATGTCTTTATTTCGTGTATAGTTAACACTTTTAAGTTTAATTTGATTTTTAAAGTGTCTAGTTAGTTAATTAAGTTTAGGGGTTATGTTTAGGAAAAGACGACTTAACTATAAGTCGTGTTGAATAATTAATGTAGGCGACTTACATTTAAGTCGCCCAAACCGCATCTAACCTATAATTTAACAAAGTAATTTAAGCCTAACCGAATAATTTACGGACATATAAATACATTTTTTTCCCTTTTCACAAATTTTGGAAACCCTATCCTTAGCGACAACGGCTAAATCCATCTTCTCGATTCTTTCCTTCTTCTTTCTCGCCGATATTTGCAGATCTGAACGCTGGTGTCGTTATCTTCTCCTACCGTAAGTCATTCATCCATCCATCTTGTAATAAGAGTCCTTAGAAGACTTATGGAAGTCGTGGACGACTTAAGACTTCTTGGAAGTCGCTTGGAAGTCGTCCGAGCAGTCTTCTCACTATATTTTACATGCAGTATTTGTATTTAGAATAGTTTGCTTGTTTCGATGCTTGTATTTGATTGTATTTGATTGTTTTGCAAGGAAAAATGGATTTACCAGAACTCCCGGAGGATATATACATTTGGGAAAGAACCCACTGCAATGAAGAGCATTTCAGATCATACTGATAACTCGAAGTTGTTTGCTGCTCTAAGTGAAGGTCTAAGAGCTGACGAATCGAGGAGCTGAAGGAGTCGGTTGGGAGTGTTCATCAAGTTCAAGGAGCTGAATTTTAATTGGGCTTCAAGGCTGGTGCATTATATACTCGGTTTCCAGCTTAAGATCAAGAAGAAATATGAGCTCTGGTCTCTTGGTGTAGAACCGATGAGGTTTTCACTGATAGAGTTTGAACACCTCACTGGTCTGAACTGCGGACATGAAGGACCTCGAAAATCCAAGGTGTGAGGTTAAGGAGATGGCTGCTTCGGGACAAGATGGGTGTTCATATCGAGGCTGGGCCAAATGTTGATCAGATAATAGGAGCATTTAAGAGATGCCAAGAGTGGTCGCGGGAAGATCGCATACGGCTCGGATACCTTGCTATCTTAGCCGGATTCATTGAAGGAGAAAGTTCTCAACCCCTATCGTGCTAGTCTTGCAAAGCTAGTGATGGATTTAGAAAAATTTGAGAATTATCCTTGGGGAGAGTGGCGTTCAAGGTGCTGATAGCTTCGTGAAGGCAGCAAATTTGGAAGCAAATTCATACACTGTTGATGGCTTTATTCAAGTTCTTCGGTGTGGGTGTACAACTTCTGCCAGATTTAGGTGCAAATTTTGGGAATCCCCAACCAAACAGGCCGACTCCACCGCTGCTGGCTTACAAGGGTGGCAAAGGACGATGTTTTAAAGAGGCCATCTTGAGGCAGGTATATAAACTTCAGTCCCTAAAACTTGCATCGACTTAAATTTAAGTCGGCTGGAAAGTCGCCAGAAAATGCTTACTTTAATTTAAGTCGGTTATCCAGAAAAGCTTAGACGACTTTAATTTGTCGGTTGAAAGTCGTCAGAAAATCACAGACAACTAAAATTTAAGTCGCCCGAAAAGTCGTGCGTGAAGTCTTTTCTAGACGACTTTTCGACGACTTAAATTTAAGTCGTCTGTGAAGCATTTTCGACGACTTTCCAGCCGATTTAAATTAAAGTCGTCGTGAAGTAGTAGGGACTGAAGTTTATGCATTTTTGCAGACTAAGGTGATCAACTTTATTGAGAAGGACTTTGGTGAAATGTTTCCACGTTGGGAGTTTGATGCAGAGGACTCGGCCTGGATAACATAATCAAAGTTATGTTTAATTCAATCCTAAATGGAAGTGGACCATGGATTGCTGGGAAGTCAATCAGATGAATGAAGTGATTGCAGCGGAGACTTTGAGTGGTTTGAAGGAAGATAGTGGAAGGCCTCGGAAAAGCTTGTAAAGGGGTCTCAAGGAGGCTTGCAAGGAGGCTCCTGTAGAGGCACCTAAAGATGAGACTGAAAAAAGCTGTTCTGGGATGTGCCTTAAGGAGATTAAGTTGCTGAGTGATAGGTTGGAAGCTGTAGAGAAGATGGTTGGAATCACCAAAACCGAACTTCGGCTCACGAAACCACCTTTGCACTAACAAGGGTTAGTACCATAACCTCTTCCAAAATCACAGAGCGAGAGTCACTAGGCAAAGTGATATGAATAAGAACTGATGTGCTTTGTTTGTTGTGTGTGCTTGGTTGAACCTTTGTTGATTTGTTTCTTTTTATGTATGTATTGATTTTGTTTGATTTGTTTGATTTGTTTGATTTGTATGTATGGATTTGGTCAATGATTTTAAACCCGTCTTGTACATCCAAATTTCAGAGTGAAAGTGTGAATGGAGCGAACGAGTCAACCCGTCTTGAGGCTCCAAAGGCGAAAGCTCCACGAAGTATGCGATTCCACAGCTGCATGATTCTCCAGCAACGAAAGTGAACTTAGCGTTCTTGTATTGGACAACGAGTACCCACCGCTTCAGACATAAGGCAGAATCTCGAAGGCAGACAAAGAAGGATAAAATGATTGCACAGGTCCATGAAAAGATTGACCGAGAGGAAACTTGCTCCTTCACAGCAAACTCCTTTTAAGGGAAACAGCACTGTCAAACATATCATTCGAAACAAAAAGGTTGGACAAGGATATGATCCTTTGCCTTCGCTAACAAGAAGATGTCGGAGGTGCTCACAGCCTGGTTGAAACTTGATCCGTAAGTGAGAAAATGTCCCATAATAGCTTGCTTTGTGCTATAAAATGATTGCGCTTATCTACATTATGTGTGTGCAGTTATTTCAAAACACGTTTGGATAAGAAACCACGCCTATGTCCAAGTCGGTTCTATTCCACACCGAACCTCCTTAGCATGGCTGGACGACAGAGTAAGTTTTCTGCTATTTACTTTAGAGAGCTAATGGACAACTTAACAGACGACTTAATTATAAGTCGTGTTAGGTCATCTATACAGACGACCTAACGCACGACTTATGTTTTAGTCGTCTTTAAGTCATCTGTTTAGATGACCTAACAGACGACTTAATTATAAGTCGCCCTATAAGTCATACCTAACAGACGACTTAATGATAAGTCGTCCTATAGGTCATCTACCCAATGACGACTTATCTTTAACTCGTCCGTAATGTCTTCTATCACGACTTGTCTTGTTTTATATGCAGCATATGGATGCTTTTATTTATTTCTCGAGGCAACGGTACCAAAAAATCCATCGCATTTCAGAGCGAATGTGCTTTCTTGACCATACTTTTGCTCAGCATTGGACGTACAAGTACCGAATTTAAGGCAGGCAAGCCCAATGTCAATGGTTTAGGAAGAAAGCTTCCTGGTGGGGCGTTGGATTATTATGGAGGCAACTTACCATCATGGTGCAAATCTGGGAAGGTTTGGGGGACTGATGTGGATGATATTTATGCGCCACTCAACTACAAAAACAACCATTGGGTTGCTATGTGGATATCGATCCCAAAGAGGCACATAGTCGTGTGGGACAGCATTGTCGGACATATCAGAGATCGAGAACTCGAAGTGTTAGTGGAGCCTTTTGTCAACATGATCCCTTACCTGCTTGTTAAGTACGTTGCCTCGGATGAAGAACGTTTCAAGTTGTCTCTGGAGCCATACACATATGAGAGTCCAACCGTTGGAGTACCTCAGTGCCGAGGTGGTGATTGTGGTTTGTTCACTCTCAAGTACATTGAATGTCATGCTCTTGGGTTTCAGTTTCGTCCAGATTTGTTGTGTCATAAGAACTCAAAGGCGATCAGGAGAAGATGGCGGTGGAGATATCTAAGGAGCTTCCTAATTTCCATTCTACAGAGAACGAAGACATTTTCCACCTTTGATGATGATGTACTTATGGTCACCCTCTCCCAAACAATCCGTCTCCACCGATACTGGCTTTCAAGGGTGGCAAGGGACGCAGAGCCTTTAAAGAGGCTATCCTCGACAGGTATCTACTTCAAACCGGACGTAATCCAGGACGACTTAATAGACGACTTATAACGTTCCAGACGACTTAATTATAAGTCGTCTAGAAAGTAATCCAGCTGGACGACTTAATAGACGACTTATAACGTTCCAGACGACTTATTTTTTTTACATCTTATCTTCTATTTACTGCAGACTAGGGTGATCAACTTTGTTCAGAAGGCCAGCGTTAAAGAAATGATTCCAAAATGGGAGTCTGATGTTGAGGATGTCGCCGCGGACAACATTATTAAAGTCATGTTTGTGAAGAAAACGTGGAAGTGGACCAAGAATTGCTGGCAAGTCACTGGTACTCAAGTCAAGAGACAGCCAGCGAGGAAGAAAGATACCGTGAAGGATGAGAGACCAAGACCTCTGAAGAAAGCTAGAATAGAGGCTATTGAAGAGGCACCTAAACAGGCGAGTGAAGAGGAACCTGCAGAGGCGAGTGATGAGGAACCTGCAGAGGCGAGTGAAGAGGAACCTGCAGAGGCTCGTTCAAAAGTGACTACGATCGCTGATGGGTTGACCAGAGAGGAAATTGAAGCCATGTTCAAGGTCATCCTTGATTCCATGAGGGAAGGGTTTGGGACGTGCATTCGAGAGATCAAGGATCTCAAAAGGGTGGAAGCATTGGAGAAGAAGGTTGGTCTCACCACAAAACGGAAACGGAAAGGGACACCAACAGGGACAAAGGCACCCGGGGTTAGTAAACAAAGTTGATCACCTTACTTGTAAGTCGTCTATTAAGTCGTCCAGCTGGATTACTTTCTAGACGACTTATAATTAAGTAGTAGAACACTTATAATTTTGTACATTGCAGAGTGAAAGTCTTCCAGATGGTAGTTCCTCCGGAGGAGAAAGGGACCGTGTGCATACAGATGGTAGTTCCTGCGAAGGAGAAAGGGACTGATGTGCCTACAGATGCTCGTACCTTGCCGGAGGAGAAAGGGCCTGCTGTGCCTGCAGTTGCTAGTACCTTGCCGGAGGAGAAAGGGCCTGCTGTGCCTACAGTTGCTAGTTCCTTGCCCGTGGAGCAAGGGACTGGTGTGCCTACAGATGGTAGTTCCTTGCGGAGGAGAAAGGGACTGATGTGCATACAGATGGTAGTTGCGAAGGAGAAAGCTAGACCTGAAGAAAACAGGACGCTGCTATGATCCTTGGCGGCAAAGAGTGATCGAAGAAGGAAACTTGCTGCTTCACAGCAATCTCCTTATATGGCAACACGACGCCGGGCCATCATGCAGCAAGATCCGGCTATCATCCTTTGCACCAAATAACAAGGATAAATTGAAAGAGCTCGCTACTTGGTTGCAAGAGTGTCCGTAAGTGTTTGCTTTTCCCATAATAGCTTGCTTTAGTCTACAAAACTGATCGCTTTTAAACATTTTGTGTTTGCAGTCAATATAGAACACCATACAAAAAACCACGAATTGTCGCGACTTGGTGGTATCGGACCCTCGAGAGACTTAGAATGGCTGACGGACTGTGTAAGTCTTCTGCTATGACTTAGTTCAATTACTTGTAAGTCGCCCGACATCGTCTCGTAGACAACTTACCGGATGACTTACCAATAAGTCGTCGATAAGTCGTCTGTTCAGATGATGTCCGCACGACTTACCTTTAAGTCGTCTGTTCGTAGATGATCGTATGCACGACTTACCCTTAAGTCGTCTGATTCGTAGATGACTTTCATCACTAACTTACAGTTACTAGCTAAGTCGTCGATATCTTATATGCAGCATATTGATGCTTGGATGAATGTGCTGAGGAAGAGGTACACGGATAACCCACATCATTTCAGGAGACAAGTTATGCTTCCTTGATCATCTCTTTGCTCATCATTGGAGTTTTAACTACAAGGATTTTAAGGATTCGAGCCCGATAGGAATGGTTTAGGAAGAAGACTACCTGGTGGGGCGTTGAATTATTATAATGGCACTATACCATCATTTTGCAGATCAAACAGGATTTGGGGCCTTGATATCACAGATGTCTATGCCACTGAACTACAACGACAGTCATTGGATTGCTATGTGGATCCAAATCCTAAGAGGCACATTGTCGTCTTTGACAGCATCTGTACATGTATCTCCCCAGAAAAACTCGATGAGGTGATGGAGCCTTTTCTCCACATGATCCCTTATATGCTTGTTGAGTGTGCTCCCAATGACGTGTATGCGTGCGAATACAGCCTGGCCATTCACTTATGAGAGACTAGAGGATTTACCTCAGGCCAGAGCTGGTGATTGTGGGTGTACGCTTTAAAGTACATTGAATGTCATGCTCTTGGGATGCCATTTAGTAAAAAAGAGTTTGCTAAGAACAAGGGGAAGGCTATTAGGGATAAGATGGCGGTGGATATATTTGAAGAGTTGCCTGACGTGCATCTGTGGGAAAACAGGGATGGCGATGAAAACTATGGTGCATATGGTGATGACAGATAGATCAGGCTGTAGCCAATGTATTTGTAACCTTTGTATATAAACTTGATATTTTGTGCAGTAACCTTTTGTATTTGTAAACTTTTGTAATCTTATGTGCAGTTCCCTTTTGTTATCATTTGTTTCATACAACCATCTCAACTCAACTAATATAAAACACTAATAATAGATTTTTTGACACATAAGTTCATTACATGAAGACCATGAAGACCTTACGGACGACCTTCGACGACTTAAATGAAGGTCGTCTAGAAGACTAAACACTGGACGACTAACTTGAAGGTCTTCTTGAATAAAAACAACTCTAGACGACTAAATGGACGACCTTCGGACGACTTAAATGAAGGTCGTCTAGAAGACTAAACACTGGACGACTAACTTGAAGGTCTTCTTGAATAAAAACAACTCTAGACGACTAAATGGACGACCTTCGGACGACTTAAATGAAGGTCGTCTAGAAGACTAAACACTGGACGACTAACTTGAAGGTCTTCTTGAATAAAAACTCGACGACTAAATGGACGACCTTCGACGACTTAAATGAAGGTCGCCGGAAGACTAAACCTCGTCTTTCTTACATTGTGGTTTCAGATGGCCAGGTTCCTTGCACACGAGCATCTATAAGCTCGTGTTGCTTCCTGGTTTACGTCCTCTCATCTGGATAGCTCCAACCAGGATTGCCATCTTGATTTCTTCTGTCTTCCCGACCACGCTTTACTTCGAGGAAGGCATGTGTTCTCAACTTGTTGTCCATTACAAGGATATATATTCTCGAGTATCCTGCAAACAGAAAATCCTTTGAGTACACCGGAGATACAAGTGTGTTGATATGCAAACCGACAGATTCTCCAGCAGCTATAGCATGAGAGCAAGGTATTTTCTCCACTGCATAGACACCACAATCACATTTCCCATGTTCCAAATCAACCACACAGTCCATTCTGCCACCTTTCACAAAGAATTGCCATCCGCCAATTGGTTGTACCGCCATCGTGATTCTGCTATCTCCGATCGAACAGCAAGCAAGTGTTCAACACCCCGACTATGTTGAGTAGTGAGACTCAAAGCATCTTCTCTCCTTTTCCAAAACCACTTTCCTAGCTTCTCCCTTATGAACTCCAACAGGAACTGAATCGGAAATCCTCTAGCTCGCTTCAGTGCGGAATTAATAGATTCAGCGATGTTGCTTGTTTTTATGTTGTACCTGTCCCCCTGGCAATGAACCCTTGACCATAGGCTGACGTCGGCATCCTCCAAATATGTTGCAAGGTCCGGATTTGCACTCCGTATCTCATCCATGTACCGGTCAAAATCTGAAACCGTATGAGCATAAGCAGCACCTTTCACCAAGTACAAGAGATGTTTCCTTTAAATTTTTTGACAATGTTTTCTTGAAGGTGATAATAACATATTCCTCGGGTTGCCCAAGGAAACACCTTGTCACACGATTTTAATGGCCAAGTGCCGGTCGGAGACTATCACTAGAGGCTGGTCATCGATACACAAATAGCCAATTTTGTGAAAACCATTCCCAAGAAGGTGCATCTTCAGCATCTACGATCCCAAAAGCCAATGGAAATATCTGAAAATTCCCATCTTGTGCGGTTGCAACTAGCATAACACCTCCATACTTCCCACTTAGGTGAGTCCCATCCACCACAATGACCCTTCTCGATATCTAAAACCTTTGATAGAAGCTCCAAAAGAGAGAAATAGATACTTAAATCTATTCATAGAATCAAGTTCTATAGCTGTGATAGAATCGATTTGCTAAGGAGATTTGCTCGAGATATGATGGCAGACGCGAATACCCATCTTCTGCTGTTCCTCTCACCAATGTTTGTGCATATAAAAGTGCTCTGTATGAAGTGGTGTAATCAAGAGTCATGCTAAACATCTTCTTCATTGCAATAGTGATATGCTGCGGATTCAACCCATCAATGATTCCAACACGATCAATGAAAAGCCTACCAACATACTTAGAGTACAGTGTCTCCGCTGAGCGATTCGATCTCCCACTGAACATGTATGTTTTTCCACATACTTTGTTACCCAAAACGTTTCGTCCCATGTTTCACACTTGCTCGACCTTCCATTCACAACCACTAACCGGACATGTTGTCACAAGGAGAGTTTTCGTTGACTTGTATATTCTGAAGGTGAACTTAAGCCTCACTGCTGTCAACCTCAGTTCTGAAAGCAGTGCATCCTTGCTACCAAAACTCTGGTTGACATAGATATTGTTACCATTCGATCTTCCACCTTCCTGTTTTAATTCTTCAAAACATATATCATCTTCTTCATCCTCATCTTCAACCTTTCCATAAACACTGTAATCCTCACCATTCTTGTCCGCTTCAGTTTTAATAGAGATATCACCATCCTCCTCACCATCCTCCTCCTCCCCATCATCCTGCCCATCATCCTCCCCATCATCCTCCCCATCATCCTCCTCCCCATCATGATTTTCATCTTCAACCAAATTATCATCATCCTCTTCAAAACATTCATCAGCTTCATCATCTGAAACCATTTGCACCTTGCTACGGCTTGATACACAAAGCCGCATTAATGCGCTTTGGTTATCTCGAGCAAGTTTCTAACTTGTCTATCACTTGTAACATGAATAGGAAGGGTGTCCGAGCCATCATCATTTCTGCTGGTAATGAGTAGGTTATCTCCACAGATTCTGTACTCATGTCCGTGTTAAAATCTTCTAGAGCCATTGCAAGAAGTTCCGCATGTCGAACCTTCACTCAAAAAACATTCTCGCCCTTTTGCATTATCAACCACAAAATCCCAACAGCAATCTTTTAACAACCATTCCCCATACACCGCATGTAACCGACGATCATCCGCAAAATTCAAAATAAAACACATTAGTAAACATAGAAGACGACTAAACAAGAAGTGACGACTAGACGACTAAACATTAAGGCAGACGACTAAACAGTAAGTCGCCTAGACGACTAAAAGAAGTCGCCTAGACGACTAAAAGTAAGTCTTCTAGACGACTAAAAAGTAAGTCGCCTAGACGACTAAACAGTAAGTTGTCTAGACAACTAAACAAGAAGTCGTCCAAACAGGTCATTTTGCAATTGAATTTAATTAGACGACTTACCATTAAGTCGCCGTAAGTCGCCTAAACAGTAAGTCGCCCAAGGAAGTCGCCTAGGATAAACGGGTTAGGTTTGCATTTGAACTAATTGTGTCGATATTTGACTTTTCCTGGACGACTTACGGTAAGTCGCCTCGGGTAAACAAAAATTACAATATTTAATTGAAGCTAGACGACTTAATTGTAGGTCTTCTACGGTTAGTTAACTTTACCCAGACGATTTTACAAAGTCGCCCGGCAGATGACTTAGGAGAAAGTCGTCCAAGATAACCAAGGTTTGACCAGATGACTTGGGACGACTTACCAGAATCTGACGACTTTGCTTATCTTGGAAGACTTTCAACTAAGTCGTTTTCCGTGACGACTTCCGTAAGTCGCCCGAGATAAGTTAAATATTTAAGTTTTATTTTCCAATTGCAAAGTAACCAAGGACGACGCATGCTTAAGTCGCCTAGATTTAATAAAATTTGAAATTTTGTTTTCCTTGGGACGACTTACCATTAAGTCGTCAGAAAAGTCAAATATCCGACACAATTCGGTCAAATGCAAAATTAACCCGTTTATTCTGGCGACTTACTGGTAAGTCGCCTAGGGTATTCTCACATTTTTTTTAAAGAACAAAGCCGGACGACTTTAGTTAAGTCGTCCGTTGGACCGAAGACTTACGGGTAAGTCTTCTACGAAGCTCGAAAAAATTCAATTTCTTACCTTAAACTAGTGAGATGACTTCCTTAGCACACGAGTCTTCTCCAACCACCTTAACCTCAAACGAAAGTAACCCACGTTGAATAGTATGCTTCAATAGCTCTATCAACCATAAAAGTTTTGAATCAAAAGCTTGAGTTTTTGGATGAATATTGAGGCAAAGTGAGAGAGAAGTTGTTTTTAGTTCATAACAATTGAGAAAGAGAGAGTGTAAATCGTACTAGGTGCATTAAGGGGGGCATTAAGAGCTCCAAATTGGTAGTTTGTTGTGGTTGGTGTATTGATGGCAATGGCAATCAAGTAAATTTGTGAAGGTGATGAGGTTGAGAGAGTAAAAGAGCCATTTTCGGAAAAAAAAAAAAACATAAATTAATGGCATTTTCGTGAATAATGTGAACAAGTAGGGTTGAATATAGCTAACCATTTCCAACAAAGAAGAAGAGGTTAGTTTTGTGTTTGACTTTGAGTTGTGAGTTACTTTTGCAACAACCCCTAAAACTTATTTGCCAGTATTTAAGAGTACTTCAAAAGTTACAACATATTTTGTCTTTGTATATATATATATGTATGTCTGAGAGAGTGATATCATGATTTGTTTTCATTTGCAGTTAAATGATTTCAAGTCGAAAACCGAATCAATGAAAATGATGGGTCAGAAAAGGGACGGGTCTGAGTATTTAGATCAAGAGCACAGAGCTCTATTGGAAACTATGCACAAGGATTATCCTAATCCTAATCGATCTAAACGAAAAAGAAAGGCTCCCATCAACAATTAAAGACTGCATAGTAGTCATTAAGAAGTGCTAAATTTAAATTTATTTACTATACATTCTGTTCCAAAATACTCAATGTTTTTAGAAAAAACAATTATTCAACGAGAGACTTCTCTATTTCATATGAAGTGTTATTCTAACATTTTTTATCTTGTTACACAAAAAGTGTTATTTTGGAATTCTAATACAAATTTTACTTACTTTTAGTTTAAAACTATTTGCAAAGTGCATTGATCTTATATATTATTTTATTTATCTCAAATACTATTGGTTAAACATGTTTAATTAATAGAAATTTAATTATATTTCATTCACTTTCTTGATCTGTATGAAAAATATCAAAGTGACACTTATTTAAAAATAAAGGGAGTACACTTTAATATTTTCAATGTATTTTTCATTAGGTAGTAACGATAATAGAGAGCTAACAGAAACAATAATAATGATAAACTTAAATAAGATTAAATGTATTTATTAAATCTCTATTGGTCTAAGTCGGCTCTGATTACGAATGTATGTTTATGTGAGTTCTTTATATACGTAGGTAAAGTTTGCTTCTTAGTTTGTTTATTATAACAAGTAACATTTCACAAATAAATAAATAAAAATTGCATGTTTCTAAAATCCCGGGAAACAGAAAATGAAAATTATTATTTTAAATTAATATTAACGATTGTATATAATATGATATGAAACCCAAATAGATTTAAAATCACTCTTAATTCGTTCTAGCCACTTCTTCAATACACGATTTTTGAGTCTTCGTGTTCACCTATCTCTGACACCGGAGGAGAATTTTTATCTCGGCTCTGCTCTCTCATTGTCTCTATGGTTTGCTTCAACCTCATTCTCAATTTTTTTCCCCTTTCCTTTTGTGTCTGTTGAGATTTCTCTGGATGAATGACTCCATGTGTTCACAACAGAGAAGCTGTTTGCTGGATCTGTATCTCTCAGCGTCGCTCTCTATTTGGATCATCCTTCTCCCGTCACTGAACTTATGAGACCTTCCAGTCATTGTTTCTCAATATATCTCATGTTTAAGCCCCGATGAACGTTTCTCAAGAGCTCCTCACCTGTCAGCAGTGTCGACACCGTATATCTGTTTTCTCTTGTGGAGATCTTCTTCTCAGTCGTGGTTCTTGTCTGCTCAAGTAGACCTGCCAGTCGGGTTAACCCTTTTTCAGCCAGAACTCTCTCTTGGATCCCGGCGACCAGATATGAAGAAACACTGGCAGCTACCATGATATTAGGGGCAAAGGTCCCACATCGGATATTGGAAGGGATTCTTAGTAATATATAAGATAGATGTGCCACTCCACTTATCACCAATTGGTTTTAGGTTGGAAGTCTATCTAGCTTAACATGGTATCAGAGCTCAGATCCTAAAATACTCTAAACCCCTAACTAATATGACCCTTCCGACCCGGTTTATAGGTCGTACTTTACCCTACCCGACCGGGTTTAAAGGTCGTAATTAACTCGCTCGATCGAGTATAACTATCTTAAAATTCCGAGATTTCTGGCCGATAAGAGCCATCATCTCGAGGAGGGGTATTAGGGATATTATATCCCACATCGGGAATTCTAAGGGACATTAACTAATATATAAAGGGTTAGGACCAATCCACTAATTGTCAATTGGTTTTAAGTTGGACGCCCATAATTAACACGAATCTAACATCTATTAGGGAAATTATATCCCACATCGGGAATTCTAAGGGATATTAACTAATATATAAAGGGTTAGGACCAATCCACTAATTGCCAATTGGTTTTAAGTTGGAAGCCCATAATTAGCCCAAATCTAACATGGTATCAGAGCCCGATCCGAACAATCCAGCCCGATCCATTATCGATCCAGCCCAAAGATGGTCCATCGATCCTTTCCCGAACATTCCGAGATTGATGCTTAGAGAACCATCATCTCGAGGGGGCGTATTAGGGACAAAGGTCCCACATCGGGTATTGAAAGGGATTCTTAGTAATATATAAGATAGATATGCCACTCCACTTATCACCAATTGGTTTTAGGTTGGAAGTCCATCTAGCTTAACACATGATAGTCATCCCTATAGGGAAGCTCTGTTCCACCTGGACAATAAAGTCTCTCCCCTCGTGTAAGCTCTGCTCAAACCTATTATGGATTGAGATTTTAAGCTCTTCCGATTATAAGAACCATAGGTATCAATGGCTTTGTGTTGTACTTTTTAACCTTCATTTTCATGCTTCCATGGTCTGTGGAATCAGATTTATACTTCACTGTGATATCTTTTCTAATGTGTATCAAAGTTTGGTGTTCGGTCTTTCAGTGCACAGTGGTCTCTGAAGAATGGGGACCTTTACTTGATACCGGAAAACCCCTTTGCCTCCGATGGAGTTTTGTGTTCTCCTTAGGCATAATCTCTGGTTTCACACCACCAGATTCAAGTTAAGTTCCTCGTCAATTTCCAATTTCAGCACATGTAAGTGTTATATGCTGTTGTGAAGGGTTAGTCTGGTTTGCTAGCTCACCAAAGTTTTCCAGTGGGTTCATCGTGGGAATTGGCTGATTCATAATGTATATATTTCTATATATATCCTTCATGAAGATTTTACCCGTGTATTCACCGGGTTTGGCCCTTTGAATACATCAATTCTAGCATCTTCTGCGGAGGAAAGAATCTTACCAATATCTCATCTCTCTTTCAGTGGTGATTCCAATATCCTAATCGTCTTGTTATCTTATGTAACAGTACGTACGAGATCAGAAGATGCAACATAAGTTTTTTTAATGATAATATGATGTGTGATTGGGTTCTAACGTCACAATTTAAAGTAATTTGGTTTCAAATTATTGGCTCTGCCGGAAAATTCTCATCGATGCTTTCATCTTTGTTTTGAATTTGATTTCCTTTATGTTAGAGGCTTCTCTATCCTTATGCATGTTGTTTTAGGATGTTATCATAATTTTGCAGTTTCTTTAACTCCTCCCAATACTGTAGCACAAAAATTTAATATTAACGAAAATCAAATGAAACAATTTTTAAAAGAAGAATACGCGGAATTGGGATTGATATCGTAACTCAACCAATTCTCTTATATCGAGTTAACGATATTCAATGATTATTGAATTTCAAGATTTAGCCACAACGAGATTGTTTAGCAGTCAACAAAAAAATGCATATTGTTATAATTATGATATATTATTCTGTTTGTGTTTCATATATATTTGTTATTTATTAATATGATCATGTTAAACAAATAATAGAAAGTATAAGAAGAAGAATAAAGAAGAAGAATGATTATACTAAAACAAGAGAACGAAGAAGTATACTAAAGAAGAAACTGAGTTTTTTATTATTATTATTATTATTATTATTATTATTATTATTATTATTATGTTCATATGCTACAAATGAACTTTTTTTTGTGTACAAGGTACTTCCTTTCATAACTTAAGTTGGATTTGATACAAGACTTCTAAGGGTCTATTTAGCAAGCCCATCTTTAAAAGACAAAAGAGAACGATTAACGAAACGGAAGGAAATCGAATCAAAATAAGTCGCTAGGATAGAGATATCAGCAAGGATTCCATGGAGCTCAACGATATCCGATCCTTCAACGATTTCTGCCACTAGCTGAAGGGAGTCAGACTCGAATACCACGTTGCCAAGCTGAAGATCGATTGCATGCTCGATCGCTGCGCGTATCGCCAGCCCCTCCGCCACAAGAGACGAGTTGACACACGCCAAAGTTTCACTATGGGAGATGACACTCCCGAGTAGGTTGTCGGAGTTGACACACGCCAAAGTTTCACTATGCTACAAATGAACTGAATCATTCAATTTATAAAATAGATATCAGACATGTTTCACTGTGGGATATTTTGATGATTGGTTCGACTTTTGATTATACATGCAAGTTCTTGATTTTTGTAACACCTCCTCTCCTTGGAGACCAGTACCATTGATGTTTTTAATATTATATATTTTGTTCTCTCATTAAAAACCTTTTTAGGAAGTTTCATTGAAAAACACTATAGTAAAGTAAAAAGAGTATAAATGCAGAAACTCCCTCTTGAGTTGATGATCATTTATAATTTTGTTCATGATGCATTATAATGTTGTAAACAAGTTTTCTGAATATCGTAGTGGGTAATGACTTCGTAAAGAAGTCTGAAACATTGTCAGATGATCTGACATATTTCACTGATTTTTTTTTTATTCTTCTCAAGTTGTTAGCTATTTGAGAAGATTTTTTGTGGAATATGTTTAGTTTTGTCACTTTTGATAGATCTTCACTTTGTTTGAGCGACAAAAACTGCATTATCTTCATATATAGATGGTAATTTCTAGACTGATGTAGATTCGATCTACTACTTGACTGGATTTGTTGACTTATTGATCTAAGCCAAACACATTCTCTGTCTTATGAAGAGAATATTTCATCATAATTTGAGGAAGTGGCTACAAGTGTTTGTTTCTGAGAGCACCAAGATATAGCAGTTCCTCCAACTGTGAAAACGTATCCTGATCGAGCTTTATGTGGATCAGATAAACACCATGCATCTGCAAAGCCAACCATTTCTCTGTTTGAGTTATTAGGAAAAAATAATCCTAAATCAGTCATTTCTTGAAGATAGCGAAAGACATGTTTGATCCCATTCCAATGTCTTTGTGCAGGTGATGCATTGAATCTTGAAAAAAGATTAATGGAAAATGATATATCAGGCCGAGTAAAATTTTCAAGATACAGAAGTGCTCCTATTGTACTTAAATATGGTACTTCAGGACCAAGTATATCTTTTTTTCTTTGTGAGGTCGAAAAAGATCACTTTCAACATTGAGTGATATAATGACCATATGAGCACTAAATGGAGTTGTTTTATCCATGTTAAATCATTTCAGCACTTTTTCGTATATGTAAACTTGTGTAAAAATATACCATTATGAGAATATTCAATTTATAGGCCAAGCCAATATTTTGTCTATCTGAGATCTTTCATCTCAAATTCTCCTTTAAATAGTCGGATGCCTTTTGCATTTCTCTGTGGATCCTGATAATATTTAGATTATCAACATATACTGTAATGATTCCAATTTGGGTGATGTTTTCTTGATCAAAACACATGGGCATACATAATTGTTTACATATCCTTCTTTAGTTAAATATTCACTAAGACGGTTATACTACACGGGTCCAGATTGCTTTAAGCCGTATAATGATCTTTGCAATTTTATTGCATCCAATATAACTCTTTAGGTTTAAAACTTAATGGTTCAAGCATTTTAAATCCTTTTAAAATTCCAAATAAATATCAATGTCGAAGGATGCATATAAATATGCAGTAACAACATCTAGATTTTGATTGGCTGTCAGACTCATCAAAAATTAAAACATGTTTTACATCAATAACAGGAAATATGTTTCTTCATAAGCGATCCCACGTCTTTGAGAAAACCCTTGAAATACAAGACATTATATATTGGTGTTTTTAGTATTTTGGATACTTTTTTCCAGAATTCAGTTTGATATGGGTTTTTTTGTAGGGAAGGGGTTAAAGTTTAGTTGTTTTCAGGTATCCGTCAGAGTTCAGGTTCAGTTTGGATAGAACCTAAAACTCGGACGATTATAGAACAAGACCAATTTGGGTAGTGATGTTGGATTTTGATTCAGTTCTATTCAGTTAGGATTTTAGTTCCTTTTTGCCTACCCTTATATGAATCCTTATGATTCATTCTAACACGGTTTCAAACTGTTCGCACATCTCCTCTTTTAGATGAGATCGATGAGCCTTTGGCAAAGCTGGAGGAACAAATTTGGTGTGGTGCTCGGTTTTCAGTTGTTTTCCTTCTTTCTTTGGTTTATCTTAAAGATGTTTTTATATAGGTTTATAAAACACTTTGATTCAATAATGAATAAAAAGCATATTGATGTTTAAATGAGGTAGTGTAGTACAAGATAGTTAAGTGGAGTGCCGTAGCATTTAGGATTAAAAACAGGAGGTGTTAAAGAGGATATAAGAAACTTTTGGAAGGGGAATGTATTTTCTGGAGTGGACTAGACTTAAAAATGATCGAAAAAGATATTCCAATAGAATATTTTGATAAAAAGGATGATGAACGGATGAAAAATATCACTCGAGTTGTGGTTGAAACAAACATCTTGTTTAGATATTAACTTGCTGAAGTTTAAAAGTTAGCTAGTAATTTTTAATTAAGAGTGCCTTCTTATAGCAAACCTTGTTGCTCTGAATTTGATATTATCCTTTTGATATCGGTTTCAAAAATCTTGAGTCCTGATCGAAAATATAACAAGTCGATCCTTAGCTGAAAGAGACATTATATGAGAAGTTTAACATATTTTTTGTTTACTTGTCATCAGCGGAGATAAACAAAAAAAAAACTATTTCTTTGTTGGTGCGATACGTTGAACATAAACCCACTCCTGAGCCCTTGTTTTATAGATGGGAACGCCGAGGTCCGTGCGTAAAATTCTTCGGATAAGTAGTAGATGATTCCAACGTGGATTGACACCCCTAATATCACTATAAACATTCTGATTTAAAATAAATAAATAATAATTTGTTAATTTTGTGTTTCTCGTGACATTTACTTTAACGTATGTAATTTCTCTAACATAAAATATTTAAAACCTGAACATCTGTAAATCAACAAAATCTTTTACTTAACTTGCGTGTTTCAGTAACCAAAGTAATGGGCAAACGTTTATTTTGCAATCAAGAAAGATTAATTGAATATATATATCTATAAATAGCATAGGCCCCGCTCTCATCCAAATATTCTAATAATTCAAAATCAAAAACATGACTCCTGCATCCACCATCGTTTCCTTTCTCGCCCTATTCCTCTCGCTAGTCGTCGTTTCCAGTGACGTCATCAGACTACCTTCTCAAGCTTCTAAGTTCTTCCGTCCAACAGAAGACGACGGTGATGATTATTCCGCCGGTACTAAGTGGGCCGTTCTTGTCGCCGGGTCTAGAGGATACTGGAACTACAGGCATCAGGTATTAATCGCGGTTCTCTCTTGATGATATTGAAGTTCTCGATCTCTAGGTTAGCTTTATGTGTACGTACGGCTTCTATTAACGTCAATCATTTCTTGATGATTCTATAAGAGAATGCATGAGGCATGGTTTTCTTGATAAGCTTTTATTTCTTGATTATTATAACAATTCGAATATAATACTTTACAAGTTCCCTTTTAAACTTGCATGTGGTATTAATGTGTCTTAGACCAAACTCCAGAACTCGTTATAGCCCCTGCAAGTTCGATTCCACCGTGTGCAGATTCTGATTTGATACTAAGAAGCTTTGGTAAGTTTTAGTTTAGTAGAGACTAATGAATTACAAATTTTTCAGGCGGATGTTTGCCATGCTTATCAGCTTCTGAGGAAAGGTGGAGTGAAAGAAGGGAATATTGTGGTGTTCATGTATGATGACATCGCAAAGAACAAAGAGAACCCAAGACCTGGAATCATTATCAACAGTCCTAATGGAGATGATGTTTATAATGGAGTTCCAAAGGTTTTTTTTTTCTTTTTTTTTTGTCTTTTGGCTTTGTTTCGGTTTGTTATATTGTGGATTCATTGAGTTAATTGTTTTGGATCTGCTTGTGGCAGGACTACACTGGAAAAGATGTTAATGTTGATAATTTGTTTGCCGTAATTCTTGGAAATAAAACAGCTCTTAAAGGAGGAAGTGGTAAGGTTGTAGATAGTGGTCCAAACGATCATATCTTCATATACTATAGTGATCATGGTGGCCCCGGAGTGCTTGGTGAGTGCTGCCTTGTTTTTGTTTCTCATGTTAAAACCAACGAAGTTAATGATTCAACTCTCCATGGTTGTTTTAGGGATGCCAACTTCTCCGGCTCTATATGCAAACGATCTAAACGATGTACTGAAGAAAAAACATGCTTCTGGAACATATAAGAGCTTGGTACAATTTCAAGAATCTTCTGAAAATGCGTATATAGTTTTTTTCAGGTGCCTGTGATTTTGGCTTGATCTCTAGTTTTGGTTTGCAGGTGTTTTATCTAGAGGCTTGTGAATCTGGAAGCATTTTCGAAGGTCTTTTACCAGAAGGTTTAAACATTTATGCGACAACTGCAGCGAATGCAGAAGAAAGTAGTTGGGGTACTTATTGTCCTGGAGAGGATACTAGTGTACCGTCCGAGTTTGAGACCTGTTTAGGTGACTTATACAGCGTTGCTTGGATGGAAGATAGGTATGCTTCAAAACCTTTATGATGATACAGTACTATCTTTGTATAGGATTCTTATTCCTCTGTTATTCTTTTGTTTAGTGATAAACACAATTTACAGACAGAGAGTTTGCACCAGCAATATGAACTGGTAAGCTTTCATGTGTGTATTCATTGAGATGGTGAGTGAACGAACATGCATCAAAAATGGTTTCAAAATTTTCAGGTGAAGAAGAGGACCGCAGCTACTGCTTCGACCTATGGTTCTCATGTCATGGAGTTTGGAGATATAGGACTAAGCAAGGAGAAGCTCGTCCTTTACTTGGGCACAAACCCAGACAATGAAAACGCCACCTTTCCGAATGAAAACTCACTCCGGCCACTTTCAGGAGTTACAAACCAGCGTGATGCGGATCTTGTACATTTCTGGGAGAAGGTTAATCTTTTACTTTATTTTCTTATAGTATCTGAATACTTAAATGTATTAAAGTTATTGTTGAAGTGTAGTATAAAAAGGCACCAGAAAGTTCTGCAAGAAAAGCCGAGGCTCAGAAGCAATTCCTTGAAGCAATGTCTCACAGACTTCACGTCGACAATAGCTTTCTATTAATTTGGAAACTCTTGTCTGGCATTTCAGAAGGTCCTGTGGTGCTAAACAAAGTAAGGCCTTCTGGAAAACCGCTTGTTGATGACTGGGACTGCCTTAAAACACTGGTATCCTTGTGAATAATCTTTTACTTTCAGTCATCACTACATACTGTTTTTTTTTTCTTTTTTTTTTAATGTTTAAGCTTCATGCGGGTTGGTAGGTGAGAGCTTTTGAGAAGCACTGTGGATCATTGTCTCAGTACGGATTCAAGCACATGAGGTCCATTGCAAACTTATGCAACGCTGGGATTCAGATGAAACAGATGGAGGAGGCAGCAATGCAGGCTTGTCCCACTATCCCGACCGGTCCTTGGAGCTCCCTTCACCACGGGTTCAGTGCTTGATCCTCTCCCTCCTCCCTAGTATTGTTGTATGATGCTAATAACATCTCTATGCATATGTTAATACAAGTTTCCTTTCCAGTCTCTACTTCCAAATATAATCCTTCTCATGTACAAAAGATGATGTTAATATAGTGTGGTATCATTCTCAGATAAAAGAAACAGAGATCCTAAGTACTTCTCACACGATCTTTTATACTAAATTCATCGAAACTATTACAGGAACATGAACAAAAGCTGGAGCAAAATAGACGTATGTGTTCCAAATGTATACAAAAATAGATTTTGATTGAGTGATGACATCCAAGCTTTCATATGTTTATTATTATACGAATTTGGAGAACAACATCTATCACAGTTCTCCACATTTTAAAATGCATAACGAGTCGCAAACACAATTTACTAAATAAACGGATGAAGAAAAGAAAGGCTTAAGGGTAGTCAGCCAGTGATGGACCTTTTTTTTTTTTGTCAACCTGTGTCAATATATAACTGAATAATCCTACAAAATAATCCTATGATCTTTTATATTCTGGAGTCTTTTCAGTACAATTTCATTTGTGATTTTTTTCAAATACATCCTTTTCGATAAAACAAATCAAACAATCATTCAAAAACTGATCTCCAATCCGATTTCGTTGATCACGATCTTTATTGCTGGAAAACTTCTCTCCACAGTTGCAGTAGCAAAAGGCAAAATCAATATCGGCTTCAGTAGCCTATAAACCAAAGGAAATGACATATGTTTTCAGGTTTCCACCAAAGTACGAGCAAGTTCTCCAGGATCTTCTAAATAAATAAATATGTCGTCACTTTCGAATGTTATTAGTATAGATATCTAACTTTTGTTCAAGAGATATGCATTCTCAATGACTAAAGTTATATGGATAGAACGTCGCTAACCTCATCAGTCTTGAATTATTAAACTGAGAGAACGAATCAATGGGAGATAAAGAAGCAGCACAAATAAGCAGTTCAGTATTCACCTCTTAAAGCGATCATCACTAAATTCTTGAAGTTGCAGATCCAAAATTACATATAAGCAATTAACCTTATAGTGATGTCCATTTGTGACTCCTGTTTTTCTCCTTGGATTCTTTGATTCAATGAAAACCTGATCCATATCAAGCTCTTCAATATTATGTTTCTTACAGAAAGAAGAAACCTTAATCATAAGAGAACTCCATATATCAACTCTAATTTTCTGCAACTATGTTCTAGTTGATTTCACCAATGACATTGCATTCAAGATATCTTAATCTCTGTTTTGCAGGGACAAGGACAAACTATTTGTGACTCCTAGAAGGTGCACCATTACTTGCAAATAGAACACAAAATCAAAGCTATTGATGTATCTTAGAAGACCATATGTTTGACGCCTTTTCGAGTCATCTTGACCATCATTTTGAACACATTCAAGCATCTTAACGATTGAAGAGAAATACTCACTCACGAGCCGTAAAGTTCTATAGTGAGAACTCCAACGAGTCATCCCTCGTCTCTGAACAGAAACATCTTGGTTTAACCCTTTTTCATTAACTTTTTTCTCAACCATTTCTTTGTGAATTTCTCAGAGAAAATATTTCCTTTTGCATGAAGCTCCCACTACATTCAACAACAGAGAAATCATATCAAAAAAATCTCCAACATCAAAATGTTTTTTTGGCAACTGCCACAACAACCAATTGAAACTGATGAGCAAAGCAATGGACATAATATGCTGATGTGCTTTACTTTGAGATTACTGACCTTAACCCATTGAATTCACCCTTCATGTTAGTTGCCCAATCATAACCTTGTCTTCTCACTTTTGTAATGAATAATCCATGCTTAGCAAACAAAGAATCAATAGAATATTTCAAAGTTTGATAAAGATCTATCCCTTACATGATTAAGACTTATGAATCTCTCTTTGACTATTCCACTTCTGTCAACAAAACGAAACACTACTGCCATTTGTTCTTTATAAGAAGCATCAGCAGACTCATCCACCAATAAACCGAATACATCATGATCAATTTTTCAATAATACTTTTGAGTAGCTCTTCTGCAAACAATGCACAATATCTTTCTGAATCTTTGGAGAAGTCATCTGATTGTTTCCAGGAGCATTTCCTAAAACAACCTTACTCACAACTTCGTTTTGCTCAGCAGTGTATTTCAAGAGTTCATCAAAGTTACCATTATTAGCAGATTCGTCTTTCTCTTCATGACCATGAAAGGTAACCCTTGTCTCAACAAGAATCTGGAAGCATCAATGGAAGAATTTAACCTGATTCGATACTCATTCTTGGTAATATCATCTTGTTTATGCAAAGCATTTATAGACTTGGCTTCTTTCATCAAGTTTTGACATTTAATTACTGCATTGTTGTGAAAACTATTGCAGCTCCTACATGTTCTGAAATGTTTTTGAGCTTGTTCCAGCTAGAGAAACCATCAATGATCCATGCATCATTCCTTCCACATTTACCAGCATTATCCCTGAACAAGTAACAACATAGATAGAAAGCTACATCTTTCTTCACACTATATTCTAACCAATTTTGATACTGATCAAACTAAGCAGTATTAAACTGCCTCAATACGCCTCCTTTCAGTGATTGTTTGAAAATATGACCACAGGGTTGACAAGGACCTCTGGTTAAATATTTTCGGCTTACCTTGTTTCTTTGATTTGCATGATATTCTGATATACTTTTTCGATCAGCAGGATCCCATGGTAGATTATTCAAATCATCTAATTCACTTTGAGATGATGACCATGGAGTTTTTCTTTTCAAATTTATCAAAAATTTCTCCATATGTCTGCAAATAAAAAAATATTACTAAAATAACTTATAGATGGATGATTAGAATCAATAAGAATAAACTAAATTACTATTTTAAATAGGAACTTACCAGATAAGAAGAGATTAGAAAATGTTAAATTGATACCATGTTGAAGTTTCGAAGAAGACGACGGTAAGTTGTCAAAGATAAAAAAATCCAATTCTAACTTAATGTATTTGGGCATTAGGTTTGTAAATTATTGAAGTTAAACTTGTTTTTCCTTTTTTCAATTGTAGACATTATTTATTTACATTAGGCTTCAATTAAAACTAAAGGACATTCTACAGTTTACCTAATAATCATTGGGCTATAATTTATAGGGTGTCAAAACTAAATTTAATGGGTGGCAAAACTATATTTAATGGGAAAATACATAGGGTAATTTTTTTTCACAATTAATGGTGAGTCAATTGCCACCCCATTAACGTAAGTAAGAGCATCAGCATCGCGGGATGCTGTGCGTCTCTTGAAGGGGAGAGGGCCCACAAAAAGTTAAAACCAGGCTTCACCAGCGTCTAAAAGAAGAGACGTTTCAGGTGAGTTTGTACTACTGTTCGCGGACTCCACGTGTACATGGCGGCCCACAATTAGTCCTTTTTTTCAACTATATAAAAAAGAAAAAAGAAAATTAGAACCCCAAAATAGGTTTGTGCGTTGAAGATGGTCTAAGTCTGCCATTGTAGTCAGCGAAAGCATCGTACTATTTTCTCTCTTATTTTTTTTTTTGTAACTTAATTTTCTCTCTTATTGTAATGACCGAAAAATTCTTTCAGCATTCTCACTCGCCAGATTCGCGTTGTGCGGAACCACCTTGATCACTCTCGTCACTCCTGCTCCATCTCTTTGTAACATCCCGAGTTGTGATATGTGGAGAGGCTTAAGAGAATTGATTTGACTACCTATGTCACCAAAGTCGACTTACCTTTTCCGGAACACATCCTGAAAGAACTCCAGAGTTAAGCGTGCTTGAGCTGGAGTAGTGGAAGGATGGGTGACCTATCGGGAAGTGATTCGCGTAGCGTGCGAGTGAAGCCAAAGCACGGGAAAAGGTCGGGTGGTGATTGCAGGGTCAGTAAACAATGATTTCGAACCCTTCGGAAATTTAACGACCGACCGTCGGATGGGATGGGACCCACGGGCCGAGTGAGCGGGCGTGGGTGGCCCATTAGCCGTGGGCGGTCGGGGAGTTACAAGTGGTATCAGAGCTAGTTAGCTGTCTCGGTACTGACCCGAGAGGCGTCTTGAGACCTGTCGGGGGGCGCAACGAGGACGTTGCATTCTTTGAGAGGGGGTGAATTGTAACATCCCGAGTTGTGATATGTGGAGAGGCTTAAGAGAATTGATTTGACTACCTATGTCACCAAAGTCGACTTACCTTTTCCGGAACACATCCAGAAAGAACTCCAGAGTTAAGCGTGCTTGAGCTGGAGTAGTGGAAGGATGTGTGACCTATCGGGAAGTGATTCGCAATAGCGTGCGAGTGAGGCCAAAGCACGGGAAAAGGTCGGGTGGTGATTGCAGGGTGAGTAAACAATGATTTCGAGTCTTTCGGAAATTTAACAACCGACCGTCGGATGGGATGGGACCCACGGGCCGAGTGAGCGGGCGGGTGGCCCATTAGCCGTGGGCGGTTGGCGCTAAGTGGTATCGAGCTAGTTAGCTGTCTCGGTTCTGACCGAGGCGCCTTGAGACCTGTCATGGGGCAACGAGGACGCGCGCTCTTTGAGGGTGAATTGTAACATCCTGAGTTGTGATATGTGGAGAGGCTTAAGAGAATTGATTTGACTACCTATGTCACCAAAGTTGACATACCTTTCCCGAGCACATCCGAAAGAACTCCGAGTTAAGCGTGCTTGAGCTGGAGTAGTGGAAGGATGGGTGACCTGTCGGAAGTGATTCACGATAGCGGCGAAAGTGAGGCCAAAGCACGCGAAAAGGTCGGGTGGTGATTACAGGTGAGTAAACAATGATTTCGAAGTCTTCGAAATTTAACGACTGACCGTCGGATGGGATGGGACCCACGGGCCGAGTGAGCGTGGGTGGCCCATTAGCCGGGGTCGGGCTAAGTGGTATCAGAGCTAGTTAGCTGTCTCGGTTCTGACCCGAGGCGCCTTGAGACCTGTCATGGGGCGCAACGAGGACGCGCGTTCTTTGAGTGGGGTGAATTGTAACATCCCGAGTTGTGATATGGAGAGGCTTAAGAGAATTGATTTGACTACCTATGTCACCAAAGTTGACATACCTTTTCCGAGCACATCCGAAAGAACTCGAGTTAAGCGTGCTTGAGCTGGAGTAGTGGAAGGATGGGTGACCTATCGGAAGTGATTCGCGATAGCGCGAAAGTGAAGCCAAAGCACGGAAAAGGTCGGGTGGTGATTGCAGGTCAGTAAACAATGATTTCGAACCCTTCGAAATTTAACGACCGACCGTCGGATGGGATGGGACCCACGGGCCGAGTGAGCGGCGGGTGGCCCATTAGCCGGGCGGTCGGGCTAAGTGGTATCGAGCTAGTTAGCTGTCTCGGTTCTGACCCGAGAGGCATCTTGAGACCTGTCGGGCTTAACGAGGACGTTGCATTCTTTGAGAGGGGGTGAATTGTAACATCCCGAGTTGTGATATGTGGAGAGGCTTAAGAGAATTGATTTGACTACCTATGTCACCAAAGTCGACTTACCTTTCCGAACACAGCCGTAAAGAACTCCGAGTTGCGTTTGAGCTGGAGTAGTGGAAGGATGTGTGACCTATCGGAAGTGATTCGCAATAGCGTGCGAGTGAGGCCAAAGCACGGGAAAAGGTCGGGTGGTGATTGCAGGGTGAGTAAACAATGATTTCGAGTCTTTCGGAAATTTAACGACCGACCGTCGGATTGATGGGACCCACGGGCCGAGTGAGCGGCGGGTGGCCCATTAGCCGGGCGATCGCTACAAGTGGTATCGAGCTAGTTAGCTGTCTCGGTTCTGACCCGAGAGGCGTCTTGAGACCTGTCATGGGGCGCAACGAGGACGTTGCGTTCTTTGAGAGGGGGTGAATTGTAACATCCTGAATTGTGATATGTGGAGAGGCTTAAGAGAATTGATTTGACTACCTATGTCACCAAAGTTGACATACCTTTTCCGGAGCACATCCAGAAAGAACTCCAGAGTTAAGCGTGCTTGAGCTGGAGTAGTGGAAGGATGGGTGACCTGTCGGGAAGTGATTCGCGATAGCGTGCGAGTGAGGCCAAAGCACGCGAAAAGGTCGGGTGGTGATTGCAGGGTGAGTAAACAATGATTTCGAGTCTTTCGGAAATTTAACGACCGACCGTCGGATGGGATGGGACCCACGGGCCGAGTGAGCGGGCGTGGGTGGCCCATTAGCCGTGGGCGGCCCATTAGCCGTGGGCGGTCGGGGCGTTACAAGTGGTATCAGAGCTAGTTAGCTGTCTCGGTTCTGACCCGAGAGGCGTCTTGAGACCTGTCATGGGGCGCAACGAGGACGTTGCGTTCTTTGAGAGGGGGTGAATTGTAACATCCTGAGTTGTGATATGTGGAGAGGCTTAAGAGAATTGATTTGACTACCTATGTCACCAAAGTCGACTTACCTTTTCCGGAACACATCCTGAAAGAACTCCAGAGTTAAGCGTGCTTGAGCTGGAGTAGTGGAAGGATGGGTGACCTATCGGGAAGTGATTCGCGATAGCGTGCGAGTGAAGCCAAAGCACGGGAAAAGGTCGGGTGGTGGGTGGTGATTGCAGGGTCAGTAAACAATGATTTCGAATCCTTCGGAAATTTAACGACCGACCGTCGGATGGGATGGAACCCACGGGCCGAGTGAGCGGGCGTGGGTGACCCATTAGCCGTGGGCGGTCGGGGCGTTACACTCTTGTTGTCTGAGTAACAGTTGTTGTTGTGGTTGTCGTCATCATTTCCTCAGGTGCATTTTTGGTCTTGTCCGCTGAGAATGGTCGAAAGGAGTTCTTACTAGAGGTTCCCTCTGGACTACTTCCTGTGCTCCCTTACCTGCTCTATCTTGCCCGAGGATAAGATTTCGTTGGCTGTTGTTGGGAAGCCGCTTCATTCAATGAGCTCTATTGTTGGATGTTGTTTATTTGCTCATTGGGTTGATGTTATTGTTGTCCAGAATAGTACGGGTTCATCATGTTAGGCATGATTCCTTATGGAGGAAAATAGCCATTACCATAAGATGGAATCCCATGTCCGGGTGAAACGGAGGAGGCGGACCACCACCCATGACCATTGGTGCAGGCATGAAATTGCCATAATACCCTCCACAGACGGCCCTGTATGCCCCAGACCTGGGTGCGGCTTGTATATCAGCCCTTCAGAAGGAGACATTACAGGGAACAGCCATTGCTGGTTTCCTCCCGAAGGAGGAGGAGGCTCAGGAGGATAGTAACATCCATTTACTGCTGGTGAAGTAGAAGGTTGGTTTGTCGCAAAAGGCATGTAGTTTGAAGGTTGATGATGACTTTGATTTGACAGCCTCTCAACTACGTTCTCAGCTGAGCATTGCATTTTATGCTGGTCTGTCTTCTTCAAATCGCTGCTTCTATGTTTTTGATAACTTAGGGCTGGGCCTTTTATCCGATATCTGAACCCATATCCGTATCTAATCCGAAAAGACTGAAATAAAATCCGAAATGAAGTAGCAAAATACCCGAATGAATATTAAAATAGGAGAGATTGGATATCTGAACCCGAACGGATAATACCCGAACCCAAATGGGTATCCAAAAATATGTATCCTTAACCCTATATTCCTTGTTTTAATTCTCTAATTTTATTCAAAATATTAATATTAATTATGCACATGGTTCAAAATTAGATAATATACATATAATTGCAAGAAAATGAATTTTTACTCACTTAAAATGTTTAAAATGCATGTAAAAATTTTGTTTCATGCATTAACAAAAGTCACATCCAAAATTTAAAAACAATAATCAAATTAGTGTCTTTTATTTTTAAAATGTTATCTTCAAATCAATTAATCACTCAATTTATTAAAAATAAAAAAGCAGTCAAAGTGAAAGTTATATTTTTAAATACAAAAAACTTGAGAAATGAATAATTTTTTTCTTTCCAAAATTTAAATATCCGATAACCCGACCCGAAATAACCGAAACCGAACTAAAAATACCCGAACCCGACCTGAAGTACAGAAATACCCAAACGGATTCTATACTCCTATACCGAAGTATCCGAAAATCCGAAATATCCGATCCGAACCCAAACGGGTATCCGAACGCCCACCCATATTATAACCTATGGTAAAAGGAGGCTTTACTATAAACCCTGATGGAAGGAGCTTTTTTACTGGATAGCTTTTAGCAGCTACCTTTACAAGATAACTAATGTTATCAAGCAAAACATTTGGTGATGCAGCAATTAGTCTTTGAACGTGATTATTACCATTACAAAGTACAACGGAAATTCGCTTCTAAGGATTGATAGAAACATGTGAAAAATATTTTAAAATGAGTTTACCTTAATCAGTCTGTGCAGCTTAGACAACTGAACAACAAATACTCCTTGTTGACTGAAAGGAAAAACAAAGTCAAATCAACAAGATAATATAGTTCTGTTGAAAAATCAAAATGAAAGCAAGATGCAAAGAAAAATCATGAATACACAGCTCTAATCAAGCGAATCCAAAGATGCATATAAGAAGCATAAGTTATCATATAACTATTAACAAAGAAAACCAGAAAATTAAGACAAGTTATGCAAGGGATGAGTCTGGTCCACCGTGTAATCTCCATTGGTTTGTTGTATCTATCAATCTAGCTCCTGCAGAATTATGATCTGGATATCAGTCACTCTCATTTTATTCCAATTATCCTAGGATCTGGTTCTAGTGAGAAATCAATAGAACAAGCAATAAGAACAATCATGATGAAGAAAGTAATGGATTACCCTAGCAGATCTATCAATCACAAGTTCAACAAAGCCTTGGACAATCCCTAGATCTAACAAGTGGAGTACTCAGACATGATAGAAAGAACACAAATCATAGTCTGAAATAATTCCATAAAGATGAGAATAAGAAATACCTGAGTTCCAATCAATATCTAAAGGAGTATGATCTTCTCTCCAAAACCTCTTTAAGAAAGAATGTAAAGCTTAGTCTAAACAGTGGTTGCAGAATGTAATAAATAGGTTTAACACCTCACAGGGCTTTTTCGAAATTTAGGTAATTTTCGGAAAAAACTACCGTAGATTTATCGGCGATAGAAACGCTCCGGTGAGGAGACGAGAATGTGTGAACGAAAATGTGCTGTTTCGGCGATTTGCTTTTTTTTTTTATCACACCGAAACGAGAAAAAATATTTCAAAAAATAATTTTTGTATTTCAAAGAAAATTCATAATTTTTTTTTGAAATATCCTAAAAATTTCGAACTGAAGAAGTTTAAAAAAAATCAATTTTTTAAACTTTTACTTCTTATTATTTATTTAAATCCCTTTCTTATTTATAGAGAATCAATTTGAAAAATAACCTTTAAAGTGTAAACTATTTACAACCAGGCCATGCTGATGTGTCAGAATCACATTTACTCTCAGCCTACATATTAAATTACCTTTTCTTCCCTAGAGTATTTACATCTAATGCCATTTTCATCCAAAATATTCGTGGGTCCTTTATTGTTTACATCACCTTATATTAAAATTTACATAGAGTACTCTCACCTTATACAATTAAAATTTATAGCCCAAAAAATACTTCCATCGTAGCCACATGTACACTCCACTTTCGTAATACACATAATTTGAAGTCAAACCTAAAACCAACCATTTTTTGTAATTACTATTCATCAATGAATTTTCCATACTATCCTTAAGTTTTTGAACTATTTACAAAATTGCCATTGTTATTTATTTTTTATTAATTTCGAAATACACAAAAAACCAAATACACCCTAAACATTTCTTCTTATTTAAAATTATGACATTACCATCAATATTTTCAACCACCATAAACCACCATTTTTGATCTCTTAAAGCTGTAAAATTTAATTTTCAACCACCTTTTTCTCATTCTAAACAAACAAATCTTCATTTCCTCCCATTTTCTCTACATTTCCATCTAGAAAACTCTCCCAACTTTCATTTTCATAATCACAAACTTCATATTTTCGAGTTTCTTCACTTGTAATCGTCAAAGATGTTTCCTTTTGCTCATTGTTGGAGTTTGGACATTGAAAAGGTTGGAAACGAGCTTCACACCAGAAAAAGGTTACTATTTACATGGTTTATGTCATTTTTCAGATCTGTGTCGCGATAGTAGACCTTTTTATAAGTCTACGCCTTTGTGTAGACATACGATACAGTCTATTTGTCAACGCATAGGTTAGTTTTGCAATTGTCCAAACAAATTTTTTTTTGTAACGCGGACTTCTCCAGCAGTCTACATCTTAATGATGAAAGGACTTTTCTAAGGCCCTAATCAAATGATGTAGTATATAAGATTGTCGAACCAGTTCTAAGTGACCACAAAGCAAAGGGAATGCAAGTCTATGCTTATTCTAAATGCAATCATTAAAGAGGATGATGATTAAACTAAGACAATAAGTAAAATGCAACAAAAAGTAAAACTTTCTTTCTTATGAGGAGAGTGAGACCCATGAGTATAGGGACTTGATTTCAAATGATTAAGATTAAATCCAAGATGCTAACTTTTCAATCAATCTAATTCCTTATGCATAGACAACAAAACTAAGCAAGCTCTATCTCTAGATGGATGCTCTTTTGCAATGATCACCCAAGTACACCAAATCTCTTTGGCTGTAATGATCAAAGCAAACATAAAGAATGAGTCTAACAACAATCTTAGCTTCTTTGACAACTCATCTCTTAGGCAAAGCAAGCTAAATGCATAGATGAGTTGGTTCAGGCATTTCATAGAACACCTTCAACATGAAATGCCTATGACTCTATGTTTGAGAGGCCAACTCAAATATAGCATTAAGAACACCAAATCAACGCAAGGAAAGGATAAATCTAACACTAAGCACCTTGGATCTACACTTAACCACTCTCAATCACCCTAACCCATGGATCTTAAATGGATCTACTCACTAATCCACATGCTTACTCTTAAACCCATGAGAGATTTAAGCTTAAACATGTAGAGAAAAGAGATGAAATTAAACAATCAAGAACACAAGATGAGATTAAGATTCAAAGATAAGACTTCCTCAAAGGTTTGTGTTCTTAGAGAGAAAATAACATAAATCCCAATCTAGGGATAACAAGAGTATTTATAAGTGGCTTGAAAGCCCTAGAAACATAAAACAAAATTACTAAAAAGTCCTTGAGCCAAATGGGCTTCAACCAATGGGAAGAGGGGTTGGATTTTCGGTCAGGGGTGAACCAGCCTGTCCCAACCCGGTCTGGCCACCCCGGTCCAAGCTTGCCTTGGTCTCTGTCCAGCCCGTCCGGGTTCAGTTCCCTGGTTTCTCCTTCCCGGCTGTCCGGGTGACCCTTGATCCATCTCTGCCGACCGGGTGTCCCTTCCCGGACTGGCCACCCCGGTCTGGTCTCCTCCAGCACCATTCAAACGACCGGGTGTCTCTCCCAGGCTCAGTCATCCCAGACCGGACCACTTCCATCCATCTAATCTTTTCCCGGCCGGCTGCTTGAACCCGGCCGTCTCTACCCGGCCAACCTGACATGCTTCAAGTGAATTGATCATAACTCCTCCAATACAGGTCCAAATGACTTGAAACCACTTCCATTGGAAAGATAACTCAATTTTCTGTGTCTCCACAAAATCTTAGCAGCAGGAGACATCTCTAAGGCCTCTGTCCATGCTCATCTTTGTATTGAACAAATCATGGATTGACTTCCCTTTTCATGGCCAAACTTGGTTCTTCATCTCTTTTGGGGCCATAAGGCTTCCAAACACCTCAAATCACACCAAAGCATACTCCAACACCTGATAAGGATAAATGAATGCAAAATGGACCTAAACATGCCTAATGCCTAACTTATATGATCAAAATGCATAAGATATGGATGCTAAAAACATGTAAATATGCAAGCTATCAAGTCCCCCACACTAGACTTTTACTTGTCCTCAAGTAATCTTTTCAAAACACAAGGAGGAGAGACATAGAGATGGAAGCAAAGCCAAAAGAAACACTCATAGCACTCAACTTGACATCCTAAAGAAACATAGCAAATAGCATGAGCAAAACTTCTTATTATGCTCTAGCTTCACAAGGCCTATCAATGACTCTTATGCCTCTACACAAGATGCAATGCTTATCAACCAACATGCTCTCTTAACCAGCCCTCACATTGATTCACACACACACACTCAAGGTGAATTCTCACAGATGGGCATATGATCTCAATCATTTGGCTAGGTGATCAAATGGTCTAATATGGATGAAAATGAGGTTTCAATGCATCATTTCAAGGTGGCAATCACTCAAAATCAAGGAGCTTGATCATTATGCAAAATTTATCTAAGACTAGGAGCAATTCATGCATACATGGATCCATCCTCATCATTCTACCTAATTCCTAAGTGATTACAAGATCTACACCCCTTTTATTCATCCCATAACCCATAATGAAAACACTCTCACATCACTCACCCAATGAACAACTTTCTTTCTTCAAGATTCAACCACTAAGGACCCTTTTATTCACAAATCACATTTCTAAGCTCTAACACTTTTTTTTGTTTTCCTTTCCCCACTATCTTATTGAATCTTTACTTTTCTCTTTTTTTTTTTTTTTTTTCTTTTCTTTTCTTTTTTTTTTTTTTTTTAATGTAGGGGGAAGGTCTCAAACATCAACCAAGAGCTTCTTAACTTTCTAATCTAGGTCCCTAGGGCTTTTCTTTCTCAATACATTCTTTCTCTCATCAATCTCAATATTGTTACATTCCAAACCCAAGAATTAGACCATTAAGGAACAAAAACCCCACTCACCACCCTAGAAGCTAGCTCAAATGATGACCATATGCTAGCAAGAGATGAGAACAAATCCATGTCGCCCCAATACTCTCAAGATTTTGCACATGACAAACTATCAGAAAAGGCCTCACTCATGCAAATCAATGTAGGCTTCAAAGAATGGATAGGGTTGAAGGGTATGGAAGTGCCATTTGGGTTAACAAAGAGTTGTACAATGGGGAAAAGATAACCCAAATGTGTATGAGATCCATGATCAAGTATGCAAATGCTCATATGCAAGAGAAATTAAGTTCATTCAAGTCTAAGTTCAGGATGGAGCTGGTCTTAAGAACCATGCCAATATCAAGCAAGCAAGCAAGTTTCAAGAAGAGTTTTCAAGGCTCAAAGCATGCAAGCTTTTCAAAAGATGCTTAAGCTACTTGATATGCTTAACTAGGGTGCCAAATTCAGTGCAAACAAGTGTTCTTTACAAGGCAATGCTCCATATGCAAATGAATGCAACCTATATGCTCTAGACTCAATCTTAAGGATGCAAGTGATGCAATCTACATGATTCAAAAATTTAAATTTTTTTGGATTTTCTATGCAAATATGAATGTACAATGCAATGCATGAGACTCAAAATCACAAAGCAAACATGATCAAATACTTGGTACCTCCCCCACACTTAAATCACACAGTCTCTATGTGAGTAAGAGAGAAAGAGATACCCCAACAAGACAAAAACAAATGTATATACAAGAAGGGTTGGAGTAGTACCTAAGAAGGGTGTTTGGGTGTGGTGTTTGGTGTCGGGGCTAGGAGCTGGCTTGGTTCATAGAAACTAGAGGAGGCTGCTACATGGAAATCATAGGGCTCAGGTGATTAATCACCTTTCTTCTCTCCTCTAGTGCTTGGCTCAACCTGAAAACCTTGACCACTTTTATTAAAAATTAAAAGGAAAATGAAATTTGCAAAGCTATGTACAAGGATAACCATGGGACTTCCTCCCAAGTGAGCTTGTTTTGAGTCACTTAGCTTGACTACCTTGTCTCTTGAACTAGTGAGAAGGAGGATCCTTCCCACCTTCAAGTGTGATGGTGAGGACCTGAGAGAGAAGCTCTTGAAGCTTGATTTGGTCACCTTGGAGCTGAGGAGTGATGATGGCTCTAGCACTTGAGAATGGTATGGACCTGCCCTTGTGCTTGATCTTGTACTCAATGACACCATATTTGAGCTGCTGTGGATGGAGAGTAAGGGTGTGTGGGAGCAAATCAAGAGGTGGAGGATGAGGCTCATTCACCATCTTCTTCTTGCCATGAGTGGCCTTTGAGGCTCCACTCATCCCCTCCTTTTTAGCACTTTCCAAATGCTCACCACATTTCTCTCTACAGGACTCTCCATCAAGACCTTCTTTTTTACAAACAGCCACTTCATCTTGGGGCTTCTCCACAGCTTGTGCATCACAAGTGATTATCCCACAATAGGCTGATTCCAATGGAGGTTGGAGAGGATATGAGACAGCTTTGTTGACATGCATTAGGGTGACCTTCTTGTTGGGAAAGTCAATGCAAGCTCCAATTGTTGTGAGAAAAGGAGTGCCTAAGATCAAAGGGACTCTCTCTTCAGATGCCATTTCCAAAACAGTGAGGCCAATAGGTATGGTGCCGGAACCAATCTTCAAGGGGAAGTCCTTGACTATACCAAGTGGGGTTGTAGAAGAAGAATCCCCAAAGGTGAGAGGAGGAGTGTCTGGTTCCATGCTTTCAATCCCAATACTCTTCACCATATCAAAGGAAATGACATTCACACTAGCACCACTATCAACAAGGGCATCATCCATAGTTAGTTTACCAAGGGAACAAGACAAGGTGAACTTTCCTTGAGACTCAAGCTTAGGGAGGGACTTTGGAGGGTTTGATGGATCAATCTTCAGAATGGAGATGTCCAAAAGCTCAGCCACTTCAGCCTGGTGGTCTAGAATGTCCTTGATGAGCATCATCTGGACATGAGCTTCACGCATACCAGCTATCTCTGGAAGCTTGACTCAAACATCACTAAGATCTTTCCTGAACTTTGAGATCACCTTCTTTTGAGCTTTGGTGAGAACTCTTTGGGGAAACGGGAGCTTATCATATGGTGATAGCTCAAACTCAGTGTCTTCCTGCTCCACTTCTTTCAGCTTGTTGGCTGCTCTTTGCACAAGTGGTGTCTCAGCTCTAGGCTCAGCTTGCTGCAAACTCTTTACCTCAGCCTTCTTGGCAGCATCCCTCAGAATATGTGCTTCAGCTGTGGCCACAACAAATCTCTCAACATCCCCAAACTCAGTGCCAAACATTTCAATCTCATCCTTCTCTTTCTCATGAGTGCACATATCAATCTTTGAAGAAATAGTAGAGAGAGGATGACATTGCAAGATTCCTTGGGATTTTTCTCTGGTTTTCCTGGTAGAGATCCCATTGGGCTTTTGGAGGATGAAGACATAGAAGCAACCTGGCTCTCCAAAGCTTTGAGATGAGAGGCAAGTTGCATGTACTTGTTGTTGAGGTCAGAATAGGTTCCATCAATCTTGGCATGGATGTTCTTGAACTCATCACCAATGTTCTTAGCATTTCTTTCTTGAGTTTCTAAGATTTGCTTGAACATGGACTCCATATTTGAACTTGGAACCTGAGCTTGAGAAGAGCTTCCTTGGGGCTGAGTAGGCTGGTTGGCTTGGTAACCTCCTTGTTGATTGTTGTAGTATGGTCTTTGCTGGTAGTTGTTTTGGTATTGGAAGTTGGGTTCTTTCCTATACCATGTGCCATTAGCATTGATGAAGCACAGCTCCTCTTGACCTTCTACACCATGAACTGAGTAGTCCTAGCAGGCTGCTTTTGTTGCTGGTTCCCAATGGAGTTAATCTGCTCTTGCTTAGCCTTCTCTGCAAGAATCTTGTCCAACTTCTCTTGGAGAGATTTCAGGGCCTTCTTTGTGTGCTGATCATCTTCATTACTGTCTCTGTTGACCCTATCATGCTCCTCACTGTAGACTGAGTCACTCTTGGCCATGTTCTCCACCAGCTCCTCAGCATCCTGCTCAGTTCTGCCCAAGAAGAACCCATTGCTGGCTGTGTCCAATCTGCTCAAGAACTCTGGTAGAGCACCTTTGTAGAAGGTACTAAGCAAACTCTCCTTGGTGAAGCCATAATATGGGCATTTAGACCAATAGCCCTTGAATCTCTCCCATGCTTCACTAAAGCTCTCAAGGTTCTTCTGCTGAAAGCTAGAGATCTCATTTCTTATCTTAGCTGTTCTTGAGGTAGAGAAGAATTTCTCTAGGAATGCCCTCTTGCACTCATTCCAAGTTGTGATAGAGTCACTTGGAAGAGCCTTCTCCCATAGATGTGCCTTGTCTCCCAAAGAGAAGGGAAACAACCTCAGCTTGAAAGCATCTTCAGAGACTCCATTAATCTTGGACAAGCTACAGTAGTTATCAAATGTGTGCAAGTGATCAAGGGGATCCTCCACAGCAAGGCCATGAAACTTGTTGTTCTCAATCAAATGCAGCAGCCCTGATTTGATCTCAAAGTTGTTGTTCTCCACAACTGGTGCTCTTATCCCCAATCTATGACCATGAATGTGAGGTTGATCATAGGCTCTAATGGCTCTAGCTTGGCGCTGTGGTCTTATGTTGTCAGCTCTTGGACCATTGCCATCTTGAGCAGCTCTTTCTTGAGGTTGATGCTGGTGTTCATCCATCTCAAACCCCAACCTCTGAATGTGAGCCTGTTGCTCTTCTTCTCTTCTCCTTCTTTCTATTTCCCTCTCAAGTGTAGCTATCTCTTCAACAGTGGGAACCAGGTTAGTTACACCCTTGCTTCTTGTGTTCATACACCTGAAAATCAAAGGAAGAGGCAAAAGGAGAATCAATATCACAAGAAAAGAAAAATGATTTAGTCTCAAGCAAATGACTAAATCCCAATGTCACAATCAACTTAGAATTTGGCAACGGCACCAATTTGATGAAAGGACTTTTCTAAGGCCCTAATCAAATGATGTAGTATATAAGACTGTCGAACCAGTTCTAAGTGACCACAAAGCAAAGGGAATGCAAGTCTATGCTTAATCTAAATGCAATCATTAAAGAGGATGATGATTAAACTAAGACAATAAGTAAAATGCAACAAAAAAGTAAAACTTTCTTTCTTATGAGGAGAGTGAGACCCATGAGTATAGGGACTTGATTTCAAATGATTAAGATTAAATCCAAGATGCTAACTTTTCAATCAATCTAATTCCTTATGCATAGACAACAAAACTAAGCAAGCTCTATCTCTAGATGGATGCTCTTTTGCAATGATCACCCAAGTACACCAAATCTCTTTGGCTGTAATGATCAAAGCAAGCATAAAGAATGAGTCTAACAACAATCTTAGCTTCTTTGACAACTCATCTCTTAGGCAAAGCAAGCTAAATGCATAGATGAGTTGGTTCAGGCATTTCATAGAACACCTTTCGGGCATGAAATGCCTATGACTCTATGTTTGAGAGGCCAACTCAAATATAGCATTAAGAACACCAAATCAACGCAAGGAAAGAATAAATCTAACACTAAGCACCTTGGATCTACACTTAACCACTCTCAATCACCCTAACCCATGGATCTTAAATGGATCTACTCACTAATCCACATGCTTACTCTTAAACCCATGAGAGATTTAAGCTTAAACATGTAGAGAAAGAAAAGAGATGAAATTAAACAATCAAGAACACAAGATGAGATTAAGATTCAAAGATAAGACTTCCTCAAAGGTTTGTGTTCTTAGAGAGAAAATAACATAAATCCCAATCTAGGGATAACAAGAGTATTTATAAGTGGCTTGAAAGCCCTAGAAACATAAAACGAAATTACTAAAAAGTCCTTGAGCCAAATGGGCTTCAACCAATGGGAAGAGGGGTTGGATTTTCGGTCAGGGGTGAACCAGCCTGTCCCAAACCGGTCTGGCCACCCCGGTCCAAGCTTTCCTTGGTCTCTGTCCAGCCTGTCCGGTACAGTTCCCTGGTTTCTCCTTCCCGGCCGTCCGGGTGACCCTTGATCCATCTCTGCCGACCGAGTGTCCCTTCCCGGACTGGCCACCCCGGTCTGGTCTCCTCCAGCACCATTCAAACGACCGGGTGCCTCTCCCAGGCTCAGTCATCCCGGACCGGACCACTTCCATCCATCTAATCTTTTCCCGGCCGGCTGCTTGAACCCGGCCGTCTCTACCGCCAGCCTGACATGCTTCAAGTGAATTGATCATAACTCCTCCAATACAGGTCCAAATGACTTGAAAAAACTTCCATTGGAAAGCTAACTCAATTTTCTATGTCTCCAAAAAATATTAGCATCAGGAGACATCTCTAAGGCCTCTGTCCATTCTCATCTTTGTATTGAACAAATCATGGATTGACTTCTCTTTTCATGGCCAAACTTGGTTCTTCATCTCTTTTGGGGCCATAAGGCTTCCAAACACCTCAAATCACACCAAAGCATACTCCAACACCTGATAAGGACAAATGAATGAAAAATGGACCTAAACATGCCTAATGCCTAACTTATATGATCAAAATGCATAAGATATGGATGCTAAAAACATATAAATATGCAAGCTATCACTTAACCTTTGACAACAAAAACAAAAACTTACGTAGACCTACCAAGACGAGTACGCAAAAGAGGTTAGTTTTACATTTGACCGAACTTTTGACTTTTCATAGTAGGCTTCACCGTAAGTCTACAAATCGTAGACTGCCGGAGAAGTCTACTTAAGGTCAGTTTTTTATTTGACCAAAACTTTGACTTCGTTGAATAGGTTAGTTTTGTGTTTGACTAAAATTTTTAAAAATTAATTAAACAATTATTAAATTGTAGATTTCATATGCAGTCTTCTCATCTTGGAAAACAAATGTAGACTGCGCCTGAAGTCTACTTTTTTAATTTGGTCAAATGCAAAACTAACCCGTCTGATTTGAGAGTAGACTTCACGAGAAGTCTGCAAAACTGTAGACGTTCATTTCAATCTACTCCTACAAAGTCAAACATGTTCAATTGCAAAACTAACCTCTTTCAAAAAAATTAAAACATGTAGACTGCATATGAAGTCTACTTCTGAAAGTCAAATCCCGGATGAATTCTGGTCAATAGCGAAAACTAATCTTTTTAAAGTTGTAGACTGAAAAAGAAGTCTACTTGTATAAAATCACAAAGTTTTTTCAAATATAGAAAGTAACCCATAAAATTTGCAATTGCAAAAACTAACCCAAAGAGTATACCTATTTGACCGTCTACATTTGTAAACTGAAAAGAATGTCTACGTTTGTGTACACTGAATATGAAGTCTATTTATGAAAATACATTAAAAGTGAATTTGTGTATTATTCATTAAATTTTTTCACGATTTTTTTGTTTGAGAGTGTGTGATATCTAAGCCTAATGTGTTTGAGTAATTTTGAATAGAAAAACTATTGTAATTATGAAAGTATAATACTTTTGATTTGACTATGTTGTTAGGTAACAATTGTAGACGTATTAGTGATGATTGAACTTTTCAGATTCTAATCAAATGATGTAGTATAAAAGATTGTCGAACCAGTCCTAAGTGACAATGAAACAGAGGGAATGCAAGCCTATGCTCAATCTAAATGCAACCATTAGAGAGAATGATGATTAAACTAGAACAATGAGTAAAACACAACAAAAAGCAAACTTTCTTTCTTATGAGGAGAGCAAGACCCATGGGTGTAGGGACTTGATATCAAATGATTAAGCTTCAATCCAAGATGCTAACTTTTCAATCAATCTAATCCTTATGCCTAGACAACTAAACTAAGCAAGCTCTATCCCTAGATGAATGCTCTTTTGCTATGATCACCCAAGTACACCAAATCCCTTTGGCTGTAATGATCAAAGCAAACAATGAGAATGAGTCTAATAGCAATTCTAGCCTCTAAGACAACTAATCCCTTAGGCAAATCTAGCTAAAAGCATAGATGAGTTGGTTCAGGCATTTCATAGAACACCTTCCGGCATGAAATGCCTATAGCTCTATGTTTGAGAGGCCAACTCAAATATAGCTTTAAAACACCAAATCTATGCAAGGAAATGATAGATCTAATTCTGACACCTTGGATCTAACTTAATCACTCTCTATCACCCTAACCCATGGATCTTAGAAGAATCTACTCACTAATCCACATGCTTATTCTTAAACCCATGAGAGATTCAAGCATAAACATAAAGAGAAAGAAA
The DNA here is from genome assembly GCA_016432835.1 of Brassica nigra. Lineage (NCBI taxonomy): Eukaryota > Viridiplantae > Streptophyta > Magnoliopsida > Brassicales > Brassicaceae > Brassica > Brassica nigra. The sequence continues at coordinate 50,595,592 of CM028247.1, forward strand.
GGAGATGAGATAAACAATCAAGAACACAAGATGAGATGAGATTAATAATTCAAAGATGAAGTTTTACTCAAAGGTTTTGTTCTTAGATCATAAATAACATAAGTCCCAAACTTGGGTTAATGAGAGTATTTATAGTAGGCTTAAAAGCCCTAAACACATAAAAGGAGAAAGTCTAAAAGCCCTTGGCCAAGTGATTTTCACCAATGAGAAACAAGGAGAAAGGAAGAAACTCAGCCACCCGGTCAGCTAGTGCCTGTCCAGGCGGGTATGCCCAGGTCGGGTATGGCTTGCTCGTCCGGCGTCCAGGCCGTGCGGCCTCTCTAGGCGGGTGTGTTCGCGTGGTGGGTGTCCAGCAGCTAGCAGGCGTGCGGGTGTGCGTGGCGGGTGGTGCTAGTCGGTGTGCAGGCTGGTACGCGGGTAGGAGGAATTGTGGGACGTCCGAGTGTCCTGGTCCGGTGTGTTCGGCGCGTCCGAGCTCGTCTAGCATCAGATCGCGCGGGTCGTCCAGGTCGGGCAGGTGCTGTCGGGTGTCTGCTGGTACGCGGGTGAGGCAAGGTCGGTGCGTCCTGAGCTCGCGCCCAGTCCGTCCGTCCCGTGCGGGTCCTTGTGCTCGGGTGGTATGGACCGCGTCCGTTCTAGGCGTTCAGCACAATCGGGACGTGCGGGTGCTTGTCCCCGGGTCGTCCTGGTCGCGTCCTGAGCTTGTCCAGGCGAGGAAGGATGGTTGGACTCGGGTGTGCTCACCCGGGTTGCTTGACATGCTTCCACTCAACTGATCATAACTCCTCCAATATGGCTCCAAATGTCTTGAAACCACTTCCATTGGAAAGCTAACTCAGAATGCCATGTCTCCACCAAATATTAGCATCAGAAGGTATTCCTAAGGTCTCTGTCCATGTTCATCTTTATACCCTTCTTTTCATCACAAAACTCCCAAACATCTTCAATATCTCCAAAGTGTGCTCCAACACCTAATAGGGACTTATGAATGCATAATGAGCCTAAAGATGCCTAAATCCTAATCTAAATGAGCAAAATGCATAAGATATGATAACTAAAACATGTAAATATGCAAGACATCAACTCCCCACACTAGTCCTTTACTTGTCCACAAGTAAACTTGCAAGGACTAAGGAGGAGAGGTTTGAAGGAGGGACTCATAGCCAAAAGAATGCTCTTCTTAGTTCTCAACTTGATAACCTTGCACAAGCATACCAAGTAGCAGGAGCAAGAACTCAATCCAACTCTAACTCAACAAGGCCTATCTTAACTCCTTTGATCCCTACACTTACTCATCATGAATCCACAACCCACAATTCCATTTGCCCTCTAACAATCATTAAGCAAACTCAAAAGACTTCTTGCAAATGGTCAAATGGTCCAAGTCATTTGGTTTGGTGGTAGAAGGTTTTATTCAAGTGAAACAAGGGGTTCAAAGGGATCTTTCAAGGGTGGTTCACTCTCAAAACAAGTAGCCTTGACATTGCACATAATATATCTAAGAAAGGGATCAACTCATGCATACAATGCTCAATCTCCATTGTTCTACCCTTTCCCAAAATACATAGATCACATCTTTATTCCCAATGCCAAAATGCCACTCACATCTCTCACCCAAAGATTTTCCCCAAATGCTCAAAATATTTTCTCATTTGAAACTCTTTCTTAATGAAGTCTACAAGGGAATTTACACATTTCAAACTCTTTTCAGCTCTTTCTAGATATTGCTAGCCCCTTTCATTATTATTTTTTTTTTTCTTTCTTTTCTCTTTTTTTTTTTATATATATATTTTTTTTTTTTATGGGGCCAAGACTTTTCAAACTATTTGGAGCTTACAATCTTTCATTCCTCTTATCCCTTCTAGACTTAATCACTTATAACAATGGAGTCTCATGAGTCAACCTTTTCTTTCATAAACCTTTCATTTCCTCAAGATCATACCATACAACACTCACCCCATCCTAGAAGCTAGACATTAATGAGTGTCTAATCTAGCTAAAATGGAGATCAAGCATTGTCGTTCCCAATACTCTCAACATTATGCACATGTAAAGCTTTCTAAAGAAGGCCTCACTCAACAAATAATGAAAGCTTGAAAGGAGGTAAGGGTTTTAGGGTGGAGTGCCACTTGAGCTTGTCCAAAAGATAGACAAAGAATGGGAGGGACAGCTCAAGTGTTCTATCCATGACTTAGTACACAAGGGACCATGAGCAAGAGACTAGAGTCTAAATATGACAGGAGCAAACTTCAAAGAGATGGCATCAATCAATCAAATAAGCTTTAGGAAGAGATTTCAAGGCAAAAGTTTACAAGCCATCCTAAGATTGCTCAAGCTACTTACTATGCTTATGAAGGGTATCACTTTAAGAACTTAGCATGAGCATCTTTTCAAGGCAACTATCATCCTTGTCCCCTTATGCATGATGCAACCTATATGATGATTTTTTTTTCTATGCAATTGAATGATCTAGACTCAATCCTAATGCAACTACATGATTCTTTTGTGCTTTTCAAATTTTTCAAATTTTTTTGGTTTTCTATGCAATAACTATCTACAAATGCATGCTCATGACATAAAACACAAGATGATCAGCAACTTGGCACCTCCCCCACACTTAATTCACACAGTCTCTGTGTTTGTTAAATGTTGAGAAGGGCCTAAAGGAAGAAAAATAAAGCTAAATGAAATGATGAATGGTATATACAATGGTAGGGTGTTGGAGTACCTCTATGGAGCATGGGAAGAGGCTGATGCCTCACCCTCAGACTCGTCTTCATCAGCAGTGGTGCTTAGGCTTGGTGACTTGTTTCCGGACGGATGGGGCGATGTAGGGGTTCCTCAAGCTGCGGAGGGCTTGCTTCTCGGTTTGTGGTGTGTTTGGGTCGAGAATGGGTAGAGGAAGTGGTGCAAGGAAAGTCTCAAGATCGAAGTCCTCAGCCTTGCAGCCTGCTACAGCTCCCTTAGTCAGGACATCAGCAACCTTTCTCATGAACTTAGCTGAAGCTTCAGCTTGTCTCTTTACAGTTTTCCTCAATTCCTTGCACTTCTTGGTGAGCTTGAAGATGGTCCTATCTTGAGCTCTGTTCCACCTTTGCAGTGTGCTAATCTGGTCATGAGCTTGGCGAATGGGACCAAAGGCAAAGCACCTGTGCATTGCTCAAACGTATAGCGAGGAGGACCAAAGAGATGAGCTGTGGCTCGGCTTGAGTATCCCTGATCAAACTTAGCTGCCTTTGCTGCTGCTTTCTCATTCATCTTCAATGTCATAGGGCCAAGAGCTCCATGACTGCCCAGGAGATGCTGCTCACTGATATCAAAACTCATAGTACCCGTGTGCTCAAAGTAGTGAGCTCATAGTTAGGAGAAGCAGCTCAACTGTGGTGGGGCCTCTCAAGCGAGTAAACACACTTCCCATCGTATCTTCCAGAGAAGTAATGAGCTGACTTTAAGTAGGTGAGATCAATGAAAGAGGGACCGGATGCATCATCTCCCAAATCAATACCCTGGTGCGCAAGTAAAGGTGTGATCAAGCCGCCTATTCCAATCTGAGCCTCTGGATCCCTGTTTGTCCAAGCATACTCCTTGTAGTACATAAGGCGCCTCACAAAGTAACCAACCATACCAAACTCAGCGTAGAAATCAGTGGGAACTTCAGGTAGGTGAGGAGGTAAGGCAAAGTGTTGGATGGCCTGGTGCATGAGGTTCAAGTCTTCTCCATTCACGTTGCTTTGCTCCTTCCTTGGGTAGATGGTGTTGACAATCAGCCTATGAAGGTAGCGGACTGATGGATGTCTGATAGATGCATTCTTGTCTCTGCTGGACACCCTATCCTTGCCTGATAAGAACTTGTAAGTGAAGTGGGCAAGTGTCTTTCCTTTAGGAAGTCCTTTCAGCTTAGGCAAAGATGACTCCTTCAAATCCTTGAGGCCTAGCACCTCTCCAATCTCAGTGAAGGTCATGAAATAAGGCTTCCCATCTATCTTGAAGCTGATTCTTCCCCACCCTTGTTCCTCATGTTGAGAAGAGTGGAATGTGACCTCCAAGGATGCCAAGAATTGGCAAGAGACTTCTTTAAATGTTGGGTAAGCCATTGAATAGAAGCTGTCCATGTTCATGAGAGCAAGCAAATCCTTTATGTCTTGGTCAATTTCTAGCTCCCTCATTAGCCTCTCATCAGCAAATCTGGTTGGAGGCCAAGATACTCCTTGCCTCATCTGCTCCAATAGTTCAACTTCAGTCGGCTTCCTTTGTCGATCTCTACGAGGGTTGAAACCTAACTTTTCGAAAGTTTCTTGCTCAGCCTCACTTTCAATTGGAGAGGATGCTTCTTCAACAGTTGTATCTACTGGCACCAAGGGTGGAGGTGCCAATGGCTTTGGGTTTGGTGCTTTGATTCTGATCTTTGTGGGAAGTTTGGGTTTCTCAGCATCTTTCTTTGTGTTCTTCTCCAAAACAAGAGGTCCCACACTTTGAGATCTTGGAGCTCTAGCTTTCTTTGAAGGAGTGCTCTTATCATCACCAACAGCCACCCTCTTGCCATCTTTCTTGGCTTTCTTGTAAGCATCATCAAGCACTCTCTCATCACTAGCCAACCTCTTGCCATCCTCCTTGCTAGTCTTATTACCAACATCAGCCACTCTTTTCCTTCATCCTTGTGTTTCTTTGCTGCCCCATCAACCAATCTGTGTCTAGCCTTCTTGGCTTGTGCCTTCTCTCAACATAGCCAGAGCTTGTTGCCTACGTTCTTCCTCGGATTCAGGCATAGAGCCTAACGCTTTTCGAACTTAGCAGTGTGGTTCTTAGCAGCCTCGGCCTTCTCTTGTGCAATCAGTTTCTCATCTTTCCTTCCCATTGGAACCTGAAAAATATCAAGACTTGGACAAGATAAAGCACAAGGAAGAGAGAATATGCTGGAAAAGAGAAAAGATGGAATGAACACTTGCAAACCTAGTCTAGAACCAGCAACCTAGCAAGACTATCAAAGTAACCAAGCTCCCAAGTTCACAAGATGCAAAATTTTTTTTTTTTTTTTATGAACAAGGGAACTTAATCAAGTTGAAATTCAAGTAAACACATCAAGCCAGCTGAAATTGAATGCTAAACAAGCTCTAGAACATCAATTCCAATCAACCTAGACCATAATCAACCAAAGTAAGAGCCTTTTCAAAACCCCAAATCTCATGAACCCTAATTTGCCAAAGTTCAAATTAATCTCAATTCCACCATGAAATCAACTACCCAGCATGATATACAAGCAATCCCTAGTCTAATTTACAAGAAATTAGCAAGAAAAGCTCAAATTTCAAGTTCAAATTTTAGGGTTCATGAGGGTTACGAATTTGAACTTAGAGATACCATACCTTGCTTTGGATGAAGGATAGAGATGAAAGGGTTCAAGGAATTAGGTCTAGGGAGGAAGGTCTTGATGTGGGAAGAAGAAACTTGTGATTTGGTTAAGATTTGGCAAAGTTATGGGAATTTTGTTCTTGGAGGCTAGAGGATTTTGATGTGAGGAAGAAGATGGAATGAGGAAAGAGGGGTGGCCTAGGGTTTTAAAATGTGTCTGGGTCGGGTGGGGTTGGTTCTGGGCGGGCTTAGGTGGGTTTGGGTCGGAAATAAGGGAAGAAGCACTTACCTGGGCGGGCGGTCGTTGGTGGGGATATGGTGAAAATGGGGCCTGGTGTGGGGCGTTCGGACTGGCTCGGCATACACCCGCGTGTGCTCGATCATCCCGTGCGGGTGGCGCATCCCGCGTAGGTCCACCCGGTGCTCGTCTGTCCCGGCGGGTGTTGCGTCCGAGGTCCACCGGTGTGTCCGTCCGTCCAGCATCGACCGTCCGTGCGGGTGCTGCGTCCAGTAGGTCAACCCGGTACGTCCGTCCTGCTCATCCGTCTGTCCGGCTTGAATCACCCGTGCGGGTGCCGTGTCCCGGTAGCACAACCGGGTGCTTCCATCCGTTCATCTGTCCGTTCGTCTTGATTCACCCGTGCGGGTGCCGTGTCCCGGTAGCACAACCGGGTACATCCGCCCTGCTTCCAAGTCTGAATTTCACCTAGTTTAAACCACTTCCTTTCATGTCTCTTCCATCTCAAAACCGCAGTGAACTCATCTCCAAAACTCCCAATCTAGCCCCATCATCATTCAAAGGACTTTTGATGAAAAATAAAAGAATCCTAATGCAATATGTACAAGGATAACCATGGGACTTCCTCCCAAGTGAGCTTGTTTAAAGTCACTAGCTTGACTTTGCCTCCTTTGAGGTTAGGCAAGGGGAGCATCAGAGAGTGGGGTTGATGTCCCATCCTCCTTTGGTACTGTGGTCATGTATTCCTTGAGTCTTTGGCCATTCACTGTGAAGTCTCCACCATCCTTGTTCCAAAGCACAATGGCTCCATAGGGTCTCACTTCTTTGATCACAAATGGACCAGACCACCTTGACTTTAACTTTCCTGGAAATAGCTTAAGTCTAGAGTTGTAAAGAAGCACTTGATCTCCTGCCTTGAACTCTCTCTTGAGGATGTGCCTATCATGGAAGGCCTTTGTCTTTTCCTTGTAGATCCTTGAGTTCTCAAAAGCATCCATCCTTATCTCATCCAGCTCATTGAGTTGAAGAAGTCTTTTCTCCTTTGCACACTTGATGTCAAAGTTTAGAAGCTTCACAGCCCACAATGCCTTGTATTCAAGCTCAACTGGCAGGTGGCAAGACTTTCCATAGACAATGTTGAAGGGAGTGGTGCCTAGAGGAGTCTTGAATGCTGTTCTATATGCCCAAAGAGCATCATCAAGCTTGGCTGACCAATCCTTCCTCTTGGTTCCTACAACCTTTCCAAGATCCCTTGATTTGCTTGTTGGAGACTTCCACTTGGCCACTAGTTTGAGGGTGATAAGGTGTTGCAACCTTGTGCTTTACTCCATTCCTCTTGAGAAGACTCTCAAATACCTTGTTGATGAAGTGTGAACCTCCATCACTTATGACCACTCTTGGAACTCCAAATCTTGGGAAAATAGTGCTCTTGAACATTTTGACCACTACTCTTGAATCATTTGTAGGACTTGCTATTGCTTCCACCCACTTTGATACATAGTCCACAGCCACCAAGATGTATTTGTTGCCATAGGAAGAGGGAAGGGTCCCATGAAATCAATCCCCAAACATCAAACACTTCCACTTCAAGGATTGGGTTTTGAGGCATCTCATTTCTTTTAGTAATGTTCCCCTCCTTTGGCAAGAGTCACATCTTGAAATGAAGTCTTGTGAGTCCCTGAACATGTGTGGCCACCAAAATCCAGCTTGTAACACCTTTGAGACAGTCTTGAATGGAGCAAAATGGCCTCCATAGGGAGATCCATGGCAATGTGAGAGGATTCCTTCAACTTCTTCTTCAGCCACCACTCTTCTATAAATCTGATCCTTGCATAGGGTGTAGAGGTATGGTTCATCCCAATAGTATCTCTTCACATCCTTGTAGAACTTCTTCTTCTCATACCCTGCAAGTCCCAATGGCTCTTTTCCAGTGGCTAAATAGTTAACCAAATCAGCATACCAAGGTCCGTTCTCTTCAGCTGCCTTAACCTCTTCAATCTTTTTCCAGTCTCAATGGCTGCTACCACTGACATGATGGCTAGGACATGCTCTTCTCTGAGGCCCTCATCAATAGGGATTCCACCTTCAATTCTCAACCTGGACAAGTGATCAGCAACTCCATTCTCAATCCCTGGCTTGTCTCTAATCTCCAAGTCAAACTCTTGAAGCAAAAGGATCCACCTTAGTAGTCTTGGCTTGGCATCCTTCTTTGCTAGGAGATGTCTCAAAGCTGCATGGTCAGTATACACAATGACCTTAGAACCCACCAGGTAGCTTCTGAATTTCTCAAAGGCGAAGACAATGGCCAGCATCTCCTTCTCTGTTGTGGCATACCTCATCTGCATCATTCAATGTTTGGCTAGCATAATAAATGACATGAGTTTTGCCATCCTTCTTCTGCCCCAGGACAGCCCCAACAGCAAAATCACTAGCATCACACATTATCTCAAAGGGAGGTCCCAATCAGGTGGTTGAACAATGGGAGCACTAACAAGGTCACCCTTTATCTTCTTGAAAGCCTCAAGACAATCTTCATCAAAGCTGAAAGCAGCCTCCTTGCACAGCAACTTGGTCATTGGTCTAGCAATCTTTGAGAAGTCCTTGATGAATCTTCTATAGAATCCAGCATGGCCAAGGAAGCTCCTGATGTCTTTCACTGTCTTTGGTGGGGCAAGCTGACCATCACCTCAATCTTAGCTTTGTCCACTTCAATACCCTTTTCTGAAATCTTGTGTCCCAGCACAATTCCCTCTTTGACCATGAAATGACACTTCTCCCAATTCAGCACTAGGTTGGTGTCTTCACATCTCTGTAGGACCCTGCACAAGTTGGACAAACAAGCAGAAAACGAAGATCCGTGACAGAGAAATCATCCATGAATACCTCCACTATATCCTCAATGAGATCCGAGAAGATAGACATCATGCACCTTTGAAAGGTTGCTGGAGCATTACATAACCCAAATGGCATCCTTCGATAAGCAAAGGTGCCATAGGGGCATGTGAATGTTGTCTTCTCTTGATCATTGGGATGAATGGGGATTTGGAAGAACCCTGAATACCCATCAAGAAAACAATAGAAAGGATGGTTTGCAAGTCTCTCAAGCATTTGATCAATGAATGGCAATGGAAAGTGATCTTTCTAGATGCTGAGTTGAGCTTTCTATAATCAATACACATCCTATGGCCAGTTATGGTTCTAGTTGGTATCAATTCATCCTTGTCATTTTAACCACAGTGATACCACCCTTCTTTGGAACTACATGCACAGGAGATACCCATTTAGAATCTGAAATAGGGTAGATAACACCAGCATCTAAGAGCTTGAGAATCTCCTTCTTTACAACATCTTTAAGGTTAGGATTTAACCTCCTTTGATGTTCTATAGAAGTCATTGATTCATCCTCTAGATGTATCCTATGCATGCACAAAGAAGGTGATATCCCTTAATATCATCTAGTGAGTATCCAATGGCTTTTCTAAAAAGTGCATTTAAAAGTTAAGCTCAAGTTCAATGACAGGATATGTCTCATTGGCCTAGAAATGCACCTTACACCATGGGGAGAGGTTTTAGCTCCACTTTGGTGCCTTGAGCTCACTCCAATCATCTTGTTTGGTGTTCTCTTGTTGAGTGGCTGGAACAGCTTGACATGCCTCTTGTTTAAGCTCCTCATACTGGCCTCTATCAGCAATCTTCTTCGAGAATCCAGCATGGCTGCAATAGCCTCACTCTCCTTGTTCTCAACCACTTGGACCTCTTTATCCACTGTCAAAGCATGCTGCAAAGGATCCTCTATTGTCAACTCTCCACGTGCCAATTCCTCAAGGAGCTCATCAGCAAGAGCTTCCATCTCCTCTATGTAGAACACTTGGCCTTGCACAGTTGACCTCTTCATTACCTCGTTGACATCAAAATGGAGAGTGTGCTCTTTCCCCAAATGAAGATCAATCTTGCCTTCCTTCACATTGATAAGGGCTCCTGCTGTGGCTAAGAATGGTCTTCCAAGGATCAAGGGGTCTCTAGCTTCTTCATCCATCTCAAGAACAACAAAATCAGTGGGGATTTCACAATTTCCCACCATTACAGGGAGGTCTTCAAGGATACCAATGGGGAATTTGACTGAGCGGTCAGCAAGCACCAAAGAGAGTTTGCACTTCTTGTATTGACTAAACCCAAGCTTCTTGGCAACAGATAGAGGCATGAGACTGACACTAGCTCCCAAATCACATAGACATCTCTCAAACATTAAAGGACCAATGGCACAAGGTAGAGTAAAGCAGCCTGGATCCTCTAGCTTCTTAGGGATTGTCAATCTCTGGATGATGGCACTGCACTCATGAGTAAGAACCATCATGCCTTCCATTTCCTTCTTCTTGGCAGCCACAGCATCCTTCAAGAACTTGCTGTATTGAGGAACAAGCATGAAGGCATCAATGATTGGCATTGTAACTTGAACTTCACTCAATTGCTTCTCAAAGAGTGCTTTGTACTTCTCAAAAGTTGCCTCTTGAATCTTCCAGGAAATGGCAGCTTAGGTTCATAGGAGGAGGAACAAAGAAGACTCCTTTGTTGGAGTAGTAACTTCACCATGCTTTGGTGTTTGCTTCTCTTCTCCAACCTTTCCTTTTCCCTTAGCTTCAACAATCTTTTCTAAAATCTCCTCATCAACTTTCTCATCCACAATCACAACATCATCATCAATGTTGATAGCCACCCCCACTTAGTTTCTCACCATCCTTGGGAGAGTTCTTGAGGTAGCTCTCTACCACTTCTCAAAGTGATTGCCTTCATTGGTTCTTTGGGGTTTTGCTCTGGCTTTCCTGGTAATGTTCCTTGTTGGCGACTTGGCTGAGAGTTCATAGAAGCAAATTGATTCTCCAAAGCTCTAATCTTGTTGTTTAGCTCAGTGTAGCTGCTGTCTATCTTGGAGTGAACAGTCTTGAACTCATGGCCAATGTCTTTGGCTGCTCTAGCTTGACCTTCCAACAATTGTTTGAACATAGCTTCCATAGATGAATCTGGAGCTTTAGCTTGGGAGGAGCTTCCTTGAGCTTGAGTAGATTGATTGCCATGGTTTGCAAAACCAGGAGGAGGATTCTGCCTAGGCTGGTAGCTTCCTTGTTGAGTGTTTTGCTTTGGTGGATAACCTCCTTGCTGGTTGTTGGTGTAGCCTCCTTGCTGGTTGTTGGTGTAGCCTCCTTGCTGGTTGGTGGGGTAAGACCTTTGCTGGTAATTGTTGTACTGAAAGTTAGGTTCCTTCCTGTACCAAGAACCATTGTTGTTGATGAAGCAAAGCTCTTCTTGCCCTTCTAACCCTTCAACTTCATTAACCTTAGGAGGAGTTTCTTGATTTGGACCACCCACAAAGTGAATCTGCTCCTGCTTGGGTTAGCAATCAGCAAGTCTATCTTATCTTGCAAGGATTTTATTTCCTTCTTGGTCTGGTTGTCATCAGCTCTGGTTGTTCTATCAGCCCTGTCATGTTCTCCAGTGTAGACTGAGTCACTCTTGACCATATTGTCCACCAGCTCCTCAGCATCTTCTTCAGACCTGCCCAGGAAGAAACCATTGCTTGCTGTATCCAATCTTGCTCTAAACTCAGGAAGGGCACCTCTATAGAATGTGCTCAGTAAACTCTCCTTTGAGAAGCCATGGTGTGGGCACTTAGCTTGATATCCCTTAAACCTTTCCCATGCTTCACTAAAGCTTTCCAAGTTCTTCTGCTGGAAACTAGAGATCTCATTCCTCAGCTTGGCTGTCCTTGATGTGGAGAAAATTTCTCCAAGAAGGCCTTCTTACAATCATCCCAAGTAGTGATGGAGTCACTAGGTAGAGATTTCTCCCATTGGCGTGCCTTGTCTCCTAGAGAGAATGGAAACAACTTGAGCTTGAAGGCATCTTCTGACACACCATTGGTCTTGGACAAGCCACAATAGCTATCAAACTTGTCCAAGTGATCAAATGGGTCTTCTACAGCCAAGCCATGGTACTTGTTGTTCTCAATCACATTCAACAAGCCTGACTTGATCTCAAAGTTATTAGCTTCCACAGCTGGTGCACGGATACATGTCCTGTTGCCATGAATGTGAGGACGGTCATATGTGCCAATGGCTCTAGCTGGCGCTGTGGGTGTTGTTGTTGCTGGCGCTGTGGTCTAAGGTTGTCAGCTCCTTGACCATTGCCTTCTTGGGGTTGATGATCATCCATCTCAAACCCCAATCTCTGAATGTGAGCTTGTTGCTCCTCTTCTCTTCTCCTTCTTGCTATTTCCTCTCAAGTGTAGCTATCTCTTCAACAGTGGGAACCAGGTTAGTTGCACCCTGCTTCTTGTGTTCATACACCTGAAAATCAAAGGAAAATGCAAAAGGAGAATCAATATCACAAGAAAAGAAAAATGATTTAGTCTCAAGCAAGTGACTAAATCCCAATGTCATAATCAACTTAGAATTTGGCAACGGCCAATTTGATGATAGAACTTTTCAGATTCTAATCAAATGATGTAGTATAAAAGATTGTCGAACCAGTCCTAAGTGACAATGAAACAGAGGGAATGCAAGCCTATGCTCAATCTAAATGCAACCATTAGAGAGAATGATGATTAAACTAGAACAATGAGTAAAACACAACAAAAGCAAACTTTCTTTCTTATGAGGAGAGCAAGACCCATGGGTGTAGGGACTTGATATCAAATGATTAAGCTTCAATCCAAGATGCTAACTTTTCAATCAATCTAATCCTTATGCCTAGACAACTAAACTAAGCAAGCTCTATCCCTAGATGAATGCTCTTTTGCTATGATCACCCAAGTACACCAAATCCCTTTGGCTGTAATGATCAAAGCAAACAATGAGAATGAGTCTAATAGCAATTCTAGCCTCTAAGACAACTAATCCCTTAGGCAAAGCTAGCTAAAAGCATAGATGAGTTGGTTCAGGCATTTCATAGAACACCTTCCGGCATGAAATGCCTATAGCTCTATGTTTGAGAGGCCAACTCAAATATAGCTTTAAAAACACCAAATCTATGCAAGGAAATGATAGATCTAATTCTAGACACCTTGGATCTAACTTAATCACTCTCTATCACCCTAACCCATGGATCTTAGAAGAATCTACTCACTAATCCACATGCTTATTCTTAAACCCATGAGAGATTCAAGCATAAACATAAAGAGAAAGAAAGGAGATGAGATAAACAATCAAGAACACAAGATGAGATGAGATTAATAATTCAAAGATGAAGTTTTACTCAAAGGTTTTGTTCTTAGATCATAAATAACATAAGTCCCAAACTTGGGTTAATGAGAGTATTTATAGTAGGCTTAAAAGCCCTAAACACATAAAAGGAGAAAGTCTAAAAGCCCTTGGCCAAGTGATTTTCACCAATGAGAAACAAGGAGAAAGGAAGAAACTCAGCCACCCGGTCAGCTAGTGCCTGTCCAGGCGGGTATGCCCAGGTCGGGTATGGCTTGCTCGTCCGGCGTCCAGGCCGTGCGGCCTCTCTAGGCGGGTGTGTTCGGCCGCGTGGTGGGTGTCCAGCAGCTAGCAGGACGTGCGGGTGTGCGTGGCGGGTGGTGCTAGTCGGTGTGCAGGCTGGTACGCTGGTAGGAGGAATTGTGGGACGTCCGAGTGTCCTGGTCCGGTGTGTTCGGCCGTCCGAGCTCGTCTAGCATCAGATCGTGCGGGTCGTCCAGGTCGGGCAGGTGCTGTCGGGTGTCTGCTGGTGCGCGGGTGAGGCAAGGTCGGGTGCGCCCCGAGCTCGCGTCCATCCGTCCGTCCCGCGGGTCCTTGTGCTCGGGTGGTATGGACCGCGTCCGTTCTAGGCGTTCAGCACAATCGGGACGCGCGGGTGCTTGTCCCGGTCGTCCTGGTCGCGTCCTGAGCTTGTCCAGGCGAGGAAGGATGGTTGGACTCGGGTGTGCTCACCCGGGTTGCTTGACATGCTTCCACTCAACTGATCATAACTCCTCCAATATGGCTCCAAATGTCTTGAAACCACTTCCATTGGAAAGCTAACTCAGAATGCCATGTCTCCACCAAATATTAGCATCAGAAGGTATTCCTAAGGTCTCTGTCCATGTTCATCTTTATACCCTTCTTTTTCATCACAAAACTCCCAAACATCTTCAATATCTCCAAAGTGTGCTCCAACACCTAATAGGGACTTATGAATGCATAATGAGCCTAAAGATGCCTAAAGCCTAATCTAAATGAGCAAAAATGCATAAGATATGATAACTAAAAATATGTAAATATGCAAGACATCAACTAGTAAGTCTATCTTTATAGTTTTTATAAACATGAAATATTTCTTCGCTAATTATGTAAACCTATCTTTTTTTTTTTTGCAGGAAATGGCTCAATTACCTGTTGTATACGGAGAATGGGTGGTGAAAGGGTCTTTGTGGGAGTTTGTGGTCAATAATTGGAAAAGAGGGAGAATGTTCCTTGTGCATGATGGTTGTACACATGGTGAACTTCTTGAAATGGCACAAGAAGATTATGATCTGGACAAGAAAATCGAGAAGGTGGTGCTAACGTATTCCTTACCAGACGTCATTTTACAGCAAATGGCTCTGGATACTCCTCCTACGCATGTCACGTATGATAGACAAGTGCGGAACTTGATCGAGTTATCTAAGACACACTTTGTACGCTTTGTGTATCAAGCCAGAGCCAAGTAGAAGCTGGAGTTGGTGATGATGATGATGTGTCTGATGGTTATGATAGTATTTTTGTTGATGAAGATACTGATGAAGGGTTAGATGAAGATAGTATTACTGCTGATGATGTTCAAGCAACTGCTGATGCTGTTGATGTTGACGATGGTGTAAACTACAGTGATTACGGGAAAGTGAAAGATGAGGAATCTGACGAGCACTACATGAAATGTGGGTAGTATTAGCGGATGGAAAATGCTATGTGTTGAAAATCATAGTGCTCCCTTCCCCGCTCTGACAGCGCTTGTTATAATAGGTCCGACACTTTTAATAGTGGTTTTGGTTTATGCTTTAGTTAACCATACAACAATAGCATTTTTTTCTACGCAATTGTTAATGTTTATAATAACGTTGTATAAATGTTATTAAAACTTATTAATTTGATTTTTCAATATCAAAGATAGCAAATATTTCATTTTATTAATTAGTTTTTAATTATCCAAAAATTTATTAATAATAATTACTAATTGGTTTTATTTTTTAAAATGTAATATTTATTTCGCATATTTGTAATAAAAAACTTAATCATATTACAAAAACTAAAAAAATTTAAATGTTTAGAAAACCATAAAACATTTCATTGTTTACACAAACCATTAACACCTATCAAGCATACTATCAATTTGCCACTAATAACCCTACATAATCATCACTTCAAACTTCGAACTGCCTCCTCGCTGTTCTTCTTCTTCCACAACTCATCCACCAGCAACGCTTCAAACTCGCCACCATCTGCTACCTGTTCCTTGTCCAGCTTCTTGTAAGATGTGTTCAATCTGCAACAGACATGAAAAAACAGTCAATCAGAAACGTTTCTCCACTTAAGCACAGCAAACAGAACTAGCATTGAACCTGCAGCTACAGCATCGACATCACAGGTTACAATACAGAGATCAGGCTTGTCCTCTGAAGCTCGTAACCCATCATACATACCACCAGTGTTAAACCCTTTAGCATCTGTGACTTCAACCCCCTATCAAAACAACAAGAACAAAAGATTCAACCTTTCGAACTTTGAAGAGATGCAAAGATCGTAACTATATAGGCAAACCAAAAACATGCTTCCACGAGCCTTCAGGTAGATAAATCGGAGCCGCTGAAACAAACAAACAAAAAAAAACACATTCTTCAGAATAAGAGCATTTGTTGTTTTAGTAATCTGACATTAGTACCTCGTTTCTAAATCTCTTGAGTGCTTCTCCAACATAAGGAACATAATCTTCCGGTATGAACTCTCTTACTTGATTCACATCACTGCGGCGGGCTGAAGATGATAAGACCTATGAGTATCCATAAACACAGAGAAACACAAGCAATCATTTCTTATGAGAAAGCTTCTCTGTATGAAGACAGAACCAAACATAGAGATGGGAGAGAGAGAGTAACCACAACACAAAGAGACACACAGTGGATCATTGTAACATTTTCTATAAGACAGTCTCTGAATATGGTGGAGGTGGTAACGAGCGATGGTGGTTATGAAGACCGTGACGGTTGTGGTGGCGACTCCGGTGAAGACGGATCTGAGAAGCAACGGTGTGGTGACGAGCGATGGGGGATGGGAGAGATGGCGGTGGTTGTGGTAACGAGCGATGGGGGATGGGAGAGATGGCGGTGGTTGTGGTAACGAGCGATGGTGGTGGTGGTGGTGGTGGTGGTGGTGACGACCAGCCATCGCCTCTTCTCCTTTCTCTACCTTGAACTCCATCTCATCTCTCTCGTTCTTTCCTTGCTTCTCGTAGATCTGAGAAAAATTAATTAAAAAGAATAAAAGGATAATTAATCTCAACCGTTAGATTCAATATATCCAAAGGTGCAGATGGTGATCCATGCCATAAACAACAAATAAACCAATGAAAGAAGAGGGTGAGGATTGATACATGAGTTATTTTTGGGCCTTTGATTCAAGTCAATCAATGGTTCAAAAAAACAATTCAAATTGTCTTCTTATTTATTTATAGCTATTATAAAAATTATTTTAGCTTTAAATACATTTATATTATAATTTAAAAATTATGTATTTGAAATTTTTAATTTATTTACGTAATTATTATTATTTAAAATTAAAATTTAATGTTTTATGATATATGTTAAAATGAGATATGTGGTTTAGGGGGTTAGGGTTAAGGTTTAGGATT
The DNA here is from genome assembly GCA_016432835.1 of Brassica nigra. Classification (NCBI taxonomy): domain Eukaryota; kingdom Viridiplantae; phylum Streptophyta; class Magnoliopsida; order Brassicales; family Brassicaceae; genus Brassica; species Brassica nigra. Next base: position 50,612,036 of record CM028247.1, read on the forward strand.
AAGTATATGATTTAAGTTTTAAATATACTTGAATCTTAAATTTAAAGTTTATATTACAAGTTTATAAAGATTGGATTTATAATTTTGTGTGTAGAGTTTAAGTTTGGGGTATAAAGTATTAGATAGAGAGTGTGGATTTAAAGATTTAGTGTATGAGTAGTTCTATGGTTTATTTAAGATTGGATTTATGATTTTGTATAATTTCATCATTTAGTATAAAATAAGTGTTATAAATTTAAAACTTTATGATTTAATACTTCTTGTATAGAGTTTGGAATATGATATAGGGTTTGGAGTTATGATAGGGCTAGGGGTATATGTAGGGTTTGTATTATAATGTTTAAAGTTGAATATTTCTGTATGATATTCGAGTGTTTATGATTAAAATGTTTAAAGATGGAGATTATGTAAAAAATGGAATTTAAGATATAGGGTTTGAGATATGTAGTTAGTGTTTAGGGTATGTTTAGGGTTTAGATCTTAATGTAAAAAAAATCTTTTTGTTTTTTTCTAATTTATAATTAGTGTTGGATTTTATTTTTATCATATTACTTTTGTGTTTTTTTAGGTTTTATGATGAGATATTAATAAATATAATTTAGATGTGATACAGAGATTTGACAAATAATAAGCCAAAAATATTTATTTCAACAAATATATATTTGATAAGATTACATCTGTTAATGATATGATTTTTTGAAAAGCTAATCAGCTAATTCATATCCCTTCAGACCAACATACTTTGCCGGATTATTCGTCATCAGCTTCATCGTCCTCCATCCCAAATCCATCAGTATCTAAACAATCAACAGGATGTCCTAATTCCTCATAAACTTCAACCATGTTACGACCAGAATCTTGCAGATTGTAAGCTCCGAGCTTATGTCCTAAACCAATCCCTCTTCCTTCGTGTACACGCAAGTAAACCAACACACCACGACCAGTAGACTCGATCTGCTGCATCGAAAGAGATAGCTGGCTCCCGCAATCTCACCTTGCCGATCCAAATATGTCTCCCATGAGACATTCTGAATGAACCCTCACCTGAATAAACTTAACAGAATCATAAACAGAAACATATTAATCACTCTTCTAAAACCTAAACAGCCAGATAACACAGATTCTACACAAGCAAACAAAGCTCTGGAACATGGAAAAAAAAACTCGAAAGTGTCAAACTTTTGTTTATTGCCGAGACCAATCACACGCAAAGGGTAAAGGGCTGACCTTTGGTGTGAAGAAATGGGGAAGCTTGAGGAAGGAGGAGTGAGTATGGTAACACGAATTTATCTTCTTTCTTGTAAAATCAAAACAAAATCAGAGAGAGAGATGGCAGATGAGAGATATGGCGATGGTGGTGACGAGCTGGTGGTGGTGGGATAATGAGCGATGGTGTCAAAAGGAGCGTTGGTGATGAAGCTTCTGAGAATTTGAGGAAGTCAAGCGGATTGAATATGAGACTGCTCTCGTTTCTTCGTATGGAGAAGAAACAGAAAAGAAAGAAAAAATTAAAAAATAAAAACTAACCTATTTTGTATATAAAATCTGGTCAAATATTAAGTATTTTGATTAAAATTTGAGAAAATTAACATTTATGATAGCGTTTAATTTTGGATCTGAAATATTAAGGCGCCTACACTTGGTAAATTAACGCGGCTAAAAAAAAATTATTTTCCCGCGATACCAAACATAGCGTTTTAAATTTATAAACGCTATTAAAAAGCCAATGTTAGTATATAATAGCAGAACTATCAAAAATGCTATAATCTGATGCTATTAACACCCACATTTCCTGTAGTGGAGGATGCATTTGAATCGCTCTATGATGGCCATAAAACACAGTGCTCTGGTACTGAAGGAAGATCATTGTCCCTTAACGACAATATATATGTCGGTCAGAGTTTTGCTAGTAAGGATGAGCTTGTTTCAAAGCTGAAGTCGGTGTCTGTGAAAGGTAAATTTACATTCACAGCATATAAGACAACAAAAACTTTGTATGTGGCTAAGTGTCGTGTTCAGGGATGTGGTTAGAAGCTTAGAGCGAGTGTGAAGCATGGACCGAAGACATTTTGGGTGACAAAATATTTGAAAACTCATACATGTTCAGTGGCGGATCGAATGGCTCAACTCGGAAACATTATACTCCAAATATGTTGCAAGACTATTCATAGATCGGGTTGGGATTATAGATGGTCTTACACTGAAGCATATCAAAGGCGCGATGAGGAACATGTTTGGGATGAAGCTAGATTACAACACTTCGTACCGAGCTTTGTTATCTGCCCAAGAGTTGGTGAGACGAACAGGAGAAGATGGATATGAGAATCTGCCTTCTTATTTGCGTCAGATCGAGATATCGAATCCGGGAACTATCACATGTCTTGAGAAAGATGGTGAAAACATATTTAAGTATCTATTTCTATCTTTTGGAGCTTCGATAGCTGGTTTTACCTATCTTATGAGGGTTATTGTGGTGGATGGGACTCATCTATGTGGAAAGTATGAAGGAGTTATGCTAGTTTCTTCTGGAGAAGACGGTAATTTTCAGATATTCCTATTGGCTTTTGCGATTGTGGATGCGGAGAATGATGAGTCGTGGGAATGGTTTTTTACCAATTTGCGGAGGTGTGTTTCAGATGATTATGCTTTGGTGAGAGTTTCTGACAGGCACAGCTCCATTAAGAAGGCGTGTGAGAAGGTTTTTCCTTGGGCAAGGCGAGGGATATGCTATTATCATCTACAACAGAACATAGTCCGAAAGTTCAAGGGAAAGCACATGTTGTACTTGGTCAGGCGCTTCTTATGCACATACGCTTTTCGATTTTGACCGCTACATGGATGAGATACGGAGTATAAACCCCAACCTTGCAATACATTTGGAGAATGCTGACGTCTCATTATGGTCACGAGTTCACTTTCAAGGTGACAGATACAACATAAAGACTAGAAACGTCGCAGAATCTATCAACTCTGCACTTAAGCCATCCAAAGGATTCCCCATCTCATTCCTTTTAGAATTTACACGCGAGAAGCTAGGAAGGTGTTTCTTTAAAAGGAGAGAAGATGCTTTGAGTCTCGCATCACAACATAGTCGGGGAGTTGAAAATTTGTTGGCTATTCATGAAGAGTATGCAGATATGATGAGTGTGGAACGTATTGATGGTTGGCAATTTTTTGTGAAAGGAGGACATCGAGATTGTGTTGTTGACTTGGAACTTCGGAGGTGTCAATGTGGTGTGTTTGATATTGAGAAGATACCTTGTTCACATGCTATTGCAGCTGCAAAGGATGCAAATATTCATGTATCTACGCTGGTATGCCCATCCTATTTGAATAATTATCTTTATGCAGCATACGTGGCAAATATCTACCCCAAAAGTGACGTTTTGGAAGCTCCAAAAAGTGATGACACAGGAACTACCACTGAGGACACAGGAGCTACCACTGAGGGCAAAGGAGCTTCCGACACACGTAAATGCCTTCCTCCAGATGTCAAGTGGTCCGGGTAGGCAAAAGAAGTCGAGGTGGCAGTCTTGGCTAGAAATTTCCACGATGAGGGGAAACCAACCGCGAAAACTGCACAAGGATTATAGTTACTCCTAGTGCAAACAACCGGGTCACACTCGTCCAAACTGTCCAGGTTAAACCTTTTGTTGTCTTATTGCTTTGGATGTTGTCTTATGTCTTATCTCTTATGTGTTGAACTTATCAGTTGTATTGTTGTTTGGATGTTGTCTTATTGCTTTGGATGTTGTCTTATGTCTTGAACTTATCAGTTGTATTGTCGATGTGGATGCTGTCTTATTTGATGAACTTTTGTTGAATTCGTAGATCTTAATTTTTCTATTACTTTGAGTTCTAATGTTACTTTCTATAGTGCAGACTAACATTTTAGTCTTCTATTACAGAAAGCAGACTTCTTTTGTAGTCTCTTGTAAAAGAAGACTAATACGTAAGTCTCTGGGTTGCAATGGAGTTGTACTTTTTGTCAAATATGTGTTAAAATCTCTAAAAAGAAGAATAATCTACTGATACAAAGGATGGTATCTTGATAGATTAGTCAAGTAGCAGACTTCTGTAAAAGTCTTCTGCAAAAGAAGACTAATACTTAAGTCTGCTGCAAGCAAATTACATAAGTTTGTTACAACCAAAAGTCTGGTACAAAAGTCTGCTACATCAGTCAGTTACTCACAATACAATAGTCAGGTACAAAAGATTACTACATCAACCTACATATATCCGATGAGGAAAGTCACCAAAAAACTTCTTACTTTCCTCCAATTCTACCCAAAAAAGTGGAATTGCAAATCATAGTCGTAGACACCGAGATGCTTGTAGACGAGTTTCTCTGTGCCATTTATGCTGGTCTCATCAAATATCTCACACTCCAACTGAGTCCTGATTCTCTTGATGTTCTTATCACACAGTTCATGAGGTGGGAATGTCAGGCCAAGTGCATGACATTATATATACTTCAAGCAATAAACTCTACAATCACCACTTTGTTTGTTTTGTGGTACCCCAGATCCCTCTCATGTGTGAAATCAACTGTGTACAACTCCCTCTCCTCACCGTGAGATAACATATGCAGCATGTACGGCACCATGTGTGCAAGAGGCTTCACGATCTTAGCAATCTCTTCATCCTTAGTGTAAGCAACATCACTATCCCAAATCACTGTGTGTCTCCTCCGAATTGATATCCAGCAAGCTACCAAATGATTCTTCCGCGCATATATATCATCAATCTCCAGCGCCCATGTCTTATCTGATCTGCAATATGCTGGTTCCTCGCCGGTGTAGTAGTTTAAGACCTCAGGAGGGAGTAGTTTACCTGAGCCGTCAGGATTGGCAGGAGAGTTCAGAAACTCTGAGTACTTTAATGTCCAGACTTGAGTAAACACAGCATCCAGGAAGAAAATTCTGTCCGACCTAAACCATTCCAGGTGCTTTGTGTATCGGAATCTTAAGAGATTAATTCCAGCATCCATATGCTGCATTTACAAAATTAGAGACTTCTGCATCAGAGAGGAGGCTACATGAAAGGGAAGTCTACATGAGAGAGAAGTCTACATACCGTGTCACTCAACCATTCCTTAGGAGTTAGTAGTGTGTAGAACCAAAAACTTGAAGATCCAGGCACCTTCTGTCGCCATTTGATGTCAATAATCAAATCAAAAAATTATTGCCCTACCAAGTCTTTTACATAAAGAGCAGTTATATAAGGTTGGATGACTTACGGGTCAAGTTTCAGCCAATCAATAAGAACAGAGAGCTTTTGGCTATCAACAAAAGCAAATGGGTTATATCCCTGGCCTCGCTTCGGCTGGTTAGGTATGATAACCTTTGCCGTGCTGTTTCCAGCAAACGGAGATTTCTGAGTTGCAGCAAGCCTACGTTGCCTCTCACTCTTTGCACGGGCCACAATGCGAGCAGCTCTCACTTTACTAACTTGTTTCTGTTTTCTCACAGAACCAAATTCAATGCGTGATTGTTCTTTGTCTACTATAACAACACTAACGCCTCCGTTGTCATTCTCGCTCTGCATTTGTTTTCAATAGAAAGAACACATTAATAACATGTAGAATTTTAAACAAAATGCATCCTTTTACAATCTGGTACAAACAAAAAGAAAAGAGAACAGTCAAATGCACAAGTTTTTCTAACCAAACAAACTAATATTCCAAGGTTCTAGAAAAAACAACATGAAAAAGGTTCCACCGTTCCAAATGTAAATGCAAACAAGTTATTTCCTTTTCACTGGTTTTGTGCCTCTTTTTGTACTGAGTTGTTTGGGAGAGGTACTAACCCCAGTGGCTTGGACGTCTTTAGCTTTGGCTCTTGTTGTCATTCTGGTGGGTTTGGGAGATGTTTCCTCAACTTTGCTTTCTTCAGCTCTGTCCTCCTTAGCTTTGTCTCCATCAGAAGATGAACCAGCTTTGGTGTGGTCTTCCTTCCAACCTTCACGCACAATCTTCTCAACAGCTCCTATCTTCGCAGTAAGGCCCTCAATCATACGGGATTGTGTCTTCAAAGTGTCCTCGCATCTGCTCAGTCCCGTCCGTACGTCGGGAAGATAGAGCACAGTTCCTTCGCCAGCTAGAGTAAAAGCCGTGAGACTGACCAGAAGCAGAGATTTGGACGAGAAGCACCGTTCGTTAGAAGTCGCCGGCTCAGATCTGAAAAATAAAAACATAAAGGTGGTCACTTTTTAGCGACGGAGAGGTCGAAGACGAGACAAAATGGTAAATGTGGTCACTTACCATAGCGACGGAGCGGACGGCGACTTGTTTAAGCGGCGGAAACGGCGTGGCTAGAGTTTGCCGGAATTCTCCCCGGAAATCGCCATGAGAGAAAGCGGCGTGGATTAGGGTTTTTTACCCAAAAAGCTTGACAAATCCTTTTTATATGCTGGGTAACTTTTCTGGTTAGATTTAAAAAGATTTGGTTTAATTCGATTAGGTTAAAATTATATTGGTTAAATCCGGTTAGATTTGTTACAAAAAAAAATCCGGTTAGACTAAATTTGGTGTGTAGATAGACCAAGAAGTCTACACACCAAATTTAACCTAACCGGATTTAACCAATATAATTTTAACCTAATCGAATTGAACGAAACCTTTTTTAATTTGGTGTGTAGTCTTCTTCCTAAGTCTATTAAACAATTTTTTTTATTTTTCCCTTTATTTTTTTCAAAATTTAATATATGATTTTCTAAATTTGTTTAATTTTTTTATAGTCATAATATATGATTTAACATTATTGTTTATGAATATATAAATTTAATTTAGAATTAAAGATTTTTGTGTAAACACTAATAAGAATAGACTGAAAAGACATCTCAATATACATAGACTTTATTGTAGGTCTACGAAACCCTAAACCACAAATCCCAACCCCTAAATGTTTTGCTTGATAATCATAAAGTTTAAATTACTTATCAAATATCAAAATTATACAAAATATAAAGTACTAAACATTAATAAGCATATTTAAGTCAATTAAAACAAAAAGTATCAAAATCTAAAATCTAACCCTATGAAATCTACCACTAAAAGACATAACATGGTACAACCTTTTGTTTCTAAACCATGAACATTGTTTCACACATTGTTACCAAATCTAATATTATAAACTTCAGTTTGCTCTCTTCTTAGGTGTGACACATCAGATTACAGCTCAGAAATTCGGGTGTTTTAAGCGTGACACGTGTCTTTTTCATTTAGAGTTCCATTGCTCTCATTTCGTGTTTGCTTGCCGGGCCTGGACGACTAATTTTATTGATTTCATTTTGCTCATTAAGTGGGCTTCAACATTTATTCATTTGTGGGCTATGAAAAACATATTTTTTCTGACCAAAAAACCTAATATGCGTAGTCGTTCTAACATTCGTCGCTCTAACAATGGAGACTAGGGTTCTTCGTAGTCTGAAGCTGCAGTTAGGTCGAACTCTAATGGAGGTTTAAGGAGGTTGTCTGTGTCAAGTATTTGTTTCGAAATTCCGTCTCTGTAACCTTCATGGCGTTTCGTCTCGGATCCATCGCCTCTAATACGTTACGAGATTAATTGGTTCATCGCCATTAACTGCATCCTTAAATCCCTGGATTCACAATTTCTCATTCAATACTTCTAATCTCCTTTCAAGGCGGTGAAACTTCACCTATAAAGTGGTATATCTTCTTCCCATAAACATCAACCTCACAAAGCCTACTCCAATCGAAAGTTTATTCTTAGTACAATGACTAGATTGCTGATCCGAAGTCGGACGTTGTTCCTCCACGGTTGAGGTACGGCTGCTCAAGTTTTGGGAGGCCAGAAAATCAAATGCAGTGGAGATCTCATGGGTGTAGATATGCTCCTCCTGGATGTTAGGTGATTTCGTTCTTTAAAGTCATGTTCATCTTCGTTTATGGACACAGCGGTGTTTAGATTCATAGTCATTAAATTTTTACTTCCTATATTATAGTTTTCCACTTTGAGAGATGGTTTTGAATATGGTTGTTTGTTTGTTTTTTTATTTTCTAGATCGTTTTCAGCGGCACTCATACCAGCCACCGTCGATGTTAACCGGTTTGCCACCTACAGGCCTCGCCCTTGAAGGTGGGTTCTATGTACTCTTTGAGTGGCTTCGATGTCACTAGATGTAAACAGAATTTCAGACTCTCCTCTATATATACGGTTAAGTGATTCAACACGTTTTGATGTGTTAACCGAAACAGTTACCCCAATTCCTCAAAAACACTTCAGGTTCCGTAATTACAATGAACTGTCAGCCAACAGTAATACCCAGCTTCCAGGTAATTCACTTACTATCAGTTTCTCTCATTTTCACCATTGTAACCTTTAAGCTTTTTAATTGTTAATTCTTTCCGGGCATTATCGGCCAGCTCACTGCTATCAAGAGCAGTATCAGTGACCCTTCACAAGGAAAAGACTATGATGGCGACCATTCAAATCGATAAGAAACTATCTACTTCATATTTACCTCAGCACCATTTTCAAAATTATTAACAACTTTTTAAAACAATACCTTTTGAGAATTCCTAACACTGTTCTTCCCGTTGCAGTGATGTGTCCGTGTCGTTAAGTATGTTTGACGCACAAGCTGTGTCTTTTCATATCCACCTGGACCGCTTCAAGGGTGATCTAAGAGTTGTTGTAACAACGTGTATTGATCCAAAAATCATAGGAGGTAATCTATCAAGTTCTACCTATGTTGGTTAACTGAGATCGACCCCAATGCTTCTTGGAACACTCACGAAATCATTAACTCGCATGCCGTTTCTTTTTGAATGCCACGTATGGGACACAAATCTACTTCGACAAGGGGCCTAATGCAGGAGATTATTACTTTTACAAGTTTGTATTTGTTAGTTCTTACGTCTTTACGTCCCATGTACGTATAAAATATATTCTATCACGGTTCTTCTGTAGTATGAAAATACTGAAGTTGTGCTGATTTTAACGGGATGGCAACGATGATAATGACGATGATATGCCTGGGAGTGATTGGCTACTACGGTGGACATTGATGTTAAAGATCGTGAGGAGGCACCCACGATGGGAACTACTTCAACTGGTGTCAAGACCAATAAGTCTCCTGCGACAGATACTTCCAAGGTTGCCAAGAAGGCACGTGTTGCATAAGAAAAGATAGTGAAAGTGTCTGGACCTACCATTTTTTATTGAATAATGCTATGGCATCGATGTTGGTTTTCCTTCTTTTTAAAAAAAATGTGGAAGTTGCTACTGTTTTTTTAAAAAATTTCTCTGAACTGAACTGTTTTTAATTTCTGAATTATCTTATAAAATCTGTTTAACTTTAATTAAGGTCTGTACAAATTGTTTAAGTTCACGGAGACATATAAATGTCTTCGCTCAGTTCAAACATTTAAGCTATGAAATATTCAAGAGCATATATACTAATCACATTAATCCACCATATGTACTTAGAAAACTATACATTGAAGATGTTCATGAGATGTATCTCATTCTCTTTACACAATATTTAGATAAGGTCAGAATATTCAATTTCTAGAATAAGGATAATCAGAGATTTCCTCTAGGGATATACAAAATCCTTGGGCTTTAATATAATTTGATCTCGATATTTCCCCTCATTTCCGCACTTAATGCTTCGAAGGTTAAAGGAATTTTGTTCTAAACACATAATATCAAAACGTCCAAGCCTCACAACAATATGTTGGACACGCAAAAATAAACCCATGTCCGAGACTCAGGAGCTATCTCGACCCGATGTACGTAACGCAATGGCATCGACCCCAATTCTCGGATTGGTAGCACAAAACCCACAAATATACAGGAAACTGAAACTCCAGACACTGACAGTCTCAGCAGAAGGTTCGTACGCGGATGGCATCTACCTATACGGCTTAATCATGTTATGCAGAGGTGAGGGAGATATCGGCCAAACGTACTTAGACATGCTTAGCTTGAGAGAAACTGCAACAAAAGTGGATGAACGATGGAGGATCATCTTCATGGTATAATCGTTACAAAGATTTATGTTTCTGTTTATATGGCTACTTATAAAGAAATAAAATATAATAAATTCAAGAAATTAAATATGTTGAACACGGTATAAAGGATATATTTTTTTTAATATAGTAACAAATATATCATTTCTAAAAGAAAAAGAAATAGTAAAATATGTAGTTAAAATAGTAAAATTATAATTAAAATAAATAAAATTTTCAATAAAATTTTAAATATATTTTTTCATTTGATTACCCGTAGGGGGTCCGACGCTAGTTAGTATATATTCCTTAAAATTGTTCAGTTTTATAAAACTTTAATTTATTTACTTCATATTATCCCACTACAAGAAAACACGGTATATTCCAATGGACATTCCGACGGAGAAGAAGTCGTCGGACGTTATTGACGATATTCGACGACATACCGCGAATATCAAAATAAAAAATCGTCGAATGTCGCGGAAAATTCTGACGACTTTCCAAGAAAAATGCGTCCGTCGGAATATATTGTGAATTCGACGACATTCGATATTATATTTATCCGTTAAGGTCGTAGGAATTTTGTCACTATATACCGACAGACTTCCGACATCCCGATCATATATATAACCGTTTCGCCGGAATTTTGTCGGTATATAGTGACAAAATTCAATTTAACTTTATGACCTTTGCCGACAAATAGATATGACCGCTTTATAGTCGCTTTGAGATTGGAAAACCGACGGAATTCGCCGAATATGACCGTTGGTCGCCGGAATTGGCCGAATGTCGGATTGCGGAACCAATTTCCTATAAATGCAACCTCTCCTCATTAAACTCATTCACTCCTCATTCTCTCTAATCACAATAATTCCGAAAATCATGTCTTCGAGTTTATTATCGTTCAGGATGGATAAGCCTCATATGGATCCCAACACCATTTTTCTTACGGATGAATACGCTCAAGGGATTGAGAATTCATGAGGCTTGTTCAACAGCAACCGAATGTAAAACAGGTATGTTAAGATGTCCCGCCTACTTGCAATAATAATAGAGTATAAAAGAATTTGATGTTTGGTCTCATTTGTATATGAGAGGGTTTTCACGTAATTATAAAGTTTGGTATCATCATGGGGAAACTGGTTATGAATATGGTAGTACTAGCGAACCTCAGCCTGTTAGCGAACCTCAGCCTGATATTAGGTTAAGAACCTAGAACGGATATAGATTATGGTGTAGGTACCGAGGAGATGGTACATGATCATTATAGAGGGGAAGAACCAAACCGAATCTAGGAGATTTTTGACATGTTGATGCAGGAAAACAGCCTTTGTATAAAGGTTGTAGAGATGGTCATTCACCCTTATCATCTGCAACTAGATTGATGGGTATTAAGACAGACTATAATTTGGCTGAAGAATGTGTGGATGCGATTACTGATTTTGTCAAAGGTATTCTACCGAGGATAATCTTGCACGGGTTCATACTACGAGGTTCACAAACTTGTTCGGGTCTTCAACTACCGCACTAAGTGATAGATGTATGTATTGACAACCGCATGATCTACCGGGGAGCTGATAAGGAATGGGATAAATGCAAATTTTGTAGGAAACCTCGCTATCGAGACGAGGGAAGAGTTCCGTCCCGCTCAAAAGGATGTGGTATTTGCCTTGACGGAAAGATTGAAGAGGTTGTATCAGTGTGAGCGACAGCAAAAGCAATGAGATGGCATGCAGAGCATTCCACAAATGGTGAGATTAGACATCCTTCAGATGCTGAAGGCTTGGAAACATTTCCAGTCAACATATCCAGAATTTGCGAAGAGAGAAGAAATGTTTATCTTGGATTATGTACTAATGGTTTCAGCCCATTTGAAAAGCATGGAAGACAGTATTCTCTATGGCCAGTTATTGTGACACCGTACAACTTACCGCCTAGTTTGTGCATGCGACGAGAGTTTTTGTTCCTCTCACCTCGTCCCGGCCAGAGCATCCTAAGAGATCACTAGATGTGTTTCTTCAACCACTGATATATGAGTTCCAACAACTATGGGCATGGTTTTGAGACATACGATGTTTCGGTAAAGAAAACTTTCATATGCGGACAGTACTTATGTGGACAATAAGTGACTTTCCAGCATATGGTATGTTATCCAGATGGACAACACATGGGAGGCTATCATGTCCATATTTTCAGGATGACACAGATGCTTTCCAACTAAAGCACGAAAGGAAAACGGTTGGCTTAACTGTCACGAAGATTTCTACCACCTGATCATCCATACCGTAGGAGTAAGACTTTGTTTACGAAGAACAAGCAGATGTTTGATGGTCCACCTGAGGAAGTTAGTGGGGAAGATTTGTGGAAGCAGTTGAGGGATTTTGGTGCAGATAGGACGCCAGACGTAGGTGGACATGAAAACATTCGAGTCGATGCGGTTGGAGAGCTACATAACTGGAACAAAAAGAGTATTTTCTGGGATCCGCCATATTTGAAGGATCATCTATTGCGGCATAATTTAGATGTCATGCATATCGAGAAGAATTTTTTCGACAATCTGATGAACACAATCCTTAACATCCAAATTAAAATGAAGGATAATTTGAAGTCAAGGTTGGATTTAGTCGATATATGTGATCGTTCTGAACTTCACGTTGATGAGAACGGTATGGCCCCTTTTCCCATTTATCGGCTGGATGGTGCTGCAAAAGAAGAGTTCTTTGATTGGATTACAGATGGAGTGCAATTTCCAGACGGTTATGCATCAAATTTGCGGAACTGCGTTGATAGAAGCGAAGGAAAGTTTACTGGCTTGAAAAGTCATGATTGTCATGTAATTATGCAGCGCCTCCTTCCGTTTGCTTTTTCCGCACTATTGCCACATAATGTTCATGAAGCAATTGCAGGTATCTTATATTTTACATTTTAAGTGATTTTTTATTTTATGCTTATATAAACCTAATACTTATGAAAATTTTGTCTTTTATCTATGTAGGGATAAGTGTTTTCTTCCACATTTATGCACCGTGAGCGTTGACTGCAGAGGGTATTAGTAATCTGAAGGCAAACATACCAGTCAGCATGTGCAACCTCGAAGATATTTCCTCCGCCATTCTTTGATGTAATGGAACATCTTGCTATTCATCTCGCAAGAGAATTGGAACTTGTGGTCCTGTTACCGATGGATGTATCTTTTGAGCGATATGCATCATCTAAGAAGAAAGTGGGAAATTTAAGCAAGGTGGAAGGATCTATAGCCACGATGATCAATGAAGAAACTCCAATCTTTGCTGAAAACTATTTTCCATCAGAAGTGCATACAAAAAACCGAAGACCTGCTCGGCATGCATGATGACAGAGAAGAGAGAGCAACATATCATGTTACTGTCCCAAGCATGTTCAGGGAAATAGGACGACTTAGTGGAAAATCCACGGCGGAGACTTCGGTTGAGCACGCCATTTGCAAACATATTTGCTCACCAACCGTGAAGAAGTTCTACAATATGAGAGGTAAAAATATTTATTTATTTAAATAGTTAGATTAATATATATTCAATAAGTTTGAGTCATATTGACAATATCTTTTATATAGTGTTTATATGGCAGAGTTATATGATTCACGTGCATGCGTAAGATGAGCTTCAACAACTCGACATAACGGATTTGCTGCATGGTTTCTTAGTTATGTGAGTCATATATCATATTATCCTATGCAAATGATTAGTTTATATTAAATATAAAGTAATTAACTTTCCACTAATATATGTCTTTAATTTATAGTGAATGATGGTTTGGCAGAGGTTTTGTGCTCGATGATTGGATACGCTAAATTGTGCGGGACCAAACTTTGTGGTCAGATCATATCCAAAATATTGTGCGTGAGGATATGCATTCACAACAAAAGGTCATTCGAGGTCAACATATGATGCTGGTGTTTCGCCTTCTTCCGTGATGATGTCTACTACGGCAACATAGAAGAAATATTGGAAATCCAGTTTCCTGGTATGGCTGGATTGCGGTGTGTATTATTCTATTCTGATTGGCATGACACCACCCCAGATAGAGGAGTGAAGACTGATGCGTTTGGTGTTACATCAGTTCATTCGCGGCGGAAACTTCAATATTATGATCCCTTCATTCTAGCTTCGCAAGCTGATCAGGTATGTCAATTTATTCATAATTTTTAACAACATAATTAATGATTTATATTTTACTAATACCTTGTATAATTGATAGGTGTGTTACATCAGTTACCCTCGGGTGACGTAAAGAGACGATCCATAGGTCACTGTAACACAAATCAACCCAAGAGGACGAGTGGATGGAACTTTTGATAATGAGCCATTACAACCAGAATCTACCAGCAACGTGAGTGCAGTTGAAGATTTGGCAGATGTTGGACTCGTTGAGAATTTTTCCGAGTTTGGACTTGATGCTGTTGTACATTCGGAGTCAGAAGCTGAGGTTGGGGAGTTTGATGACGATTCTGAAGATTCTGAAGATTCTGAAAATTCTGATTAGGAATTCTTATTATTTGAATTGTATTTATTAGTTGTATAACATCTTACTTAAGTTGTATTTTTTTTAAGAGTCTGTCGGTATATAGCGACGACACATAGCGACGGAATGTTGTGTATTCAAGATTGACATAAGTCGTCGGAAATTCCTCGGGAATATACCGACGATATTCCGACGAACTTGACAGGTTCGTCGGAATGTCGTCGGTATATTCCGAGGAATTTCCGACGACTTATGTTTTTAACATTTTTCACATCAAAAAATATATATATTTGGATACAAAACTATGTAAATAACACATATTAAGTGTTTAGTATAGTATTAGATCATAACCGTTCAAATTGAACAACTTATTAAAAAATTTTTGTATGTGTATCATTGTTTTCATAACATCTTCCTAACACTCATATACTTATACTCATAACATCTTCATAACACTGATAAAATATTTTTGTATGTGTAAAATCGTGTTATGAATTTTTTTAAAGTTAAATCCTTAGGCAAATACTATATATATTATCAAAGATTTAGATTTTACATTTAGAAACTTGTGTTCAATCCCTAAACACTAATCCGCCGGAATGTCGAAGAAAGGATGACATTCCGATTTAACCTACTCGTCGGAATATCATATTATCCGGGAGAAGGAAACCATGTAAAATTTTCGGAACCGCCAATTAATATTTTATTAATATATTTCAAGATTCTGACGGAATTCCGATGGACCTGTGTCCGTCGGAATCACTAAATATAAAAACCCTCCCTTCTTCTTCCTCGTCATTTCCGCCGCGCTCTCCCTAATCTCTCCGACTTCTCTCCCTTCTCCGATTCTGGCCAAACCCGACTCTTCCTCCTCATAACCTCGAATCTCTTCCCCACACCAACAAATCATAAGTTTCTCAAATCCCCAAATCTATTTCATTTTCTAGGGTTTATGAAGTTAGATATTAGGATTTGAGATTGTTTGATTAGTTATTTAGGATTGAATGGATTTGAGATTGTTTGATTAGTTGTTTAGGTTTGGATTGTTGTTTTAATTTTGTTTTTGGAATTATATTGTGTGTTTGTAAAAATTCAAAACGTTTTTGTATTTCTAAAATGTTTTTTTTTTTAATTTTTAAAACGTTTTGGGGTTTCCAGTAATATATTATATATAGTAAAACGTTTTAAAATTTTTAAAATATATTTAAAACCTTTTCTATATTTATAAACGTTTTAAAAATATTAATAATTTTAAAACATTTTATAATTATAAACATTTATAAATATTTATAAACATTTATAAAAATATTTATAATTTTTATAAATACATATATATATATATATATATATATATAAATCAATTTTAGATGTACAAATCACTTTTAGATGTAAAATATTAATTTTTTAAATCTATTTATAAACATTTTAAAATATTTTAAAATATTTATAATTTTTAAAATATTTTTATAATTATAAACAGTTTTAAACATTTATAAATATTTATAAACATTTATAAAAATATTAATAATTTTTATACATACATATATATATATATAAATCAATTTTAGATGTACAAATCATTTTTGATGTAAAATATTAATTTTTAATATATTTATAAACATTTTAAAAATATTTTAAAATATTTATAATTTTAAAATATTTTTATAATTATAAGGAGTTTTAAACATTTATAAATATTTATAAACATTTTAAAAATATTTATAATTTTATACATATATATATATATAAATCATTTGTAGATGTAAAAATCATTTCTGATGTATTAAATTTTTTTTAGGTCTGAGGATGCACACCGCTCCACTGCCCGTCGCTCAGCACCCGTGGCGGCCGAGGTAGTTCGGTGAGTTGTTCCTGCATCGGGATCGCCTCACCTAACAAAACTCGGTTCCCGTGATATGTTCCCGCTCCAAATGCTGATCCCACTCCTGCCAGCAGATCCGTGGTCATGTCAGTTGAACAATTGGTTCAACAACCAGGTCGAGAGCATCTCGGTTCTCCATCCCAACCCACGACCGACATACAACTTGGTTAGTATTTTTATTTTATTTGAAGCATTATGTTTTTCCATTAATTAACTTTCTAACATGCATTTTTTAAGGTTCAACAAGTCCAGCAATGGCATTAGTAGGAGCATCAACCAGATGATGTATTCCATGCTCCATACCGGATATCCGAAGTGGAGTGTGATCTCTTCCGAGGAGCGGAGTTGTGGTTTCGTCAGTTTGCGGTAATTTTTCATTTTTTAAGCATTTTTTATTTTTAAAAACATTTTTCAATTATTTTAATATATCTACTAATTAAAATTATGTGTGTTTTGTAGCAAGAATTCACTTGGGAGTCGGACTGACGGAAACAGTCCGTAAGAAATTCAACGAGAAGGCCTTGGACTCTTATACAAGCAGATCAACTCGTGGAAGACAGTTTGGCGAAGAACAAGAGGCCACGGTTCATCAACGGACGGTGTGGGAGCAGTTGATAGTCCATTGGGAGAAGGACGACATGTAGCGGCGCCTCGTAAGAACTCCAAGAACCGAAGAGTGATCGTGGCGGAAAGGTATTTATGTGCACAACCTCGGCGCTGCTCTATGTCCTCTAAAGAGGATCAACTTGTAAGTTCTATTCTTTTATATTTATTTATCTTTACATTTATTTAAATAATTTTTTATATATTCCTTAACTAATGCTTTTTTTAGATCGAAGCAAACGGCGGTAATCCCGTAGATCGTCTCGAGCTCATTAAAGAGGCTCACACTAACAAGACGACCGAAAAGTTCAGGATCCCCGATCGAGAGGTCGTTGAGTTGGTGGAATCTCAAAAGAAGCTTATCTACCTTCTCAGCCTCTCTCTGATGACGGCGATTCTACGGGTGCTTCAACTACCATGTCCCGACTGCAAATAAACGAGATGCTCGAAAAGGTAAATTTTTTAATTAATATATTTCTTTTATAATACTGTTTACTAACTTTAAATATTTTTGTAGGCGGTTCCTAAAAGGAAAGAAGGCTATTTAGTTGGGTTGGCCCGCCGTGCTTCTTCGTATCCGACTTCTTCTTCGAAGTTCCATATGCCGATCCCATGATTCTAGAGCAGTTACACAGCAGAGATGAACGGATTGTGGCATTGAGGAGCAGAATGCCACAATTCTTGCTGAGTTAGCGGATTCAAGGAAGACCAACGCCGAGATAATGGAGAAGTTAGATCGTTTGTTTCCTTCCAGTTCCTAGTTTTTTTGTGAATTTTAAAACTTTCTGAATGTTTCTTTTTCTATTTCAGTTTGTATGAATTTTAAATTCTATAATATTATTAATTTTAAATTTCGATTTTATTTATTTATTAATATTTAATATTAAAAATAAAATAAAATGAAAATTTTAATATATTAAAAAATGCACTATTCTCGACGAACTAGGGTTCGTCGGTATATTCGACGACCTTGGTTTGTGGAATATTCGACGAACTTGAGTCGTCGGTATATACCGACGGCTAAGCATCTGTCGGAATCTAGTGTTTCTGATGAACTCGCTCGAAGCGTTGTCGAACTTTCGCGGAAGTTCGCCGAATGTGGTTTCGGTACTCGTTGTATGTCGCCGGAAGCTCTAACGAAATTCGACGAATGTTTTTCTGACGAAATTATACCGACGACCGCTAAAGAAATTCGGAATGTGCCAATTCCGACGACATTCTGACGAATTCGTCCGTCGGTATCCCCTTGTTTTCTTGTAGTGTCCATTATATTGATGATTAGTTAAAAATATCACAACAATTATTTTTATACATTTTTAAAATTAAATTATTAGATAAAATTAGAAAAAATTGCCAAAACAGAGTAAAAACACAACAACATTGTCCCTTTAGCATAAATCTCTTTTTGGTCAGATTTGGACCTAGTACCCCGACCAACTTTAAAAATTCATATCAATTATTTTAAGAGTCAGAAAAATATGAAAAAATATACAAAATGTAGATAAACAAGAGACCATCATATGAAAAATATTTAGGTTGACTAAATATTAGTAAAACATAATTTCATATTTTGATCTACCATGCCAGAAACCATGATCTATTGTCTACTTAACACGAGAATATACATTCGGTTAACTTTATTAATATCTATCTCTGCCAGAACGTATAACCTACTGATGGTTAAAATTCTACCACAGTAGAATAAACAAGATTCCATTAACCTTATCTCTGAACTACGGTAGATTTCATTAACTACCACTTCCAAATATATCTACTAAGTCGAAATTACAAAATCTACCAAAGTTCTATATTTCTCGACGGTGGGGTTGCACAATCTACCATCTTTACAATATTCTACGATGGTAGAATATATTTCTACGACAGTGGATTTGCACAATCTACCATCTTTACAATATTCTACTATGGTAGAATGTATATTCTACCGACGTCGAAATGTATTTTCCATAAATAGCTCCAAAATCTGTTAAGAGAATATTTTCTAAATCTATCATAGCCTAATTTTTCGTGATTCCTAAGTTAATTTTTTGAAAAAAACGTGTTCTTCTTCTCCATTACACGATCTCCACATTAGAAACCACCCAAACTTTTGAATCTGTTGTTGAAGAAGAAAATGCATATTTATGCCTATTGTGGAGTGTGGAAATTTGATCCAATTAAAGGATGGGGATTTGTTGTTGATAAGAAGAAAGGAGGTAGAGTACTGGTTGTGGAATTCACAAGTTCCTTTGAAGATCTAAAGACTATGGCTTTTCAGGATTTTGGAATTGACGATAACACTGTCGAGATTGAGTTAAGCTACTTGCCCATGGAGTTAATCAGTACAACAGATTGTCCCCCAGTAATCATTGAGAATGATCGGCAAGTCAAAAATTTTCTGACATATGTACGTGGAAAAGCTTCGACAAGGTTGTGTGTGACTATGAAACCTATCAATGGAGACAGCGAGAACCTTGAGCTTGATAATGAGGAATCGCGTTTCAGTGAGCAAGGTGAACCTTCCACGTTTGCACCTCAAGATGGCAGTGGTAGCTCATCTGAATCGAATACTGATGTTGACGGCCATGGTAACTCGAGCGACCGGGAAGAAGATGATGATGGCCAGTTAATTGCAAAAGAAGACGTTAGTGGAAAAAGTATCCGGTGTTCTTTGGTGGATGTTGTGAAGAGGGGTGAAACGTTTCAAAACAAAATGAAGTTGAAAGCAGCACTCGAAATGTCAGCAATGAAGCATAACTTTGACTACAGAGTTGTGAATTCGACAGAAAACTTTGGTACATCCGATGCATCGACAACCGTTGCAACCGAGTGTTCGTGCTGAGGGGTTATCAGGATCCACGATTTCATCATCAAAAAATATGTGGCGGATCATACATGTGCTGCGTCGAGTATGAAAAATGGTGGTCGGACAGCTTCTGTAAAAACTATTGGCACTCTAATAATGCATAGGTATGATGGTGTGAAAGAAGGTCCCAAAACTAATGATATCATACAGATTATGAGAATGGATCATGGATGCGAGATATCTAAATCTTTAGCATGGGATGCTCGGGAGTTTGCAATTAGTGTGGTTAGAGGTATTCCAGAGAAGAGTTTTGGAAAATTCGAGATACTTTCACATGCTGAAAGAAGCTAATCCAGGAACACACACATGTTATGAAACCGATGTTGATGGCAAATTTCGATTTCTTTTCATTTCGTTTGGGCAATCAGTACGAGGTTTTCACACAACCATGCGAAAAGTTCTTGTTGTCGATGGGACTTTTTTGAAGAGCAAGTGCAAAGGGGTATTGCTTGCTGCCACAACTTTAGATGGAAACTCTAACTTGTATCCTATTGCTTTTGCGGTTGTGGACTCAGAAAATGACCGTTCATGGGATTGGTTTATGAGACAGCTAAAGGTTGTTATTGCGGACGAACGTTCTCTAGCTTTTGTATCAGACAGAAATAGCTCACTTTGTAAGGCGATTGAGAAGGTTTATCCTCTTGCTCAACATGGCATTTGCATTCATCATTTGTTGAATAATGTGGTCTCACATTACAAAGGAAAGGGATTGGTTGGATTGATTGCAAAAGCTTCTAAAGCTTATAGAGTCGTTGATTTTCAGCGCCAATTCCAAGCTGTGTGCAATATTAGTCCAGCTATTGGAAATTATTTAACGGAAGCAGAGGTTTCAAAGTGGGCTCGCTGTCAGTTTCCAGGATTCAGGTACGACATTAGAACGACAAACCGCTGAATCAATAAACTCTGCTTTGCGCACACCAAGAGAATATCCAGTCATTCCTTTGTTGGATAGCGCCAGAGAAATGCTGACCCGTTGGTTCTTTGAACGACGGAGAAAGAGCAGGAAGCATGAAAAGCCATTAACTATTGCGATCGAGAAAAAGATAGATAGGCGGATTACCAAGGGTAAAACGTTTCTCGTCCAGCCAATTGACGAGCATCATTTTTTGGTTCGTGGAGATACAATCGACTGTCTCGTTGATTTGGACAGAAGGACTTGCTCATGTGGGAAATACGACTTGCTAAGGATCCCATGTAGACACGCTATCAAGGCTGGTCTAACAGTTGGTCGAGAACCATCCTCTCTTATGGATGATATGTACACTACTTCCATTTGGAGAATAGCTTATCAGGAACCTATCAATCCAATAGGTGTTCCTGAGGATAGTTGGGTTGTTCCAGATGCTGTTGGAAATGCTAATGTGCTACCTCCTGAATCAAGAAGAAGAGCAGGAAGGAGACGAAAACGCAGATACGAGACAGTTGAAGACAAGATCCGTTCATCGCAAGGAGGTCAAGAAAAAAGGAAGCGCAGATGCAGTCGATGTGGCAAAGAGAATCATAACAGGGCTACATGTGACAGAGCTATTTAGACATGTCTTTCTTTTTGATTTGCTTCTTTTCATTATGGAGTCGGTTACTTGGTTTACTTGTTTTGTTTTGGATTTTCTTGTTCTTTATGGTGTTTGATACTCTCCCATTGCTACTGGATATTAGACATATTATCACCTTCGCAGCCTTACTTAATTTTTTACACCAACTTACACATGTTCACACGCTTCTAGCATTCTACTTTACACTGTAAGTAGCTTCGAAAAGAGACAAATCAGACAAGAAATCATAAATAGAAGCTTATTAGAACGAGAACTTAAGCTGTTTTGAACCAAATAAACTCCAACAATACTGCAAACTTAATGTATTTAGAACCAAAAAAACTCAGACAACAAGCAACCGATCAGTAGAAATTGTTCAGACACTAAGAGAACTCCATATGACTGGGACTGCTCCTACAACTACCATGGCCACCGTCGCAATTTGTAGCTTCTTCTGCATCTCTTTTTTGAGACTAGCAATCTCCAAGTTGAACTTCTCATTCATCTTCTGTGTCAACTCATGTTCAACTCTAGCAATCTCCAAGTTCACCTTCTCATTCATCTTATGTGTCAACTCATGTTCTACTGTAGCAAGCCCTCGCGTAATCCCCTCATGTTTCGCATCTACCGTTCGTATCTCGTCAAGCAAAGCTTCATCAATCCATTTAAATAAATGATTCTCTGATTTTCTCTATCACAAACGAAAACAAAATTCAATGACAATTCGATTTTAAACTGTAAATCTAAACAAAATTGAACGACGGACTTACATTTCTTGCAATTTCGCATCGGTAGAATCGTCGATATCGATTCTCTGCCGTCGATGAACCAAAAGTTGTTATGCCCTCTCCACACCAACATCTTGTAGGCACACCATGAGTAGAGATTCGAGGAAAACAAGAAGAAGAAGTTGTGAACTGGCCATTGAGATGCCGTTTCTAGATTCAAAGAGAAAGAACCCTAATCCCCTTTGTCTCAACTTTGGTTTATTATGTTTCACAAATGCTAAGCAAATCACGTGTTTGGGGTTGTGGATCCGGTTATGGGTCGGATCTTGCAAATTTCGGGTGGATCGTACTTGGTATAAACCGTGGAGGGTTATACACTAAAACACTTAAATCGACTTCTAAAATACTACATTCTAATACACATAAATTGACTTCTATAAGGACACTATATCATATTAATCACTAATTTGAATAATTGAAACAGAAAACCATAACATGATTCTTACACAAAACCATAACTTGATTCTTACTTACTCTTGTCAAATACTACACCCTATAAAATGATTTAGGGTATAATTTAGGGTATAGGGTTTGAACCTAATCGAATTTAGGGGTTTGAGCCTAATCGAATTTAGGGGTTTGAACCTTATCGAATTTAGAGTTTAGAGTTTCAACCCTTTCTCGTCATGCACTCAAATAAATTAGATAGGGTAAAACCCAATATCCTAAATCACTTAATATTTCAAAACCCAATACCCTAAATCACTTAATATTTCAAAACACCAACAACAATTAATCATGAACTCAAATAAATTAGATAGGGTAAAACCCAATACCCTAAATCACTTAATATTTCAAAACAAAAACCAAAATCATAAACTGAAATAGTAGACCAGTTTCAAAACAATAACAGTAGTGTATGAATTAAAAGACAACAATCCGAACTCATACGACTTCAACTGGTTTGGCCGGAGTACGCTTTGGAGGCTTAAATGTGGACATTCGATACTGCAAGACCTCATCATTTTCTGCTTCCCAAAGATCAAACGCTATCTTGTGTCGGGCTTTTGGATGTTCTCGTCATGCACCAAAGAGAAATCTAAGCCAAGTAGATGGCACTCTATGAACTTCAGCGAATAAGCACCACAATCATTACCACTCATGTTTCGTACGCCGGACATCGGGACATACGAAACTGTATACTGCTTAACATTGAAATCTTTCTTCCTATCTGACGACTGGACAGCCTTGACGATTCGTGGAATGAGGACGGCGAATGCTTCCACGACCTTGGTGTTCTTCTTACCTCCACATTCAAACACCTCAACTGTCCGGTTAACAAGATTGACGCACATAGAGATCCAGTGGGCTTGCTTAATACAAATAGGGATGTAGAGACGATCGACATCAATGCCCCATACTGAACCTTTGCTTCCATGATATGGAAGCTCGCCTCTTCCATACTCGAGAAGATTGTCGTCGAGTATGAACCCTCTCCTGTTCCCATCAAACTTGCCAAAGGTCGTGATGATCTGATTACTAAACTACAGTTCATAAATGCTACTCGGGATGGCTTCCATCGACACAATGAGGTTTTTTCCCGAAACAAATACATCATCGCGTCCATGTCCTGGAAAAGACAAGATAAGTTTTTAGGGAATGAGAACCAACAACATAATTCAATCTGAAAAATAATACTCAGGTAAACTCACATGGTTCTTGAACCAATGTTTAGGCCCTATTATACGTGAAGCTAACTCTGCATCAAATTTAGATGGCCCAATCTGAAGTACTCTGCAAAGAGAAAGCATTACTGCGAAGATGTTTATGAGGCAAAATTGAGAAAAAGAAGTAAAAAAGACAAATATTACTTACTTTGGTTTTAAGATCCATTCACATAGTTCGGCCCATTTATCTTGTGGAACAAAGACTAATTTGTAGTCGCTGTCACTGAATCGGTCTTCTCGATCATCATTATCAGTCAATAATGGTGGCTTGAAGATATCTGGCCGGAAAGAAGTCATTGGGGTAGTGAAAGCAGAAGGTTCTTCGGACTGCTTGTCTTGAGATGGGTCAAAACCGTTAACATTTGACTATTGTGTAAGATGGCCCATTGTCTTCTCTAAGTGCTCTTGGGTCTCTGAATTGACATCTAAGGAGCTAAATAAGCTGCCAAACACATCTGACAACTCTGCGTCCTGGTTATAAACACACAAGACAGAACATTAATACTTCTTAAACATATATATTACAAAAGAAAATTCAAACACCAAGTACATTACATCATCCTTACAATAATACTAATATTACAAACAAGAATCAGAAAATCATCCTCACATAAATATTACACAGCAGACACAACTTCATCGTTATAATAATATTACAAACCCCAAGAACAGTACCTGAAGACATGAGAAAAGATCTATTTCTTGTTTACCTTTGTCTGAGACCTTGTTGCAGGACCACCAGTGTGATAAAAAGCCGTAGCTCAACTGCGAGAAGTAGTAGGAGCAGTAGCACTAGTGTGATTAGACACCGGAGTAGGAGCAGGAGCACGAGTAGAATCAAAAGGAGGAACTTCAGTAGAAGCCGGAGGAGCAGCAGGAGACTGAGTATGAGACGGATCAGCACCACGAGCTTGAGTAGAGGCTTGAGCAGCCGCAGGAGACTGAGTACAAGGCGGAGCACCACCCTGAGTGAGAGATGAAAGGACCTTCTCCTCTAATTTGGCAAAGCGGTCGTCAATTATCTCACGTACGTCAAGTGCCAATGCAGTACAAGAAGACTTAAACATGTTCTGGATATACGACTTCATTTCCTCTTCAAGATCTCTATATTTTTTGGTTGTTCTTTGGCAAAGTAACTTCTTCTTCCTTGACTCAGCACCAGTATCCTTGAACTTGTTCTTCCTCTTCCTTGTAGTAGAGACAGGTGTGATTTCTATTTATTCTTCCATTTCATTCTCACTCGTTTCTCCACCATCTTCTTCATCTGAACCATCTTCCTCAGAACTGTTCTCAAATGGTTTTACCGCTTCCTGATAAGCCCAAACATGCTTACTCCAGTCATACTTTTTTTGAAGCATCTCAATAATCAGATCGACTCTTTCATCCTTCATCTCAGAGGCTCGATGAAACTCGTTATCAGAACTGACATTGAAATTTACAGATGAAGAGATGTATGGAAACACAACTCCCTACAAAACATAAAAAATTCTGCAAAGGTTAGGCACAAACATTAACAACTATGAAATTATATCACATCACTTAAAGGAAAAAGAACTTACATTGGATCCAAAATTAGACTCCATGGTAATAATATCCTCATACGAAATCTTAGCAGATCCTTTCCAATTCATGCATCTCATGCTACAGACGCCTTCTTGGAGTTTCTGACCCAAAAGAGACCCAATGTCGGGAATAGCCTCCATCAACCAAATCTGAAGTGCATATGAGAATCCATCTATGACATAACTGTTCTTCTTCACCCTAGCTCGACATTTGATAACGGACTTCACCAGCGCATCAAAGGAATGAAGACCCCACAGATATTTCCTCATCTTATCGAAATCCATCACAAGTTTGATGTACTTGTGTGGGATCCCCACCTTCGGATCCTTCGCCATAACTATACCAGCAATCACACACAAGTACACCAACCTCAGCCTATCAACATGAGACCAAGTATTACAAGATTTCAGATGCACCTTCCTGATTTGTTGTAGGCTAGTCTTCTTTTTTTTTCCTGAGCAACTTACTCCAAAACCCTCTATCATATTTCCAGTAATCAATCTTCAAGTCAGGCTTGTCTTTATATTTCAGACCAGTGATCGCATAGAATTCTTGCATTGAAAATTGGAGAGGCCACCTAGCATAATGGAACCACAACTCATGACGCTTTGCGGTCAGAAGCTGCTTACAAAGAAAGGTGTGGATCACTCTCCCCGAATACTGAAGCTTGTGCTCATAAATGGCCATAACCTGAGCAAATAGCGGATCAGCCAACACTTCCTTGTACTCTGCTTCAATGTACTTCTCCACCTTCACTAGTATGGAAGTTCGACAAGTGTTGTTGACCTTCTCAACTTGTGTTTCGGTTCCCTCTTTGAATAGGCATATAGGTAACTGATCCACTGTCATAGCTGTGAACAAAGAAACAAACACAATCACCACAGTCAGTACTCATGCTACTTTAACTCAAAAATCATACATCTTATTCAAAGCAAAACAAAGACCAAGCAAATCTTACAGTACCATTCCATATACATCAATGTCACGAAATAAAACAACACAGAGTGTATAAATGTGAGATAACAACTCGGTGACCACAAAGACATCAAAAAGTGTGAAACATTGATATCATACCATGGTTGATAGAAAGACATGCAAAACAATTCACAAGTTTTAGTAACCTACATCAATGACGGAAACAAAAGTCGAAGCCTGTAACGATCCCAAATTGTGATTAAAAACACTCAAATCAAACATCGAAAGACATGCAAAATGAATCCCAAGTCCGACACTTGAACTGTAAATCTATAATTTAAAAACACCAAATTGGAAAACGATATCGGCGAGAAAGAACCTTGATATTTCCGAAGAGTTACCTGAGATCGAGAGCGCGAAGTGAGGACGAGGTGTACAACCCTTCGTTTAAGAAGAAACCACCGACGGAGTCCAAGAGAGGAGTAGGAAGAACGGAGCCGGCGAAGGGAAGCACCGTCGAGATGTTTACGCTGAGAACTCTCCGATTTGCTCTCGACACTAGAACACGGGAGAAGAAAGATTAGGGTTCATATGTTCCCTTTTCAATTTGGGGCTAAATGTGTCGACACTCCCTCTTTTCCTCTTTTAATATCCCCTCTTTTGTTTTAGTTAATTATTTATTTGTTTTTTTAATATCAAATCCGAAATAGAATTAAAATATATAAAGATGGGTTTATATTAGGGGTTAATTTGGATTTACACAAAATATTATGGTAGAGGGACAATGTTATTGTCAATATATGGTAGAGGGACAATGTATCTATTGTTTTGTGGCATATTTACGATTTTCCCATAAAATTATGGTGTAGACTACATAACAAGTCTACATAATAGACTACAAAGAAGGTCTACAGATATATAGATTTCTTTATGTTACGTGTAGACTTACAAATGATAGAAAAGTAAAATGCATTTTTGTTTTTTGTTTGGTCATAAGGGTTAAATGGTACTTTTACTACCCATTTATGTGGTTTTGCATTTGACTGAAAGTGAGGTACACTTATAGGTTTGACTTGAATATTTGTTTTGGTCTTGGCAATTCTCCCACTATTTTTCATATCAGCCATGTATAAGACTATAATATATATGCAGGTTATACACTCAAATACACAAACACTTAGAAATAATCAAGAGGTAGCTCAAATATCTGCGTATAAGAACCAATGCTCTATCACAAGATAAGTCACTGAGTTCCTTGAAACCACTAGCAATTCTAAGAAGCAATACAATATTAATATCATCAAATCCGAGAGATATATCAACCAAATTGTTATACTCATGATTGGAGTATAATACAAACGCATGTCTTTTACTAAATTCCATTTTTACATGAATGATAATGACATATATTTCTCACATTTGCCTGAACTAAGTAATCGAGAAGAACAAGATGTATATAACGATTTGAACCGCAAACCGGTTAGTATAATTTAAACCATGTTATTTGAATTTTACAGTCTAAGAATGTATCTTCCCTAATAACTGACCTAAGTACCTCCTTTAAATACGTACGATGTGCCCATTTTTATTTTAGGTTAGTATATATAAAGAGTTGACTAATTAACTATCAATAACCCTTATATATGGTAAAAGTTTATCGTGATTCCGGAAGTAAATACTAAATTTATATAGAATATTGTATCAATTAGCTATATATGGTAATAAGGGAATATATTATGCGTAGATTTCAAATTGATTGGCAAGGTAAATCGATGTCATTGATTGCCTTACATTAAGCATACTAGAACCAATCTCCGCGCGAAAAGTGTTTGTTTAAGTGTCGATTATAAGATTTGATCTTTTCTTGTTTGGTTTGATTGTAATATATTTTAAAAATGGATTGCTAATGGCATATGTTTGTAGTTTGGTAATAAACCGTTCTAATAGAGTTAACTGAATAATTATATGTCCTTAGACATAATAGAAATACTTTTTTGTAAATTATTCAATTTAGTAAATAGTAATTGTTTTTTTTCGTGTAAAATAGT
The DNA here is from genome assembly GCA_016432835.1 of Brassica nigra. Lineage (NCBI taxonomy): Eukaryota > Viridiplantae > Streptophyta > Magnoliopsida > Brassicales > Brassicaceae > Brassica > Brassica nigra. The sequence goes on from CM028247.1 coordinate 50,640,373, forward strand.
TATAATATTTTTTATGTGTATTTATTAATGATGTTTTTATAAAATTACATGAAAAATTTACTCATTTGATTAATAGTTTTATGGATTGCTAAAATTTCTAATTTTATTTCTTTAGGGTTACTACTGATATATTATCGGTAACTTTTGATTATTAAATATAAAAAAGATTTTTTAATTTTTTTATCGAGTAATATTAAGGATACTATTTTTTTTAAAGAAGGATTATTGGTGAGTCCTGAATATAGAAGACAGCAATATCATTTGTTTTGATTTTTACTGATAATAGATTACCTCAACTGAATTTAGTTCACAAATCAGTTAGTTTGTTTTCATTACAATGAATTTAGCTCACAACTACTTGTATAAGAAAGTGACCAGGATATGCATGAACCGAGTACTAAACAAATTTTATTATATATTTCTCATATATAATCCGATTATAGATGAAGTAGACCACATATCTACATGCGTATCTATGTGTTGATCAGAGGAGGTGGAGACCATATGAAGTTTTGATATTGGTAATGTGTTTGGTCCTAATTCTTGAAACAGAAACATGGTAATATGGACTTTAACATAAAACCAAAAGTACATCATCTTTTACCCAATACATCATCCAAAATCATATATGTCATCGAGGTTACAGCCTTTTTAGAAGATTCATACAGAAGCAATACTACCAAAAAGATCATGCATTAGTCAATTTAGCTAAATTACTTGGCTGATAAACTAAACAGTCTCATGCGCCCCTTGGTCCACTTGGATCCCCACCTGTTCTATAGATACGAAGATATCCTCCGATAGGCTCGTCATCACCTGGTAAAAAAGGAACTTCTCTCTGTAGCATCAAGAGCTGATATATGAGGTTTGGAAAGATCAAGTCTGTGCGCCAATCTGAACTGCGGGTCATCTCGATCACTTGATCATACACAAGATGCCCAAAATCAATTTTCTTTCCAGTAGAAACAGCGTATAGAAGGCGGAGTCGGTTTTGGATCATCGAGTCAGAGTCGGGACCTGGTAGCCAATTTAGCTCACAAACGCGGTATAAAGTTTGAAAGGGTTCGACCAAAGCAGTGAGACTAAATCCAGTCCAGCTGTAGCACTGTCCCCTAGTGAGGTGTGTGATCGCTTGCTTCAGAACAACAACTTCCCACTGAAATGACTCCTCGACAGAGGGTGTCATCATAAGTCGGTTTATCACAGAAGATACGAATTGGTACATGATTCCCCGGATTAGAGAACCCTCAGCATCAAAGAGCTTGTTTGAGATAAACTCTCTTACTACCCTAGGACTAAACGGTTGGACATGCATGACAGTATATGACCATCCTATTCTATCAATAACCCTAAACACATCAGATAATAGGGGATCCTTAGGATCTAAAGAACCTTGAACAACAAAGCCTCTGAGAGATAGGTCTTGATACCTGATGGCAGCTTCATTATTGTAATGACGGCGAGAACTGTCTCCAATGGTTAGAAGGTTTTCGGAGTATATCAATCGGCTAGAGTGGATACGATCCTCGAAGGATAGGAATGGAGCTCGAGGGCGGAAGCGAGTAGGCTCTCCGGAAGGGTAATCAATCTCGATAAACCTCCGACGCCTACTTTGATTTCGATCTGCCATCGCGGATGGATTTCGGCGAGAAGGCAGTGAAGAGATAGAAGAGGATGACGAATGAGTTTCCCTCGTTAGAAGAAGAAGAAGCACTTAAACTATCTGAGTTGGCGTAACTGACAATTTCAAGTAGCATCCGACATCTGAATAATAATATTCTGATGACTATAATTTACAAAACTTGTATCTGTCCTAATGGTTAGGTAGTCCTTGTCTATGCGTCTGGACCAAGCTTCGATTCCCACCATCGCCCAAAATTATATGTGGGATCATTTTCCATTTTATTGTGTGAAAGTCTCACATTTTTTTCTGGCATTAATATGTAACAAAATAGTCACTAAAGTATTTCTAGTTACATAAATTATGTTTATAATTAATAATAATCCGAGTGATTTACTTTTTTTATAGAGATTTAAAAAACTATTTAAGATATTGATATTAAACAATAAGCATAGAATTGGCATAAATTTAAGTATTTTATATCGTAAATTTAAAGATAAAATTTTTTAAAAATAATAATTAATGATCTAGAACTTTAAAAAAAAAAATTTAAACCGAACAACGTTTGGATAAACTTCTTTATACTGGGTTCTCTTCAATGATATTGAATAGAATGAAGTCCCCATTCATTTCATTTTTTTGATCGATCTTTTATTCGTCCTTTGAAATTCCTGATGGAGTCGATTGATTTGTTGTAGTATAACTTTGTTGCTGGTGATGAATTAAGTTGGAGTTTGCGAGCAAGAATATAGTATATTATTTGTAATACAAATACTGAAGAAATATTTTAGAAAATTTTAAAATCTCTTATACATTTAAATAATTTTTTATATTAAATCTAAACAATTTGTGGTAATTTACTTACCTTTAAAAATCTTAGGAATTATGCATGTAAGATGACCACTTTAAGTTTCATGTTCTTCTTGTTCTGAAGGATACTAAATTCTGGTGCTTGCTTATCCCACAACAGGAGCTTAACCATGGTTGACCTGAGTAGAGTTCTATGTATCAAAAAAATTGTGATTTTGTTTACTTCTCTTCTGTTAGTATAACCTGTTCAGCAAAAGTCTGACTGGGAACTTTGTATTATCTTCTGGATGGAATGGACGTGTGTTTACCTGGTAGATAAGTGGGTGTAGTGGCTAAGCGCAGAAGACTTTCATAATTCTGAGGATATAAGTTGTGAATGGGAAAGATCAAACTTATACCCGTAACATTCGATATTTTTGTCTCTTGGTCAAGCTGAATGTAACATGGGAGTTGGGTGAGTTTCGTTGTCTTGGATTGTGTATAACGGAAAATCCTGAAATCTTGTATAGATCTCCTTCTGGTATATATCTTGTGTCATTTGGCTGTAGATTTATGGTGAGCCGATCTTCCAATATGACCAAATTTGATTGTAAAATTTTTTTTAATATGACCAAATAAGTTTCGTTTTTGGTAGTCGGTAGTATTTATCTGGTATGAGTGTATTATATATAAAGAAAGAATAACTGCTGATGATCTGATATCGTATTTAAAGAAATAGAGTAAATTCAAGTATCAAAAAAAATTATATAAAAGAACAAAGCGTCTGAAGAAGAGTTGCTGCGATGGAGTCTTTTGTAAGAAACGATCTGCAAAAGGTAAAGACCAAGTTAGTATACTTAAATAAATTTAAAAACGGTTCAATGATTATGTATATAATAAGATACCTGATTGTCGTGGTTGCATAAGAATTGTGTGTTTCCTTCTCGAGATTACGTAGCTCACTAAAGTGGTGGTGTTGGGCCCTGTAAATCTGCCGTAAAGTTTAATTTAGGAGAAGACTTTTTAACAAAATTGGTGGATGTGGAACATTTAGAATTTAATTGTTAATACCTTTGTGGGGATGAAGGCCTTTGAAGATCTCTTTGTAGACAACGTTCTTCACCCTAAGCCCGTGGGAATCTTCGCCTTTAATGATAGTTAATCTCGCTTTGCTTGTGACACGTGATAAAGCCACATAGAGTTGACCATGAGAGAACACGGGTTTAGGCAGATATAGAATGACCTCCTTTAAGCTCTAACCTTGGCTTTTATTGATTGTCATTGCGTAACATAATCGGATAGGGAACTGCCGTCGACGTAAGGTAAACGGTAGATTTGTTTCATCATGGAGAAGAACAATTCTTGGAATCAAGATCTCTTTTCCGATATGCGATCTAGTGACAATTTCTGCTTTCAGCAAGCGTTCGCCTATGTGGGTTAGGATCATACGGGTACCATTGCACAATCCTTTTTTCTGATTTATGTTCCGTAAAAGCATAACTGGGGCCCCAATTTTCAGAGTGAGTTTATGCGAAGGCAGGCCTGAAAACTCCAAGGAATTGAGATACTCTACCGGGTAAAGTGTTTCGTTTTGATCTGATTGAGTTTCCAATATCTCGAAGCTATCGAAACTGAAATAATCTTTTGAATCCCCGTCAGTATGAGAGATGGTGTAGGCATTGATCTCATCCACAGTTTCATTTCGTGGTGTGAGTATAGCTCTATCAGTGTAGTAGCTTTGGGAAGTTGACACAGTATCGACTTCTCCGTATGCAGCATTAACAACCTCTCTTAATGGATCCACCCCACATTGTCGAATAAGTGAATCATCGACAGATATCATTTGCTCATGGTGGTTATCATACTCTTCTCCTAATTCCGATTCTGCACGACCTTCTCCGACCTGTAGGAGCCAATCCGAGAACTCCTTTTCTTCCTGATTCAGCCTCATATTCGTTTTCAAAGAGAACTTGTGGCAGCTATGCCATAGGTATGAATGACTTATTGAAGCTAGGACAGTATCGGCTTTGTTGCCGCGTGGGATTACAGGTAGTATCTGTCGAAAATCACCGCCTAAAAGAACTGTCTTGCCGCCAAAAGTCAGATATTTCGCAGCTGTATCTTTTCTAGACATTATATCTCTCAAAGATTTTTCCAGAGCCTCAAAAGCATGCTTATGTGTCATAGGAGCCTCGTCCCATATTATTAGCTCAGACAGCATTGTTCCGGGTTTGATATTGCATAGCTTATCTTCATCGAGCTTTAAAGGGATATTGAAGCGAGAATGTGCTGTTCGACCGTTAGGTAGGAGCAGTGCGGCTATCCCAGATGAGGCGACCGGTAGAAAAATTTGTTTTTTGGATCGTAATCTCGATATGATGGTTTGGTAAAGGAACGTTTTACCTGTGCCGCCTGCGCCGTATACGAAGAATAGCTTTCCATCCCTTTTGTCAACAGATTCTAGGACTGAATCGTAAATCGCACGCTGGTATGCATTAAGCTGGCTAAATTGCCTGTCATGTCTTAACGTTTCCTCGGCGATGTCGTAATCCAGTTCTTGGTTCCACAAATTGTTTCCCAGCTCTCTCAGCAGTACAGGTTTGATCTTCGGCATATCTTTAATATCGCTTAAAGATCGGTCATGCATTCGCATTAATTTTTCTACTTCGATTAACGTGTACTGCTCGAGAGTCTCGTCATCTAGCTCCAGATTCGCATGACCCATGATTCTCTGCCTCTTGTGTAGTATATCCTCGCTCATTGATTTCCAAGAATGTTCCCATAAATATTTGGGACTCGTAACAA